>CM035416.1:20417811-20565311 GCA_020310875.1 Ceratopteris richardii | reverse complement strand
GAATGAGTACGATATGATAGAGGTGCATCTAATTTGTTGTCACGCAAGGTCTGCACCAACCATTTTGGCATGGTTTTTGCCTGCTCAATATCAGCTCTCTCATCAACAAGTGCATCATGTAAATCTGCATCAGAAATGGAATGATCTGCATCATCACATGAAACCTAAAAAGGCTAAGAAGTTGCCTCATTAGGAACAGCACTAGACTATCCACCTGTAAAAAGAGGAAACAAAGTATTATACATGTCTTTGGAGCTAACAGATGTCTCCTTAGTACATGAAAGAAATGGCTGAATAGCATCTTCCACAAAAACAACATCACGATTAATCACAATGCGTTTAGTATGTGGATGATATAGATGATAGCCTTTACTTTCATAACTATACCCAACAAAAGTACATTTTACAGCTTTATCATCCAATTTTTTGCGATGTTGTTCAGGCACTAATGCATATGTCAGACAACCAAAAAAAGGAGATGAGAAAAAGATGGCTTGTGACCATGCCAAGCCTCATATGGAGTGATAGACTCCAGCGCTTTAGTGGGACATGTATTCAGTACATATGCTGCTTACATAATAGCCTCAAGCTAGAAACTATGTGGTAAAGCCTAACTCTTGACCATACAACTCGCCATCTCCATGAGTGACCTGTTCTTTTGTTCAACAACTCCATTCTGTTGAGGTGTATACAGCACTGTACACTGATGTTTTATCCCACGTTCAGCCAGAAATGCATTGAAGTCAGATGACATATATTCCCCCCCTCGATCAGAACGGAAACCACACATTGTTTGAAGCACATAAACACTTCCGACTTTGCCTTCAATGGATATACCCATACATGCTTGGAAAAATCATCGATGAAAGTCACGAAGTAAAGATAGTTCCCAAAAGAAGGTGTCTACATAGGACCACAGACATCACTATGTACAAGCTACAATTTCTGAGTAGCACGAACCGAACCATCTTTTGGAAAGGAAGAATGCTACATTTTTCCCAAAATACAACCTTCACATACATGTTTACCCGATGCCTCAAGTTTGGGCAAAGAGGACACCATTTCAAATTTCTGTAGCCATAGCAAACTAGCAAAATTCAGATGACCAAAGTGTGCATGCCAAAGCTTTGCATCTGACATAGCCTGAGAATCATGTACTTCACATGCCAAATCATTTACAGATCTTTCATAGTCTACGAGCTTATATAGCCCATGCCATAAAATGCCGGAAGCAATAATGACGTCGCCATTTGACAGATCATGAATTGTACATCTGTCATCAACAAATTTCACAACCAAGCCAATCTTGGCTAATGTGAAAATTGATAACAAATTTTTGTTGATCCTTGGCACAAACAAAGCATGTGACAAAGTGAAAGAACTACCGTCACCAGTATTCAAAATGATCTTACCAACTCCCATAACATGATAGGAGGAGTTGTTGGTTCATGTAATAGTATTCCCTATGGGGGCAGGCTCAAGTGAAGAGAAGAAACTGTGCTGCAAGGTAATATGTTTGGTCTTCCGACTATCAAAGTACCAAACATCTGAGTCTACTGCAGACATGCATTGCTCATGAGAAGATGGGTCAAAATTGCAAACAGTAGTAAACGCCCATTCTTCTTCTTGCACAAGATTAGTAGACTCTGTTTTCGGTGTAGAGGCCTCTGCAAGAACCATTCCGGCCTCTTTCTTCTTTGCCTCTTTAGTAGCCAATTTTGGACAGCTCTTGATGACATGATCATTTGCTTTATATTATTTGCAAAAGAATTTCTGCTTTTCTAATTTCTTCTCATCTTTGTCTTCCTTCTTCGAATGTGCAGCATTTGCAGATTTTTGCTTACTAGTAGAAGAGCTCCATTTACCTTTGCCCTTCTGACTAGCCAGGAAAGCTTGATCTACAACATGCATAATAGAACTATTCTACCTAGATTGGTCTTCCTGCTAGAGAACAAAGACGAACTCCTCAAATGACAAGGCATTTGGATTGCCTTTCATCATCAAATGAAGAGTAGAAGCAAAACTCTGATATGAGTCAGGAAGACCATTCAAAACGGTCTGCACAAGTGAGCTATCTGGTATAATTTAATCACCTTCATTCATGTGCTCACTCTCCAATTGTTTTCGGAGGTAAGAAACACGAGGCTCATTCCTATCTTGGTACAATGTGGTAAGTGTATCCGAAGCATACTTAGCTGTTTTGTAAGAGCAAATGTGAGAAATAATGGCACGTTTGACAAACAAAGCTATCAATGCATGTGCCTGAGCATCTCTGCCATCCCAACAAATTTGCTCTACAGTAGGTGCAACAGAAACAACAACACAAATAGGAATCTTTAGAATATCATCATCTTCGATACCATCTCCATCAGCTCTAGCACCTGTATTTGCAGTAGCTGTATTCGCAAGTGTAACAAGACGTCTTTCAACACCCTGCACAATATTCCATAGTCCTTTTGCGACCAATACATGATGCATCATATAAGCCCATAATGGGTAGTTGGTACCATCCAACTTATCCTCAACAACCAACATACGGAATACATCATTGCTTTCATCCATGGCCGGTGAATAAAATACCTTGATGCAAAAAATTGATTGTATCTCAAAAAGTTGAACAGAACTGCCCACACAAATTTTGCTAAACCTATAGCAGACTTCGAGATGCTTTTATTGGCGAATCAAAAATGATATATACCCTTGGCACAAGAAGATGAAATAGCCTGCACAAGCATTGTGACAGTGCATTTGGAGGTCAAAACGAGCTCAGATTGCGATTTCGACACCAAAAAACGAAGCTGTTTTGATCTCTGAAACATGCTAAGTATGCTTACCAATTTTGTGCGATTTTGAGACTGCAACATGAGAGGTGTAGACAATGCCCTAGATGAAGCGGTGACCTGCTTTGATACCAATTGTTGGAGTTAGATATCTACGGAAGCACGTGAACAACACTAAGAAGAAGAAGAAGAAGAAGCTTGGAGCACAACATACAATGCTAAATATATTACCACTAGAATGTACAAAGATAAGTAGCCTGTTAGGGCAATAGGCATATATACAAGCCAGGGGAAAAAAGCCTCCTAAAGAGGGAAAAAAGTGCCCTGGTGGTCCTAGAGTGTTCACACACATCACTACCTAAATATATCAACAATCTCATCAAAATCAATGCCTTTTTCCTTGAGCTTAAACTTTGGCTACAATCCTAGCCTTATAGCAATCAACACTACATGAAGCTTCTGTCTCAACCTAAAAAACCATTTAATACTAGTGTCTTTCTTATAGGGAAGAAAGCAACTGTACAATTTTCTAATTTTTGTGCTTCAAAAAGGGGAAATTAATCATTCTCATCATGAAATTTCAACATATAATTTCATATGAATTTCATCCTATTACTAATTATCTTTTGGAATGCATTGCTAGGATGGAGGTCTACAACTTCTTTGATGGTTTCTCATGCTATAACCAAGTGGCCATTGTGCTAGAAGACCAACATAAGACAAAGTTTTCCATTGAATGGGGGATATATGCATTTCCTCTCATGCCTTTTGGGTTCACCAATACTCTTGAAATGTTTCAAAGACTAATGTGACATGTGCTCAAACAATTTCTCGAGAAATGCATGGAAGTGTATGTGGATGATTTGTGCCAATATTCAGATCAATGAAAACATGATATTCCCACTCTACAAGAGATCTTCAAGAAGTTTAGAACTTAGAAGGTTTGCTTAAATCCTGAAAGCGAGTTTTGAATTTCCTTGTCCTATAACTACCAAGGACGTTCAAGCCTTCATGGGGCATTTTGTATACTACAAAAGTTTTACTAACCTATTTGGTGTGATTGCGGAATCAGTTTATGGATCGCTTTCAAACTTTGAGTGGAATGTTGAATGTGAAGAATCATTCCTAGATCTCAATACACGATTGATCACTACTCCTATCTTGAAAACACTAGATTGGAGTCAACCATTCCATGTTCATGTGGATACATCAGATTACGTGATAAGATGCATTCTTGCACAAGCTTCACTTGAGGGCAACATTGATTTTCCAATTGCCTATGCTAGCACATAGTTGAATGCCACATCACCACAAAATGAGAGGGTTTTGGGATGGTGTACATAGTGAAGTAATTTCATCATCATCTATTTGCGAATAAATTCAAGTTCTTTGTAAACAAGCCTTGTACTATAGGATGCTTAGCGCACTCGCTCCTACTACTTATGGAGTTTGACTTTGAGGTAGTAGTGAAAAATAGAATTACTCATGTAAGAGTAGATCAATTGTCACATAACCAATGTTGAACCACCTACATGCATTGAAAATGGCTTACTTGATGCCTTCCCTTTCAACTTGGAAGTAGTTCCCAAGTGGGCAAAGAAGAAAGTGCCATCACTTACTTATGGACCTCATCATCAAACCAAAGATATATCTACCAAACCACTATACAAAACAAAAAAATTTCCAATCATTGCATGAATCATGCACTATCAAGATAGTCAAAGTGTCTTGTGGTGTTGTGTGGACAAAATGGAGAAGTTGGACCTTGTGAAAAAGGGTCACACTTTTGTTAGGTCGACATCATTTGAGGATAAGATTATTAGAAAACCTAAACATGGAATGAATGAATGAATCTTCCTCATCATTAGACCTAGATTCTTGATGACTTCTTGAGTGAAAAAATCTAGCAAAAATGAGACACAATACTTATACCACCATGAGACATGTTTAATTCCTCTACTCATGATCAATCATTGTTGCGGCTAAACTTTTCCTTCTTTTTGTATGATCAAATATTTGCACTAATTTAGTGTTAGGGCAAGGGTGCATTTGTAGTCATGTTCTAGTGTAGTGTGAATGATGCTAGTTAGTGCTTGAGTTCCGAAGATAGTCTTCTTTTTAGTCCATCTTAAGCTTGTTGAATTGTTCTACTCCAATATCTACTCTTTTGTATCTACAATATTGTCAAATTGTATGACATCCATGAGGTCATTCCACATAAGTTTGTGAGGGATAGTGTATCTATCTTGACTTGCAAAACATAAATGCTAGTGTAGTAATTATAGTGTGACATCCAAGTCTCTACTGCTAATGTTGCCAATGTTCTTTTTTCTCTAATCCAAATGCACTACTTCTTGGATTAATTCTCTGGTAAGCTAGATGGCGACTTTCTCTCAATGAAATCTAGTGAATCATGAATGATGAAAATCGTGGAACAAATGGGAAAATGGCGATGGTGGTCGCATAAGAGGACTCAAATTCCATGAGTTGGAAACCACAAAATGAAGGTTTTAGCCTTGGTTGTGCTGTAATTATAGAGGATGAAGTGATGGGGTATTTTTGAGTAAGAATTGGTGAAGAGGAATTAGGAGTGAAGGGGGTGATTGTCCGAGATGGGGATTCAAAAATTGATTGGAATTCATGTGATAGCGCTTCCATGGACACACGAGGTCAAGTGGCATTAGTGAAGGAGGAGGTGTCGATGAGAGGAATTGTTGGTGGGGTGTGTCCTTGAACAACAAAACGTTTTGGTGGTACTGGGATTTGGATGGTGATTCAGGAAAGGGTGTGCTATCGAGTATGGCATGGATCATATCTTACTTTTGGTCTTTTCTTAATAAATCTGAGGGTGTCCACTACACCCACAACTATTGTTAACAAATGCATCATCTTGACATTAGGGGAAAGTGAGCCCTAGATGGGCCTTGTAAGGATTCCTAATTTTAAGGAATTAAAATGGCTAATCAAGTGGATCAAGAGGTTGGGATATAACACTAGTGGTATTGTCAGTTAAAATAAAGAATAAAAAAGAAAAATGCTCAAAGAGAGAATTCCTGTGCATTCTTAGCCATTGGATTTCTTGATTGTATGGCCACGATCAATGGAAAAAACGAGGCACAAGAAGACAAAATAAGAGCACACTCTCTGACCGTGATTTGCATGTAGTCTCAGCTGTCAAATTACATTTCACTTTGGTGGTGGAGATTGAAAGGTAATCTACTGTCACTAAAAGACAAATAGGTGCACACACTATCACTAAAAGACAAAAGCTCAAAGATTCATGGTAGAAGAGAGAAAGAAGTTTGGGATTTGCATAGATTTTTGTACATAGTATGTGGTGGAGGATTGATGGTGTGGATTGAATAGGAAGTGATCCATTAAGGATCAAATCTCATCCATTCATTCTTTACAAGATCAAATGGCCCAAATTGAAGGTGTCTTTTTTTCTTTTGGGAGCAACCACATCCATTAGATGTAAGCAACATCTAAGGGCTATAATTTTAAGTGGAATATTTTTTAAGAAATAATCTTACACATTGAATCTTGAAGGGCATCCAAGGGTTGAGTTTGAATCCCATGTCTTTCAAAAACTACCTGAGGAACAAAACCACAAATTTTAGCATGTTTATGTGGTTTTGACTGGCCCAAACCAAGGGAAGCCTATACCTATCCTAGTTGATTAAGAGCCTAGACTATGGCCACCACCCTCTTCTGATTAGTCCATCACTAATCACTTTCTAATCTAAAAGGTTCATGCAAGGTTCAGATTTCCCCCTAATGATTAATTCTTCATCAAAATCGTTTTCTGTCAATTCTTTTTGAAGCAATGCAGGATTGCATACTTTCACTTCTTGCATGTATGAATATAATATTTGTAAAGCTTCTATATAGGTATGGTAGTCTGATTCTTCTTCTTCTTCTTTCCCATCTTGTTGCTATTCATTGTCACATTCTTGTTCATCTTTTCTATCCGTTTGTGATCCTAGGTAACTAGATCATTCAAACTCTTGTGAGACAAACTGAATATTGGAGAATTCAAAGTTAGAGATGAGATATGGTATTTCAAAATTGAATGAGGGCCCGAAATTGTGCATGGCCATCTCACTGATAGGAAACATAAATGCTTTTTCTTCTATGACAAGTACCTCTTGTGTTGGGTCTGGTTTGATTACTACATGCTGCCTTGTGGGTTTTCTATGAGTGTTGGTTATCATTGGGTGTGAGAGATAGATTGTGAATGGCTAAGAAATAGGATGTGGCCTGTATGGTGAATATAAGGTAGTTGGTGATGTGCTAGTGGGCCATAAACATGGTATTATATCATGCATTCTTTTGGTCTAGTGGGATGTAAACCATCTGCCTTGTTTAAGTGTTTGGAGCTGAGCACGAGTTAGTGCCATTTCCACAGGTACATCATACGCTAGACACATATATGGAATGTGCATGATTGCACAAGAACCATTAGGAAGGTGTTTCATCAGCCATCTTGTATTGGCTGCATATAAGTAATCCATTGTGTAGTGAGGAAGGTCAATTTGTAATGAAGCATTCTATGCAAGATAGAGAATGAATCAAATCATTTTGTGTGGATGTGCGAATTCATCTTGTCACTAAAATGCAAAATGTTGCATACATATGTGTAATGTCATGGAAAACTTAGGTGTTATGACAAACATGTGATCATTCTTCAATAATTTTCTCCTTTTCATTTCCTTTAGTACTAATGTTTCTTTGCTGAAATGTATGTGAGTGCCAAACATATTTAATGCCTCTCTAACCAATGTATGTGTGAGGAAAAACTTCTTGAGGGATTGATCAAGACATACGGATGGCAATGTTGGAGAACCAATCACAAATTGGACATTAATTTGAAGGTCAAAGTCTAAGAAGAAAAGCACATGCCTATGCGAAGGGACAATTTCACACCTATAATATATTTGTAAAGTTAGACTTAACTTTAGTTATAGAATTTTCAAAAGTCACGAGATTGAGAAAATCTATATAAATTAGTTTGTATCAACTGACGCGGTGAGGTAGCAATAGTGAGAAAATGAGATTTTGTATGATTGACTATAGTCAGGCTTCTCTGAGTGTGAAAGCACATGTAAAATTTTGACTTTTTCATAGCTATGAGAAGAACTAAGTAAATTTATGTGTATGAGATTCTCTCCTCCATCTCCATGCTTTGTCTGTTGTGATAATGAGTTCAAAAGTTCAAGTTTTCCAAGCAACTCGATGCCTGGCATTGAGTTTGAACTGATAAGTTCTAATTTTCTTCTCTAAGTTTTAACTACTATTAAATCTTCTTGAAAACATGAAGGTGGAGCAACTCGATGCCTGGCATTGAGTTTCAATGTAAAGTTGATACCTAGCATCGACTTCCAACATAAAAGTCTTTTAATTCATGTCTGTGTTTAAGAGACTAGTTCAGATGCTAAAAAAATGGCTAATAACACACCAATTCGATGCCTTGCATCGAATTCTTGGTGCAAGTCGATGCTAGGCATCGAATTCGCATAATAGGGACATGTTTTTTACTTAAACATGTAAGATTTCTAGTTTTGGCAGCTCATACATAGTCATCTTGTGAAGGCTATAACTTGATGTGTACTGCTCCATTTTTAGCAAACAATAGCTTTTTGGAAAGATCTTTTCGCTCGTTCATCTAGGGACCAAGCAAAGATTAATCCATATTAGGTTCAAGGTATTATGTATCATTTATAGATTATTGTAGCAAATAGACCATTCTTTACTTTATGAAGCATAAATATGGAATGTTCTCATGTTTTGAGAACTATCCAACTCTTGTGAAAAAAAAAACAATTAAAACCCCAAAAAGGTTAAGGTCAGATGGAGGGGGAGAATACTTCTCCCATGAATTGGACTCTTACTTATAGGATAGAGGAATCAACAGGAAGGTAACCACTAGATACACGCCTCAAAGAATGGAGTAGGAGAGAGGAGGAATAGGAACATTGTGGAAAAAGCAACATCCATGTCGACAGATTAGAAGCTACCCAATAAGTTATGGGCAAAGGTAGTTTTCATTGCCACTTACCTAATAAACACGTTACCTTCAAAAGGATTGGATTGTAAAACCCCTTATGAATCTTGGAATGGAAGGAGACGAAGCTTGGATCATTGCAAGATATTTGGGTGCATTGCATATGCACACATACCATCTCTAATCAGATGTAAATTAGATCCTAAGGCAAAGACGCGTATCTTTAGAGGTTATGCCCTTAATAAAAAAGGTTATAGACTATATAATTGTTGGAGAATTCCTCTCCTAATCGCAGCGGAAAGTGTAGAAGACCTTCTCAGGATCAAGCCTCTTGCCAACAGCAGAACCTTCAAATGAAAACTAGCAATTGAAATATACAATGAACTTGAAACTTTGGTCACTCAAACTGGACACCTAGAGCTTTCAAATGAGATATCAAACACTCAATTTGGAGTAGATTTGAGTTGGCAACTATTTGATTCAAAATAGACTACTTGTCCACTCAGTTAGGCTGAAAACTGGACTTCACTAAAACCTAAATAACTCACAGAGCATAAAGAATTTCATAAAACTGTTCTAGATAGAGGAAGTACTCGAGATAAGCTTTCCAATGAATGTTTAAAACTAAAATTGGATACATATATTGAGAGATATGACTCTTACAAGTAGACTACCCAAAAATGGGTGTGCGGCTGGACATACTCAATGAGAGTAAACTGAACGAAATGACTCAAAACAATTGAAGTAGCTACAAGGGGGCTTCCACGCCTTCTTCCTCTATTCTTGAGTGTCCTCCCTTGCCTCTTTTATAGCCAAGTGACCAAAAACTCTCATGATGAGTTTGAGAGCTCTTCTCCATCATTTCTCCACTACTTTGGACAACCACTCCTCTTACAGTTCAGCTTTTGGATTTGATTCTCTTTTGAATGATTCTCTTTTGGCCTCCACTACTTGCTGAAGTAAATGCTTCTATTTTTCATTTTTGTATTTTCCTTCTACTTGAAAAAAATCCTTTTTGCAAAAATATATACGAGCTTACTTCTTGATTTTTAACACTCCCCCTCAAGCTCACATGTGAGCTTGCACCTTCAGCCATATCCTGCAAGTTGATGTCGTCCTTCAACCTCTTGAGCTTAGAAGCATCTAGGGACTTTGTAAGCATGTCTGCAACCTGGTCATTAGTTCCAATGAACTTTATATCCACATCTTTGCTCAAAACTTTTTCTCGAACATAATGATAATGCACTTCTATGTGCTTGCTTCGTGCATGAAACATTGGATTGTTTGTCAAGTGAATGCTTGACATGTTGTCACCATAAATTGTAATGGTCTCCACTTGCACATCAAGATCAGCCAAGAGCTTCTTAATCCACATAGCTTCACAAGTTGCAAAGGCTAAACCTCTATATTCAGCTTCTGTAGATGATAGTGCAACAGTAGGTTGCTTCTTTGAGCTCCATGTGATAGGTTTGCTTCCTATCATGAACGATCTTCTATCTTCCTTCGAACCAGCCCAATCAGCATCACTGAAGCCTTTTACCTGCAATTATTCATCATATCTATAAAACAAAGCATGATTGACTGTGTGCTTCACATATCTTAGCACTCGTTTGGCTGAATTTAAATGTTCACTTGTTGGAGCTTGCATAAATTGAGAAAGAACTCCAACAATATAACACAAATCTAGTCTTGTGATCGTAGCATAGATCAACGAACCTATAATACTCCTGTATGTAGTTACATCATGTAACTTCTCTCCATCATGTGAGCATAGCTTCACATTTGTGTCCATAGGTTGAGTGAGTGGTTTGCATTCACTCATTCCAAATCTGAAAAGAACATCCAATAGGTACTTTCTTTGCATCAAGTAAATGCCATCTTTCCCATAGACTATCTCAATGCCTAAAAAGTATTTCAGCTCACCAAGATCTGAAATTTTAAACTCATTACCGAGTTTCCTTTTGATGTCTTGTATTCCTGTAACATTACTTCCTGTTATGATGAGATCATCAACGTATATGCAAATATATACCTGCTTGCCTTCTTCTTTCTTCATGTAGAGAGAGGGATCTGCATTACTTGGACTATACCCACACCTTGTGAGGTACTCGACCAATCTTTGATTCCAAGCACGTGGTGCTTGCTTCAGCCCATACAAAGCTTTCTTCAATCTACAAACAAAATTTGGATGCTTTTTGTCTTCAAATTCAATCGGTTGACTCATGTATACCTCTTCTTGAAGTTCACCATTGAGAAAAGCATTTTTTATGTCAAGTTGATATAATGGCCATCTCCTTGCTGCACTCACTACAATCAAGGTTCTAATTGTTCCCATCTTTGCAACTGGGCTGAAAGTCTCTTCATAGTCAATGCCGTGAGTTTGCTTGAATCCTTTTGCTACTAGTATAGCTTTATGCCTTGCTAGAGAACCATCATCATTTCTCTTTATTTTAAACACCCATTTATTTGGAACAATCTTCATACCTTCAGCCTTTGGAACTAACTCCCATGTGTGATTGTCCTTGAGAGCTTTCATCTCTTCTTGCATAGCTTCTTGCCATTCTTTTTGTGTACATGCTTCTTCATATGCATCCGGTTCTTTGTCTTTGACCACCTGTGTCATATATGCAAAATGCTTTGCAATAAAACTATCATAGCTCAGCCTTTCAATTGGATACCTTGCTCTTGAAGACCTCCTTTCATTTCCTTTTGAACATTGCTTCTTCAACCGGTTCAACTTTACCTTTGGTGTGATCACCTCTTCATACTCTTCTTCACTTGCATTTGAATCACTATTTTGGGCAGCACTTTCAGCTTTAGATCTTTCATAAGTTGATGTTGGTGATGAGGAATGACTCCTTAGCCTCCCCTTCCATGTTGAGCTTTCTCCAAGTGATGTAGAAGCTTCTGGACCTGACATTTGAGTGCTTGTTTGCTGAAATTCTTCTTGGACAACACCTCCATCATCTTCACAATCTTCTTCAAGAATCTTCTCTTTCCCTTTGTCTCCAAACCATGGTCTTAGCTCATCAAATACCACATCTTGTGAGACTCGTAGCTCCTTTGTCGCCAGATTGTAGCACCTATATCCCTTTTGCTCCGATGAATATCCAATAAAAATACATTTTTCGGAATTTGCCTCCATCTTTGTCCTTAGTTCTTGAGGGATGTGAACATAACACACACACATCCAAAAACTTTGAGATGTGTAAGGTCAGGTTTCTTACCGGAATAAACCTCCTCGGGAGTTAGATTATGCACTCCAGCCGTTGTGCACTTGTTCATCAAATAAACGGCCGTACTAGTTGCTTCAGCCCAATAGTTTAGTGGCATCTTCATCTCGTTGAGCATGCATCTTGCAACTTCTGTGATATGTTGATTTTTCCTTTCAGCTATTCCATTTTGTTGAGGTGTGTACCTACATGTAAATTGTCTCTTGATGCCATTTTCATAAAGAAAATCTGAAAATTCTTTGGAGGAATATTCTCCTCCTCCATCGGACCTCAAGGTCTTTATGTAGCATCCTGTTTCCTTTTCTACCTGTGCTTTAAATCTCTTGAACATGGAGAACACATCTGATTTTTGTTTTATGCAAAACATACATACTTTCCTTGAATGATCATCAATAAAAGTGACAAAATATCTATTACCAGCCACTGATGGTTGTTGTGATGGTCCCCATACATCCGTGTGTATCAAGTCGAGGACATTCCTTGCCACATAGTTGCTTTTCTTGAATGGTTGTCGAGTTTGCTTTCCTAGTTGGCATGCTTCACAAAACTCATGTAGTCCGGCATCATTGAAGCTTGGAAGACCTCTTACCACTTCATGGTTGCTCATGTCCTTGAGCTTGGGAATGTTGATATGTCCAAACCTTTTGTGCCACAAATCGATTTCAGCAATCCTCTTGTTTCCAAACTGAATATACATCACCTTTCCATGCGGTTGTTGAATGTCCAAAGTGAACATCCTTCCTTCTTTCCTTCCTTGAGCAATGACCTTGAATCCTTCTTTTGGATTCTTTATAAAGCAGCCTTTTTCATTGAAGATAACATGATATCCTTTCTCTACCATTTGTCCTACTGAAATCAAATTCTTTGCAATAGTAGGAACATGAAGAACATCAGCCAATACCTTCTTATCTCCAAGCTTGATATCTCCAACATGCTCAATTGCATGTTGAGTTTCATCGCCGGTCTCCACACATCCTTTTCCACTTGGAGCTTGTAGCTTTGTGAATAAATCTCCTTGGCATGTCATATGGTTGCTGCAACCTAAATCTATGAACCATTTTTTGTCATCACTTCTTGAGTTGTTGTAGTCATGCTTCATGGCAAGCATGGTTTGCTTGTCTCCTTCACTTGATGTACTCGCATAGTTATTTTGGCTCCTTTGGTTGCCTCCATTCAGCCTTCCATTCTTTTGCCAACAATCATTTGCATAATGTCCTAGTTTACCACAATGATAACATGTTATACCTTTATGAGGATTGTATGAACCTCGACCTCTTCCTCTATTTCTTCCTCGACCTCTTCTATGTGTGTTGTCATTTGAGTTGTCCTTGTTGTCCTCCGAGTTGTGTTGGCTGAAATTTGTGTTGTTGTAGCTTCTTCCTCTTCCTCTCAAGCCTCCTCTTGAGTTCCTCCCTCTACCTCTTCCTGCATATAACATTTGACTATGGCTGTCCTTACCTTTGTTGCCTTCTCCTTGTTGAGCAACCTCTTCAGCCATAAGATTTGGTATAATCTCGTCGAATGTTGGTAGAGGATCTCTATAAAGGATGTTTGTGATGAGGGGCTTCCACTTTTCTTCACTTCTCAAGCCATTGAGGGCTGTTTGGACGATGTCTTCCTCTTCTATCTTGCATCCAACTGATGCTAGCTGATCTCGAAGCTCTTTGATCCTCAATGTATACTCACTAATGCTTTGGTTTGAGCTTTTCCTCATGTTGTTGAGCTCGTTCTTGAGTTGCATCCTTCGAGACCTTGTTGAGGTAGCATACACCTTCTCCAAAGCATCCCAAACTTCCTTGGCTGTTTCTAAGCTTTGCACATGACCAATCATAGTGTTAGAAATAACTTGTGAGATGAGGAACATCACCCTTCAATTCCTCTCTTCCCAATCAGCAAATTGTTTCCTTTGTGCCGGAGTAATGTTGGGATCTTCAATGTCCACCGGTTGTGGATCGTCTCCACTAACTAGACTCCATAAACCTTTACCTTTAGGTAATTTATCATTCTATACCTCCTAGATTGAAAATTATCTTTGTCTAACTTCTCAACTTGTTGTCCTAAATCAGCCATTGAAAACTTCCAAGATTGAAGTTTACCTCAAGTATGTTGTGGCGCTCTTTCTTGACTTCACGAAGCTCCCCCTTGATTTGTAGCTTCTCCTTTGCTTCAATTCAGTTCCAATGCTTTGAATCTTCAAACTCCAATGCTCTGATACCAATTGTTGGAGAATTCCTCTCCTAATCGCAGCGGAAAGTGTAGAAGACCTTCTCAGGATCAAGACTCTTGCCAATAGCAGAACCTTCAAATGAAAACTGGTACCAACTGAAATACACAATGAACTTGAAACTTTGGTCACTCAAACTAGACAACTAGAGCTTTCAAATGAGATATCAAGCACTCAATTTGGAGTAGATTTGAGTTGGCAACTATTTGATTCAAAACAAACTACTTGTCCACTCAGTTAGGCTGAAAATTGGACTTCACTAAAACCTAAATAACTCATAGATCATAAAGAATTTCATAAAACGGTTCTAGATAGAGCAATTACTCAAGATAAGCTTTACAACGAATGTTTAAACACTAAAATTGGATACATATATTGAGAGATATGACTCTTACAAGTAGACTACCCAAAAATGGGTGTGCGACTGGACATACTCTATGAGAGTAAACTGAACAAAATGACTCAAAACAATTGAAGTAGCTACAAGGGGGCTTCCACGCCTTCTTCCTCTATTCTTGAGTGTCCTCCCTTGCCTCTTTTATAGCCAAGTGACCAAAAACTCTCATGATGAGTTTGAGAGCTCTTCTCCATCATTTCTCCACTACTTTGGACAACCACTCCTCTTACAGTTCAGCTTTTGGATTTGATTCTATTTTGAATGATTCTCTTTTGGCCACCACTATTTGCTGAAGTAAATTCTTCTATTTTTCATTTTTGTATTTTCCTTCTACTTGAAGAAAATCCTTTTTGCAAAAATATATACGAGATTACTTCTTTATTTTTAACAATAATCATAGGAGCAAAGGCTTCATAGTTAATCATGATTTTGTATTCAATGAAAACAAATTATAGTTTGAAGATGATTGCAAGAAGATCGATAGACTTTCCAACACTCTCAAGCAAGAGTACACATAAACTTTAAGCATCAAGTGATTTTGAAGATGATCAAAAGACTCCTATGAAGGATATCAACTTATGGAACTCCAAGTGCAAGGCCAAGATACAGTAGAATCCCCTCAACAAAGCATCACGAGATCTACAATGGAAAATAAGAAGCCAAAAAGGTATGGCTATGAAAAATCACTAGTGACTAAACATTCTATCTATTTCACACAAGACTTGAACTCTAAAGATCCCTCATCTTGTGAGGAGGCCAAGAAGCCAGAATGGATGGATGTTATGGAAGAAGAGATTGAAACTTGGTAGAAAAATGACACTTGGGGATCAGTACCCAAGACTTCTACCATGAAGATCTTTGGATCTAGATGGATGTTCAAAGTGAAGAAAAACTCAAATGGGACTATCAATACATACAAACCTAGAATTATGGCTAGAGGTTATGCTTAGACCCAAGGTTTTATTATGAGGAGAACTTCTCTCACGTGGAAAAGACACCAACAATCAGAGTGCTTATGAGTATTGCACTTGCAAAAAAGTGGAAGATCTATTAGATGGATGTGAAGAGTGCATTTCTCAATGAATGGATATCTAAAGAGGTATACATGGATCAAACCCTTGGGCTTGAAGACTCATAGTCCCTTAACATGTATGCATGTTAAGGAAAGACTTATATAGACTAAAGCAATCTTCAAGTGCTCGGAATCATAGGCTTTTGACGTACTTGCAAGGCAAACTTGGGTTTATAGTAAGAAAAGAAGATCCTTCAATCTTTATCAAGAGGACACATGGAGAAGTCATATAACTTTGTGTATATGTAGATCATATTATACTCACAAGTAATGATGTACAAAGTATTAGAAGGATTAAGCAACAAATGAACAAGGAATTCAAAATCAATGACTTAGGGCAGCTCACTTACTTCCTTGGATTGGAAGTGGTATACACTCACTCAGAAGAAATATATGAAATGCAAGCTAAGTTTGAAATGGAGAATGCTAAGTTTCTTGGTACACCCATGGAGGTAAACTCAAAGCTAAGTGCTCATGAAGGTGAAATAATTGAATATGTGACAAGCTATCAAAGCTTGGTGGGAAGTTTAAACTATGCCACACTCACTAGGGTAGACATGCTATGTGTAAGTGTTCTTAGCCAATTCATGCATAAACCTAGAAATCCACACATGGAAGTAGCCAAAAGGATTCTCAAATATATTAATGGAACAATAAATGAAGGTTTATTCTATTCTTACACATCTAATGAAGATATAAAGTTATTCTTTGGCAAGATCAAAAGATGAAAGAAGAAGAGCATGTTATCTTACATTAATAGTTACAAAGCATATATCGTGGTCATCCAAGAAGCAACCCACTATTTCTCTTTCATCTAGTGAGGCTAAATATAGATGCTTGGCAAATGCAACTCAGGAAGCCATGTGATTCAAGACATTATACTCATATTTAGGTGTGAAGTCATCCACTCCTCATACTTTTGGGGATAACATAAGTTCTTAACATCTTGCAGCAACTCCTATGTATAATCTTAGGTCCAAACACATTGAGGTCCATTATCATTATGTCAGGGAAAAGATTACAAGCAACGAAGGTGAACTCTCATATGCATCAATGCAAAACCAATGTGTAGACATGATGACTAAAGCCTTGGATGGATTGAAGCTAAGCAAATCCAAAACTATGACTGAACTTTAGGAAATTTCAATGGATTGAAGCTAAGCAAATCCAAAACTATGATTGATCTTTAGGAAATTTCAATGGATTGAAGATTCAAGCATTTTAGGCTTGAGGGGAAGCTATTGGTGCCTGAAGGAAACCTAAATGATTGTCCTTGTGAATTAGGACTCCACAAGACTTTTAAGCCAAAACCTTATGCAAAATATGCATTGGTTGATTGAGTACTAAGGTTAATATCAAATAGTACTTGTGCCAAAAATAAAGAAGTGATTTAGAAAGAATCTTGTGGATATATTGGGAGAACAATGCAATGAACATATTTGAATTCAAAATTCAAATGACTCCTAAAATTATGGATCACTTTTAGGTAGATTCAACCAACAGTCACCTCTAAAAAGTGTATTTGTACACTAAGTCTTCATCATGGGATGCACATTTGATCATCACACTTATTTTGGTGAATATTATTTTTATCTCAAAGCTCTTGGAGTCTTCCATCTTATCATTGTATCATATCCCACTTTGCAATACATTTACGTCACATTTCTATAGCTACATTGCTCTCTATTTATTGTTATAGTACACTGCTTCAAGTTTTTCATCTTGTCTAAGTCATTGCACTGAGTATATAATCTTATTGTTTGTAGATTGATTGGATTATGAAGATAAGACTCTTCTAAGTATGCCTACAAAGTTTTATTGTCATTGAAATTGTACAATTTGAATTATGAATAGGTCAAGCTAACTATTTTGTGCATCTTCATCTTCTTGAAAAGTCGAGATCACCCCTTGATGCCTTATGCATATTGATCTCAATATACTCCTTCTAAAATCATGAAATAAATTGGTATAGTTCACTAAAAACTTCATTTTAATGTGTGAAAATGTTATAGGGTTTATTCCAACTAGGTTGTGAGCTTTGAGTAAAACTATAAGTACCTTCTTCCATAAATAGAAGGTTTTCTCAGGTTGTAAAGTATTCAAAAGTTATCCATTTTGACATAGAGTTTTCTGAATCATCTTACAAAAACCATAGTGGTATAAATGCACATATTGGAAGCTTAATGAGTCTAGTAAGGGTCTTTGGAGTTAGTTACACTATTTTGGAGCACGTTTTTGCCAATACCCTCTTATCTCTCTACATTACCCATCACTCCTCACTCCTAATTGATCTCCCCCAACATGGATGAACCCACACATGCTATTTTACAAGTCCATGAACATGAGACTAAAAATGAGTCAGCTAGTGTCCCAAGTTGTATGCCAATAAGGATAGCAAAACCTGGAGTTCCTAACCATATTTCAAAGGTTAATGTGTCATATCCTCAATGAGTTTCTTCAAAATGCATAGAACACTTATCTAGATATTTTGATGAATGAAAGAAATATGTTATAGAACTCAGATGAGTTTTGATAAATTTATTATACAGTGTGCTTAAATCTTGAAAATTGTGTTTTCATGGTCCATCAAGGTAAAATCCTTGGGCACATAATCTTGAATAATAACATGTCACTTGACAAAGAGAAAGAAGACTGATATCTGAGTAACCTACACCACACAATGCAAAGGAAGTCCAATATCTCATGGGACATTTGTTGGGAGTGATGGTTGGATGCACTCAAGAGATTGAGTTGGTGCTGCTATACCTGCTTCACACCAGCCCTCCTTTGATTCCAGAAATGCTTAGTACACACCTTGAGCTTCCAAATGATACCAAGAAAGCATATATGTACTTTGCAAATGATTTGTGTAGTGATCAAACCAAAACAGATAATTTGGTTCCTTCACAAATCCAAAAACTTGCTATTTTTGTAATGATACCTGCTCAGTGTTATGCTCAGTGTGACCAGCACACTTGCAATTGAAACAATTCCTTTTGGGGGAATTAAAGTACCTTAATAAGCTACCATTTGCAAGTGGAATGAAAGGAAATGATAAACCACATCCAGAGAAATTGATTTAGCAAACTTAGGAGCACTCCCGACTTTTTAGGAGTTGTGCAGAACAATACCCGTGACTACTTCGAGCGCGATTTCTCCCAAATGACTGAATGAAATCTCCTCAAATTTTGTATGCTTGTAGAAGACCTTGAGCTGGTTCCAACGAGCTCTTAAGCTCTTGATTTGGTTCAGTGAACATTGAGTAATGCTCCTTGGAAGTTGACAGACTTGAAGTAGAAAACACAGAGAACCAGAAATGATGAATGTGTAAATATCTATTGAATGATATGATTATACAAGCTCATTAGCATGACAAGCATAGCTAATTGAGGTGTGGATAGCCTCGGGAGTTGAGCTACTACTGAGTAACTACAGCCGCGACTTTTTCCATAGTTTTTATAGAAGTTTTACTATGATTTGAATTTGAAATTCAAATGTAGGCTCCCTAGAATATCTCTACTAAAAGTAGGGAGATATTCTCTCTATTAATCAACTAAGAATCCACGACTAATCAAGTTGGTGAGTGGTTACATAAAACTCCAAGTCATTCTTGACTTTTACAAGAAGTAAAAATGTAATAACACATAGGCAAGTGTTCCTATGGTTCTAGCTTCACATAGTGATACCATTCAAGTGAAGCCTTGATGAAATTTTGTCCAAGCTAATCTTCCAATGTTCCAAGCCAATGTGTGAAGGCTTGAAGTGCACCAACAGCTCCCCCTCAAGCCAAACACTTTGGCTTAAGTCTTCATCTTCTTCATCTTTAGTCTTCAATCACATCCTGGAATCCAATCATGGATTTGAATCTGCATAGCTTGTTTCCATCCAATGCTTTAGTGAGTAAATCTGCACATTGCATATTAGTAGACACATAAGTCAATTGTATCTCTTTGCTTAGTAACTTCTCCCTCACATAGTGGTAATGAACCTCTATGTGTTTGGTTCTGGCATGATATATTGGATTGGCTGCAAGGTGAAGAGAGCTAGTGTTATCTCCAAATATGATTGGTGGTCTTGTATGTAGGCCTAACTCTGTATATAGAAGCTTCAACCAGATAGCTTCTTGAGTGGCATTGGCAAGCCCTCTATACTCTGCTTCGGTGGATGACAATGCCACTGTAGGTTGTTTCTTGGCTGACCAAGAAATAGGTTTATCTCCTGCAAAACAAATGTAACCTGATGTGCTCCTCCTATCATCCTTGCATCCTGCCCAATCTGCATCTGAATAAACTTTAATATCAATATCTGATGTATAAGGAAAGTACAAACCATGGTTCTGAGTTCCCTTCAAATACTTCAAGATCTTCTTTGCTGCCTCTAGGTGAGGTATCCTTGGTTTGTGCATGAATTGGCTTAGCACACTAACTCCATATGCTATGTCAATTCTTGTCAAGGTAGCATAGTTCAAACTACCTACCATGCTTTGATATCCTGTGATGTCTTGGACTTCTTCTCCTTCATGAGCACTTAGCTTTAGGTTGACCTCCATTGGAGTAGTTGAGACTTTAGCATCCTGCAAGCCAAACTTCTTGACCATATCCTGTACATACTTCTTTTGAGTGATATATATACCTGAGTTGGTGTAGACTAACTCAAGACCTAAGAAGTACTTTAATAATCCAAGATCACTAATCTTGAATTCTTTCATCATGTGCCCTTTGATGTGTCTAATCCCATTGACATCATTGCCTGTAATAATGATGTCATCAACATAAACACACAAGTAGATTACCTCTGTACTACTCCTCTTTATGAATAGAGAAGTGTCTGCTTTACTCATCACAAATCCTTGGTCTTGGAGATAGGTTGTCAACCTGTAATTCCATGCTCTAGGTGCCTGCTTCAAACCATATAGAGCCTTCTTCAATTTACAAACATAGTTTACCTTCTTGGGGTCTTCATAGCCAGGTGGTTGTGACATGTAGACTTCTTCAGATATCCCTCCATTCAAGAAAGCATTCTTGACATCTAATTGGTACATGTTCCAATTCTTGGATGCAGCTACACTCACCAATATTCTGATAGTTGGCATCTTGGCCACATGAGAAAATGTCTCCTCATAATCAATGCCTTGGGTTTGTGCAAAACCCTTGGCTACCAACCTAGCTTTGTACCTGTTTATTGTTCCATCTGAATTTCTCTTTAGCTTGTAGATCCATCTGGATCCTATCACTTTCATAGAATCTTTCTTGGGTACCAAGTCCCAAGTGTCACTTTCCTTGAGAGCTTCCATTTCTTCATCCATGGCTTCTTTCCATTTTGGCTTAGTGATTGCTTCTTCATAGGTACCTGGTTCTTCATTCAACAAATCCTTTGCAAGATATACAGAATGTTTAGTTACAAGTGATGTGTCATACCCAAATCTGATAGGTCTCTTGCTTTCTCTCTGAGATCTTCTAATTGCTTGAGTTGAGGATTCTGGTATATCCTCTAGCTTCTTCATCTTCATCTTTCCTTTGGACTTCCATGCCTTGAATTCCTCAAGGTTAATTGTATCATCATCATCTGAGCTTGAGTCTTCTTTCTGGATTGGTTCCTCCTTGGTGAGCCTTGGGAAATCTTCTTCCATATCATAGGGTAGACTCACTTTCCTGCATTCATTCTCATACCATGAGTCATTCTCATCAAAGATGACATCTCTGCTTGCCTTGAAGCCTTTGTTTGTTGGGTTGTAGAATCTGTATCCCTTTTGGTTCAAATCATAACCAATGAAGATACACTTTTCAGCTTTAGGATGTAGCTTTCCCCTTACCTGTGAGGGAATATGCACATATGCTACACAACCAAAGATTTTACAATGATCCAGAGATGGTCTCTTACCATGCCAAGCTTCATATGGTGTCATGCCATCAAGTGATTTGGATGGCAACCTGTTTATGAGATAGGTGGCAGTGGATACACTCTCTGCCCAAAGATAATTTGGCAACTTCTTTTCATTAAGCATAGACCTAGCTGTTTCTACAATGAGTCTATTCCTTCTTTCAGCTACCCCATTTTGTTCAGGTGAGTACCTTGTAGTAATTTCCCTTTTGATGCCTCTTTCCTGCAAGAAATCTTCAAACTCATTGGAGAAGTATTCTCCTCCACCATCTGACCTTAGCCTCTTCAAGCTTCTTCCTGTTTGGTTTTCAACAAGTGCAAGATACCTCTTGAAACAATTAAACACTTCATCTTTATGCTTCATAAAGTATAAAATGGTCCATCTGCTATAATCATCAATGAAGGACACATAATACCTTGATCCTGAAATGGAAGGGTCCTTGCTAGGTCCCCAAACATCTGTGTGTACCAAGTCTAGGTAGTCTTCATGCATGAAACCTTTCCTTGAATAGGGCAACCTGTGAGACTTACCAAACTGACATGCTCCACACTTGTAAATCATGTGTTGCTTGGACACATTAGGTATCCCAAGCACACATTGATCCCTGCACATTTGCTTTAGGGTTCTTTCACCTATGTGACCTAACCTCTTGTGCCATATCTCTAACTCTGAAAGTGTTTGATCCTTGTAATTATACAAAGCAATGTTCTTGGTGTCTTCTAACTCAAAAGTAAACAATCTACCTGATTTTTCTCCCTTGGCTATCCTTCTGAATCCATGTCTTGGGTCCTCCACATATGCTCCATGTTGTGTGAATCTGACCTGCAAACCTTTCTCCACAATCTGACCAACACTCATTAAATTCTTGGTGATAGTTGGTACATAGAGTACCCTGCTCAATAGGTTCTGGTTACCATCACATGTCTTTACATTTCCAATTTTTACAACAAAATGTTTAGTATCATCACCTGTCTGTACCTGATGTTTGCCCTTGGGTTCTTCCAAATCAGAAAGTAGTGCCACATTGCCAGCTACATGGTTAGAACATCCTGAGTCAATATAAAATAAATGATCATCATTTGTACCTGCCTTGGAGGTCATATTCATGATCAATAGGGAGTCATCTTGCTCCTCTGTGTAATTGTTGTAATCCCTTCTATTTCTGAATCCACCTTGGTAGTTACCATTGTGGTTGTGGTTGTAATTGTTGTTGTATTGATTGTTGTATCCATTGTAGCTTTGATGTTGGTTGAATCTGCCTCTCCCTTGAGAGTATCCACCTCTTGAGTAGCCTCTTCCTCTCTGATTCTTGTAGTTCTTGTAGCATTCATCTGTGGTATGATTGGACAATCCACAAATGTTGCATGGTAATGAGTTGTAGGGTCTCCCCCTACCTGACTTACCTCCTCTGCCCCTTCCTCTTGATGATCTACCTCTCCCTGCATAATTAGCTTGGGAGGTAGAGCCTTCTTCATCCTGTTTCTTCCCTTTACCTTTATCCTTAACTTTCTTATCAGTATAGAGAGCAGAGGGGTTGTTACCTTTTGATTGATCTCCTGCCTTTGTAAACTTTGCTTCATGTGTAAATAGTTGGCCCATGAGTGTTGTGAGATCTGGGGTATGCATGTCCATATAGAGGTCCATTGCAGTGGTGAAACTTTCCCACTTATCATCTGCTTTGAGTCCATTTGTTACTTGCCTGACTATTTGCTCTTCTTCAATTTCCTCTCCAATGCTTGCTAATTGGTCTGCCACATCTTTAATCTTTGTCACATACTCTGAGACTGATTGCTTGGGCTGCTTCCTAAGGGTTGTGAATTCAATCCACAGTTGATTCTTCCTGGCCCTTGTGTTGGAAGAAAAATAGTTTGACAAGGTTTCCCAAGTCTCTTGGGAAGTCTTACAATTCCTTACATGAGGTAAAAGAAAGTCAGATATAGAGTTAAGAAGGTAAGACCTTGCCAAAGCATCCTTTGCACACCATTGGTTGAGTCTCTCATGTTCATCCTTGGTGGGTAGTCCTCTAGTTTTGAATGAGGGCAATTCCTCATCTCCTGATATGTATCCAAATAAGCTCCTTCCTTGTAGATAGGTCTTCATCCTTAGAGACCAAGCTTGGTAATTGTTCCTGTCCAATTTGTCAATGAATGAAGGAAAACCATCACCCATGCTTACCTTATTTGCTCTGATACCACTGTTGGGAGTGATGGTTGGATGCACTCAAGAGATTGAGTTGGTGCTGCTATACCTGCTTCACACCAGCCCTCCTTTGATTCCAGAAATGCTTAGTACACACCTTGAGCTTCCAAATGATACCAAGAAAGCATATATGTACTTTGCAAATGATTTGTGTAGTGATCAAACCAAAACAGATAATTTGGTTCCTTCACAAATCCAAAAACTTGCTATTTTTGTAATGATACCTGCTCAGTGTTATGCTCAGTGTGACCAGCACACTTGCAATTGAAACAATTCCTTTTGGGGGAATTAAAGTACCTTAATAAGCTACCATTTGCAAGTGGAATGAAAGGAAATGATAAACCACATCCAGAGAAATTGATTTAGCAAACTTAGGAGCACTCCCGACTTTTTAGGAGTTGTGCAGAACAATACCCGTGACTACTTCGAGCGCGATTTCTCCCAAATGACTAAATGAAATCTCCTGAAATTTTGTATGCTTGTAGAAGACCTTGAGCTGGTTCCAACGAGCTCTTAAGCTCTTGATTTGGTTCAGTGAACACTGAGTAATGCTTCTTGGAAGTTGACAGACTTGAAGTAGAAAACACAGAGAACCAGAAATGATGATTGTGTAAATATCTATTGAATGATATGATTATACAAGCTCATTAGCATGACAAGCATAGCTAATTGAGGTGTGGTGGTGTAGGCTATGAAGTAGCACTAACACATGCTCATTTACAAGAGCAATAAGCCTCGGGAGTTGAGCTACTACTGAGTAACTACAGCCGCGACTTTTTCCATAGTTTTTATAGAAGTTTTACTATGATTTGAATTTGAAATTCAAATGTAGGCTCCCTAGAATATCTCTACTAAAAGTAGGGAGATATTCTCTCTATTAATCAACTAAGAATCCACGACTAATCAAGTTGGTGAGTGGTTACATAAAACTCCAAGTCATTCTTGACTTTTACAAGAAGTAAAAATGTAATAACACATAGGCAAGTGTTCCTATGGTTCTAGCTTCACATAGTGATACCATTCAAGTGAAGCCTTGATGAAATTTTGTCCAAGATAATCTTCCAATGTTCCAAGCCAATGTGTGAAGGCTTGAAGTGCACCAACAACATTCTCATACACATATATGCAACAATTGCTAAGCCAAATTATGAGATTTTGAAGAACTTTGAGTGGGCAAAAAAGTGTGAAATGCATTCCAAGAACTGAAATGACATGTCATAATGACATCAATTTTAAAGACCTCATATTAAGCATGCTATCCCACATCCATGTTGATGGATCTAATATTTTAATTAACTACATTTTAGCACTATTGATAGATGAGAGTTACATGTAATTCTGCGTTCATATGCAAGCTGATAACTCATCCCTTGTTAAAAGGAATTACAAAGATATCGAAAGAGAAGGAATAGGCATGATCTACATAGAAACAAAGTTTCAACATTATTTAGTGGTCCTTATATACTTTATGAATAAGCCTTTTTCTATAGATAGGTTAGTATGGTGGTTCCCGCTACTTATGGAAAATGATTTTTGAGGTGGTATTCAAAAAGGGTAGTGAACACATGAGAGATGACTATTTGTCAAGAATAAAAAGTAATGAGCCCAATGCAGTAATCATGATGACTTACTTGACACATTCAATATTGAAATGGTACCCAAATTGGCCGAGTCAGTAGTACTAGTTATATCTTTTGAACTAGCCCACCCTTATGTGTAGTTCACCAAAGAAGATGTGATGAATGCTAATAACTTGCACATCAATGTTAGTTTCTTATATCATAGAGACACACATGGAATCCTTTCTTGTTGAATGCCCAAAGATGAGCATTTAATGTTAGAAGTGGTATCTCATGTAGATGGTCTTGACAGACATCTTGCAAAATCAATGACTATGTAGAATATGAAATCAAGTGAAATCTATTGGCCACACATGGAATATATAATACATGACTATGGTAGTGCTTGTTCCACTTACCAAATCATTCCAACAGTTGAACATGCTACTTTGTACTATGTATGCATGCCCATCATGGAGAAAGAAGAGAGTGGAATATGTATAATTTAGCACTTAATTTTTTGAAATGACTATACCCAATAAAAGGGATTTACATGAAGAGATCCAAGAATATGCTCTTATTTACCACATGCTATACAATAAAAGCAAGGATGAATTCCTATGCCTCTCAATAAATGAAGAGGATTACCCACCACCATTGAAAGCACATTCAAATGTTGAAGGCATACATTTCTCTATAGATCGCACAAAAGAAATGATTATATTTGCTAGTGTGTGGTTGCGCACCTTATGCATGGATGTTCAAATATCTATGAGTGGGTTTGACACATGCCAAAGAATAAAGTACCCATTCAATAGAGATCAAATGACTCTTAGGCCAATGATGGTGGGATGTACATTTGCAAAATAGAGGATACAATTTATTGCTGCTATTAGGCCACTTACCAAGGGATCTCATGATTAGTACATAATAGTAGAAAATGATTGTCTTAATAGATGGGTTGAGGCATGTGCTACAACGAAAGTTGATGCTCAAAAACTACAAAAATTATCATTTGAGAAATTATTTACAAGCTTTGTCCTCTCCATTGAGATAATTTGTGATAGAGGTACTCGAAGTCATATAATTTTTACTAAAAGAATTGTCCATAAAAGTTCATCTCCATTTCATCCTCTTGTTTATGGTCTAGTTGAAATATCCAATAAATTTCTATGCATAGTTCTAATGAAACTAGTTAATGTAGGATTATTAGATGGGCATAAGAATTTTCACTATGCAGTTTGGTCTTATTGTGTTGCGTACAAGACCACATTGAGCACTAGCCCTTTCAATCCGGTATATGGACAACATGCCATTCTTGATTGTTGAGCTCCTTGTACCAACTCTCAAGCTAGCAAGAAATTCTGAATGAAATGGTCATGAGTTATCTGCCTTCGCCAATAATCTCAATGCACTTCAAGAGACATGCCTTATCCCCACACAAACTCCAAACATTCTTGAGTTCTCCTCTAATAGCAAAGCCAACAAGGAAATTGCCACATGTCAATCTAAATAAGGTCAACACATAGGCAAGTGAAACCATGATCATTGCACTTGACATCACCCAAAACAAGTAGGTAAACAACATTTGTTTTCCAAATCTCTTGTGCTAGCACAAGCACCACACAAATAAATCTCCATGCCCAAGAAATTGATAACCCCATCTGAGGATTCTTCTTCTTATCATAAGAAGAAACAAGACTCTCATAAGAAAGCCACTTTGAGTAGTGATACTATAACATATTGATCCATCACCTATAACCACACAATTTGGATACCCAAGAACATTAGAGCAACACGAAACCAATCCAATTCTGTATGGGTTGCTAAATCTATCTTGATACCTTAGTCTATATAGATCCCAAAGAAGCCCAAGATCCCAAAGGCAAGCTAACACATCAAAGAACAAGCAACCACAATGAAAAAATCCTAAGATCATTCAAAAGTGGGTATTAAAAAAATCCCAATGACAACCAAAGAAGAATATGTGTACTATGTGGGTAAAGAAGAGGTATACAATTCGTCTTCCAAATCCCATAGTGACTTCTTTACCAATCACTACACAAAAGAAGCCGCTCACCATCTCTGAGCATGCATGGCAATTAAAAGCATTTTTTTTTTCATATCTTCAAGATGAATATGCACCTCATGCCTGCCCTTGTAATTTATGCACTTGCTTTTAAGAGCAGCCACAAAATTGTTTATATGCACATATTTGTTAGTTTCTTTTCCATATTCAACCATAACACTTTTGCACCATAACAAATCAGTTTCACTTCAATTTTGCATCCAATATACGGCCATGTTACACAGCCTTTCATAAGACACAATTTTTTTAATCCCACACATAAGAGTGATATCTTGTAATATGAGGATATATA
The DNA here is from genome assembly GCA_020310875.1 of Ceratopteris richardii. Lineage (NCBI taxonomy): Eukaryota > Viridiplantae > Streptophyta > Polypodiopsida > Polypodiales > Pteridaceae > Ceratopteris > Ceratopteris richardii. The sequence continues at coordinate 20,537,581 of CM035416.1, read as the reverse complement.
TCACCTATATACTTTTTTCCCCACTTAGATTTTCTTGCTAGTGAACCTCATTTAAAGAACACACAAACTAGAAGAGATGTGACACTTTGTTCTTCATTTGAACAACTTAGTTGAATTCAAATACATGGTGATAAGTGAAGTTGATGATTTTCTACTTCATATATTACATAATAATTTAGATGACAATTATACCAATTAAGGATGGGAAATTTCATTGAATTTGATTGAATAATTTATTCAAGAGAATTATGGTATATACAAGGTCCATTCTTTGAACAACCATACAATCCTTTTCAATATGTATTTGCTGATGTTGGTGTTTTATGTGTCTACTTCTTAAGAACATCCATATCCAACACTTTAGGATTATCATCAAAGAATTGATAGAGTATATCTATCACAATACACATTCTGATTGTGTTGATCCATTACAAGGTTGTCCACCATAGCTCTCATGGTCTTGGCCTTGCATTTCTAGACAACCAAAAGGGAGGGGGCAACCATCCATCATCAGGTGTAGTATTTTATTTCTTTTGTATTGTGTGCCTCAATGGCCCAAAAAAAGAAAAAAAATAATCACATTCCCCATAGACTTGGCATCATCTTTATCAAGTATCCCTTGAGCACATTGCTCAAGATCCATATCTTTTGCATGTCTTTCAATAAGTGCATCTACAAGTATGCATCCATAGGGCCACCCTACAATGTGATGCATCAGATACTAAGTGCCTGAAACCCATACATTGCACTAAGTAGTCCCCCTATCAATACTTTCAGAGCTTTTTTCTCTAATAACTCTTCTTTTATTTTCAAGTATTGAAAGTAGCTTTATGGTCTATTATTTGTCACATCACACACAACCCTTTATCCCGATCAATCTTATTTTCCTTTCTCCATCCAACTCATGTTTTTCTTTTGGAAGAATACACATCATTCATGCACACCCTCATTTTTCCAACCTTTTTATTTTCTTTTAGGACAATATTTATTTCTATTTTGAGGGTACACACAAAAAAGATATTCAAAAAAATTAAAAAATATATTGAATATTTGCAATCTACATATTTTGAGGTTTTGTTGGTGCCAAATCCTTTAGTAAAAAATTGACCTAGCACCTAACATCTACACATCAATGCCAATGCTCATCTTTAAGACCCACTAAATAACACCTCTTGAACACAATAGAAAACACAGAGGGGAGTGTTAGAGGATGCTCAAAAAGCTACCAAAAAGTCAAAGTCAAAGTGTTCTAAGCTCAATCGACTAGAAAAACAACATATTAGGAGTACAAGCATGGAAGTGAAGGAGGAAGGGGTCTAATTTTCTTTTTACAACTCAAATCCCCCTTTAGAATAGTATTTTCCTTAAATTATGGCCAAAGTACTTGTAACTACTTTTGGAATAAAACCCTACTTTTCTCCATAGTTAGGCCCACTTTGTAAAACAATCATCAAAACTTGAGCAAACCATTGGATACCATTTTTAAAGCTAGACTAGACATTATAATCCATATAAAGCACTTCTAAAAGTTATAAAAGTGAAAGAAATATCATTTACTAAGATTAATTTGTTGACTTGAGAACTCATATGAGCTTTGCACTCTTATCTTGAGCCATACAAAAGCTTCTTCGAGCACATTACCTCTTCTCTACTCATTAGTATGTGCGTGCATGTGTTATTCCCTATGCATGTGCTTGCTCTCTCTTGTTGTGGATGCATGTACTTCCATCTTGTAGCATGTGATCTTCATGCCATCAATTTTTTGCTCCATGAATACAATTTAGTGTATGGATAGCCCTACTTGATGTTGGTATGTCGGTTGTGTGTGGAGATCTACAACTTGAATACATGTAGAACTCCATCAAATTTTGATTGGTGACCAAGTTGTGCTGCAGAATAGAAGAGAAAGATAGGAAGAAGGGAGAAAATTGGCCTTTGAGAAAATATCCGTCCATTTGAAGAGGGATATATATATATATATATATATATATATATATATATATATATATATATATATATATATATATATATATATATATATATATATATATATATATATATATATATATATATATATGTGTGTGTGTGTGTGTATGTGTGTGTGTGTGTTTATATATATATATATATATATATATATATATATATATATATATATATATATATATATATATATATATATATATATATATATATATATATATATATATATATATACCCCTTTGGGTAATCTCCGGTCCTTTAGCAACAAATTGGGTACTACATTTGCGAAAAAGATGTTACATTGTAATTGAAAGATCATCTTGTGAAGTTAAAGCTCACATGTTGTTGTAGTAAGTGAATCAAATGAGGAAGTAAATGTCCATATGATGGTGAGAGACAACAGGAAGATAAGCCTTTTCTAGAGGCAAAATAGTCGCTTAATGGTGTTTCTTCTGATACGGTGGCGGAACCCTAGCTCATACGCTCCCTACGCGATCTATCTCGAGGTCCCTCCTCCCCCCTCATTCTGAGGGGGGCTCTGTTCATGGCCCTCTTCGAGGCCTTACACAATGGACTCACGGAGTATGATGGGTATAGTGAAAGGCTTCTCCTCGAGTGCGGGCAGTCCTCTGTCTTAGGGGGATCTACAGGTGTTGAGCTCAATGCTCCTCTTGCCCGCACAAAAGCGGCTGGCTCGAGGTTCAGGTTAGCGGTATGTGACATGCAGACAGATTTTGGGAAGGCTCCTATGCAACCTCCCCCTAGGTCATACATGGACTAAAAGCTTTAAATTTGAAAATATGTACAATATTCTTCTTGATGAAATTTCCAATCCTTTTGAGGACAAAGTTAACCATGTTGTTGCCGAAAATTGCTTAGGGTGAAATACTAATGATTTTAATGTCAATGCAGATGATAACAAGGAAAATTCGGAGACTACCAAAAATCCCCCCTATCAGATCTGGAAAGTTGTGGGAAAGAAAAAAAATTTATCTCTCCCCCTCACTATTTTGATGACATGGAAAAAAATAGGGAATGATGACCCCGCTTCACAAGTAAATACCCTCCTTGATTCACAGGCTCAGGACTTCTCTCAAGAGTTAAACATTATAGATCAAGAAAAGATGGACCAGACAGATGAAGACATAGAAGCCTATGAGATTTTTCCCATTTCTCAGGAAGTTGAACCTTCAAAAGGTATAAGTTCCACCCCTAAAACTAAAAGGAAAGAGGTAAGAGGTCATCAGATCCTCCTTATCGGCAGTAAAGCCCTCAAAGAATAATAGGAAATAATTTCTTTGTTTGTTTTATGTCTAACATTTCTATTTGCTCTATTAATATCAAAGGGATTACTAACCCTATCAGATCCAAGATGGTTAATATGTGGCTTGCTAATCTGCCCAAGCAGCCTGATGTCCTTTATCTATACTAAGCACAGTGCTGGTAAAGGGGGTTCTGCTATCGGTTTTTCTTCTAACCTTGCCCATGCTTTTTTATCATGATGTGCTAGTTGTACTAATCAATGGTGCTCTATTAAGCTTGGTAATCCCTATGATACTTTGATTCTATCAGTTTATGCAGCTAATAATAGTCTTAGGCGTACTGACTGCTGGAATGAGATTTCTAATCTTCAAGGCCCTTTAATTTTAATTGGGGATTTTAATATGGTTACTGCTATTAAAGATAAGGGAAAGGGCAATGTGATTAGAGGGGCTAAGAAGAATTCGTGGTTTGAAATTCGTAACTCTTTGGAGCTTGTGGATACTTCGCAGAATACTGGGTTTACTTGATCCAATAAATACGTTGGCAACTCTTACATGGCTACTATACTTCATAGATGTTACACCAGCATCCCCTTTGTTCAGGAATGTTGGGATATTAGTGCTAATTTGTGTTGGAGTTAGGCATCTGCGGAAGCACGGTAGAGTCTTTGTGAAAAGGTCTGCAATGTTCTCCTACGTGGGCACATATTCCAAGCTGATCTCCCCAGTAGAGAACCTCTCCCTGACATAATGATAATGCACCTCAACGTTCTTAGTGCGAGCATGGAACACAAGGTTCCTCCCAACTGCTAACGTGCTTTGATTGCCAGTGAAGATGGTGGTGGCAAAAGACTGACCAACACCCAAATCAGCCATAAGGTGTCTGAGCCACACACACTCAACAATGGGTGTGAAAGCTACCCTATACTCAGCCTCACAATTGGAAGTGGCTATAGTAGGCTTCTTCTTGCTCAACCAAGATATACATGAGCTACCAAGCATGAAGCAAAAACCACTGGTGGACACACGAGTGTCATAGCAACTAGCCCAATCACTATCAAGAAAAGCATGCAAATTTGGTCGTAGTGATCCCCCTTGGGGATAAAACAATCCAAGTAGTTGGGTACCACTCAAGAAATGAAAGATGCGCTTAACCACTTACCAGTGCTTGACACCAGTGCAATGAAAAAACCTGCTCATTTGTGAGACAGAAAACTGAATATCTAGCCCAGTAATGCATAAGTAAATCAAGCATCCAACAACTTGCTGAGTAAATCAAGTATCAAATGCATAAGTAAATCAAGCATCAAATGCATCTCCAACATCATGAAGACTCAATCGTAAACCTATCTCCATAGGAGTGGCAATCAACTTACAGTCTTCAAGGCCAAAACGCTGCAATAATGTGTCAATATATTTCAGTTGACACAAAGCCATTCCACCATCAACTTGCATAAACTGAATGCCCAAGTAGTGATGCAAAAGCCCCAAATCAGACATCTCAAATGAGGCATGCAAATCAGCCTTAAAATCAGCAATATCCATGTCATGAGGACCAATGAGTAGCATGTCATCAACATATACCACAATGATCAGAAGCACATCATTAGCATGCTTAACATATAAGGTGCTTTCAGTTGGAATGTTCTCAAAAACATGTGCAATCAGATAGGCATGTATCTTTTCATACCAAGCACGAGGTGCTTCCTTTAAACCATATAATGCCTTCTTTAACCTACACACCGTTTTTCATGCCCTTTCTGCATAAATCCATGGGGCTGAAAAACATACACTTCTTCATGCAAGTCACCATTTAGAAATGTTGTTTTAATGTCGAACTGATGTACATTCGAATCATGATGAGCTGCAAGTGCACAGATGCTATGAACAATATTCATTCGACAAGTAGGAGCAAATGTTTCATCAAAATCAATGCCTCTTTCGTGCACATAACCCTTTGCAACAAGCCTAGCTTCATACCTGTCAACTGTTCCATCAAGTTTACTCTTCAACTTCTATACCCACTTAGTGCCAATGGCCTTCTTTCCAGGATGATAGTCACATAAAGACCAAGTACCATTCTTTATTATAACATCATATTCAGATTGCATAGCAGCCATCCAATTTTTTGAATTTTGTGCTTCTTCAAATGAAACAGGCTCATTCTCATCACAGAGACTAGACATAGCCATAGCATAACAATATGATGCAAAAGAGGTAGTATGAGCGCTTGATCGAGTACGATATGATAGAGATGCATCTAATTTGCTGTCACGCAAAGTTTGCACTAGCCATTTTGGCATAGTTTTTGCCTGATCAATATCAACTCTCTCATCAACAAGTGCATCATGTAAATATGCATCAGAAATGGATTGATCTGCATCATCACATGAAACTTGCAAAGGCTAAGAAGTTGCCTCATTAGGACCAGCACTAAACTATCCCCCTATAAAATAAGGTAGCAAAGTATCATACATTTCTTTGGAGCTAACATATGTCTCCTTAGTACATGAAAACAATGGTTGAATAGCATCTTCCACAAAAGCAACATCATGGCTAACCAGAATGTGTTTAGTATGTGGATGATACAGACGTACTTTCAGAACTGTACCCAACAAAATACATTTTACTGCTTTATCATCCAATTTTCTACGATGTTGTTTAGGCATTAATGCATATATAAGACAACCATAAACACACACATGAGCAATAGATGGCTTGCGACCATGCGAAGCCTCATATGGAGTGATAGACAACAGGGTTTTAGTGGGACAACTGTTCAGTACATATGCTGCACACATAATAGCCTCAAGCCAGAAACTATGTGGTAAAGCCCGACTCTTTATCTTCCTTCTTCGAATGTGAAAGATTTGCAGATTTTTGCTTACTAGTAGAAGAGATCCATTTACCTTTGCCCTTCTGACTAGCCAAGAAAGCTTGATCTGCAACACACATAATAGACATGTTCTGCCTAGACTGGTCTTCCTACAATAGAACAGAGACTAACTCCTCAAATGACAAGGCATTTGGATTGCCTTTCATCATCAAACGAAGAGTAAAAGCAAAACTGTGATATGAGTCAGGAAGACCATTCAAAACCGTCTACAGAAGTGAGCTATCTGGTATAACTTCATCAGTAGAAATCAATTGTTCTTTCAAATCCTTGACCTTTGTGAGAAAACTATCCATAGAATCACCTTCATTCATGTGCTCACTCTCCAACTGTTTTTGGAGGTAAGCAACACAAGCCTCATTCCTAGCCTGGTACAATGTGGTAAGTGTATCCCAAGCATCCTTAGTTGTTCTACAAGAGCGAATGTGAGGAATAATGGCATGTTTGATAGACAAAGCTATCAATGCATGTGCCTGACCATCTCTCCCATCCCAACGAATTTGCTCTGCAGTAGGTGCAACAAAAACAATAGCATGAATAGGAATCTGCAGAATGTCATAATCTTTGACACCATCTCCATCAGGTCTAGCATGTGTATTTATAGTACCTGTATTCGTAGGTGTAATATTGTGAATAAGTCAGATCACCCCAGTGTTGATGTGAGAAGGGAGACATCCTTTGGCCAGAAACCTCTTCCCAAATCAAAAGAATGTAAGGAGCGAGAAATTCATTCAGCATCATAAAAAACTCATTAGATAAACCATCAATACAGGAGATTTAGAGGGTTTCAATTTATGGATGGTTTCTTTGATCTCACAAGCAGTGAGGGGCAGGTCCAAAATGGGTCCCAAGCTATCAAGAATCATTTTTTTCCTTTTTATGGCAATAGTGGCTCTAGCCCTCTGGATTTCCTCCCCCAACTTGGGAGTACCAAAGAAAACATCCATAAAGAAGTTCTTGGCCTCCTGTAAGGACTCCTCAATGTTAATAGTATGCCCACCTTCTTTCTTTTTTAAAGGAGGGATGTAATCCATAGCTTTATGCTTCTTCATCAAAGAGAACATACGTTTGTTGTTTCTATCCAACTTCTCACTCCAAAATTCTTTAGAAGAGGCGAGAGAGTAGCTAGCTTCAAGATACCTCTCTTTCCACAACCTTAAAGAGAGATCATGGTATTCTTGAGAGTTAACATCAAGGGAGCTCAATCTATCCACAAGGGAAACTCTTCTTTTAGCCATAATGTCCTTGGCTTGTTTCTTAAAATGATTGAGCAAGCGGTGAATCTCTCTAAATAAATTCTCCCAAGCTTTGCTTAGGGCATTGACTTGTCTAAAATGGTGGGTGATAATGCTCTTAGTCAGATCCATAATACTAGGCACCTTAAGCAGGTTACAATCAATGTGAGTCCAGCCATATCTGAAAGTAGGACAACCTTTTTTAAAGGACAAGAGCAAAGATTTGTGGTCAGTCATAAGGAGGGAATGGTCCAAATTGTTGATATTTAGGTAATGATGTGTGTGAACACTCTAGGACCGTGGGGCAATTTTTTCCCTCTTTAGGAGTTTTTTTCCCCCGGCTTGTATATACGCCTATTACCCTAATGGCCTAATTATCTTTGTACATTCTAGTGGTAATACATTTAGTATTGTGTGTTGTGCTCCAAGCTTCTTCTTCTTCCTTGTGTTGTTTGCGTGCTTCCGTAGACGTCTAACTCCAACAATTGGTATCAGAGTAGGTCATCGCTTCATCTAGGGATTGTCTACACCTCTTTGGTTGTCTGCACCTCTAGGGCATTGTCTACACCTCACCGAACGCACTATCGCATGGCTTGTGCACGCTATTTCATCTTTTTGTGCCAAAGATATATACCAGTTTTGGTTCGACGGTATAAGCATCTCGAAGTCTGCTATAGGTTTAGTAGAATTTGTCTAGTTAGTTCTCTTCAATTTTTTGAGATATAATCAATTTTCTGCATCAAGGTACTTTTGTCACCGGGCATGGCTGAAAGTAGTGATGTATTCTGTATGTTGGCTATTGAGGATAAGTTGGACGGTACCAACTCCCATTATGGGCTTATATGATGGATCATGTATTGGTCGCAAAAGGACTATGGAATATTGTGCAGGGTGTAGAGGTAACAAGGATGATCTCAACAACTGGAGACCCATCACCTGCTTGAACACCATTTATAAAATTTTTGACTCTACCATTTCTAGAAGACTTAGTCGCGTGATGAAATTCTTTATTTTGCATGAGCAAAAGGGGTTTATTAAAGGCAGGTACATTTTAGATGCTATTATCTCTTTACAGGAAGGCATGGATTATGCTAAGGAAAGTGGCCAAGATTATTACTTTCTTAAAATTGACTTACATGGATGTGTGTGACACAAAGACGTCTCGTAAGGCAGTTGGTTGAGCTTTGGCCTCTTGAGGTGGAGGTCCAGGGTTCAAGTCCCGGGCTGGACATGTTATGGCTTAGGCCAGTTAAAACCAGTTGTAACCATGTTTCCTTCAGTTGTAACCATGTCTCCTTGTCTAACCCTTGCTTTGTGAGATACGGGAGGTCCCGCGGGTACTATGCCCATTCACTTGTAGAGTTGCAATTTCTTGATAAAGTTAAAGTCCGGGGGGTAGGCTTCGGCTGAACCTCCATTTAAACAAAAAAAATGGAAGTTGAAAGAGAGAGTGGGGAGGTGACGACGGGGGTTACTTGAGGGACACAATGATCATCGGTTGTTATCGGTCATTATTTCAACGTTTAAAGCTGGTCAACGTCACCGGAATCAAATGTTTCGTTGTTGGCCTCGGCCGAACCCCATTTAAAAATAAAAAATAAAAAATTGTTTCGTTGTTTCCTATATCCGCGCGAACTTAATAAATCATTTTGCAAACCAAGACTTTTAGAATATGAAAGAAATATATGTGGGTGGAACAACACGAAGACATTGATTTGATGCTTCTTAACAGAGCAACGAGTAACGTTAACATGGGATGAAAAATATGATCTCCACTTTGTTCACTAGCAAGGCCAAAGGGAATCGCATCATGAGAGGAATGGCACCTAAAATATGCATGTATGGAGCCACATTACATGATTATGCATAAGGCACTAATTTTACAAACTCATATATGCATAGATCAACCTCTAGGAGCAGCAAAAATCCCCCCCCCCAAAAAAAAAAAAAAAAAAAAAACAAAAAAAAACTAAAAAACAACTAAAACATAACTTACAAATCGATGCATAATCCATGTACATATGTATTTTTATGAGTCTTGTATACAATATGGTTTTATTTAGTTTGGTAGATTTTTGAGTTTTTCTTTTTTATTTTTTATTTGCTTGCATGTTGGTTTTTTTTTTTAAATAAAAGAAGTTCGGCCTTAGCCTAATCTCCCGGACTTTAATTATAATAAAGAGAAAAAGTTACAAGTGAATGGGACTAGTGCCCATGGGACCCCCCAAATCCCACAATGCATGTTGGTTTCTTATGTTACACATGTGTGCATTAAATCTTGAATCCTTCATATGAATCGCACAAGTCACATTACACCCCATCTGTTTGCATCAAGAGAGGCACATAATTATTGTGTTAGAAGTTTGAAGACCATGAACGAACGTATGGTACACTGTCACATTCTTTTTTCTATCACTGTGAATCAAGTTTATGCACCTTGTCTCAAACCAAAAGATATGGTAGTTATGGAAGAGTCAAAATTACATATGAAGCATTCACATCTCTACATTCAAAGCTAAACTTTGGCATGCAATTATTCAAGCTCAATTTTATATTCAGCAAACATCACTAAGTGATGAGCTCATTGGGAGAAGCTGGAAAATTTCATCCGAAGACTTTCATATTGTTTGTTATATGGTGATAATTGATCTGGACATTTATGAATTCTTTGTAGTGAATTGCCAGAGAGAAAGAGTGCACCTAACAGTTTCCCTTATGAGGAATCATTCAATAAGCTACGACGTGTTGTCAACGCATGGACAATATGGATATTTCTGTATTGCGGGAAGATTAGCTCCATGGGAGGCACCATTGTTATTAGATTTTTGACATATATTCGAAGCTGAAAGGAAGATTTGGTTGGTGTGCCAGATTAATAGGCATGATGATGATGATGATACATAGGCAAAACAGCTACTTGCGTTCTAGCTGAGCTGATTGCTCAGGATGTTGAAAGCTATGGGGTGCTCTCATCTCCATTTAAAAATGCTTCGTGACAGACGTGCAACGTAGTACTTATCATACCTTTGGACATTATATTGCACTTTTTTATTCATTATTCCTGTGTGTGCTATTTACAGTGGGTGCACGACTGCGTAATTTTTTACTTTTGAATCTGAGCGACTCAATCATTCAAATGCTAGCGCTAATCTAACGATTCTGTCCGCAAAGTGAACGCTGCATGTTTGGCGAAGATAAAAGAAAAGAGAAATAGCACAGGCTACTTTTTTGAGAGAGAGAGAGATAGAAGGTTAATATCTCATTCTGTAAGTGCAGTTCCATGTTAATTTGGTGTCCTATTTTAAGAATTGTACAGCATTATGATGTAATGGACTTCGAATATAAGGAAGACTAGGGCACATTTAGCTGATGCCCATGAAGATCTTTACTATAAAAAACAAAAAGAGAAAAAGCATATATAATGAAACTTTTTTTGTGCAAATATGGAATAAGTTCAATGCTCTCAGGTCTTTGAAGTTAATTTATACTATTTCTATTTCGTATAATTTAGAAATACTCTATCAATAATTCTCGAAAGCGAAGAGCTTTATTTTAATGATAAGGCGATCATCAATGAATGAGAATATTACAAATGCTATTTTTGTAATTTTAAGTGGTTAAAAGAATGGTTTATCGAGTTTATAATTTCGTGATTCATGATTTGAGAATGACTATCTAATTTGCACCTCAAGTATGTGCTTTATGCCAAACATGAGTGTTTGAGTTAATTGTATTATGGTGAAGTTAATCTATGTATAGAAAATCATACGCTCTAAGACATTAAGCTTGTACTAGAAAAATCACAAATACTTGAATACCCCACGAGAGTAGGCCTCCCTACTTCTTAACATACTTTTAACCCATATTAATTTCATCGTCTGAACCTCCTTGCATTATTTTTTGAAACGATTCACACTTGGAATTGATCCACTCAACTCTCTACGTTCATAACCTTTAAACCCCATGTGAAATGTTTCATAACATCAATGAAAGTTCACATGAAATTATCTCAATTCTTTTAAATTTGTATCTATCTTGTTCAATTCTTTTTCAGTTTTGAAGTCGTTGCATCTTCTTTCTTCCATTGTAGTTATTACTTGTTCAAAACTTTGTAAGAATTCCTTGTTTTTTTCCCAAAAGGGAAGTTCGGCCTTGGCCCACTCTCTCAGACTTTAATTAAAAGAAAAAAAAGGGTACAAAGAAATGGGACTAGTTCCCTTGAGACCCCCTGAATCCCACATCAATTCCTTGATTTTTTTTAAATAAAGGAAGTTCGGCTTTAGCCTACTCTCCATGACTTGAATTAATTGAAAGAAAAGTACAAGTGAAGGGGACTAGTGCCCACAGGATACCACAAATCCCACAAAGCAAGGGTAACTTTTACAACATTTAGATGGCATTACAAAGAAGGTTAGTCACCCTCTCATCACACTCATGCAGGGCCCACTTGGGTTTAAGCTTGTTGTTGATCAAAAGGAGCACTTGATGATGCCTGAAAGGGGTGGCGATTCTTTTGCCAAGGAGGAACAACAATTTCTCAATTGACCACTCCTTGGGGGATTTTCCAAAGTTCAAAGCACATCTTTCCTGCCTGATCTTTCATAGGACCTCCCCTCTGATGGTGTTCCAGAGAGTCGCGGAGCAGTCGATCACTTCTCCCAGTAGGGCTTCTTTCCAACTGATATGTTTTTGAAGTCTGATTTTCTCTCTGACAATCTGCCAGAGCCTGTTGGAGTTGAGACAAGTAAAGAAGATATCAAAAACATCTTTGATGGATCTAACAACATTTGCACCAGGGAGGCATCCCACAAATTTTGCTAGCCTTAAGGTTGGTCAAGATCCCACGATGAAGAGTTTGCCATAAGAGGACAAACTTTTTGATTTCTATGAGGGGTTGCCAGATAGCCATGAAATTCATGTCCCACTGCAATCGTGTCCACGGTAGATACCACTTCTTGTTGAGGTTAACCTGATAATCAATGGTTTCTTTGATGTTCGGAATTTTTCTTAGACAATTACCATTGTGCCATCTGAGACCAAACGAGCTCCGCGTGTCATGCCCCATGAGAAGGCAAACTTTAGAGCGGTCCGAGGCGAGACATCTGCTTTGCAAAGTTTTCCATTCTTCATAGGTAATGTTGACACTAGGGTCAATATCCTCAAAGTTGATCCACTAGTTGGTGTCTTGTTTCCAGAGATGTTTCTATTTTTTGAAGCCTTTGTTCCATAGCCTCTTGGCATTTCAAATGTTCCAAGGTTCCACCATCCGGATGCCATGGATCGGAAAGTAGATAGAGTCGTTTTGTTTGATATTGGCTGCCCACTTCCAATCTTCACTTATTATCGTGAAGCTTTTGACTTTATTCCAACTCTTCGCACACAAAAATTGAGCCTTTCAGGAAAACCAAGATCAAGGAAAACAAAAGGGTGAGAATTTCAAGATTCTTAATTCAGGAATCCCACGAAAGTCAATGCGTTCTTGTTTCTGAAGATTAACTTGGCCCACAAGGCCTCCCCGTTGCACCATGCTTTAATCATCCATTTTATCACAAGTTTGTTAGCCATGCACCCAATGTCTAGAATACCAAGACCCCCACTATCTCTTTGGCTAGTGCAGATGGACCACTTGATTTTAGGCACCCCCTCCTATTGTGGTCACCCATCCAAAGGAAGTTTCTGCAAATACTTTCCAGTTTGGATAGCTCTTGCTCTTTTGGTCTCCAACGAGAGAGGAATTAAATGGTCGACGATAAGAGGAATGTGTTGATAACCATAGCCCGACCAGCGAGATTGATTTGCATACCTCTCCGGTAGTTTAACTTGTTTTGAGTCTGGCCTATACCCAATTCCATTGTTGCTCCATCGAGATACCAAATCCCAAGAATCCCAAGAATTACTTATTGTTGAGGGTTGATCTATCTATATTTAAGGGGTGCCTCCACAAAATCTCACAAATGTCTTAACCTCATTTCTTGACCCTTTTCTTCAATACAAACGATCACTTTTTCACTATTCATTTGCATAGCATCACTACAACATATAAGGGGTATATAGAGGCTTCTACTGAGGCAAATACATTGGTGTGATTTTGCCCTGATGTGGGTGTAAGGGTCGACATAGGCATTGGTACGAAAGCACCAGTATAGGTGCCGGTGTCGGAAAGATTTTCAGCTTCAAGTTGACATTCAGGGAATAAAAACATTGGTATTGGTTATCTCTGAAATCCTCTCAAACATTGTTGATAAGTTCTTTGATTTTGAACTAATCTATTTGTAAGTGCTTGCAGGTACAAATTGATGAAGGGTATTGTGTCCACACTAGGGTTTACCCTAAAAAACCATCTCAATGTGTGAATGTACCCATTAATATGTAGGGGTATAAGTAGAAACCTATAGGTTTAGTTAAATATATGGATATTTAAGTAACTCTGTGAGTATGTATGAGGATTCTAATGTGTGTATGTATGTGTAGGTATGTGTGTGTGATTCTTAACCTTAAAATGATGTGTGTGAACATTGGAATTAACAACTATATGGTTATAGTTAATTAATATATAGTATAGTTTATACATTAATTAATTTATCTCATCATTATGCTTTAATTAGCTATTTTAATGATGTTTTTATCTAATGATTAAGGTATTAAACCCTTAGTGTAAACTTAAATCAAAAGTATTAATGAATTATTAAATTAAAAACCAATTAAATTAAAATGAAAAATTAAAATTGATAAGTTATATGTGGTGTGGGTGAGTGTAAATTAAAAGAGTGGTGTGTGAACAATGTGTAACTAAAGTGTTTAAAGTGTCATGTTAAAAGAGTGGAATGAGTGATTTATGCACTTAAAGTGGAATAAAGTGAAATTTAAATGTGAGGAATGTGTGGAAAGTGGATGAAAGAGTGATCTGGGTAAGTTGTGTGATTAAAGTGGATTAAAAGTGTGATGAGTGAGAGTGTGTTAAAGTGTGGTTGAGATATTAAAGTAAAAATTAAAAGAGTGGTAGGCTCATGACTTTGTGTATGTATATATATGTGTGCACTAGAAGTGTTTTCCCTAATGATTTTTGCAGACATTGAAGATTCCAAAGAATTTCGAAAGAGCATTGAAAGAGATTGAAGAATATTATTAAATTGTATCAAGAAGTTACAAGATTAGAAATTTGGAGCTGCTTATTTGCTACTTTAGCTTCTTTCTCCAAATCCACTTTAAAGCTAACTTTGTATTTGCATCAGAAAACTCGTATAGGACTCATTATAGATATGCATTAAGTTAGCAAATTTATCCCTCATAAAGGCTTTAGCATTTTTAGTAATACCATTTAGAATTTCATTTAATCAATTGATAATTTTCATTTGTGATGTCTACTGAGACTATAAATGAGTCTAAGAGCACTGAATCTAGAAATGAGTCTGAACATAGTGGATTTGTAAATGAAAACTCAATAGCTTTCATTTTTGACGTGTTATTGCCACCACCTATTAAAACCACCACCCAACCTAAACCAAACATAGCTGCTAACGAAGGAAAAGAAGAGGACTTAGAAATAGAAGAGCTTAGCAAAGACCGCATCACTAGTGAGTCATTAAACTCTCCATCATACAACTATTGGTTAAATAGATTCCTAGAAACACAACCTTATGGTGAAGATTATGGCTAGGATTCAGATTAGATCATTAGAAAAGCATTTCACCTTAGATATGAACTCCTAGATAAAAAAAGTAATTATAGGTGAATAATACTTCTAGTAAGCTGCTTCACATTTACATAAAACCAGGAGCAACCAATGTCAGAAAGTGTAGATGCTGGATTGGTGGATCAAGTCAACCGCCAAACCAATCGGCATACATTGGGTGCTTGGAGCAATCTCAGGTGCAGTGTAGACACAAAAGAGTGATTAGATCACAGTGAAAACCCTTATCATATCGTAAAACGCGATGTTCAATGATCTATTTTGGCAGTAACAACTGTGCATCTTTAGACTTCTCAATAGTTAAATTTGATCCTTAATGGTAAACATGTAATCAATTTTTTCGATTGGAGCGTATGGAATATAGCTATTTTTTTAACTCGCACATGCACTTCTCTAATTGTTTATCATAATGTTTATGAATAAATTAAACTTAGAAAGAGTTTTCGTAGTCAATTGTCGAATCCTTCATTTTATTTGTTAGGAAATAAGTTGTTCAGAACTCCTTTCAATCATCATTTTTTTCTCCTAGATCCATTGATCATTCAATTCATGTTTAAAAGACATTCGAATTCATATGAACAGTTAGAAAAGAAGGTTGAATTTATATTGTACTTCAATTAGACTTAATCTAACTTTATATCTGACGTCCACTCAGGTACAATGGAGACTCAAAAAAAGATTAATAATCAATTGCATATGAAGGAAATTACTTTTGACATAACATTTTATAACAAAGCACATGAACATCCATCTTTTATGAAAATCAATTCAAATGTAGAAAGAAATGATTTTAATATTTTGAAGGCACTATAGACATTTGTTTTGAAGATAATTGTCTTTCAATGCATTATCACGAATTAAAGTTCAATGACAAGTTTAGGACAATGAATGTAGTTTAGGAACTTTAAATATGAGCCCTGAATCTATATTCTAAGCTTTATTAAAATACTTTTTATTCAAAGTCAGGGTCTTAATACTCAAATTTTTTTTTATTGGTTGTAGTCCATGGATTAGTAAGCTGAAAGAAAATAACTTTTGGCATATTGAACATGGAAGCTGATCACTGCAGTATATTTTTGTGAGACATAGCAGAAAGTGTGACACCTTTTTGAACCAGTATATTTCACGCATAAGTATTCTTTCACATGGACTCTTACACATAAAATATAAACGTCTGTTACAAGTCGTGACACATAAGAAAAGTGTAATATTATTTTTATTTATAAAAAAAATTTACTCAGTTTAAAGAGGAATCTCAACATAAACCCTCGTATGTCTTCTTTGTAGTCTTAATCGGAGTATGTGAAATGTGGTATGTTCATGTTTTGTCAATATTGGAAGATTGCTAGATTCTATGTTGTATATGTTGGATCTATGGAACCGTGGACCTGTGATATGAGCTATGAGCCTACCTCATTTCCAACACATTCTACGCTCAAATGTATCTTTAGCGACGCTTTTGCTTGAATGACGTGAGCTTGAAACAGACGTGGAGCATGCATTAGATGTCTCTCTCTTACAATCAGCCATCACCATAATTGTCAGTTTCAGTTTCATTACAAAAATGTAGGAGCGCACAAAATTGTGACTTGTTCAAATAATAGTCTTAATAACATATCATAAAGTCGTAACCTTCATCAGAACATGCATAAAACACAAAATCCAAAGTAAGTTTTGAGCAAAATCGAATCACAACATATTTTAATTATTTAGTCCTTAACCTGACACTTTGTATTATCATCGTATCCAGGAGAAATTTAACAATCCATCACATCAAAACAAAACACAATTGCAGAAGTCTTAATCAATTTGCGAACATGCCCGTTGTTATTGTTGCATGCGCAAATCGAACTCGCATCATTGCACAGTAGCACAGATGATGGAAACCACTAATTCAATTCACTTTGCACAATTAGCGGTCCATCCAAGATAAGAAAGTCATAAATAAAATTACCTACAAATAATCCTCTTTCGTGAATGCTAGGAAAAGTCAAATCAGAGTAGACAATTTGTCCTTTTTCACTTGCAGAGTTCAGAAATTGTTCGTACGTACATCATCAGCATAGCATATCAGAACTTAACATCTCTTCCATTCTCATCATCGTTCAGCACTTCAAAGCGTTTCTTCATTTCTCTTCAGCATCGCTTCTGCACAACAGAGACTTCAGGTCGCTTTTGATGCTTCTCCTCTTAGAGCAGACCGGACGCATTGCCACAAGCGCTTGTAACCATCAAAATTCGGAGCTCTCCTCGACTTTTGTTTGGCACCTTGATGCTCCATCAACCTCACAAGGAGTCCACGTACTTTAAGATTAATGCATAGTTTGCCCACACACAACGGCAGTGATCATGCGTGACCTCATCCATCTGAGTCAGACAATGGAATCACCTAGGACGTGGCAGCACAAGAGAGCCCTCGTCGTGACCTATATATTGTATATATACCCGACAGCAGAGGTCTATTACTCGATTGTTTTGTTTTGTCTTTTCCCCACCGTTCCTCCCGTGCATGCTTAGCGTTTCATAGCTATACGAGTGGAAAAAAAACAAAAGTAAATGTATGAACTGGAAAGCATCACAACAATGTGTGCACATATCGGCCATTCTTTTTTTTCCCTTTTTTGTGCATGCCATTGGCTTTCTATTTTGTCAAATTCCCAAATTACAAAACTCTTGCTTTTTTTTTCCAATTCACGTCATCAATTGTTAAACACTTATCAATTGCATACATATAATAGAGGATGACCTTTGAGAATAGAGAATCTCAAACTTCCATCTAAAGAATATTGCCAAATCCTTTGTTCACTACTTCCTAGACATATGCTGGAAGCCTCGGAAGGTATATTCTCCTTTATGAGGGAATCCTTAATTTGGTGATCTATCTACCTGACTCTGGTTTGTATGAATACTTATAGTGCTTGCATTCTGATGAACACTATTCTCTTTCATCACAAGTTTGACAAGCAGAGTAGCATTATTATTTTCTCCTCTTGTAGTAGTTATCCCATTTTGAGATGCTACAGAGTTCCTGATAGATGCCTTTGTGGTTTGGTAAACATTAAAAAGAATGTATGCCTTCTCTGAAAGAACAGACTTTGCATTGACTGATGTAACATGAGCATCATTGCAGCATAACCATTTTCCATGGACATCCTTCACATATGAATAGTAGTGACCTCTATCTTGTGAGTGACTAGAATGCGCAATCACGGCGTATAAAAGGTATTCAACTTCAAGTCCATTTGCTTGAAGTGGGTTAAACTTTATTCACAACTTGACTTTAAATCAACATATTGACTTTTAATACATATGCAACATCCAAGATTCACACTACAACATATGAGGGGCATACCGACGTTGCCCATACCGACGGTCACCCCTCGGCATCGGTATGACCGTTGAAAATGCTTGAAAAACCACGGATGCAATACCGGTCATTTAATCGTCGATATACACGGCATCGGTATGAGCGTCGGTATAGGCATCGGTACTTTGCTGTAAGTTACCGACGCTTATACCGGCACTTATACCGATGCTTATACCGACGCTTATACCGGGGCAACTTTTAACCGGGCCCGAGAACAAAAATTCGACATCTGCTTGCATTTTGAACCAAATTTTGCTACTGTCGAGTTTGCACGCGCGAACTACATTCCGAACCTACTGTGTACACACATCTCTCTCTTTCTCTCTCTTTCTCTCTCTTTCTCTCTCTTTCTCTCTCTCTCTCTCTCTCTCTCTCTCTATTTCTCTACATCTCTGTTTCTCTAGATCTGAAATTTTGGTAAGAATTGCACATATGGTAGCACCCTTTCTCTTTCTTTGTGTTTTCCCCTTTCTAATTTCTCTTCTCTTTCGTTTTGCAGGAGCTTTTTGGCATCAAATCTTTGGAATTCGACGAAGGGCAACATTAAGTGGACCTTGATGACAACGCTCCAAACAATTACATCGATGTAAGTGATTGTTTTGTTTTCGATTGATATAGAGTGAGATAGAGAGAGAGAGAGATGAAAGAAAGAGAGAGATCTAGAGAAACATAAAGAGAGAGAGAGAGAGGGAGAGAGAGAGAGAGAGAGAGAAAGAAAGAGAGAGAGATGAAAGAGAAAGATAGAGAGAGAGTGAAAGAGAGAGAGAGATGAAATAGAAAGAGAATGAGATAGAGAGAGAGATGCATACATATATACACACACATATGCATACACATACTCACATACATATTACATACATACATGCATATTACATATACACTCACATACATATTACATACACACATGCATATACATACATATACATATTACATACTCACATGCAGCACATATACATACATACATGCATATTACATACAAACATGCATATTGCATACACACGTGCATATTAGATACACACATGCATATACATACATACACATATTCATTCTCATGCTCACATACATACATACATGTATACACACATATACATACACACGTGTACACACACATGTATACATACACACATGCATATGCATACATACATACACACATATTTGCATGTACACACACACATACATACATACACACATCCATATTACATACACACTCAGATATGTATACACACACATATGTGCATACACACATGCATATGCATACATACATACACACACATATGCATGTACACACACACATACATACATACATACGCACATGCATATTACATACACACACACATATATATACACACTCACATATGTATACACACACATGCATACATGCACATACACATACACACACATCACATATACATACACACATACACACATACACACATACACACATATACATGTTTTAGGGTTAGGGTTTTAGGCTTAGGGTTTATGAATTTCTCTTTTCTTTTGTTTTGCAGGAGCCTTTTGACATCACTTCTTTGGAATTCGAGGAAGGAAAACATTAAGTGGACTTTCACGACAACGGTCCAAACAATTACATCGATGTAAGTGATTTGTTTTGTTTTCGATTGATATAGAGTGAGATAGAGAGAGAGAGAGATGAAAGAAAGAGAGAGATACATACGCACATATTTGCATGTACACACACATGCATACATGCATACACACATGCATATGCATACATACATACACGCATATGCATGTACACACACACATACATACATACACACATGCATATTACATACACATGCACATATTAATACACACTCATATATGTATACTCACTCGCATATCTATACACACACATGCATACATGCACATACACACACATATACATGTTTTAGGGTTAGGGTTTTAGGATTAGGGTTTTTGAATTTCTCTTTTCTTTTGTTTTGCAGGAGATTTTTGGCATTGATTCTTTGGAATTTGACAAGAGACGATGTCAATTGGGCTTTGATGAGAGCGTTCAAAAGATTTACATCGGTGTAAGTGATTGTTTTGTTATTTATTATAAATAGTAATAGAGAGAGAGAGAAAGAGGGAGAGAGAGATGAAAGAGAGAGAGAGAGAGATAAAGAGAGGGATATAGATAGAGAGAAAGAGAGAGACATAGAGATACATACACACAGATGCATACATATTACATACACATATGCATATGTAAAGAGAGAGACATAGAGATATATACACAGAGATGCATACATATTACATACACATATGCATATGCATATGCATATGCATACACACCCACATATACATGCACACACGTGTACACACACATGCATACATGCACATACACATACACACAGAGCACATATACATCCACACAAACACACATATACATGCTTTAGGGTTAGGGTTTTTTACTTTTACACATATACACACATAATACAAACACACATGCACACATATACACATGCATACACACATACACATACACATACACATACACATACACATACACATACACATACACATACACATACACATACACATACACATACACATACACATACACATACACATACACATACACATACACATACACATACACATAGGCATACGCATAGGCATACACATACGCATACGCATACGCATACACATACACATACACATACACATACACATACACATACACATACACATACGCATACACATACACATACACATACATACACACACATGCATACATACATACAGACACACATACATACATACATACATACACACATACACATAGAGAGAGAGAGAGTCACATGCACACACATGCATACATACACACACGTGACATATACATACACACATATGCATGTTTTAGGGTTAGGGTTAGGGTTTTTGGCTTTTACATATATACACACATACACACACATATACATGCACACACGTGTACACACACATGCATACATGCACATACACATACACACACATCACATATACATCCACACAAACACACATATACATGTTTTAGGGTTAGGGTTTTAGGATTTGGGTTTTTTACTTTTACACATATACACACATAATACATACACATATGCACACATATACACATGCATACACACATACACATACACATACACATACACATACGCATACACATAGACATACACATACACATACACATACACATACACATACGCATACACATACATATACACATACACATACACATACACATACACATACACATACACATACACATACACATACACATACACATACACATACACATACACATACACATACACATACACATACACATACACATACACATGCACATACACATACACATACACATACACATACATACACACACATGCATACATACATACAGACACACATACATACATACATACATACATACATACATACACACATACACATAGAGAGAGAGAGAGTCACACGCACACACATGCATACATACACACAAATGACATATACATACACACATATGCATGTTTTAGGGTTAGGGTTAGGGTTTTTGGCTTTTACATATATACACACATGCATACACACATATACACATATGAACACATAATACATATCCACATACACATATATATACACGTGCATACACACATACACACACATACATGTT
Source organism: Ceratopteris richardii (assembly GCA_020310875.1). NCBI lineage: Eukaryota > Viridiplantae > Streptophyta > Polypodiopsida > Polypodiales > Pteridaceae > Ceratopteris > Ceratopteris richardii. The sequence goes on along the minus strand of CM035416.1, from coordinate 20,515,505 downwards.
TTAGGTCTAGGTCTTCAGAATTAGGGTTTTAGGATTTTTACATAGTTACACATATGCATACACACACATACACATATATATATTCACCTACACATATACATATACAAGCATACACACATACACCTGTTTTAGGTTTAGGTCTTTAGGATTAGGGTTTTATGGTTTTTAGACATGCAGATAAATATTTACACATATAGAAATATACACACATAATACATGTACACATACACATGTATATACATAGGTAGACACACATATACATGTGTTCTAGTTGTTGTTTAAAAATATCATGTCTATGTGTCCCATTTCTTTGTACACGATTCATGATTCATTTTGCTCACGTTTTTTGTATTTGACAGTATGCTTTACTTTATCAAATCATTTTTTTGTTGCTTGTCATACATGTCACATGTAGTTGGGTTTTTCTTGGGCAGAGTGGATTGTCTTTTGCTACACAACACCATGGGAATGTTGCTGTAGCAAGAGACAACACACTCTGCCCAAAAAAATTTTGCAGATATGGTCGTCGGTATAGGCGACGGTATAAGCGTCGGTATCCTCAGGCACATACCGATGCTTATACCGACTATTTTGCCCAGGGGCATACCATGGCTTATACCATCGCTTATACCGACGCATATACCGATGCTGATACCGACACATATACCGACGCTTATACCGACGCTTATACCGACGCTTTGGTTCCGACGCCTACACCGACCCTTACACCGATGTCGGGGCAAAATCGTGCCCGTTCATTTTCCTCGGTATACACCTGATATGTTGTAGTGTCATCAACTTTTGGATGACTCCTCACATATAGCCTCTTGTTCATATCATCTGCCAAATCTTCATCAAGTTGGGGAGAGAGAATTCTCTATGACACGGGTATAGGCATCGGTATAAGCATTATTATAAGCACTGGTAATACTGATGCTCATATCGGTGCCTATACCAATGATATTGCTGGGAGTACCATTACACATATCGACGACCCTACTGGGAGTATCGATGCTCATATTGGCAACCATATCTGCAAATTTTTTTTGGGCAGAGTTTATTTTCTCTTGCTGCAGCAACATTACCATGATGTTGTGTAGCAAAAGACAATACACTCTACCCAAAAAAATCGAGTACATGACATGTACTCTAATGGCAACCAAAACATGATTTCATAAAGAAAAATAATGTTGGACACAAAATAGATGAGCAGAATGAACCATGAATCATGTACCAAAAAGTTATATATTCCATAAATGAAGCACATACAAGAGTGTGACAAACCATTGCCATATATGAGCCAAATACAAAAAGTGGCAAAACACTATCATATAGGAACCAAATACAAAATTCTAGTGCACCACTGCCATATATGATCCAAATACAAAATTGTGGCACACCACTGCCATACACATGCCGAGAAGGATCAAAACATCTATATCAGCAATCGTGCAACAAAGAACATTCATGAAATGAGACAAATTGACATGATATTTAGAAACAACAACCAAAAACACCAAACCAAGTTTATAAGTTCATCACCTCATCGTAGATGCTCCCATGAAACAATCGCACTGCATCCCTCCAAGTCCTCCAATATTGCAACCAATCCATGATGATATCTATAACCTTCTTCGGTTCGTGTTGGAGGATGACCCACTGCCAACTCTTGCAATAAATATGCAAAATTTTAGATGAACATACATGACATGCTTAACGCAAACAAATTCAATACATCAAAGGATACTTACAAACATGTGATGCATAGTGTCATATTCGCTGCTACCCAAATGCGATGATCTGACCATATCTAGATGCGTGGCTATGGCATCTCACTGCTCACAATATCGATCACGATTCTGTTGCTCTTCATCGTGAATCATATCCCACTCCTCAACATCTAACCATATAGGCTTTGGTATGCTTGCTCTAAAAGCATCACGAGCCTTGGATCATCGATCAGACATAACCTCATGTGCCATGTGCTGAATCCACTCTGAGCTGACAAGAGGATGCCCTTGTGCTGGTTGGAACTCCTAATAGATCGTCTCTGTGATATAATTTTTATGATCTTTATCCTATTCACTCCATTTCAACATGATAGAGTGTCCAAACTGCATGGAGCAAAGCTATCTTATACACTAACGCATGGCCTTTCTGGCCACATCCATCATTGGAGCTCCATCACGCATACTATACACCTTGGAGTCATCATGGTCATGAGCACCCCAAGGTGTACATGGTGTACCATGTGGCATATCATGTGGCATACCTACATTTGAGGTAGTCACTCTAAGAGTAGAAGTGGGTGACACAACATCCGTCACACTGCCTCCACAACATCCACCTCCTCTAGAGCCATCTATAGATCCACTCATGGAACCTCCTCCTCTGGAGCGTGACCTCGACCTAGGGGACGGGCTAGCACTTGTATTGCGATAAGGTGTCGAACACACATATCTACTACTAGAGCCACTAGGGGATGGCTGAAAAGGTGGTCATGGTGGAGTTATAAAGCCAAGAGACGTACCTCCGATGGGAGTAGCCCCACCCACAGGAGTAATGCTGGCAAGAGTGATGCCGGTGGGAGTGACACCATAAGGAATGAGGCTGGGGGGAGTGCTACTGCAAGCCATCCAGTAATGTGATGTAGCAGCCATATACACAAGAGGCACCTGAGATATAAACTCCAAGAACTGCTCCTTTGTCATGGAATGTGGAGTGACGAGAGAACTGTCTCCCATCATGCTCTGTAATAAAAGGACAATGATTAGCATACGATAATACAGGTAATATAGAGAAATAGTAGTGTACAAAAGAACATAGCAAAAAAAATAAACATGAATTAGTACGTACAAGTGTTTGATTCAAAAATCCTCTATTCTAGCATCCTCTTGGAGATATGATGCACAGAGGATATCTATCTCTACATTGGCGGCTTCTAGATCTCTTAGTATGCTAGCTTCTGCTTGATCATCATCTATTTCTTCATCGTGTATCTCATCTTCTTCAAAGACCTCTTCATCTCAGACAATGATCTCTTCCTCCTCGACTACTGAATGAATCTCAAAGTCCACTATAGATGGACTTTCTTCTATGTCTATGTTCTCACAAATTTTTTGGCTTCGTGGGGAGACTTGTTATATATTTATTTTTATTATATGTATGTAAAAAACCTAAAACCTGCAAGAGAACAAGGATTACGACCACCACATGCTAGAGAGATGACTCTCCTCCCAACCAAATGCCTAAATATATAGCTCTCTCCAGGGGACTTCCTTCTTGGGCAATTGGATACTAACCATCCATGTGTCAGCCATGAAACTACATGCACGCCAAGTGTCCGAGTTAACCAGAGTTAACTCAAGTGGATGCTTCTAGAAGGCTCTAGAGCTCTTTGGGCAAAACACTCTCCCCATGTATCCCATGGGGGTTGAACCCAAGAACTCCTCCTTCACACCCTTGAGTCTTAACCACTAGGCTAAGTGGATCACTTGGTTACAAGACTAAATGACCTTCTTGTAAATCTAGACTCGAGATCTTTGGTCATACACACGGGTGACCAAACGGTGTCCGATTTCAGATCTGACTGAATCGGCTGGATCCTTAGATCATAGACTTACTTTATTACTTTCCCCCTTGGAAAAATATTTTCATCCTCAAAAATAGTGCTATATATATACTGTAGGCAACCCTCGAGCCTCATGTTCTAAAACTGGAAGAACATGGTCATGTTCTAAAACTAGAAGAACATGTCTCATCTCTGTGGTGGCATCCCTGCCCAAATGATTCAAACACTGTCTCATTTTGCACTTTGATGAACTGGACAAAGTACAAACTAGTGAAAGAATAATAAGGGTGGATCTAAAAAACGTCCCTGGACAATTCACAGTTTCTCGATGTGCGATCTAGGCACAAACATGTGAACTGGGTGGATTCAACTTACTAGTCCAGTTTGGTCATGACTGGTGCATGGACTTAGTAATGAAGGTGGAACTCTTATCCCCCGCAATATTTTCAGAACTCTTGATTCACTTTTATTTTGGTTGTCTCAAACATCTAACTTAGATGTTTGTACAATGGTTTACTTTGATCCAATAGTTACTTGATTTTTCACCCGACTAGAGGACTACTTTGTCCTAATGATTTTAAAAATCCTATGTATTGTAGGAGAAAGTTTTACCATTTTTGATTCAACCATACTATAACTTGACCAATTCAAATTCAACATGAAAATGTATCCCTCTTAAGACACTTTTCTCAAAGACTTTAACTGAAAGTTCTTGGGAATTGTCAATCTCATGAGCAATTCCTAACTTCTCTATTCTAGAGTATACTGGACTCTAGGAAATCTTTTATGCTATAACTTGAATCAAAATCAAATAAATAAGCCCACTTAGACTTATTATCTTTTGAAAATTGAAAAGGTTCTTGTACATAACATCTATCTAGGATGTTTTAATTTAGTATCTTTTCTTTCCACTTTTCAAATCTTTTGGAATTGACTCAGATATGGTATCTGATTCCTTTTGCAAAAGACCAGGATTAGTTGGTTAGAACTAACTACAACTCAGTTAACCAATTCAAACTTCGAAGATATGTAGGCTCGCTATGAGTCAAAGTCTAGATGACTCAGGACTTTAACTTCTCAAAAATCTGTTTCAACAGGGTATTGAAGCATTTTTTTCTATCTTTAAGAGAAATAAGCTGGATTTCAAAAAGATTCAAAGAAAATGAAAAACATCATCCAACGACAGGATACTAGTGTGGCAATTACCATCAGTGTGTCAACCCATTGAGGTTCTATTGATGAGTTTTTACTCAAATAATGCTTCACTTGAGACTAAGTTCAAGTCACATTCAGTCTTTCTGACTCCTTACGAGGAATGCAATTCTTGTGCATTTCTTTGAGTCAAAAGAGTGAATTTATCAAGTTACACTAGGAACTTGGTGCTTGACTTAGTCAATCAAATCCTTGGTTTAAAAGATCAACTCAAAGTCAAAGTCCAACTTTTTCATAAATTTATCAAATATCTCTAATCGACAACACTTAAGCTTGAAGTGATCTAAGAAGATCTTTAGAAGTTACTTACTTCATATCTTCAATTTCCTTGATCTTGAAGTTAACTTGAAGTATCTTGAGATGCTACTTTCATCCTTCTTGAATTAAACTCCTTCTTTGAAGTTTTAATTTCCTTGAGGATCAAACCTAACGTCAAGATCTAATATAGGGCTAAAAGATAATCATCATCTCACGGTCTGATGTCCCATACCATCCTTCCTACATCGATCTCAGTATAAAATATGGTGTCCCATACCACCCTATTTTATACTTACATTGACGAGTGAGAGAATTTTATCCTAAATTCTTAAACATCTCTTGATAGAGTACCTTCTTGCTTCAATTCTTTACAAGAATTTTGAAGTTTCAAGCATTACCTCTAACTAGATTTTCTAGGTTTTGTGATTCCTTCGCATGATCCTATCACGATCTTGTGTTTTCCTTGAGGAACTTAAAAAATCTTTTGATGGAGCATCCATCCTTTTTGCTAGGGTTTTCAAATGAAAACCAATCACAATTCCAAGTACCTAAATTTTCATAGATTCAAGCTCAATTGGTTTATCCTTGACCAATTTGTAGTGACAAGAGCTTTTGACTTCTTGTCTTTAGATTTCTTTCTTACTAAAGCTTTAGGTACCTACCCCGACCAGGATGTTACAAGAATCTCTCTACTGCTTAAGTCTAAGCATCCGATCATGCTCTCTGGATTTGTACCAAAATCCCTTTAAGGATAGGCAAACACTTATGTTTTACCTTCCACAGACTTAAGTACCATCTTCATGGTTGCAGACTACATTCTTGGAATTGCTTCACACTGTTTAAGCTTGGAACAACTTACTCTATTCACTTTTTTCCATTGGATAAATGGAACTTGAATGAATAATTCCCAAAAGGAATTTTATTGTCAATACTTGGGCAATCTATAAAGTAGCTCTAATCGTACATACTTGGACAATCATGGCCAAGCTTGATCAAGTCTAGTTGATCTTGCGACTTTAAAAGACTTAGACTTTATCTTTTAATATCTCTGGAATTATCAAAAAGCTTCTTTGCTTACTTGCGGGAGTTTTTTAGAGATCTTTCCCCAACTAGCACAATCAATATGCTAGATAACAAAGGGTGTATGCTTATTAACACAAAAATTATGCTAACTATCACAATATATATGTTACCTAACACAAATGTATGCTAATTAGCACAACTAGTATGCTAACTATCATAATCTTATGCTACCTAAAATAAGCACTATTCTAATTATCACAAAGTAGCATGCTAACTACCACAATTTGTATGCTAATGAGAAAAGATAATATGCTAATTAGCACAATCAATATGCTAGGTAGCATAATCTATATGCTAACTATCATAATCTTATGCTACCTAAAATAAGCAATATGCTAATTATCATAAAGTAGCATGCTAACTACCACAATCTGTATGCTAATGAGAAAAGATAATATGCTAATTAGCACAATCAATATGCTAGCTAGCATAATCTATATGCTAATCTATATGCTAGCATAGAGTCTATGTTAACTAGCATAATCAATATGCTAGCTAACATAGACTCTATGCTAAATAGTGCTAGGTTAGCTAGTATAAGCATTATGATAATTAGGAAATCCCATATGCTAAGTAGCACAATCAATATGCTAGTTAACACAACATGTGTGCTAATTAACAGAGCTACTATGCTAGTATGCTAAGACATTATGCTGATTATCATAGTGAGCGCGCCAACTAGCATCCCAAACTATGCCATCTAGAAAAGATGTTCTACTAGTATCATACCTGTAATACTGTAGAAATCGCTTCATGCTAATTTCAATTGTGCTAATCAACATTATCATTATGCGAAATTCTACAACAAATATGCTACCTATCATAAAAAATGTCATAATAAGCATACATTCTTGCACTTATCTACTGGAATAGAAGGTAGTAATCAATGCAAAAGTTTATGAGGGCAGTTTATGGCATTGTTAGTTTTTGTCACTAGAGTGGTGGTTACAAAACAATGAATATGATAAACCTGATTGCAGGGAAGCTTGAACATGTAGTGATATCCCCTCTTCCAATGAAATAGCCACACACACAATTCATTTTCTAGTGAGATGTCTAATTCTTTACTACCCCTTGAAAATATTCCTACTCCAAGGTAGCAAATTGATTAAAGGGGGTAATTTGTATGCAAGAACTTCTCCATATCCAAAATGAGGTTCAATTGCTCGTCAACGTTTTGCACTATATGTTGTAAACTCTCCACTTGAACCTAAAAAGTAGAATATTCAGATTTTTAATATCCACTTGGAAGGTTACGAAAGTGAATTGGGCTTCAAACATAAACTTATTAAACATGAAATTCCAATAGGAACGGTCAAGTTTAAGAAATCTTAAGGAGCATCAAGTCCAAGCTTAATAAATGAAATTTCAAATACAAAAACCGAAAGGAAAGAACATAAAAAATTAACAAAATGATAAATTCAAATCATGCAAATTATTCCTGATGAGTCTCAATAGAGACAAGAGTCAAATAATATCAACTAAACAAAAACAAAATGATTGAGAAACAAGGAATCCATTCATGTGGAAATTACCATTTTAGGGAAAGAGGCAAAAACTTCATGAACTTGCGATGACGAAACCATCTTGTCAAGGTGGATAGACAATAGGACACTAAGTTCATTGAGTGACCAAAAAGACTTGGATTATATTTTTGTTGTGGAGAATAAGGAATTCGGACTTATGAATGTCTGAACAAGCACTACAACATATCGAGTGTATACCAAGGCTTTTACCAAGGAAATTGAATGGGTGCATTTTGGACCCGACGTCGGTGTAGCTGTCGGTATCCGCATCGGAACTAAAGTGCCGGTATGGGCGTCAGTAAGGGTGTCGGTATGGGCATCGGTATGAGCATCGGTATAAGCGTTGGAAATACCGATGCCATATCGATGCCATACCGAGGACCCTGCTGGGAGTACCGATGCTTATACTAGCAACCTACTGGCAGTACCCTTGCTTACACCGACGGCCACATCTCCAAACTTTTTTTGGGCAGAGTGTGTTGTTATTTGCCACAACAACATTACAATGATGTTGTTTAGCAAAATACAATACACTCTACCCAAAGAAAACCGAGTACATGTGATGTGTACTCTAATGGCAACCAAAACATAATTTCATATAGCAAAATATTGTCAGACACAAAAGAGATGAGCAAAATGAACCATGAATCATGTACAAAAAAGTTGTATATTCCATAAATGAAGCATGTACAAGAGTGTGGCAAAGTACTTCCATATAGGAACCGAATAAAAAATGTGACAACGCACTTCCATATAGGAACCGAATACAAAATTATGGTGCATCATTGCCAAATATGAGTGTAATACAAAATTGTGGCAAAGCACTACCATACATATGCTCAAGGGGATCAAAACCTTTACACCTACAATCCTGCACCAAAGCATATGCGTAAAATGAGACAAGTTGATATGATATTTATAAACAACTAAAAATATGAAACCAAGCTATTAGTTTACCTCATCATAGATTCTCCCATGAAATGATCGCACCGCGTCCCTCTAAGTGCTGCAACAGTGCAGCCAATCCATGATGATATCCATAAGCTTCTTCAGTTTTTGTCAGAGGACGACCCATTGCCAACTCCTATAATATATATGCAAAATGTTAGATGAGCATACATGATGTGCTTAACACAAACAAATTCAATAATTAAAATGATACTTACAAATTGGTAGCACATATTGTCGTATCTGTCGATACCCAAATGCAACGTTCCAACCGTATCTAAACATGTGGGCACAGCATCTTGCTGCTGACGATATCGGTCAAGAGTATATTGCTGCTCATCCTGAATTGATTCCCACTCTTCAACATCTAACCATAGAGGCTTCGGTAAGCCTGCTCTAAAAGCATCGTGAGCCTCGGACCACCGATGAGACATCACCCCGCATGTCCTGTGATGAGTCCATTCTGAGCTCACAATAGGATGCCCAAGTGCTGGCCAGTACTCTTCATATATTGATTGTGTGATATAATTTTTAGAATGTTTATCATATTCACTCCATTTTAACATGATAGAATGTCCAAATTGTATGGAGCAAAGCTGTCGAATGCATTGATGCATGGACTCTCCGATCGCATCCATGACCTGAGCTCCATCATGTATGCAATATATCTTGGAGTCATCATGGTCATGCGCTCCCCAAGGTGTACATGGAGATTACATCTGATCCAATGTGGAAATGTTAGGATATATATATAAACCCTAAAAAATCTATAGATATATTTTTTAGATATTTTCACATATATTTCATTATATAAATTAATTCTATTTCTGTCTATAAACTCAAAAATCCTATTTTTGGTATATTTAATTATATATATATATATATATATATATATATATATATATATATATATATATATATATATATATATATATATATATACACACACATAAAGAGAAACCCAAAAAATTTAAAGATCTATTTTCTAGATATTTAATTATTTACATTTTATATATTTAGATTTTTCTCTAATATTTCATAAAAGTGTATGTATGTATGTGTATATGTTTGTATGTATGTGTGTGTGTGTGTGTAAAAACTCAAAAATCCTATTTTTGGTATATTTAATTATATATATATATATATATATATATATATATATATATATATATATATATATATATATATATATATATATATATATATATATATATATATATATATATATATATATATATATATATATATATATATATATATATATATATATATATCCTAAAAATTCAAAGATCTATTTTTTAAATATTAAATTATTTATATTTTATATATTTAAATTTTCCTCTAATATTTCATAAAAATGTATGTATGTATGTGTGTATGTTTATATGTATGTGTGTGTGTATAAAAACTCAAAAATCTTAGTTTTGGTATATTTATTTATATATATATATATATATATGTGTGTGTGTGTGTGTGTGTATAAACCCTAAAAATTTAAAGATCTATTTTTTAGATATTTAATTATTTATATTTTGTATATTTAAAGTTTCCCTAATATTTCATAAAAATGTATGTATTTATGTGTGTATGTTTGTATATAATGTGCGTGTAAGAACTCAAAAATCCCATTTTTGGTATATTTAATTTTATATATATATATATATATATCTATATATATATATATATATATATATATATATATATATATATATATATATATATATATATATATATATATATATATATATATATATATATATATATATATATATATATATATATATATATATATAAAAACCCTAAAAATTTAAAGATCTCATTTTTAGATAATTAATTATTTATATTTTATATATTTAAGTTTTCCTCATATTTCATAAAAATGTATGTATGTATGTGTGTTTGTATGTATGTGTGTATGTTTGTATGCATGTGTATGTATGTATGTGTATGTATATGCATATGCATGTATGTATGTATGTATGTATGTATATGCATGTGTGTATGTATATGCATATGTGTGTCTGTGTGTATGCATATGTGTGTCTGTGTGTATGCATATGGATGTGTGTATGCACATATGTGTGTGTATTCACATATTGTTAGCTTTTGGTCACATTGCACGCAGGAGTACAAGTACATTTTGTTTCATCAAGGAACTGAATCTCAGTTACGACTTCAATCGAGAATTACAGTTAGACTCAGCTTGTTTAATCACTACAAAGTGCCTTAGGTTCCAGCTGAAGCTCCTAATGCAAATTCACATAGAGTGGGCTTCTTCCATTACAAAATTCCTCTTTTAATAAATCCACCAAAGGCTTTGCAAGAGAAGCATCCTTCTCGTTGAAAAACGATATAGCAGTGTGGATTTCATGTGGTAGATCGCAGTTCACTGCTAAAGAAATATCTGATACGTCCAATCCGACATAACTCTATTAGGCTATCAAACTCCCGTTTCGTCTCAACAAATACAACAGTCAATATCTATGAAAAAAGATAAGAATGTTCGACTACTGTTTTAAAGCTTTCAAAGATTAAAACGAGCTGACAAATATCATTTTGTCTTTCTTGCCCCTCATTTCTTGCTTTTTGAACAACTCTAAATGTCGATTCCTCTTTGAGGTCACTTAGTAATGATGTATACACGTGTATGCATGTGTGTATGCATATGCATGTGTATGTGTGTATGTATCTGCATGTGTGTATGCATATGCATGTGTGTATGTATGTATGTATATGCATATGCATATGCATGTGTGTATGTATATGCAACTTGTGTGTGTATGTATGTATGCATATGCATGTGTGTATGTATATGCAACTTGTGTGTGTATGTATGTATGCATATGCATGTGTGTATGTGTGTATGCATATGCATGTGTGTATGCATATGCATGTGTGTATGCATATGCATGTGTGTATGCATATGCATGTGTGTATGCATATGCATGTGTATGTGTGTATGCATATGCATGTGTATGTGTGTATGCACATATGTGTGTATGCACATATGTGTGTATGCACATATGTGTGTATGCACATATGTGTGTATGGACATATGTGTGTATGCGCATATGTGTCTATGTATATGCACATGTGTATGTATGTATGTATGTATGTATATGCATATGCATGTGTGTATGTATGTATGTATGTATGTATGTATGTATGTATGTATGTATGTATGTATGTATGTATGTATGTGCATGTGTGCATGTATATGCAATTTGTGTGTGTATGTATGTATGCATGTGCACGTGTGTATGTATGCACATATGTGTGTATGTATATGCATGTGTGTATGCATGTGCATGTGTATGTGTGTATGCACATATGTGTGTATGTATATGCATGTGTGTATGTATATGCATGTGTGTATATATATGCATGTGTGTATGTATGTATGTATATGCATATGCATGTGTGTATGTATGTATGTATGTATATGCAATTTGTGTGTGTGTGTGTGTATGTATGTATGTATGTATATGCAATTTGTGTGTGTGTGTGTGTATGTATGTATGTATGTATGCATATGCATGTGTGCATGTGTATGTGTGTATGTATATGCAATTTGTGTGTGGATGTATGTATGCATATGCATGTGTGTATGTGTGTATGCATATGCATGTGTGTATGTATGTATGCATATGCATGTGTATGTGTATGTGTGTATGCACATATGTGTGTATGTATATGCATGTGTGTATGCATATGCATGTGTGTATGCATATGCATGTGTGTATGTGTGTATGCATATGCATGTGTATGTGTGTATGCATGTATGTGTGTATGTGTGTATGTGTGTATGTATATGCATGTGTGTATGTATATGCATATGTGTATGTACGTATGTATATGCATATGCATGTGTGTATGTATGTATGTATTTATATGCATGTGTGTATGTATATGCAACTTGTGTGTGTATGTAGGTATGCATATGCATGTGTGTATGTGTGTATGCATATGCATGTGTGTATGTATATGCATGTGTGTATGTGTGTATGCATATGCATGTGTATGTGTGTATGCACATATGTGTGTATGTATATGCATGTGTGTATGCATATGCATGTGTGTATGAATATGCATGTGTGTATGCATATGCATATGTGTATGTGTATGTGTGTATGCATATGCATGTGTACGTGTGTATGTATATCCATGTGTGTATGTATATGCATATGTGTGTGTATGTATGTATGCATATGCATGTGTGTATGCACATATGTGTGTGTATACATATGTGGGTGTGTATGTATATGTATCTCTCTCTCTCTCTCTCTCTCTCTCTCTCTCTCAATCGAAAACAAAACAATCACTTACATCGGTGTAATTGTTTGGATCATTGTCGTCAAAGTCCACTTAATGTTGTCCTTTGTCGAATTCCAAAGACCTGATGCCAAAATCTCTTGCAAACTAAAGAGAAGAGAAATTAGAAAAGGGAAAACATAAAGAAAGAGAAAAGAGTGCTACAGTATGTGTGATACTTACCAAAACTTCAGATCAAGAGAAATAGAGAGGTGTGTGTAGAGAGAGAGAGAGAGAAAGAGTGAGAAACAGAGAGATGTAGCTCGCATGCGCAAACTCAAGAGTAGCAGGTTTTGTTTCAAAATGTGATGAATGTCGAATTTTTGCTCTCGGGTCTGGTTAAAACACTGCATCAGTATGAGCATCGATATGAGCATCGGTAAATTACTGGAAACTACAGATGCTCATACCAATGCAATAGTTTCTGACGCGTATATTGCCTCCGTGGTTTTTCAAGGGTTTTCAACGGTCATATCGATGCCGACACGTGACGGTCGATATGCACAATGTCGGTATGTTCTTGATATGTTGTAGTGAAGGTAGTCTTTCATCTTACACAAGCAAAGGTAATAAATATAATTGAGGAAGATACAATGATTGAAAAAGCAGATGATATAGGTAATTCTCTTGATTCTACTCTATGTTGTATGATGGCCAGTTCTTTCCCAAGGGCTTTTGTAATTACGATTCTGCGTATGATTTCTACACATAAAGTTGGATTTCTGATCGACTCATGTAATACACATTGTTTTCTATCTTCCAAGTTGGCATAGATTTTAGCAATACCCTTAAATATGTAGGTATCAAGGAATGTTGAGATGGCCAATAGACAATTACACTATATGAAAGGATGCACTAAGAACCTTGCATTTACTTTTTCTCATAGGTGTTTTTTTGGGAATTTTCATGTGATTGGAATGAAACTTTGTGATGTAATAATTTTGCTAGTTCAAAATTCTAAAACAATTGATTGTGAACAAAGAAGAATCACTTTAAAGAAAGATGGTGAATCTATCCATATCCTAGGTGACGAACATCATTCTAAGCCTATTCTCATTTCTACCATGTAGATAATTTGAGGTATACGTGATGGTTGCAAAACATTTCTAGCATATTGGAATAAATTGCAAGGGGAAAACGATGAGGAAAAGCTTCTCAATTATGTAGAGAACCTTTTGAAAGAATATGCCTATGTAATTCTTGAAGACCTACCTAGTATACCTCCACCTAAGTGGATTGAGCATCCTATTCATCTGTGTTTGGGGAGTGAGCCATATTTGAGAGCGCCCTATATATCTAGCAATGAATTAAAGGAGCTTAAGATTCAAGTAGATGACCTTTAGAAGAAAGGCTTAATAGGATATAGTGTTTCACCTTGGAGAGGTTTTGTTTTATGTCAAAAGAAGAAAGAGAACTCTTATAGATTATGCATTGACCATAGGGGTTTGAATAAAAGAACCATTAAAAACAATGATCCACTCCCTCATATAGATGAATTGTTAGGTCAATTAAGTGGAGCAATTTTATTAATCAAAATTGATTTAAGATCTGTTATCACCAAATTAGAATGAAATGTTTTGACATACCCAAAAAAGCTTTTCAAACATGGTATGGCCACCACGAGTTTATAGTTCTACCTTTTGGATTGACAAACACCCTTACCACATTTATGTGCTTGATGAACAATGTTTCTCATGATTATTTTGATGATTTCATTTTAATATTTTTTTGATGATGCATTTTTATACTCTAAAGATGATGATGAATAGGTTGTACATCACAACAAAGCTTTGCAAGTCACTTAGAGACCAAATTGTATAAAAAATGGAGTAAGTGTTTCTTTACCAAGGACAAACTTTTAGATTTAGGAAAATTCATATCTAAAGAAAGGATTCATATAGACCAGGATAAAGTGAAAAAAATGTTGATTGTGAGTTCCTAAAACTATAAGGGATGTTAGAAGCTTCTTAGGATTGATGCAACATCAAAGAGAACATATTAAGGATTTCTCTAAGATAGCTAATCCCCACACAAAGTTGACTACAATGCAAGATTTGTGTGGACATGAGTGTAAAAGTAATTTAAATCATTGAAACAAAAAATCATTAAAATTTGAGTTTTAAAAATTCTAAATGGGAAAAAGTTTTGTGGTTGCATGCAATGCAAGTGCTCTCAGATAGGATGTGTTCTTCCATAGGATGATAGGGTGGTCGCATATGAATCCAAAAGCTAGGAAATCATGAATGTAACTATACTACTTATGATCTATACGTTTTCGAAGATCCATTGCTTAATATGAGGCAAAAGCATTGGATTGACTATTAATTTTGTATGATTTTGACATTAAGTATTTGGCCGGTATGGGAAATAAGGTTTTTGATGCATTGAGTCAAAAACCTTTATGTAAATTCATTTTTGCAATAATTTCTTAATTTGTTAATCAAATTCAAGAAGACTTGCAATATGATTCTTTTATGGAGTTATTCTAAACTTTCTTCATACAAATAAGGGATTGACATATCAAAAAAAAAATCTACCAAATGGAGCTTCATATTGTAATAATCAATTATGCATATCTTTGAGTCTACATTGAAAACTCAAATATTACATGATTGTCATGATGCACCCTTTTGAACAACTAGGTTTTTTGAGGAACTATTTTAAGATGAAACATTCTTATTTTTGGCCATGTATGAAGCTAGATATCAGAAAATATATTAATGAATGTTTAAAGTGCCAACATGTGAAATATGAGTTTAAAGAATGCCTCAAATGATTCAAGTCTATTTCTATGGACTTCATCACTAAATTGCCTATGAACAATATACAAGGAGCTTGCACTCATGTATGAGGAAATGCAAAGCTATGTGGAAAGAAAACAATCCACAAAAGAAAGTAGGCCCAAAGCTTTGCAAAAAGCTTCAAACTTCTCCCTAGGTAGAGCCTTTGTAAAAAGATCTACAACATTATTCTGTGTGGTCACATAAGCCAAGTTGTTCCATCCAACAAAGAACTTCTCCCTAACATAATGATAGTTCACCTCAATGTGCTATGTGCGAGCATGGAACATAGGGCTCCTCGCAACTGCCAATGCACACTACAAGGAATATGGGCGTATAGCGACGGTTAAGGTGATAGAATTTCATCGCTATAAAATTGCAACATGCATCGTAATTAGTGTCGCGCACCAACCGTCGATTAAACGATGCAGAAAACGACGGTTTTTACGACTTGTGGCGCAACAGGACTGCGATGCTCCCATACAGCGTCGTTAATATGACGCTATTTAATAGCGTCGCATAAGCGACTCTTTTCTGTGTTGCATAGGCGACGATCCTTACCGTCGCATAAGCGACGCTAAAAAGCTGTCGCTTATGTGATGATGAACAGCATCGCTTACATGACGGTCTGTTGACGGACAAAAATTAAAACGTTGGGAGCTCTTCGATCCGCATTTTCACGCATCCGATCGAAGAGCTCTCCAACGTTCGCAATTGCGCTGCCTTACGAGCTGAAGCAAGTATATGCATAATTGTTGTTTTGCCTAAGCTCTCGCTTACTGTCTCCCTCTGTCTCTGTTTCTCTCTTTCTACATCTTTCTCTCTTTGAATTCTCTCTCTCTCTCTCTCTCTCTCTCTATTGCAGGTTATTCAAGAAGCTAACCAAGCAAAAAGTATGGCTAACAATTGTAAGTACAATTTCTATTCTTTGTATATCATTTGAATTGTGTTATTTTCATTGCATAGCATACTCACACTTATTGATATGCACTTATACACTCATACATGATGAAGATGCACTTTCACACATATACACATATACACATGCACATACACACACATATATACACACAAATACATGTGCACATACACTTAGACATACACACATATACATATGCATATGCACAAACATTCCTACAACCACATAAAAATTCTTACATGCATGCATTATTATATATATATATATATATATATATATATATATATATATATATATATATATATATATATATATATATATATATATATATATATATATACACACACACACACACATACACACATTAACATACATGCAAATACATGTATATGCACATCCACATGCATGCACATGGATGCAAATGGAAATGCATCCACATACACATGCATGTTTCATACATATACACATGCATATACATACACATGCATATACATATACACATATACATATACACACATATACATATACATGCATATACATATACACACACATACACAAGAACATGCACATACTCATACACACATATACACTTATACATGCACATGCACATACATACATATACACACACATACACATGCACATACATACATATACACACACATACTTATACACTAGGTACACACATATGAATGAATTATATAATTAAAGTTGCACACACACATGCACATACCTACATATACACATATACATGCACATACACACACATACACATAGAGTTATACATATACATGCATATACATATACACACACATACACATGCACATGCACATACTCATACACACATATACACTTATACATGCACATGCACATACATACATATACACACACATACACATGCACATATATACATATACACACACATACATATACACTTAAGTACACACATATGAATGAATTATATAATTAAAGTATTAAAACACATATACACATGCACACACACATGCACATACCTACATATACACATATACATGCACATACACACATATACACATAGAATTATACATATACATGCATATACATATACACATACATACACATGCATATCCACACACTTATACACACATATACATTTATACATGCACATGCACATACATACATATACACACATACACATGCACATACATACATATACACACACATACATATACACTTAGGTACACATATATGAATGAATTATATAATTAAAGTATTAAAACACATATACACATGCACACACACATGCACATACCTACATATACACATACTCATGCATATGCACATGCACATACTCATACACACATATACACTTACACATGCACATGCGCATACATATATATACACACACATACACATGCACATACATACATATACACTACATACATATACACTCAGATACACACATATGAATGAATTATATAATTAAAGTATTAAAACACATGCTTAATATAAACAATAATAACAATCAATAGAACAAAACTCTTCATTACTTAATACCATACACACAATTCAAAACATAACTGAAATGAAAAATATATATATCAATGTAAATACATATAATCCAATGTCATAATCAACTAAAATCCTAATCATCATCATCATCATCATCATCAGCAACATCATGATCATCCTGATCTTCCTCATCCTCATCGTCATGATCACCCTGTGACGATCGAGATCGTCCCTCCTGTGTTTGTCTCTCCACCTCATCCATATTTGTCTCTCCATAATACTCATGTATTACATATAACAAGCATAAATAAATAAAATAATTAAACCATTCATAAAAACAAAATAATTATATAAAATTTAAAAATACTCACAAAGGCATCAGGATGATCTTGCATATACTCGCCCAAACGCCGATATCCAAAATGTGTAGCATACTCGATCTCATGTTTTGTAGGATATCGGCCATAATCCTTGCGCTGCAATGAAACAAAAAAAAAACATTAGTTGCTTGTATGTTAACTAAAATAAAAAATATACTCACAATAACACATATACTTACAAACATAGCTACAAAACCATTATGGCCCATTTGGCCTAGGTGCGATGTGTGGCCCGACTCCACTCTCTTCTTTGCAGTAGCCTGTTTATTCAAGAAAAAAAATACATAAATTAAATGTAAAAAATTACTAAAATATATAAAAATTATAAATATAAACTATTAATTTGTGTACCTTCTGCTAAGGAAATGACTCCTGAAGACGTAGCTGTCTACGAAAAAATTGCCACGTCTCAGGTGGTATGTTAGCTCGCCTCTTATTTTTTTCGACCATACAATATCTCCTGTTAATTTAATCTCAAAAAAAAATTTCAGAATACATACACATATATGCACACACATACACATACCCACATACACATATACATGCAAACATATACGCATACATATATGTATACATATACACATATACATACATATAACATAAACACACATATACATATCCACATATATATGTACACGCACATGCATGCATATACACTCATTCATACAAAATACATGCATTTATCCCACAATAATGTGTAGTTGTGTATATGTGAATATGTGTGTATGTGTAAATGTGTATATGTGAATATGTGTGTATGTGTAAATATGTATATGTGAATTTTTTGTGTATGTAGATAATCAGATTATTAATATCAAATACCATTATTTGTAGATTCTAATCAATCAGATGGAACTCCACCACCATCTCCTCATCGTGCAACGACTTTATACTGTAAGTATATCAAATATTTAATTTTAAATATATTTGATGGATACATAACTTTTTTTTTTGTTTCTTATTATGTGCAGATTCTGATCAATCAGAGGGTACTCCACCACCTCCTACCCATGCAATGACTTCACATGTGTCCTCCGATAGGAATTATGGTGAATTTTACTATGAAGAGCATATTATATGTTGGTGTAACTCTTGTTATGGCACGTATCGAAGACCACGATTGGAATGTATTGAACATGAGGCAGAGTATGGTACTTTTGAGCATGCACCATCACCTAGTCAACGTGATAATGCTTGGGTATGTATTTTTCTATATATATTAATGTCATTATTTTATTTTAAAACCATACATAAAATCAAATTATTGTTGATATACAGGAATACTTGCTTGATGATTTTGATGATGATGATGATTTTTCTCATAATTCGTACATGTCATGGACTTGCTGTTCATCAATTACAAGCAGAGGTTTCTAGAAATCCTCTACCTCCTGGTTTAGAGAATGAAACGGCTGGAGATTATCCATTGCCAACTCGTGATCGTTCTTTAGTACAAACATATGATAGAAGAAGATATGGAGGATGGAATAGAGGACCACTTCCTTTAGATGGACAGGTTTTCAACTTTTGGGGTAATCTCTATATGATTGCTCCATCCACTATTACTAATGTTGGTCGTGGTCTCTTTATTGTAGAGGATTTGTATGTGCCTCCGAACTCTGAAGTCACTCTTATGTCATTTTGTGGTCATATATATGGATGGGGAGATTGGCATCAACTTTCACATTATGTTCAAAGCATGAGTACTTATGGAATAACACTCAATAGTCATTTTGAAAGTTCTCCTATACTCAAGCTCCTAACTAGAAGTGGCCAAAGTAGGTTGCTTCTTGCTGAACCAAGATATGCATGAGCTACCAAGCATGAAGCAAAAACCATTGGTATACACATGAGTGTCATAGCAACCAGCCCATTCTGACTCATAGCATGTAAATCTAGTGGTGATGATTCCCCTTTGGGATAAAACAATCCAAGTATCTAGCTACCACTCAACTAGAGCAAAACTTGCTAAACCACCTACCAATGCTTGACACCATGGCAATGCATGAATGTGCTCATTTGAGAGAGAGCAAAGTGAATTTGACGCCAAGTTATGCATAAGTAAATCAAGCATCCAACAACTTGTTGATAGAGAGCAACATCAAATGCATCTCCAACATGATGATGATTCAATAATAAAGTTTTTTCTATGGGAGTGGAAATAGATTTGCAATTTTCAAGCCCAAAACACTAAAATAATGTGTCAATATATTTTGTTTTACACAAAGTTATTCCTCCATCAACTTGCATAGACTGAATGCCCAAATAATGATGCTAATGCCCCAAATCTGACATCTAGAAAGAGGCACGCAAATCAGCCATGAAATTAAGGAATATGATTCTCATTAGGACTAGTGAGCAGCATATCATTTGTATACAATGATGATAAGAAGTGAATTATTTGCATGCTTAACATATTCTCTCGGTTGGATTGTTCTCAAAAACCATGTGCTAGAAAGTAGGCAATTTTCTTCTACAACCAAGCATGTGATGCTTGCTTCAGACCATGAAATGCCTTTTTCAACCTGCTTACTTATTTTCCATGTCCTTACTTCACAAAACCATGAGGCTGAAATACATACACTTCTTCATGTAAATCACCATTCAAAAATGTAATTTTAATGTCCAATTGATTACATTCCAACCATGATGAGTTGCAAGTGCACAAATGCTATGAAGGGTGGCTATTTGGCATTGGTAGCAAAGGTCTCATCAAAATCAATGCCTTTCTCTCAAGCATAACCTTTGGCAAAAATCCTAGCCTTAGGCCTATCAACTATTTCATTAGGCTTACGTTTCAACTTGCATACCCACTTAGTATCATTGTCCTTTTTTTCCTAGAGGAAATCACATAAAGACCAAGTACCATCTTCAATATAGCATCTTATTATGATTGCATAGCATCATCCAATTTTTCTGCTTCATCAAAAGAAATAGGTTCATTCTCATCACAAAGACTAGAGGCAGCCATTGCATAAGAATATGATGAAAAGGAAGCACTATGAGAGATTAGAGATCTATGATATGACAAAGGTGCATCTAAGTTGCTATCTCTAAAAGTGTGCACTAGCATTTAGGCAAAGGGTTTTCATCTTCTATGTCAACGCTCTCATCAACAAGTGTATATCATGTGAATCTACACCAGAAATGGAATGATGTGTTTCATCATTTGGAACCTATAAAGGTAAAGAAATTCCCTCATTTGGACCAACACTTGAGTGTCCACCTATAAAAAGAGGCAAACATACACATCCTTTGAGCTAAAAAGATGTGTCCTTGGTACATGAAAGTAAAGGCTGAGTTGCATCTTCCATAAAAACACATCACAAGTAACTAGAATGCATTTAGTTTGTGGATGATATAGATGATAGCCTTTGCTTTTAGAAACATACCCAACAAAAATACATTTCACTACTTTATCATCTATTTTTTGTGTTGTTGTTCACGCACTAATGCATATGCTAGATAAGCAAAGACACGGAGATCAGCAACAGATGTCTTGTGATCATTCCAAGCCTCAATATGGAGTTATACATTGCAATGCTTTGGTGGGACACTTGTTAAGTACATATGATGAACACATAAGAGCCTCAAGCCAAACGCTTTGTGGTAAAGCTTGACTTTTGATCATACACCTCACCATTTCCATGAGAGAAATCTTCTTCCTTTTAGCAACTCCACTTTCTTGAAGTGCATGTGGCACAACATACTGAAGTTTTATTCGGCACTTAGCAAAAAATGCATTAAATACATGTACTCCCCCTCCCCATCAAAATGGAGGGTGGTCAATTTACATGTTGACATAACTTCAGCCATAATTAGGAACTATTTAAAGCACATAAACACTTTGGAATCTTCTTTCAATGGATACACCGAGGGTAGTTCCCATCCCCAATATAGGACCAGAGACACCACTATGAACAAGATTCTATTTATGAGCAACTCTAGCTGAACCATCCTTTGGGAAGGAGGAATGTTGCATTTTTCCAAAATACATCCTTCAGTGAAATGCTTAGAAGGTGCCTCAAGTTTGGTTAGAGAGGACACCAATTCATATTTCTAGAGGTGTAGTGAACTAGAAAAATTGAGATGAACAAAGCATGCATGCCAAATCTTTGCATGTGAGATAGCATGAGAATCATGAACTGCACATGTTGAATCATTTATGATTTTGCATAGTCTAAGAGCTTATAGAGCCCACAACATAAAATGAAAAAAGAAATAATAACATCACCATTCAAGAGATCGTGAACCACACATCTCTCATCAACAAATTTGACAACCAAGCCAATCTTGGCTAATGTTGAAACTGACAAAAAAAAATTC
This sequence comes from Ceratopteris richardii, assembly GCA_020310875.1. Taxonomy (NCBI): domain Eukaryota; kingdom Viridiplantae; phylum Streptophyta; class Polypodiopsida; order Polypodiales; family Pteridaceae; genus Ceratopteris; species Ceratopteris richardii. Next base: position 20,492,703 of record CM035416.1, on the reverse strand, counting down.
TTGATCCCTGGCACAAGGCATCATGAAATAAATGGCATCAATAGTATTCATAATGATCTTTCCAACTCCCATTATAGGATAGAATGAGTTTTTGGAACATTCTAGAAGTAGGAGCAAACAGTTCATCATGTTCAATACCTTTGTTTTGTGCATAGCCTTTTCCAACTAACCTTGCTTTATACCTATCAATCATACCATCAATTTCTTTTGAGCTTGATCCACTTTACAACAATAGATTTCTTACCCTTTGGTAATGCACAAAGCTTCCATGTTTGATTATTATGAATAGAATCAATCTCCTCTTGCACTGCTTTCTCTCAAACAAGACTATGTAATGTATCTTTAACACTAACAGGTTTATTCTCAACTAAAGTAAATTCATCTTTAACACTAACAGGTTTATTCTCAACTAAAGTAAATGTAAGAATGTTATGATTTTCAAACAAATATGCATAATTACCGGACGTGCATGATCTTTCTTACTATTATCCTTGCTTTGAATGATTCAATACCATAATGTTGCAAGTGCCACCTTGGAAGTTTCTTAAACATTGGTACCATTTCTCTTTTCTCTTGAGTTTTTTAGAGGTTTTTCAATTTCATGAATTGGTCCCACTTCAATAGGTTGAATAGGAATGGAAGAAGGTGTAGCTTGTGGTGATGGCATGTAAATTCAGCTTATTTAGGTATGTTATCTTTAGCTTTAACTTTATAAACTTGTATAGAGGTTTGCAAAGATTGTTCACCCCCCTATATGGTTGAATATTTAATTCCTTTAACAAATGCATAAGTATTTTCTTTTATAAAATATTTAATTTCAACATATTTATCATAAATTCTCGTTTTCTACTACATGCATTGCTTGAGAGTAGAGTTTTGCCTATTTCTTGTACATAGAATTTATAACCTTTGCTTTCAATATCATAGTCAACAAATACAGCTTTGATATCTTCTCGTCAAGCTTAACATGATCCTTCTTCTCAATGTGAGCATAAGAGGGAGAACCAAATAACTCACATTAGGTTTCTTACCATAATATGCTTCATAAGGTGTAACCAACTTCAAAGCTTTTGTGGAAGACATGTTAAGAATACTTTTAGTTGTGTGAATATCATCATATCAAAAATTTAGTGAAAGCTTCTTTAAAGACATCATACTACATGCCATTTCAACAAGTGTCATATTCTTTCTCTTTGCGACACCATTCTGTTCTAGAGTGTAAGCAATAGTGAGTTGATGATAAATAACTTTGTCTTCTAAATATGACTTGAATTCATTTGACATGTAGTATCCTCATCTATCACATATCAAAATCTAAATTTTGTACTGATCTTCATTCTCAAACATAGATACACACTTCTTGAAGATAGCAAAAACTCATGTCCGTCAAAATCTTACTTTCTGTGGTTGAAATCTTTGGTTGGAAAGTATACCAATTAGATATCAAGACCACTTTTCTTTATGGTGATATTCATAAAGATATTGACATTCAACAACTAGAGGATTTTGAAGAAGAATTTAAATAATAGTTAGTATGCAAACTTATAAAAGATCTCTATGGCTTGAAGCAAGCACCAAGGGCTTGGTATGAATACATTTATCTATATCTATTATCTAATTGTTTTAAAAACTTAAAAGTTGCTCCTACAATCCATGTTAAGTCAAGGGTAGATGTTTTGATCATAATCATCATTTAAGTTGATGATATGATTATGACATGTCCCAAAGATTTAGATCTTTAATTCTTTAAGTCAAAGACTAGGAAATTTATTAATGTTAATGATCTTGGATTCTAACATTATTATCTTAGCATTGGATTCATATTCAAGAATGTCATATCTATATGACACAAAAAAAGTAGATTGAGAAACTTTTGGGAAGGTTTGATACACTGGATTCTTAACCTATGTAGACACATATGGATGTTAATGTATCACTCGAAAAAGAAGCACAAAGAGAAATTTCCTATGTTTGAAAGGAACTATGAATTATGCTATTGTTTTTCCAAAGTCTCGACATTTATACTCTAAGAATTTGCAAATTCTAATTGGGCAAGTGATAGAGATATAAGAAAATCTAACAGAGGTTATTGTTTCTTTCTTGGTGAATGCATTATTTGTTTGCATTCTAAGAAACAACCAATAGTGACTACTTCTTCAAGTGAAGTAGAGTATAGGGTTTCCTTTATAGCTATACTTGAAGCTATATGATTGCAAAGAAGTTTAAGTTATCTTGGTGTTTAGGTTTATCTTCTTATGTAGATATATGCAGATAGCCAAAGTGCTATTTCTATTGCAAATAATTTTTCCCATCATGCAAAACTAAAAATGTTGAAGTGTATTATCGTTATATCCATAAGAAGGTATCTAAAAAACACATTGATCTTGTCTATGCATCGAGAAGTGAGAATGTGGTAGATATTTTTATTAAAGCATTATCAAGGGACATAAATTAGAATTCATGTAGCTTATAAAACCTTATGCCAATATGACATTGAATGGAGGATTTTTGGAAGAAAAATTTCACATTGAGGGGTTCAAGCCCTAATTTCCAACAAATGTTAATTTTCTAAAATAGTCCAAATGGTCAAAACTGTCAAAATATTCAACATACTTAAAATTTTCTTACATAGGCTTATACATATCATCAAGATTTATCTAATAATATAAAGTGTTTGACTATCAGAGATCATTTAGGGCATTAAAATCCTAACCCTAATTTTCAAAGTAGAGCTTCTTAGAAATAAAATACATATTCTTTTAGTTTTCATTATGTAGATCAAGGAAATCACCATATTTTAGGCGAAACATATCATTTTCCAAGATATTTTTACATACTGAATATTTTACTTCAAAAGAAAGTTAATTTCATGCAAACTCAAACAGGACATCAATGGGGTGTGAAAAGCTACTTTTAGAAAAGAATGGGGTGTGAAAAGCTACTTTTAGAAAAGAATGGGGTGTGAAAAGCTATTTTTAGAAAAGAAATTGCTGTAGGACTTTAAATCCATGTAAAGAACCTCTTGGGTCACATTTGGCATACCTCAGACACCCTTGAGCATCCTCAAGTGTGATCTAGGTCTTGGAGTTGTCCTAAGGACAGATTGGAGGTGTTTTTGCTGATGTTTCTTGGTGAATTATTGATGCCTTCTTCTCCTACACACACGTTGAACTGTGCGCCTAATAAATCTTGTGTGTGTATTTTTAAGGTTCAAGTGTTGGAAAGATCTTGGAAATACTTGTGGAATTATTATTGAGCCTACCTCACTTCCAACACTTTTCTCCTATTTTTTAGAGACTTAAACGGCTCAAAAAGGGCTCTAAAATTCCCTAATGATAACTAGAGAGAGAATTCAGAGAGAAAGAGAGAAGATAGATTGCACAAAGATTCGAGAAGGAGAGAGAGAGAGGGAGGGAGAGAGAGAGAGAGAGAGAGAACAAGATCCTCACAGAATCTCTAATCTCTACAGGTGCATGCACTATGAAAACATGAAACAACTGTTGAATTATCAATTTAACGATCGGATTTTTGTTATTGTTCTAGACCATTAAGTGGCACTTGTATCACCAATTAAGTGACGATTAAGTCATCCCTTAAGTGACAGGTTTGTCATCATTTCAGTAAATAATTTTTTTGATACTATTAAATGTTTCTTAAATGATAATTTCTTTAATGATCTTAATCATTGCTTAATCACTGTTATCTTTTCCTTGCCTTCTTCTAGAATGATAATTGATCTTCCCTTAAGTGATCGATGCCTTATCTTTTATGGGATCGCCCATTGTTTATGGGATAATAGATTTTCCTTTCATTTCAAGCATCAAATATCGCGTTTTATCGGAGATTCACCGCATTGATGCTTGAAACGAGGGTTTGTCCACACATTTTTTCCCCACAAATAGTAACTGTTTTAAGCATCACTTCGCAGGTATCTCTCATACTCTAACGACTTATTGAGATCAGCATTCATGACAATAAATGAAATCTTTAATCATCCATTTGGGATCCCAATTATGTATCAAACACACTCAAGATTAGAACCTCCACACTTACGGGGGTAGTAAATGGTCCATCTAATCTTCAGTTTCAATACTTCATCCAAAGGAGGTTTTAGTGAGACATCTCAAGTTTTTAGCGACTTGACCATAGTCTTATCAAGATTGATTGGAGAACCGAAACCTACAAAAAATGTTTCAAGACATTCCCAAAATGTCATGGCACAGTCTTGCACATTGGGAAGATTAAGCGGCTCATGCCACCAACAAACCACCGAAGCCCATTTTTTCTTCTTTGATGCTGGAAAGAGTAATTCCCTTTGTACACCCTTCCAGCTTGACTCTTCCCTCTATAAGGCATGTGATTCCCTCTACCATAGTAGCAATACGAACGGGGTTAGGGGACATCCATATCTAATTGAATACATCACAAAGAAGGGGACATAAAAATTTTTCATTGATGTTCATCATGGTGGTTGCATTCCCTGAACAGTTGGATACCATCTTCACGAAACAATTATCAATATTGCAGAACATTGCATAATGTGATCCTGTTCAAGCTTTTCATAAGGATTTGTCGGTTTTTTCTTGTGCATCACCTTCATTTAGATCCTTTGGGAACGTGCTAAACCTATTTACTTCTTGTAATACGAAGGCAAACGGTTTGACCTACGTCTCTATGAAACAGAGAAAGAAATTTATAAAGATGAAAAGGATCTCTCTTCAAAATGTGAAGTAAGGATTAGTCATGTGTTGTCACAATCACCTCAATACAAAAAATTAATCCTCTACACATTCGTAGAATGATCAGCATATCCTTGTTCGTTCTCCGTAAGTATATTAGTATCATAAACGAAAGATGCTTAGCACATCTCTACCTTATTCGGCAAAGAGATGCTGCCTTGGTTTATTTTTCCTTCATGAACCCACCGTGCATCATTCCCTAGAAGTATAGTCCTTGTAGTTTAGATGTTTAGATCATCCCCCCCAATGCGAGGGGGGAGAGGGTATCCTTGTAGTATACATGTTTATATAGTGCCCACAACATTGAGAATTTTCCATTCGTATTGAATTTAATACATGATTTTTTTTTTTTTAAGAGTGTACTGTGTGTTGCATGAAACGTTTCCACATAGGAAACATCATCATGATAAAAATGGTAGGACACGGTAAGTTCGAATGTAGAAAATGCCAAGGCAAGTTCAAATGTTTCTTCTATTTTTCTATCTTTGTATATTTTTCTTTCTCTTTGTGTTTTTACGTTACGTAATTCACTCTTTAATGTACGTTTCTATTGCGTGCCACCACCATTATCCTTTTAGCCTTCCATCAATCTCTTGAATAAAGGCATCCAACTTCGAAATTCGCAATATCAATATGAGTGTCTTTGAAATGTCACTTTATCATGTTTTTTGTTATCTTTTCATCCATCAATTTGCATGTCAGATCCCTCTCCCTCTCTCGCTCTATACGTACTTATATTTTGTTTATCATCGACTACTTTATAAAAATAATATGTACGATATATATATATATATATATATATATATATATATATATATATATATATATATATATATATATATATATATATATATATATATATATATATATAGAGAGAGAGAGAGAGAGAGAGTTGAACGGAAAGTTCGGCGAAAGTCTAATTTCTCTAAAACTTTGAATTAATGAGAAAATACAAGTGAAAGTGGGCTTAATACTCGTTCTTTTATCAATTTGCACGTTAGATTTCTCTCCCTTTCTTGCTCTACAGGTACCATATTTTGTTCACCATCGATTAGTTTATATAAATAGTGTATATTTTGTTTATCATGGACTAGTTTATATAAATTGTTTATAGTATATATATATATATATATATATATATATATATATATATATATATATATATATATATATATATATATATAATGAAATTAAATTGACTCTTATTTTTCTAAAAGTTTGAATTAATGAGAAAATACAAGTGAAAGTGAGCGAAATTTTGTATCTCACGAAATAGAGGTGATAATTATAAAATACCCAAAAGCGACACACGTGGGAAGTTGCTTAACGGCAATACAATTTCGTTGATTGGCCTCGGATCCATGATGCATTTGCTGATGGTGAGGAGGGTCCAACTCTCAACCCCGCCTCAAGAGGCGAGATATTCAACGGCTACATCCAATATGCGCATACATTCATATATTTATTATGTGAGTAAGATCACCAAAGCTTTAAAGTTTCCCTCATGTTGAAAACGGGAAGGCAATTCTTGAGACGGGAAACCACTCTTCTTTTTCATACGCCCTTTCGTCTAACACTCGTGTACCATCTTCATGGAATTGACCAAATTCATGCGCATAAATATTGTAGAGTGTAGTATCATTGAAGTCTATCATATTCATTGGTGGAAAATTCCATTTAAGCCTATGAGAAGTTTTTCCGTTTTCTTAGCTTGACTTCAGAGTAAGGGGTACATTTTCGTTGACTCGGTCACTAATTTACACAAAGAGCGAGGATTCTATGCAAAAAGTAAAATTATTATATGTCTATTAATTGTTGAGCATTAAAAGTAACCAGCGTTAATATATGATCAGAATAGCACGCTTTATGTTTGTAACAAAGAAGGTAATCTAAGTCCGAGTAACCTAATGGTTGTTGTTTTGAATTTTTGGAAAAAAATCCCGAGTTCTTTAAATGGAAATCTAAGTCCGAGTAACCTAATGGTTGATGCTTTGAATTTTTGGAAAAAAATCCCGAGTTCTTTAAATGGACATCTTTATGAGTTCCTCAAGATCAGTACCTCTACCTTACAAGATTTACTGAGTGTTTCTTAATGAAATTAATTCACTGTACGTTCAAAATAAATAAATAAAATGGTAAATCTTATAAATTTGTTGTTCTTTTACCAAATGAATCTGTCGATTTGGAAGTAGAAAGTATCTATCACCTTCAATGGCCTTCAAAATACATTTTTTTCACACAATCATATAATTTCGCAAAGCTTATGACTCACATTCTACGAAAGCACATGGCGCAAGCTTTTCTTTTGACATGGAGAGTGCTGTGGAAAAGCACATGGAGTTCATTATCGTTTGTTCCATGAGGTGTGGCGCGTCGTTAATGGAATGTCAGACTGTAAAATCTCTTTCACTCCTCACCTGCCCCATTTTTCATCAAAGCTCCTTCCTCCTGCACCCTTTCTTCATGAAAGCTCTCTCTCTCTCTCTCTCTCTCTCTCTCTCTCTCTCTCTCTCTCTCTCGTGCGCGCGCATCTGTGTGTTGAATTTCGTTCTTAAACAGGGATCGGTCCGTGGCACGGCGTATTGTAAAGTCACTTTCTATTCATTCCAACTGTGAAAAGCAGATCCCTTGGTCAGCAGTCGCTTTTCTATGCTTTTTATTTGCTTTTGTGCTGGAACAGACATTCTTTGGAGAAAACCCATATGGCTTTTCTTCACACGGTTTAATTCATATAGAATTTCGGCAACAACTTGTGAATGGCATCACGCGGGCAAAGTTTCACAAAGTAATATACTTTCATTGGGATTAATACAATTTAAGTACGTAGATAAATGAGTGGTGTTGCTTTTTTTCCCTCACATTTGACAAAATCTTGGTCTTTGGAAATAAATATGTAGAGTTTCCAGTCATTAATCAATGGAGAAATGTAAAGTGCGATGCGGTACGGGAGTTTGTGGCCACTTCACAAATTAGAACAACAGGAACGTCAATCCATAAATCACTGATCTTTACAACAAGGCAAATGCTTTCGGGTAGTTGTATGATTTTTCCTTTGCGGGACAGAAGGGCTCATCCACTTCAAATTTATTAGTTCGATTATCAAAATCCAAAGGAAAGTGGGATGTAACAAACACCAAGCAATCGCAAATCCAAACAGTTCCACTTTCAAATCTAAGAAGGAGACGAAAGGAAGGTCGCAGATGAACCTTATTCGCTCTTTTATGGGTGGTGCAGGTCCTTAAAAAAATCGTGGCGAGACTTCAACCACACTCTACGGACATCTGAACTTCCATGAGGGAAAACTTTGCTTGTAATGCCACCTCTTATTTACGTTGTTGAATTGTCTATTATCATATCATGGGAACAAATTAGGCTGACGTTATGATCACTCACTAGCGTAAGCTATGAGAGTTGGAGTCTGATGCCACCTCTTATCGGCAATTCCTCAATTCCTTAAGCTACCTCATTTCAGCCCTACTTAATCATTCATTTGAAAGGAAGATGGACGCAATGGAGGCTTTGTACCGAACCCATGGTGGCATTTTCGTGTGCCTTCCAATTTGATTGGACCCACCACCGCCGCCATTAAAAAGGAGGGGTGTATGCATCACGAATTTTCTAGCTTTTCACGTTACAAGAAGTACTCTTAAAAGTTTGCACATATCAATCACCACAAAGATTCCTCAAGCATCTAACTTCTCCCTATTTCAATCATGTCAAATATCTACAAAGAATCTATAAAACAATCACATTTTCCATTTTACCTGGGGGACCCCTATTTCACCGATATTCCAACTCAAAAGAAAGTTTCCATACATCTAATCTAATAAAAAAAACAACTCATATTGGGCCCAAACAAAGGTAAAGTTCAACGCAAAGGTTTATTTATTTTGCGTTTTTGTAATTATTTCCCAATTAACAAAGTTAGACGACCTACCCTCCATCTATTAAAAAATTCTTCCATCATGTGGATATCCCACCGTACCCAGGTTTCTACATAAGGTCTAATTCTACAAGTCATCGCCTCCTCTGGAGCTCTCTATGATCCCATCTATTTTCCCACTCCCTAGAAATTAACCAAAATTCGATGAAGACTTACATGAACTCTATGCTACGTGAGAAGTACCCATATTCCTTTCCTCATGAAATTCCGAAGTATCCATATGGTATTGAAAGGCCAAAGTGAAGGCAAAGAGAGATACTGCAATACGTATTCCCATTGAGCCCCATGTACCCAATGTGCATGGTTATCATTTGAATTGGGACTCATTCATTGTTCGAATGGCTTCCATTTGTCCGTTCATAGAAATCGGTAAATTAGCTTTCTATTGCATACTGTCTGTGCCTGCAAGAGCGTTTGTATAAATGAGTGTCAAATGTGAATCAATGTAGAGTATTTATTTGTGTGAGAGCATGTGATACCTCAACTCAATGTGCTTGGTCTTTGCATGATAGACCGGATTCTTAGCCAAAGCAATGGCACTCTGACTATCACTGAGCAAGTGAGGTACATGCTGAGGTAAACCCATATCACAAGCAAGACGAGAAAGCCACAATGCTTCCTTACATGCCTCACTTGCTGCAACATACTCTGCTTCTGTGGTGGAAACAGCTGTACATTCTTAAAGACGAGATCTCCAAGAGATAGCACCTCCAGCAAAATGAAAAATATACCCTGATGTAGACTTACGATTGTCTACACAACTAGCATAGTCAGAATCTGTGTAACCAATAATGGATGCTTTCCCTCTACCTAAGCATAGACACTTGTCCTTAGTGCCACTCAGATATCTCAAAATCATTTTGACCGCTTCCCAATGTTTCTTGCCAGGATTAGACATATATCTGCTCACAACTCCCACTGCAAATGCAATGTCTGGTCTCGTAGCTACCATAGCATACATGAGACTACCAACAGCAGGCTGATAGGGAATTTTGGTCATGAATTCCTTTTCCTCATCTGATTTGGGGCAGTCATCCTTGCTCAATTTCACATATGTGGGTAAAGGTGTACTCAATGCCTTTCCACCCTGCATATTGAATCGGTGAAGTACTTTGGATTGTACTCACTTTGAGACAAGTATATGCATCTTTTACTCCTATCACGAGTAATGCGCATGCCAAGAATATGTTTGGCATCCCCCAAATCCTTCATATCAAATGTCTGACTCAACTTCTTTTTGAGAAGTGACAAATCATAAGAAGACTTCCCAGCAATCAACATATCATCAACGTAAAGTATCAAGCATATCAAGCTTCCATCAGAACATCTCTTTGTGTAGAGACAATGATCCTCATTGCTCCGAGAATAGCCTTGGGACTTCATAAAAGCATCAAACTTTTGGTACCATTGTCTAGGAGACTGTTTAAGTCCATACAAGCTCTTCTTGAGCTTACAAACTAGACTTTCCTTGCCAGGAACTACATAACCCTCTGGTTGTTCCATATAGATCTCATCTGTAAGATCTCCATGCAAGAAAGCTGTTTTCACATCCATTTGGACTAGCTCTAAGTCCTCCATTGCAACGAATCCAAGCAACATGCGCAAAGTAGTCATCTTGACCACTGGAGAGAAGATTTCCTCAAAATCAACACCATGTTGTTGCTTAAAACCCTTTGCAACAAGTCCTGCTTTATATTTTGGAGAAGCACTATCTGATGTGAATTTCAGCTTATATACCCATTTACATGGTAAAGCTTTTCTGCCCTTTGGCAAAGGTACTAAGTCCCAAGTACCATTCTTGTGAATAGAATCCAACTCACTCTTCATGGCACGCTCCCACTTGACATGATCCTCTGTCTGCATAGCCTCTTTGTAGCAAGAAGGCTCACCGGCATCTGTTAGCATAACAAAATCTAAACCTGGAACATATCTATCAGGTGGATATGAGACACGTGCAAAACGTCTCAATGGTTGCTGAACAGGAACATGTGCAGACTGATCTGAATGGACATTCTCTTGAACATCCCTATGTGTAGCATTTTTATGCATGCTAACCGGAGGACTACTATCCTCAAACACCACTCTTCTCACTTCAACCTCCTTAATGGGCTGTTTATGCATCTTCGACTCATTAAAAATGACATCATTACTTCTGATCACTGACCGTGTTTCAGGATCCCATAAGCGATATCCAAATTGTCCTTCTCGACCATATCCAAGAAAAATGCATTTCTTTGACTTATGGTCCAACTTTTGTCTAAGATTCTTGGGTATATGAACATATGCTTCACACCCAAAAACTCGAAGATGATCATAATATGGTGGTTTCCCTGTCCATAACTCTTGTGTCACTTTCAGACCTTTGGCAGTACTAGGTGAAAGGTTAATCACATGAACTGCAATCAATACTGCTTCTGCCCAAAAACCTTGTGAGAGGTTTGCATGATGCAACATAGAGACTACTCTATCTTGAATAGTTCTATTCATCCTCTCAGCTACACCATTCTATAATGGGGTATAAGGAGCTGTAAACTCTCTACGAATCCCTCTAGACTGACAAAAAAGGCTGAATTCACGTGAGGTATACTCACCCCCATTATCTGAACGTAAAGCCTTAAGCTTAGTTCCTTTTTCAGTCTCAACTCAAGCAAGCCATTTTCAGAAAGTAGGGAATACATCATCCTTTGATTTGATAGGATATACCCAAACTTTTCTAGTAGCATCATCTATGAAAGTGACAAAGTAAAGAGAACCACCTAAGGACCTAGTGGGCATAGGACCACACACATCTGTATGAACGAGATCTAAAGGCTGAATTGAAGAGTCAATGTGCATTCTATGCACATTTCTGGTTTGCTTTCCATATTGACAATGCTCACAAAATGAAAAATCAGAGAAAGATAACACAGGTAAGTAGCCAGAACGAGAAAGATTTTCCATTCCACTACGAGATATATGGCCCAAACGACCATGCCAAATACAAGCCATAGGCTGTTCAGTAACAGCTAACAAGTGTTCTCTCTGTGATACAAATAAAGGATAAAGTGAGCCAACTTTGCTTCCTTTTGCAATAACCATATTGCCCTTTGATATACAAAAGGACTGAGCATAGAAGACCACCTTGTAACCAAGGTCATCAAGTTGACCAACTGACATCAAACTGCGTGATAACTGAGGTACATGGCATACATTATGCATAGTAAATTTTGAACCATCAATGAACTGCACAACCACATCTCCAATCCCCACAACATCACACTGGTACGAGTCACCAAGTCTCACGGTACCAAGAGACTTTGCTGCATAATTAGAGAACCATTCTCTATGTGGTGTCACATGGAAAGAAGCACCAGAATCTAGCAGCCAGGTGTGGGAAAGAGAATCAGCCATAAGTGCCTCAGATGGCACAGTACTATCAAGTGTCAACACATCAGCATCATCAGAAATAGCATTAATTTCTTCAATCTTCACAGTCGAAGTAGATGGTGCAGGTAACTGTTTAACATGCCCATCAACATTCTGTCCTTTACCTTTAGCATTCTTTAATGCATAACAGTCTTTCTTCATGTGTCCTTTCTTATGAAAAAAATGGCATTCGATATCCCTCTTCCTTGATTTACTTCTACTCTTATTCTGTTGACCATTCTTTTCCTTGTTCTTGCTCGTGCCACGTTGTTGATTCTTTCCTTGGTAAGAATCACGGACATTATATGCATCTCCACTCTGAGTGCCAACCATAGATTTTCTATGAATCTCCTCACTCAAGAGTGCTCCACATATGTCATCATAGACAAGGTTACTGCCAGGTGCACTGTTGCTAATAGCTGTGCAAAACGTATCCCATGATGATGTTTGGGTGCATAACAGCAATACTGCTTTCATTTCATTATCCATATCCATTTTCTGAGCCTGTAACTGGGAGAATATAGCATCAAACTCATTTAGATGAGCAGCAACACTATCTGTGTCCTTCATACGAAGGTCATATAATTTTCTCATCAGATACACTTTATTTGATGCCGTCTCTTTTTCATATGTATTGCATAACTTCTTCCAAAGCTCCTCTGCACTTTCACAGTCTAATACTGTAAAGTAAACATTATCTGCCAAGTGCAAGCGAATGGTAGACCTGGCCATTTCATCTAACTCATCCTAATCATCTTCATCCATGTCAGCAGGCTTCTTTGAAATCCCATTTACTGGCTTCCATTGCCTCCTTTGAATCATCACATCTTTAATCTGATTCTTCCATAGAGCAAAGTTTGTGCCATTAAATTTTCGGATCTCAAAATGGTCTTTGCCCTGCAAGTTATAGCTCCTCCTCGGAACACTAGCACTAGACCCTGATCCACCGGATGTGCCTGAGACCTCTGATGCCATGATCGTACAGAACTGAATAGAATGATAATGGAGCTAGAAGAGTCCAAACACCAACAAATAAGTGTATCAAGGAGTAAATCGACCACTGTATAGTTGACTAAACCAGAAATCTGGAAAAATTTTGCCAGAGTATCTTGTGCAAAATTAGCATATGACCAGTGTCAAAGTATCATAAAACTGCAAGTACTGACATGTCTACCTGCATAGTGAATCACTGACTCCACTGCATATAATCAGTTACCCAATAGAAGCCAACTAGGCTTATCGAGCACCTATGAACAACTATCATACATCTCCTATGGCGAGGATGGGCAAGTCCTTCACCTGCATCACCGAAGAGACCCCGACATCTGGGTGTCTCCCAGTTAAGAAAACCTCACCACAACCCTCTTTATCAAACGTAAAGGGCTTTATGCAAAGAACGTAACCGCTATATCAATGACCACATGGACCTACATAAGCGGTATCCACAGAAGCGTACATGGTGTGTATGTGCTCAATATATGCAGTAAAATGACACTAAAAGGCTGAGTACACAGCCCAAAAACTAGCCAATAACACCTGCAAGTGTCTGTCAACTCTGATGTTTTAGGCTTTAAAAAACCTGCATAAATTTGTAGCGACTACTCCCACCAAAACTGAAAACCCCTCGAGAAACCTGTAGTTTTACGAGTGTGGCTGAAACTACAGCCCCAACGGTTGATATTTATTGTCTCAGAAGTACAAGGAACACTCTTCTTGATGTTCTTGGACCTGTGCGAAGAGAACTATGTGCAAAAGTACTCGGAAATGGCTCCAAAAAACACCCCAAAATTGCTTTAGAAATAGGCTTTGAAAGCAAAAAATGAAGCTTTGAGGGACCAAAACTTGTTCAAGGTAATGTCAAGCTTAGTCTTTCCCCTTCTTCAAACACCACAAGAGTGTAGCTTAGTGGCAAGAGATTGCCACGGTTAAGCGAGCTCTGGGGGGAACAGTACTGGGATGGGTGACCTCCGGGGAAGTACCGGGAACCTCTATATTCCTTGATCGTTGAGGTCCTCCCTCGCGCGCAGCCAACGGTGACTTCAGTGACTCGGATGACAAGGTATGCCAAGGTCTATGCCTTGGTCGCCGCCTTAGTCGCCACCTTGGAGAAAGCCTGGGGGGGGGGGGGTGCTCGCTTCGCTCACACAAACGGAACAAAGGTTTTGCCTCAACTTGCTCTGATACCAGTGAAGTGTTTCAATGGCGATGCACCACAGTGCGGTGTCCTTCTTGAGCGCTCCACGACGATATGCTCGGAGTGGAAAGCCGAGCTCCTGAGGTCGCACACAGTACTCCGCACAGAGGCTGTAGAATACGCAGAAAACACAGTACACAGGAAGCACGAAGACAGACTTCTTAGGTCTAACAAATGCGGTCGAACTTCCAGTCTGTGACTGACCAGGCCACTATATGTTTTATTAAAGAACACATACAAAGAAGTGTCTGGTGGCCATTTGGCCTTTCACATGGACACTAACGGTAACATAGTGGACACGCGAGTATCATAACAACCAGCCCAATCACTATCTGTAAAAGCATGCAAGCATGGCTGGACATCTCTGCCATAAAAGAGACCTAAACTCAAAGTGCCTCGAAGATATCTGAACACACGTTTCACCGCTTGCCAATGCTTAGTGCCAAGGCTATGCATGAATCGACTCAACTGGGAAACTGCATACTGTATATCTGGCCTTGTGTTGCATGCATATATAAGACATCCCACAGCTTGCTGATAAAGAGAAGTGTCAAATGCATCACTGGAATCCTCAACTGAGAACCTAAATCCTGTCTCAACTGGTGTGGAAACTGGCTTACAATCCTCAAAGTCAAAACGCTGAAGTAGTTTTTCAACATACTTTGCTTGATGCATAACAATTCCCCCCTCAACGGATACAAACTGGATGCCAAGATAGTAGCTCAAAAGACCAAGATAAGTGACATCAAAAGTATGCTGCAAATCAGCCATAAGAATGTCAAGTTTTGCATCACATGACCCAGTCAAGAGTATGTCATCGACATAAAGAACAAGCACTATAAGATCAGCCCCATTTTTGCGTACATAGAGTGTGCTTTCAATCGAACCACATGTGAAGCCAAGAGCAATCAAGTGCTTATGTATTTTGTCATACCATGCACGTGGAGCTTGCTTGAGACCATACAAGGCTTTATGCAAGTTGGCAATTCACATAACTCCCAAGTACCATTCCTATGTATGGAATCCATTTCCGATTGCATAGCACTCATCCATTGTGGATCGTCACATGCATCTTCAAAAGAAAGTGGCTTTTCATTACATGCTATAGCAATAAGAGAATAATCCACAAAATTACTTGATGCATGGTGAGAGCTTGATCTTGTTCTACCAAGTAAAGGTGCACTCAATTTGCTGTCCTGCAAAGTTTGTTTCAGCCACTTTGGCATAGATTGTGCACTCTTGATAGACATGCGTTCATTATGTAAAACATCTTCAATATGTACATCATGCGTGGGCTGAATTTCATGCTCAGTTTCAGCCATAGTTTGACGCAAATGTTCAGCCATGTGTGGCTGAAAATTTCCAATAGTTTTGATAATTTTTGGCTGAAGTTTTTCAGCCATGTTTGGCTGGAAATTCTCTGCATTTTCAGCTCTATTTGGCTGGAATTTTTCAGCCCTTTGAACCTCAGTTGGCTGGTCTACATGGCCATAGTCAAGCGCACCATTTTGGAACAAAGGCATGAGTGTATCGAACACATCTTGTGAGCTAACTGTTGGCAGTTTTTTGCATTCAAGTAGAGGGAAAACTGAATTTTCAGCAAATACCACATCTCGACTCACAATAATTGTGTTCGTCAATGGATGGTACAACCGATATCCCTTACTTTCAGCACTATAACCAACAAATATACATTTATTTGTCTTGTCATCAAGTTTGTGACGTTGTTGTGATGGCACAAGAGCATATGCCAAACAACCAAACACATGCATATGACTAACCATAGGCTTATGACCATTCCAAGCCTCATAAGGAGTGATGACTCTCAATGCTTTTGTAGGGCAGCGATTCAACACATAATTTGCACACATGACCGCTTCCATCCAAAACTTATGAGGAAGATGCTTTCCTTTAACCATACATCGTGCCATTTCAAGTAGAGTTCTACTTTTACGCTCGGCAACACCATTTTGTTGAGGTGTATATGGCACCGTACATTGGTGTGAAATACCTCTTTCACGAAGAAAAGCATTAAACTCATGTGACATGTATTCACCACCACAATCCGTCCGTAGAGTCAAAAGCTTTTGTGAAGAAAAATTTTCAGCCATAGCTAAAAATGCTTTGAAGCAAGAAAATACCTCATTCTTTGCTTTCATAGGATACACCCATGTATGGCGAGTAGCATCATCAATGAAGGTAACAAAATATACATGCTTCCCAAAAGATGGAGTCTTGACCGGACCACATACATCACTATGAACAAGTTGCAATTTTCTTGTAGTGTGTGTGTGACTATCTTTTGGAAAAGAAGCACGATGCGTTTTTCCAAGAATGCAACCTTCACATGAATGCTTTTCAATGGACTCAAGTGTAGGCAAGCCAATAACCATGTCCTTCTTTTGCAAGTAGAGCAGACTATTGAAGTTTAAATGACCAAAACGAGCATGCCAAAGCTCCATTTCAGCCATGGAAGAAGTATGAGCAACTAAGGCATTCGAGGCAGCCCTCTTGTATGTATCCATGCGATACAAACCATTACATAATGTACCGGACATCACAATAACATCGCCATTGCTGAAATCATGAACCATACACTTATCATCAACAAAGTGTACATGAAGTCCAGCTTTCGCAATCAACGGAACTGAAATTAAGTTCTTCTTGATACCGGGCACATACAATGCATTTTTCAAGAGAATTACACCTCCATTTGCAGCCGTAAGCTCAATTTCCCCTACTCCAATGATAGGATAAGAGGCATTGTTTGCACACACCACATGTCCTCCTTTAGGTGCATCTTTCAAAGAGGCAAAAAATCTTTTGCAAAAAATCTTTGAAGCACCACTATCAAAGAACCAATCCGAATCAGCCTCACTCACAACCATTCATTTAGAATGTAAAGAAGCATCATAATGACATGTAACAACACATGCCCAAAAATCTTGAGCCATGTTAGCTTCATCATTCTTTGCATTTGCTGAATTTTCAGCAATAGACATGCCCGATTCCTTCTTCTTTTCATTTATTGCATTTAGCAAGCTTTCTACACTCATCAATAGTATGACCAGCCTTCCGGCAATATTTGCATCTCTTCTTCTTTTGCAAATCACCATCATTAGAGGAATGAGTGGAAGAGGAAGCTTGAGGCTTTGGTTTTGATGAACCAAAAGCTGAACCATACTTGCTTTTCCCCTTTTGTGAGATAGCAAGTGCTTGCGTTCCCTCAATCAAACCACTCCTATTCACTCTAGATTGCTCTTCTTGCAAAAGAAGAGACACAACCCCATCAAATGCATACATATTAGGATTTCCTTTTGCAACCAAACGGAGTGTAGTAGCAAATCTTTGAAAAGATTCCGGTAATCCTTTCAACAATGTAGAAATGAGTGATGCATCCGGAATGATCTCATCTATGTTTGCCAATTGCTCTTTCAAATCCTTGATGCGCGTCACATACACATCCACTGACTCATTTTCAGCCATACATACATCTTCAAGTTGCTTCCTCAAGTATGCAACACGTGCTTCATTACGCACGACATACAAAGAAGCAAGAGTGTCCCATGCCTGTCGTGATGTAGAACATGACTGAATGTGTGGAACTATATGATGCTTCACTGAAAGCGCAATCAAAGCATGAGCTTGAGCATCTTTTCCATCCCATCTAAGTTGCTCCCGTGTAGGTGGAGAAGGAGAAAGCACTGTACTCGAAGAAGAAGCTCCATCTGTGACAGTAGACTGTGAAGTAGAAGCACCTGCAGGTCTTCGATCTACATCTGCCACTATGTTCCAAAGTTGTTTTGCAACAAGAACATGCTTCATCATGTAAGACCACATCGGATAGTTGGTCCCATCAAGCTTATCTTCAGCTTGAAGCATGCCAAACAAGTCATTGCTGCCCGCCATTTCACTAAGGAAC
Source organism: Ceratopteris richardii (assembly GCA_020310875.1). Classification (NCBI taxonomy): domain Eukaryota; kingdom Viridiplantae; phylum Streptophyta; class Polypodiopsida; order Polypodiales; family Pteridaceae; genus Ceratopteris; species Ceratopteris richardii. Next base: position 20,474,500 of record CM035416.1, on the reverse strand, counting down.
AAGAATATGACAAAATCTTCACTTTGATGAAAGCTGAAAATGAGTGCTGACATTTCAGCTCACAAACTGTCACTCTGATGGCGATTCTGACTGCACGAATGTATAGGGAAAAGGTTCACATCAAAGCTACTCGAGGAACACATAAGTGTAACAAATGGTGGATCCACATTACTCACCACAAATGAAAGGGAGATCTCGGCCATGAAAGAAGATCAATTGGACACGTGCACTCGAAAAATCTTACACTCTTGAGCACCTAATCCATCTTTAAAGGTTGATTTTGCTCCACTAAATTGACTCGAAGATGACACTCACAAAAGAGCACCGAAGAAAAACTGAAGCACACTAGAATGGAAAGAATTTTCAGAATTTCTTTTTTCTTTCTCTCTCTTTATTCTTCTCTTCTTTTTTTTTTCTTAAATTTAAAAAAAAAAAAGCATTCTTCCCAAGACGAAAGCCAGCCTTGAAAAAAGAGGAATAATTTATATATTCTTTTCTTTTCTCTCTCTTTTCTTTTACTCTTCTTTCTTTATTTGTTAAACCAGTCTCACGCTATCGCGGCTGGAACAAAGGGTGACAATAAACCACTTTAAATTAACTCTCACGAGGAGCGCCATAGACGAAAGTTTCTAAGAGCGAGATAGTCCTTGGTTTCATGCTTGTCAGACGTCGTTTTTCTAAGAGCGAGATAGTCCTTTGCCTACTGTAATGAACCAGCTAGAAGCATGGTGAAAAGTACTCGACAAATTCTAATCAGGACTCATAAGGCTATAAGAGATATCTGGAAAAAAAGAAGAGAAACGGTGTACCAGAGGCTCTCATGGCTTGAAGAAGAAGTGAACAAAGGTAACTTGCAATGCCAACAAGGACTTCTAAAAATTAGGGAAAAACTAAGACTCGAGGAAGAGGTTCAAAGGAAAAATCTACAAATATTCTTCAAAGATTGGTGGGCGGGGAAGGCTGACAAACCATCGAAAGAGATGTGTAACATCCTCAAAAGGAAACAAACTAGGGAAGCCATCCCCTTCTTGGTCGAAAACAATGGGATCGAATGTAGCACGAAAGTTGAGAATAGATCTATCATCGTCCAGCACTTTACCCATCTTCTCGGGGTCTCAACTCCTCTTTCCCTACACACACATGACTACAGGGCAACCATCTCAAGGGTTGCTCAACCTAGAATCCCACCAAACATGAATTCTCTGCTGGATGCTAACATTTTTGAGAACGAAATTATCGAGGTTATTGATGCTCTTCCCAATGGAAAAAGTCCGGGTCCTGATGGCCTCACCAATGAGTTTTTCAAGTCCTTCAAGCACGGTGACCACCCCGCTGTGTCTGGTGTGGCAAGAGGATCTCTCCTTCGGTGCCCTCCCTGTTTGTCTTAATAATGGTGTCATCAAGTTAATTCACAAAAGGGGAGATAATAACAAAATTGAAAGCTGGCATCCAATTACCATGCTCCAAATTGGATACAAGATAATTGCCAAAGTTATCGCCAACAGAATCTCTTGTCATTTAAAGTCATGGCTTTGTGAGGACCAGAAAGGTTTATCAAAGGTAGATCTATACTTGAAGCAATTTTCGATATTTGGGAAGGCCTTGTGTTTGCCGAGGAGTCTGCACAAGATATGGTATTCATTAAGATTGACTTCGACAAAGCGTATGACAGATTGGAATGGGACTTTATTCTTCAATCACTGAAAGACCTTGGATGCAACCAAAAGTTCACAAAGATGGTTTCCACTCTACTCGAAAATGCTTCAACGGGAATAAATATCAACAATAAGCTCTCTAAGCCCATACGTTTAAAAAGGTCTAACATGCAAGGCTTCCCATTGGTTCCACTACTCTTCGCTATCGCCTCGGATGGCCTCAGTCACCTATTAAAACATCACATGGATGCTGGCAATCTCAAGGGTCTTTCCCTACCTCTAGATCATGGCCAAATGATTGCGAGACTCTTTGCCGATGACATGAATGCCTTTGTACTTAATGATATGAAGAACATCGAGGTGTTCTAGAGTTGCCTCGACACCGTTTGTGTGGTGTCAGGTTCAAAAATCAACCATGTTAAAACTGCTTTCAGAGCAATCCGTGGACCTCCACCCCAACTATTGTTAGATTAGGGGTGTCAAGTTATCCCTAGAGGTCAAGTCTTCTGTCTCCTCGGTATTCCGATGGGCTTCAACATCTCAATGGACCAACGATGGAACTAGGTGCTATCCAAATTGGATAGCAAACTAAATCATTGTAAAGGTATGCAAGTTAACTTGGTAGGGCGTGGAATGGTTGTTAACACATTTAATCTTTCTACGACTATTTACTTTATCTCGTGTTGGAGACCTAAGGAGAAAGAGTTGCCCAAAGTGGAAAGAATCTACAAAAGATTCCTATGGACTACAGACCCCAATAGGAGGGGGATTCCCACAATCAAATGGGAAACTTGCATTAGCTCAAAAGACTCGGGCAGCTTGGGTATTTTGGATATCGCTGGGTTGGCTGACAAGTTGGCGGCAAAGTGGTTTATCAAGGCTTGGAGCCATAGTGATTCCTCTTGGGCTAAATTGATCTTCAGAAACTTGAAAGACCTTACCTTAGTTGGCCATCCTGGTTGGAAGGACATAGGGATCCTCACGCTTTTGTTCTACCCCCACCGGGTGTCCCCTAAAGGCTCTAGCCTCATGTGTTCCTTATGGAAGAGTTGGAACAAGGCCAAACAATTCATCAGAATCACTGATGAGTGGAAGTGGGCGGCTGGGATAAGACAAAATGACTATATCTGGTTCGTGAACATTGGCATTAGGAGGGTGGAGTCTTGGAACCTCCAAACTGCTAAGCGACTATGGAACAAGGGGTTCAAATAGTGGAAACAGCTTTGGAAACAAGAGACCGGCTAGTGGATCCGGTTCGAAGACTTCGACCTGAGACATCGAGTTACCCTAGAGGAATGGATTCTTCCTTGCCTGGAGGGCCTCAAATGGAGCAATGGTAAGAAACTATCCAGAATCCCCAACTTCAAAGAGAACTTAGGTGTCATCACACCCTTAACAAGATTTGGTGCCTTTCTTGGACCAAACTTCGATGCGAACTAAAGTTCATGTCTATTTGGCACCCCCTAATTGAGATCAAAAAGTCGATTCTCATGTGGCAGATCTTGCATAAGGGTATCTGGTCCAATGCAAGGGCTAACAAAATTTGTGGTGTGCCTCCATGGTGCAAGTGTTGCCATCGATGCATCGAAGATTTAGTTCACCTTTTCTTCAATTGCCCCAAGTCCTGTGTTATCTGGCATCACGTGATGCGGGTATTGAGGCTCACAAACCAAATCAATTGGCAAGAGGTGCTGTTGGGTGAGGCGGTTGGCTACTCATCGAGGCTGTGGAATGCCATCAAGGGTGAGACTCTTTGGAAGATTTGGAGGGAGCGATGTGCTGTCAATTTTGGCCAAACCCCAAATGAATGGTCGATTGAGAAATCCTTGTTTCTTGTAGGTAAAAGAATCTCCCGAGATACAAGATCTCCACCGTTTAGGCATCATTGTATTTATCTCCTCAAAGATAACAAGCTGAAACCCAAATGGGTCCCGCGTGAGGGAGATGATAGATTTGTCCGCCTCATTTGTAATGCCCTCTAGCTTACCGAACTTGTCCCCTGCATTGTGAGATTTGGGGGGTCCCATGGGCACTAGTCCCATTCAATTGTAACTTTTCTTCTTTATTTTAATTAGAGTCCGAGAGAATAGGCCAACACCAAACTTCCTTAAAAAGAAAAGTGTCTAACAATAGAAAGGTTGTTTGGCTGCAACGGTCTCAAAGTTAGCACCGAAACCCATGCCCTGGCCCATGCGTCTCGTGATAGACTTAGATTCTCTCTCCTTTCTACCTATCTATCGTGTGATAGACCCTCGTATCCGTGTGTCATGCGATAGACACTTAACTGCTCTCTTTTTTCGTCACTGATGACTTTTTTTTGCAACAGTGCTGCTCTCCTCCGTCGATTCTCTACTACAACACTACTTTCTATTCGAATCGATACACAACTATTGCTTATGAAGCACTTCGAGCCAACTGAACAACCAAGCTTCAGGTATGACGTCCGAGCCCGCATAGCCTAGTAGCTGACACCTTGAAGCTATGGGAGGAAGTTTTGAATTCAAATCCTGATTGAATATGTCCATGCGTCTCTCATGATGGGTGCCTCTACCTTACTAAGGTTGGGTGTGTATTTCAAATTCATTGTACTCTCAAAAAATAAAAGATCCAGGTATGGTAGAGAGCTAACTAGCTGCCACGATCCAAGTTATTGTCCATGGAGCATAAACAGCGGCGGTAGCGTCATTGCTGTGGTTTTTTGGGGACACAATTAAGGTTAGAAAGAATAGGGTTTTTTCATATGCGGACATCAAGTTGGAAATGAGCTTCGGTGTATGAGAGAGACGGTGCGGAAGGTGTCGTAAAACTTGACTCAATGGAGTAATGGTTAATCGGAGTGACTAGAACATCTTGTGATGGGCAGACACTATATTCGGAAAATTCAAGTGAGTTTTATCGTGTACCCTAGACGAGTTCAAATATGATTGGTTTCTGCATAAAATCGATAATATTTGGGTAACATTAGGGGAGGATATTGGGTGGAAATCCACGGGAGCGTATAAGCCTAAATGAAGTTGGGACCATCAGGTTGCATGAAGACAAAAGCTGATCTGTTTTGAATTCTAAATTATTTGGATTATAAGTTCTCCAATTCTTGGAGCCGATAATAAGCGGGGGCATTAGCTTCACCAAAGAATATCTTCTCACAAGGTGCACACATGAGGAGGTTGAAGTAGCTCGTCACATAATCCTAGTAGGGGATGGTTGAACCTTACCTTAAGAGAGAGCATTAGGAAGAAATCCTCATCCATGGCTTTTGGGGCTAGTGGTTAGCCCATCATACTCGTAGCTAGGAGGTTGTGAGTTCAATTCCCAACATTCGTATTCAGAGCCAAGTTGAGGAACTTGGGCAAGGTGGAGGTAAAGGCACCTCAATTCGTAGGCATTTGCAAAAAGGTGCTTATCCCTATTGGTGTGAAACTGGCCTTGCAAAATAGGTCCAAGTGCTAGAGTTTGAGGTTGGAGTAGGTCCAAAATAGGTCCAAGTGCTAGAGTTTGAGGGTGGAGTAGGTCCAAAATAGGTCCAAGTGCTAGAGTTTGAGGTTGGTGGAAGCACTCATACATGGAAAGTAGATGCATGGAGAGATGAGTCAGAAGGGTCCACAAGTGAGCATTGGGGGCAATGCTGTTGAGTATGCATGACCTACAAGCATAAGAACTACAACCTTTAGCTTTTATTAAGGAAATTACATCACTAGTGAATATTGAGGAAAACTCACCAATACACAAGATAAGACATGGACTTTCGAGTGTTGGAAGGTCTAAGGGTAGGTCATGCAAGCCTCGGACACAAATTTTGAAGTACGTTACTAACTTCTCATCTTACTCTTTCCCTCATTGTTCGAAGTCCCTTGGAACTCCAAGCCAATTCCACAAATTAACAATTACCCCTAGTAGGATATCCCATGATCCTTGACAAGCCATAAAACAACATCACCCTCCACATTCACCTACAATTACCAAATTCCTTCACCACCCACCATTCCACTCATACTTACCCTTTACGTTTTTGAAATCCCAAACCCTAACTCACCCATCTTTGCAACTTTCATACAAAAGAGCGATAAAATGATATACTTAAAGTAAGAGGGACACATACAAAAAGTGGTACACAAAGGTAATTGCTTAATTTTTCTTCTTCGCGATGGGTAATCCATAAAAAGAGTGCATTCAATTAGGGCAAGTACTGCATTATTTCTTTGAGAATAATTGAAGTGTGAAAATTGGGATTATTGAAGTACTTCACTCTATGGCAAGATGATCATTTTTGAAAATTGTACTTTTTTTGAAGTTTTTGTATATTATGAATAAAGAATTGTAGAGTTTTACTTGTAAACTCTCACATACTAAATACCCTAATTGTATTACAGGGAAATTGTGTCTCATTACTAAATAACATCATTTTCAATTGAAATAAAGCAAGAAAGTGATTTGAAGTGGTAATTGTAAAGTGCAAAATATTTTTGAAGTCGTGTGCATGCATGTAAACTTGGCCTACTTTCATTTGTGTCACACCAAAGCTCTTGTAGATGCACAAATCCAAAAAGAGCCTAGGTCAATGTAATTCAATGGGAAATCAAATCTCCTCTACTGGGAGTAGCAATTTATGTTTAAGTCACTCTCACTTGACCTCATCTAGAAGCGAGTCAGAATTTGATTTGAATAAAATGGTGGTGTCAAAAAACATGTATGAAAAATCCAATTAACCCTGATGAAGTAAGCCCATCTAGTCTAGTTTATCAACCATTTTGCGATTCCAACACTACAATTCCAATCTACCTAGATGGCCTAAATTGCCAGGTAGTTAGGCTCAAGAACCTTAATTGCTTGATGGTTTCCCTTCAAGCAATTAAGGTTGAGAAAGCATTGTCCACGTAGGCACTCTTGACCCCATGCAAAAGACAAAGGAGAGATTGTGTTTGAAGTGGAGACTAGTGACAATGCTAATGAAATCCTTGAGATTCCACCTATGCTAAGAGTATGGATGATGCTAATCAGTGCATTTAAGCTCACTTGACTTAAATCTCCAAGAAATCGATCCATGTGGATAAGATCACCCACAAATAGTATTGGTCCAATAATGATGTGAGCCCACTTACCAAAAAAGTGAATGTACATAAGTTTCAGAATAAATTTGTTTAGAGTATACTGCATGAATCAAAGACAAAGCAAGAAACCCTTAGTGGGAGATAACTACTTCAAAAGGATCATAAACAAGACCTAATCCCCAACACTCTCTTTGTATCAATCTAGGCAATGATGGATCCAATTTACATGTTAATAGATGTAGACCAGCGGGAAGTACAAATCGTTTTGTGAGTCCACTTGAAAATCCAAATGGGGATGTGGACCTTAGATTTCAAGGCATGTTTTGCTACATACCAATGAGGCCTATTCTAGAACAACAACCCCCTCCTCCTAGTAATGTTGTTCCAATCAAATATGCTGAGGAAAATATTAAAAGGACAATAATGCTTGTAGATCCAACAATGGTACACATAGGCCCTAGCTATTCAGAGTCATATCTTGAAGATGGAAATTGTCTTGGAGATACTTATAGTTAAGGAAAATGGTATCAAGAAGAACTGTATTATCGTACAAACCCTAGCAATAATTCCAATTAGGTAAGTCAAGCGTAGGTGTGTACTATGTTGAGTAAGGAGATATAGTAGAACGACAACACATTAAAAGTGCACCAGATCCTAAAGGTCCATGTTACTAATGGGGTGGTGACTACTCCGTGAAGGATTGTTCAAAACCCTCGAGAACTTTGACTTTGGAAATTGAAGGGTATTATGAGGACCATGGGAAAGACCATTTGATTAAAGATTTACCGCAAAATTGGAAAAACATTGATCACGTACTATGGAAAATAATGGAAATCATTGGAAGTGGTAGTGAATATGAAGGGAAAGACCCTCTTCAACTTGTGACACATGCGATGAAAGCTTGTAAGCTCAATAAGTTTGAGATTATGAATGAGAATTGATATTTAAGAAGGCTACTTCAGTTAGATTTGCAGTGACCAAAAAAATGCAAAGTACACCCAGTTTAGAACTATTAAAGCACATTCAAGTGAATTGTACCTTAACCATAGACGAACTTTTGCATGCAAAGCCATACTTATGGGAAAAAATGGCAAAGGATGTGGACCAAAAACCACTACTCAAAACAATCCTTAAGTTGTAAAAACCACTTTTAGATAGCTTGAATGTAAAACAAGTGCCAACTGACAAGGTAGGAGAATATGGCAAAGGAGGCAAAGGCAAAACTACCTTCCTAACTACCAATGCTATTATAGGGAATGGGACAAAAGTAGCTATTTCCAGCACATAAATCCCTTTAGGCGAAATGAGGAAAACTTGCAAAAAGTCAAAGATGAAGGTATATGAAGAAGATAATGATGATGATGTTTGCAAAAATGAAAATGATGCAGGATAATGATGAAAATGATGCCAAGGTTTCATCTAGAACAAAATGAAGGAGAGACTTCAAGGAGTGCAGAAATTAGAAGGTCATCAAGAGAAAGAAAGCAACCTATCAGGTATAGCTATGATACTTCTTTCTTGACAACCAAAGATTATTATTATATTGTGATCCATCAACATATGGTGAAGCCAAAGGTAAAAGAAATTGGGAAAAAGCAATGCAAGAAGAGTATGATGCTCTACTTGAGAATGAGACATGGGAATTGGTGCCAAGAACAAGGAATCAGAAGGTAATTGGATGCAAGTGGGTGTATAAGACAAAGAGGTTTGCAGATGGAAAAGTGTCTAGATACAAGGCTAGACTTGTGGTCAAAGGATATGCCCAAACACATGGAGTGGACTATGATGAAACCTTTACTCCAGCTGCTAATATGTCTACAATCAGAGCTTTAATTGCTATTGCTACATGTAAAGGCTGGAAGCTATCTCCATTAGATATAAAAAATGCATTTTTAAATGGATATATTGCAGATGAGGTGTACATGGATCAACCAAAGGGTTTTAAAGAGTCAAATGGATCAGATTATGTTTGTAAGCTCAAGAGCGCTTTGTATGGCCTGAACCAAGCTCCAAGGGCATGGAATTATAGACCTTGTCAAGTTCTTGAATGAACTTCGATACCAAGCTTCAAAGGTAGATAGTAGTTTGTTAGTGAAAGCAAGTGAAGATGGATAAATTTATGTTTGCATTTATGTTAATGACATTATTCTCACAGGTACAGATGCTCAAGGAATTAAGGAGCTGAAGAAGCAAATGGAAAAGGAATTCAAGATAAGTGACTTGGGAAATTTGTCTTATTTCCTAGGAATGGAGATTATGTATACTCAACATGGAGTATATGTTACACAGGAAAGATATTTGAAGAATCTTCTGATGAAGTACTTTAATATGGAGAATTTTAAGCTTTCAACCACACCTTTGGATATCAATCACATGTTGAGCAGGTATGGAGGAGAAGAGTTCAAGGACATGAAGACATATCAGAGTTTGGTAGGTAGTCTAATCTATGCTACAAATTCACAAGACCAGATCTTTCATATGCAGTTGGTGTCTTATCAAAATTTATGCATTGCCCAAAGAAAACTCATTGGATTGCAGCACAAAGAGTGCTAAGATATATCAAAGGAACTCTGAATGAAGGTTTGTATTATGGATTTACTTCTGATACTAGAATCAAAGTGTTTAGTGATGCAGATTGGACAGGTAATCAGATGATAGAAGATTTACTCATGGTTACCTGTGTTATGTTGGAGATAAGCTAATCTTGTGGTGTTCAAAGAAGCAACATACAATTGCTTTGCCATCCACAAAAGCTAAGTATAAAGAAATGGTGGACATTGCAAAAGAAGTAATTTGGTTGAAAACTTTGTTGAAAAGTCTTGGAATTGGTCAGAGTACTCCAATCATAAACTTCAACAAGTCTGCTTCCAAAATAGACCTCAATATCTACACATAACTTCAATTTTAATCTTTCAAATCATGCACACACATTTGTACTACATTTCCACAATCATAATGATTCATTAGGTCTTCAAAAGAACCATCAGATCTTTAATTTGATCACTTAGATCAAATGTATGTCAAAATCTTCCTTCTTGAAATGACGATTTTGACATGGTCAACTTCATAAGATGATTTCTCTCAAAGTATAAATGCTTTTAGCCAAAGCTTCCTTATCTTCTAAATTAGATTTTGAATGCTCAAACATAAAAAACGTTACACTGAACACTGAGATCCAAGCAAACCTTTGAGTAGAAAAATGTGCGATTTTGAGAACTTCACTTATAGACTTCTACATATGAATGTTCCTACTTATCATACACACAATCTGAAGAGAATTAGATCATTAAACTTTGTTCATAGCTTGATTAGCTTCTGAGTTAGAGGTGTACAAATATTTCTTGATCCACATGATCAGGCTAAGAGAATTCTAGGATAGAGTCATCGCTAATCTCACGAGAAGACTCTCTACACATCTATAACTAAAGGACTTAAACTCTATTGACTACTTTCTCATCTCTACTTCATCTCTTATGTATATCACAACTATACACAAGTGTATATATACATATGAGTATAGATTCATCATTACTTCAAAGTTTTTGTGAAGTATTTTATTAAACTAATGTATATGAGTATGGAGAACATCTCTTTCTGAACCTCCACTTCACTTCATGCTTTAGGCCTAAATCTTTTGTTCATTTCTTCACTCTTCGGCTTCATATAATCATCAATTGGTGATTGCCTTGCTCCAACAACTCCCCCTCAATCATCAATTTTTATTACTTGCATCTTCTTTATGCCTACCATCTCTTTAAACCTTTGTAACTTGGGTCCATCCAAGTTTTTTGTCAGCATATCTGCCATTTGCTCTTTTGTTGGTGTATACATGACTGCAATTTCTTTATCAAGCACCTTTTCTCTTAAGAAATGATACTGAATCTCTATGTGTTTAGTTCTGGCATGAAAAACAGGATTAGCTACTAAATACAATGAACTCATATTATCTCCAGAGAAGTATTTCTAAATGAATTTGAAAATAATTGTAAAGCTTGTGTAAGGTTTGTTTTATTCTTGATATAGAGCAGTTCTTAAATCAAGATAGATCAAACATTTGGAGAGTTAAAGGTCTCCAACAATTTCCTAGTATCTTTGCTCAAGAAAATCACATATAACTTATTACTAGGAGCATCAAGCCTTATCCATTTTCACCCTTTGAGGATAATCTACGAGATCTCATAAACAGCACATCCTTTGGTTTTCAATGCAACAAAGGATTACTATAACTGAGACCTATTGTTAACATTGAGTTCTAAAGCATTTTTGTTTTTCCAAAAAAGTACGGAAAATTACATATGATAAATAACAAATAAAAAGCTTTAAAGAGGCTGAAGAATCCATCTTTTCAAAATCCTGTGAGAACTTTGAAAGAGATTCTTGAATATTCTCATGCAATACACTTGTCATAGTGGAAATTAAATTCTTTATATTTGGGGTTAAATTAGAGCTCCTCTTCTTACGATACTTCATGTTTGAGTATTGCCCTCTCAGTTCCAGCACGTTACTAGCATACCGATCACTTACTACAACTATTCTACTAACTTCTCACGTACATCCTCCATGTGGAATCGAAAATGCACATCACCTTTACAACTCTAGATGATGCTTTGCTTGAATTGATTGAAAGAACAACTCTAGAAGGAAGTACAGGAAAGTAATATTCATGGGAGCCCCATATCCCACAAAGAAAGGGTTAAACGATTTTAGAGTGCCTGAAGGCAATAACGAAAAAAATACCCAAAATCAACACATGAGACATTGATTTAGATCAACTGAAGGCATTACAACTGACGAAGAGTTCATAAATAGGTCAACTGAAGGCATTTAGATCACATTTAGATCAACTGAAGGCATTACAACTGACTAAAAGTTCATAAATACCCATCACCATAAGGAAGAGTTGAACCCTCGTTCCACATCAAAAGGAAAAAAGCCAACCACCCAACCTAACATACATAGAAAAGAATCACTAAATATTCGATTCCCTGTGACAAGGTGAAGGGATTCTTAAATGTTCGATTCTCTCTGACAAGGCTTGCCCTTTGAATGTGAGGAAAAAAATATCATAGGGAGCTGGAAAGGCACTGAGAATGAATTTGGAAGCTCTTAATCATGTTGTGCCTCCTGATCTCTTTCGGCTCGTTTCACATTGTACCAGCAGAAGAGACATGCAAAATGTGCTTGTTCCACCCGGAAATAACATTAAAAGATGTATGTTACCGGCTACCTATTCACATTGGTGTGCGGAACCGTGAAGTAAGATTTGTGTACCTTTGCACTATGTGAATGAAAGAGAGATGGACTCAATGTAGTATGCCAAAGAAGACTCAGTATTTAGTTAAGTTTTTATTCCACAAGGAAGGTGGAAGTTCTACATGGCGACAGGCAGGGGTCGGAACAAATATGCTCCCCCAGTGCCTTGATGTGGATCTCAGACTTTGAAGTGCCACTGGTCCTATGTGAATGTCAGAACGTAGTTGGCGAGAAGGAATTATTTTTGCAAACCTCCGCCTTGGCTCCTATTGAGTAGCATTTTATTTCTATCACCGTGTGCCTCCTCAGCATCCATGCTATAAGTGAATCTATCCGTTAATTTTGAAGCTTATTTCCAGAGTTCTCTACCCGCTATCAGGCTTTGGAATTGAGCTCATGTATAATTGCCTTATCAATCATGACATGAGGAACTCTCTATTTGCATTTGCCTTGAAGAACTCTCTTCTCTCATGGCTTACGCCTCCTATAGCTGCCCTTCGATGGCTATCTCCGGAATTCTCTCTTGGGAAAGAAGGCAGTTAGTACATATACATGTGCATAACAGATATAAGATTACATAAATGTACATACAAGCACATATATTACATAAATCTAGAAGCAGATATATTAACACATATATAAACATATGTATATATATATTTTTAATGTTTTCAGATTGTTGAAATTAGATATTTTCGGGCAGCTCTTTCTTTTAATGCTTTTGCATTTTAACTCCTCTTGCTTTGTGGGATTATGAGATATGTAATGCTTTTGCATTTTAATTCCTCTTTTTTTTTTTTAATAAAAGGAAGTTTGGCCTTAGCCTATTCTCCCGGACTTTAATTAAAAAAGAGAAGAAAAGTTACAAGTGAATGGGACTAGTGCCCATGGGACCCCCCAAATCCCACAATGCACGGGAGGAGTATGGCAAGCTAGAGGGCATTACAAATGAGGCGGATAAATCTATCTTCACCCTCATGTGGGACCCATTTGGGTTTCAACTTGTTGTTTTCGAGGAGATAAATACAGTGATGTCTAAACGGTGGATATCTCTTATCTCGGGAGATTCTTTTACCTAGAAGAAACAAGGATTTCTTGATCGACCATTCCTTAGGAGTTTGGAAAAATTGACAACACATTGCTCCCTCCAAATCTTCCAAAGAGTCTCACCCTTGATGGCATTCCACAGCCTCGATGAGCAGCCGACCGCCTCACCCAACAACACTTGTTGCCAATTGATTTGGTTTGTGAGTCTCAATACCTGGGTCATGTGATGCCAGATAACACGGGACTTGGGGCAATCGAAGAACAGATGAGCTAAATCTTCAATGCATCGATGGCAACGCTTGCACCATGGCGGCACACCACAGATTTTGTTAGCCCTTGCATTGGACCAGATACCTTTATGCAAGATCTGCCACATGAGAACGGACTTTTTTATCTCAATTAGGGGGTGCCAAATAGACATTAACTTTAGTTCCCATCGAAGTTTGGTCCAAGAAAGGCACCATCTCTTGTTAAGAGTGTGATGAACATCTAAGTTAAGCTGGGGATTCTGGATAGTTTCTTACCATTGCTCCATTTGAGGCCCTCCAGGCAAGGAAGATCCTGACTGCAGAGAAGGCGGGTAGTTGAGCGGTCCCATGCTAAACACCTGCCTTGAAGAAGAGTCCATTCCTCGAGGGTAACTCTAAGTCTCGGGTCCAAGTCTTTGAACCTAATCCACTCACAAGTCTCTTGTTTCCAGAGTTGTTTCCACTGTTTGAACCCCTTGTTCCATAACCGCTTTGCAGTTTGGAGGCTCCAAGACTCCACCCCCCTAATGCCGCCAATCGAAAACCATATAGAGTCATTTTGTCTTATCCCAGCCGCCCACTTCCACTCATCACTGATTCTGATGAATTGTTTGGCCTTGTTCCAACTCTTCCATAAAGAACACATGAGGTTAGAGACTTTAGGGGACACCGGGTGGGGGGAGAACAAAAGCATGAGAATCCCTATGTTCTTCCAACCAGGATGGCCAACTAAGGTAAGGTCTTCCATGTTTCTGAAGATCAATTTAACCCAAGAGGACTCACTATTGCTCCAAGCCTTGATAAGCCACTTTGTCGCCAGCTTGTCAGCAAACCCAACAATATCCAAATTCCCAATCCCCCTGAGTCTTTCGGGCTAATGCAAGTTTCCCATTTGATTTTGGGAATCCCCCTCCTGTTGGGGTCCCCAGTCCAAAGGAAGTTTCTGCAGATTCTTTCCACTTTGGCCAAGTCTTTCTCCTTAGGTCTCCAACACGAGATAAAGTAAATAATTGTAGACAACATAAATGTGTTAACAACCATAGCACGCCCTGCCAAGTTGACTTGCATACCTTTCCAATGATTTAGTTTGCTATCCAGCTTGGATAGCACCCAATTCCATGGTTGGTCCATTGAGATGTCGAATCCCATCGGAATGCCAAGGAGACGGAAGATTTGACCTCTAGGGATAACTTGACACCCCTGATCTAACAACAATTGGGGTGTAGGTCTGTTGATTGTTCTAAAAGCAGTTTTAGCATGGTTGATTTTTGAGCCTGACGCCACACAAAAGGTGTCGAAGCACCACCAAAACACCTCAATGCTATTTATATCATTATGCACAAAGGCATTCATGTCATCGGCAAAGAGTCTCGCAATCATTTGGCTGTGATTTAGAGGTAGGGCAAGACCCTTGAGATTGTCAGCGTCCATGTGATGCTTTAAAAGGCAACTGAGTGCATCCGAGGCGATAACAAAGAGTAATGGAGCCAGAGGACAGCCTTGCTTGATTGATCTTTTCAAACGAATGGGCTCAGAGAGCTTACCGTTGATATTTATTCTAGTTGAAGCGTTTCCAAGAAGAGTGGAAACCATTTTCGTGAACTTTTGGCTGCATCCAAGGTCTTTCAATGATTGAAGAATAAAGTCCCATTCCAATATGTCATACGCTTTGTCGAAGTCGATCTTAATGAATACCAGATCTTGTGCAGACTCCTCAGCAAAAGCAAGGCCTTCCCAAATATCGACAATTGCTTCAAGTATAGATCTACCTTTGATAAAACCTTTTTGGTCCTCACAAAGCCATGACTTTAAATGACAAGAGACTCTATTGGCAATAACTTTTGCACTTATCTTGTATCCTATTTGGAGCATGGTAATCGATCGCCAGTTTTCAATTTTGTTCTTATCTCCCCTTTTGTGGATTAACTTGATGACGCCATTATTAAGACACTCAGGGAGGGCATCGAAGGAGAGAGCCTCTTGCCACACCAGACGCAGTGGGGTGGCCACCTCATGTTTGAAGGACTTGAAAAACTCATTGGTGAGGCCATCAGGGCCCGGACTTTTCCCATTGGGAAGAGCATCAATAACCTCGATAATTTCATTCTCGAAAATGTTAGCATCTAGCAGAGAAATCATGTTCTGTGGGATTCTAGATTGAGCAACCCTTGAGATGGTTGCCATGGAGTCACACCTGTGCGGGGAAAGAGGAGCCGAGACCCCGAGAAGATGGGTAAAGTGCTTGACGATGATAGATCTATTCTCAACTTCCGTGCTACATTCGGTTCCATTGTTATCGACCATTAAGGGGATGGATTCCCTAGCTTGTTTCCTTTTGAGGATGTTACACATCTCTTTCGAAGGTTTGTCCGCCTTCCCCGCCCACCAATCTTTGAAGAATATTTGAAGATTTTTCCTTTGAACCTCCTCCTCTAATCTTAGTCTTCCCCTGATTTTCAAAAGACCTTGTTGGCATTGTAAGTTACCTTTGTTCACCTCTTCTTCAAGTCGCGAGAGCCTCTGGTACACCGTTTCTCTTTTTTTTTTCCGGATATCTCTTATCGTCTTTTGAGTCCTGATCAGAATTTTTCGAGTCCTTTCCACCGTGCTTCTCAAACACTTAGCCGGTTCATTAGAGTAGGCAAAGGCTTCCGCCCACACTGCAGAGATTTCTTGGTGGACAGAGGGGAGGGAAAATGATGTCTGACAAGCATGAAACCAAGGGGCTTTGTGGAGAATGGGAATTGATTTGAAAGACAGAGTAATCGGGTAGTGGTCTGAGATAGTCAGGTCCATGTGTTGGGAAATCGAAGGAATACCCCACTGGAGGATGGTGTTTTGGTCGATGTAACATCTATCAAGCCTTGCTTTCCTCAAAGAGTCCCCCAATTGGAGATTTGACCAGGAGAACCCCTTCATGTCTTTCACCTCGACCAGGTCAAGATGGAGCTTGATTTTATCCCATATCTCTTTCTCCTGGCCGTCAATAATTTTTCCTTTTTTATTCCATCGGTCCTCAGGAAACTCAACCATGTTGAAGTCCCCACAAATAAGAACATTATGTGAGAGGGAGTCGAGGGAAGCCCAAGTATCAATTCTATCTGCTTCTCCATTAGGGGTATAAATTGAGACCACAATGAACTGAAAAGAGAACCCCCTCTAATAGAGGCAGCAATCCAACGATGATTTCGATCCTCAAAAGTCGAGATCACACTACCAGACAAGGAGTGACTAATACCGATCGCAGCACCCCCCACCCCCCTAGGGTGAGAAGTGGAGAACCAAAGGTGGTTCGGAGAAATGCATTTAAGTCATTTTTGGAGATCCTCTATACTATAAACAATTCTTTCAATGTAAGATGGCACCCACAGATCTGCGTTGAAACAGACCTGAACCAGGTCCTTCCCTCGAAAATCTCCATAAACTGTGGAGATGGTAAGACTTGGACACAGGAGATTACTTACAAGAATTTTCCAAACATGTGATTCCGTTGCGGGCATCAAGGTCATAGGATCAAAGATTGCCCCTTGAAGAAAAGTACCAATAAAAACAAGCTTAAACCAGATGGGACCCTGGATCCTTTCCCTCAAGTTGACACTCGGGGTCATCCCCCTCCGATGGAGGAAGAAGAGGGAACTCGCGTTGTTGAGACAGATTCAGAAGGATTCACTGAAGTAAGACGCAGGAGGAAAGTTAGCCCTTGAAGATTAGCAGCAAGGAACACTACGACAATTGCTCCTTCGAATAACATGTATTGTAACCTAGAAAAGGAGATTAATGAGGTCGACTTCCCAGGGGATAACCATTATGAAGAAGACCCCATTGATAATACCCTTGGGTGCTCTACCAGCAAACAAGACAACCAAGAAGGTTACACCACGAGTAAAGAGGAAGGCTTCACTACTAGCAACGAAGACAACCCAGACAGTGAAAGCTCCTTCCTTGGTCCTACCCTTCCGGTTTGCATTCCAAGATTACCGCAACAAAAGTCAAAGCTTAAAGGAAAACAACCATCGGGCATGCCATGGAAGAGCCCCCTCAAAGGTAGGATCCTAAGTCAAGAAGCTGGGAGGAAAAAAGAAGATCACAAGAAGAAAAAAGATGGGGTCCCTCCCCTCAAAGAGGGCAACCATCAATAATGAAATTCACATCTCTAAACGTCAGGGGTTTTTCTGACCCATCAAGAGCGGCGATTCTTGGCCAGTGGTTCAAAGACAAGCAGGTAACGAAGAGGCTTTGACCTGTTCGGAACAAAGTCTGGGGTCCACTTAAATAGGCAAAGGGTGGACCGACCCACTTGCCAGGAGCCGGCTTGCAAGGCTTGGAAGGCCATCTCTTCATTCTCAAACACTAGAAGCAGGTGATTCATCGACAAGAATTGACATTTGCATACAATTAGGCCACGCGGGAACCACTCCTTGCAAAGCCAAATTCTCACACTTTCTAGAGGGGGCCTAGGCCAAATACTTGACCGATTGGACAAGTTTTCATCGGTTCTTCTTGCTTTGCCACAATAGATTCTTTACACAAAGATACCACCAGAGGGTCGATGTCCGATGAGGTAGAATCCATCTCGTGAGGACACTGGGACTCTGGTGGGGCAACGTTGTTCAAGACCAGCAAAGGAATAAGCGTCGACATAAGAGAGAAAGATCTTGATGAAACAAGAAAAAAAGAGGAATTCACCAAACCTACATGAGGCTCAAAGAAAAAGCCCTTGCGTGACCCACCTTAATGGATAGGTCTTTTTTTCTTTTCTATTTTTTTCTCTTCTTTTTCTTCGAATCTCCTCTCTCTTTTCTCTTATTCTTTTCTTTTCTTTTTTTTTTCTCTTTTTTTTTCTAAAAACGTTTACTATGCGAGCCACTCACGAACACGTCCAAACACAAAAAGACACAAAAAGTCCAAACATTAAGCCAAGCACAAACTCAAGTGGATGATCGCCCAAAAGAAGGGGCCGCCAGTTTGGCCCAGGTTCCAACGGTTGAATTCCTCACCCAAAGATTCTGGGAGCATGCGTATGATAGACCACTTCCAACACCGGATGTCGTGATAGACCCACAGAGCGATAGACGCCTTAATGCGCGATAGGCGGATGAGTTGGCATACGATAGACTGTGGGGTATCGCGATAGACACACAGTGTCTATCGCGATAGGCCGATGAGCTGGGATACGATAGACTGCGGGGTATCGCGATAGACACACAGTGTCAATCCCGCGATAGAGAGGCCACCGGAACCCGATAGCTGCAACAGTCCCTGTCCTCTGCTACACCACGCCGCCTTCAGCAACAGTGCCTCCGACACCTGCTCATTGCAAATCGCCTCCGACTGCTACAGCTCCGACAGCTACAACTCCGACACGTCGGAGGACTCCTTAATCCATGGCTGTGTTGTAGCCTTCTGCGTCGCGTTGATACAGGACCACCAGCTTGTTGGTGCATACCAATCACCAATTGAAGGCTTGGAAGATCAAATGATGAAGGAAGAATCAATTCCTAAAGTGTGGAAGAAGATTACAATCAGAGGACAAGAGAAGTGTACACATATGTACATTAGCATAGTCATAGATGACTTAGATCTTTTGTTCAGTAAGAATTATGTACAAATTATCTATAAATACCTTGAGAAAAGTCGGGACATGTATGAGAGCTTATGTGACATTAGTTAGAAGTCAAGAATGAGGGAGATAGAAGTCATAAGATAGAGGAAAGTGAATTTGAGTTTGCTCTCATCACTCAGTTGTATTTTCTCTGAGTAAATGAAAAATTTTGCGCCCGATGTTTCTGTGTGTTCTCCTTCTACAGTAGATCAATTGTGGAATGCTTTTGTACAAGTCTAAGTTGAGAGTTGCTTGACCTCTGTGCAAAGTTTCAGCTTCCAATTGTAATCAGGCTGAGTGAATTAAGTGTAGGAACATTCATATGTGAAGCATATTCACTAGTTCCTAAAACAGGCGCAGATTTCGAAGTCAATGTTTTGGTCATTTCTCCTAGCACAGTGTAAAGTTTTGCATGAGTGAGGGCTTAATCTTTAAGTTGGAAGATAAGCTACTTATGTCTAGAAGCATTTTGTAAAACGGGTTCTATTCAAGAAGAACCAAGTCTTAAAAGTTACAGGTGTAAAGTCGACTGTTTTTGATAACAGTTTCTGACATAGGTAACTTGTGAAATCAATTTCTCAAGTTATACTTAATCTTTTGGAGTAATTCAACTTGGAATAGTTGCGCAATCTCTAGGAGATGATTCGTACAAAGTTTCATCAAAAACTTTACAGAGTTGATAGGTCAATGTGAAGAAATACTGCAGCAGACTTTTCTGTGTATCATCCTTTTCACAGATTTGTTAATTTCTGATAAGTTAGCAATTGATCCTCTAAATTAGTGGAGTGTTTGACTTATTCTTGGTATAGAGGTGTTCTAATCACAAGAATAAGTTGTTCTTTTGGAGATTAACATTCTCCATCAGTGGTATCAGAGCAGGAGACATCAATTTCAAGAAAGAAGGATCCCGACTGCTGCAGATTCCAGAAATTCAACACTTGAAGGATCAAGAAGTGAAAGCTTGGAGTCAAAGCTTGGGGAGAAGACAAATTGACATCAAGAAAGGCAAAAGGAGTTCAATTCGAAGTAAAGGTATATACATTGTTTGTAAAGCTTGAAGATTTCAATACACAGGTGGATACAAGATGGGAGAAAGCTTGCAGATTGATAAGCTAGATAGGGAGAACTATCCAGCATGGTCCATGAGGATGGAAGCACACCTCATGAGCAAAGATCTTATATCATTTATTACAGGAGATGAAGAAAAACCAGAATTTGCAGATCCAAGTATTCCTACTAGGGAAGAACTTGCAATGTTGAAGACTTGGATGAGAAAGGATGCTCAAGCAAGGAGCATTATCTACATGGCTGTAAATGATTATCTTCTACCTCACATCAGAGGTTTAGAAAGTGCCACAGATGTTTGGAATGCCTTGAAAGAGCATTTCCAAAATACAACTAAGTCAAGGAAGTCCTCACTATGGGCTGAGTTCACAACTTTCAAGAAGAAGAGCTCACAATCAATTTCAGATTATGTGGCAAGGATGAAAGATATTGCAGATAGCTTGGGAGCAGTGGATGAAGATATTGAAGAAGAAAAGTTGGTAAGACAAATACTTACAGGTCTAAGAGGTGATGAGAAGTGGAAGCCTTTTATCTTGTCCATAGAGTTGTCACTTGATCACTTTACTCCTGACCTTAATCAATTGCTAGGACATATGTTAACCTTTGAGCAGGATCTTAAAGGAGACAATGATAGAAGTACAAGTCAAGCTATGTACTCCAAAGACAAGAAAAAGAATGGCAAGGGAAAGCAATCAAATGATGATGAAGGGAATTCAAATCAAGCCAACTTCACAAAAGGGAAGACAAATTTCAGAGGTAAAGGAAGAGGAGGTAAGAACAAAGATAATGCTAAAGCTTGTTGGATTTGTGGCAGAACAAATCATTTGGCAAATGATTGTTGGTATAATAATCAAAGTGGAGGATACAATAATCAGAATTATAGTCAAAGAGGTAGAGGAGGCAGAAACCAAAGAGGCAATTTCAGAGGAAGAGGTGGTAGGACATCATATGGTAGAGGAGGTGGAAGAAACTTCCAATCTCAGTCCTACAACAATAATTATTACAATTATGCATCAGATCAGAAGGATGACATGACTCTTATCTTGAATGCAACTCATGAATCAATGGGAGAAGATCAAAGAGTGTTTTATATTGACTCAGGGTGCAGCAACCATCTGAGTGGGAATCTATCCTTGATGACTGATATGGAAGCAAGGGTGAATGGACATACAGTTCAAACAGGTGACAATACCAAACATAAAGTGGAGAGCATTGGATCAGTGAAGACAAAGAGTGGAAGTACACTTCTGAGCAAGGTACTTTATGTCCCTACTATTCCTAAAAATTTGATAAGTGTAGGGCAAATTGTGGAGAAAGGATATGAGGTAAGATTTACAAATGATGGTGTCTATGTACAAGATCCAAATCAGGGATATAGAACCATAATTGCAGGTAAAAAGGAGGGAAGATTGTTCACTCTCAAAGTCCAAGGTAATGTGGGACATGCATTGTTTACCTATGGAGGTCAAAAGGTATCTGAATTAGACCTATGGCATAAAAGGCTAGGTCATTTCAATGAGAGAGCTATAAAGGAGATGTCAAAGAATCAGGTGGTGCTTGGATTGCCAAACATTGAAGGGCAACATATGGTGTACAAGTGTGAAGCTTGTCAATTAGGTAAAGCACATAAAAGTTCTTATAACAAATCAGGGTACAAGTATTCAAACATGCTTGAATTGGTTCATACAGATGTATGGGGTCCCTCAAGGGACTATAGCATAAATGGATCCAGATATTATGTGTTGTTTGTTGATGATGCAACCAGGTGGATTACTTTGTATGTAATCAAGGACAAATCAGAAGTCTTCAAGACATTCAAACACTTTCATGCTTATGCAGAAAGGATCACAGGACAAAAGCTAAAGAGGTTAAGATCAGATGGAGGGGGAGAGTATTTCTCAAAAGAGTTTGATGATTATTTGTGGAATGCAGGTATCAAAAGAGAAGTGACTTGCAGGTACTCCCCTCAACAAAATGGAGTAGCAGAAAGGAGGAATAGGACTCTTGTAGAGTTTGCAAGAGCCATGATGAAGGAAAAGAATTGTCCAAATTACTTATGGGCAGAGGCCATTAACACTGCAACATACCTTGTGAATAGGTTGCCTTGCAAAGCTTTGGATGGAGGAACCCCTTATGAAGCATGGTGGGGTAAGAAGCCTAGTCTTGATCATTGTAAAGTATTTGGATGTATTGCATATGCTTATGTTCCTTCACAATTAAGACATAAGCTAGAACCAAAAGCAGAGAAGTATGTGTTTATTGGATATGATGATAGACAGATGGGTTACAGGTTGTGGAGTCCATCCACAAAGCAATTTCTTGTTACTAAAGATGTAACATTTGATGAGCAAAACATGTGGTATACAGGATCACCAAATGAGTATGCAGGTGTTGAAGAAATACAAAGGAAAGGAAAGGCAAAGGTAAAAGTTTGTGAAGAAAATGTTGATGAAGTTGACTCTAGATGTAGAGTGCAGGATCATGTAGAAGAAGGGCCAAGATTTGATCCAGAATCAAATGAGGCTGAAACTTCAAGAAGTGCAGAAATCAGGAGATCTACAAGAGAAAGGAAAGAGCCTATAAGGTATAGCTATGATACATCTTTCCTAACAACAAGAGATTATGCTTACATTGTGAAAACAGAAGAAGATCCAATTACTTATGAAGAAGCCAAAGGTAAACAGAATTGGGAGAAGGCAATGCAAGAAGAGTATGATGCTTTACTTGAAAATGAAACTTGGGAATTAGTACCAAGACCAAAGAATCAGAAAGTCATTGGATGCAAGTGGGTATATAAAACAAAGAGGTTTGCAGATGGTAAGGTGTCTAGATATAAGGCTAGACTAGTGGTTAAAGGTTATGCCCAAACTTATGGGGTAGATTATGATGAAACCTTTAGTCCTGTTGCTAAGATGTCTACAATTAGGACATTGATTGCTATTGCTACTTGCAAGGGGTGGAAATTATCACAATTGGATGTGAAGAATGCATTTCTTAATGGTTACATTGCAGATGAAGTATATATGGAGCAACCAGAAGGCTTTATGGAATCAATTGGATCAGATTATGTGTGTAAGCTCAAGAGAGCTTTATATGGGTTGAAGCAAGCCCCAAGAGCTTGGAATTACAGATTGGTCAAGTTCTTGAATGAATGTGGTTTTCAAGCATCAAAGGCAGATAGTAGCTTGCTAGTGAAGGCAAGTGAAAATGGATATATTTACATGTGCATTTATGTTGATGATATTATTGTTACAGGAACAGATGCTCAAGGAATCAATGAACTCAAGAAGCAAATAGAGAAGGAGTTTAAGATAAGTGACTTGGGAAACTTATCTTATTTTCTAGGAATGCAGATTGTGTATACTCAACATGGAGTATATGTTTCACAAGAGAGATACTTGAAGAATCTTCTAGTCAAGTTTAACATGGAAGATTGCAAGACCTCAACTACACCATTGGAGGTAAATCATAAATTAAGCAGGTATGGAGGTGAAGAGTTCAATGACATGAAGAAATATCAGAGTTTGGTAGGTAGTTTAATCTATGCTACCTTGACAAGACCATATCTATCATATGCAGTAGGTGTGTTGTCACAATTCATGCATTGTCCAAAGAAGACTCATTGGATTGCAGCCCAAAGGGTACTCAGATATATCAAGGGAACCCTAAGTGAAGGTTTGTATTATGGTTTCACTTCTGACACAAGAATCAAAGTGTTTAGTGATGCAGATTGGGTAGGTGACTCAGATGATAGAAGGTCTACTCATGGATATCTATGTTATGTTGGAGACAAGTTAGTGTCTTGGTGTTCAAAGAAGCAACACACAGTTGCTTTATCATCCACAGAAGCTGAGTATAAGGGAATGGTAGAAGCTGCAAAAGAAGTCATATGGTTGAAGACCTTGATGAAAAGTTTTGAGACTGATCATAGTACTCCAATAATTTTTGGAGACAATCTGAGTTCTTTGTATTTGGCAGCTAACCCTGTTTTTCATGCCAGGACTAAGCATATAGAGATACAGTATCATTTCTTGAGGGAAAAGGTACTTGATAAAGAGATTGAAGTGATGTACACTCCAACAAAAGAACAGGTGGCAGATATGATGACAAAGAGTTTGGATGGACCTAAGTTACAAAGGTTCAAAGACATGGCAAGTATCAAGAAGACAGAGAAGACCTCAATTGATGATTGAGGGGGAGCTGTTGGTGCATACCAATCACCAATTGAAGGCTTGGAAGATCAAATGATGAAGGAAGAATCAATTCCTAAAGTGTGGAAGAAGATTACAATCAGAGGACAAGAGAAGTGTACACATATGTACATTAGCATAGTCATAGATGACTTAGATCTTTTGTTCAGTAAGAATTATGTACAAATTATCTATAAATACCTTGAGAAAAGTCGGGACATGTATGAGAGCTTATGTGACATTAGTTAGAAGTCAAGAATGAGGGAGATAGAAGTCATAAGATAGAGGAAAGTGAATTTGAGTTTGCTCTCATCACTCAGTTGTATTTTCTCTGAGTAAATGAAAAATTTTGCGCCCGATGTTTCTGTGTGTTCTCCTTCTACAGTAGATCAATTGTGGAATGCTTTTGTACAAGTCTAAGTTGAGAGTTGCTTGACCTCTGTGCAAAGTTTCAGCTTCCAATTGTAATCAGGCTGAGTGAATTAAGTGTAGGAACATTCATATGTGAAGCATATTCACTAGTTCCTAAAACAGGCGCAGATTTCGAAGTCAATGTTTTGGTCATTTCTCCTAGCACAGTGTAAAGTTTTGCATGAGTGAGGGCTTAATCTTTAAGTTGGAAGATAAGCTACTTATGTCTAGAAGCATTTTGTAAAACGGGTTCTATTCAAGAAGAACCAAGTCTTAAAAGTTACAGGTGTAAAGTCGACTGTTTTTGATAACAGTTTCTGACATAGGTAACTTGTGAAATCAATTTCTCAAGTTATACTTAATCTTTTGGAGTAATTCAACTTGGAATAGTTGCGCAATCTCTAGGAGATGATTCGTACAAAGTTTCATCAAAAACTTTACAGAGTTGATAGGTCAATGTGAAGAAATACTGCAGCAGACTTTTCTGTGTATCATCCTTTTCACAGATTTGTTAATTTCTGATAAGTTAGCAATTGATCCTCTAAATTAGTGGAGTGTTTGACTTATTCTTGGTATAGAGGTGTTCTAATCACAAGAATAAGTTGTTCTTTTGGAGATTAACATTCTCCATCATAGCTTGTCTGACCAATTGATGATTGCGGACGACGTTCACCGACTTCCTTCGATATGGCTCATATCAGTTTGTTTTGCGAACTAAAGTTGATGATCAAGTGCTCAACTGACTTCAATGAGCAGGGCATGTGCGCGCGACGTTCAACCACCATTCAATGAGCAACTACAGTGACGCCTACGTCCGACACTGCTTCAGCTACAACGATGCCATTCACCATCTCGCTTTGTGAGGTATTGAGGGTCCATGAATACTATGCGCTTCACTTGTACAATTGTCTTTTCAATACATTTAAACTTGGGAACATTAAAGTTTGACTGAACTTCTTTAAAGAAAAATAAAAAACACACATACATTTAAGCACATATGCACAAATCCTGTACATACATTCGTGCACAAGCTTACGTCTGAGTGCATTCACATGACATAAACATTGTCATATCATTAGCGCACTCAGATATATACATTTATGTGAGCATATACATTTTATTACGTTAGGTTCACATGGACACACTAATGCAGGAACAAACACATGATCTGAATGTACACATACAAACTTCATAAAATACAAGCACACATTCATTAGAGATTGCTTAGCCACTGAGAGCATTATTCTTGAGAAGGTTCACACTCGAGATAATGCTGTAGATGCTTTGACTAAAGCTCTACCACAGGATAGCTTTCGACACTGTTGTCACTTGATGGGGGTTACTTGATACTTGATCTTACGCAATCACTTGTATACTGTGTAACATGCCCATCAGGTGGGAGGTATAGTTTGTATACTTACACTTAGGTATTCTTTATCATTCATTAATTTTTCTCCCATAGTTACTCTGGCCATATTGGCCTTTAGTGGGAGATTGTTACCGTTAGTGTCCATGTGAAAGGCCAAATGGCCACCGGACACTTCTTTGTATATGTTCTTTAATAAAACATATAGTGGCCTGGTCAGTCACAGACTGGAAGTTCGACCGCATTTGTTAGACCTAAGAAGTCTGTCTTCGTGCTTCCTGTGTACTGTGTTTTCTGCGTATCCTACAGCCTCTGTGCGGAGTACTGTGTGCGACCTCAGGAGCTCGGCTTTCCACTCCGAGCATATCGTCGTGGAGCGCTCGAGAAGGAGAGCGCACTGTGGTGCATCGCCATTGAAACCTTCACACTAGTGGTAATTGCTTTTTCCTTGGAGACTCATGCATATCTTGGTTGAGTAAGAAGCAACCTACAGTGGCGACATCGAGTTGTGAAGCTGAGTACATGGCAGTTTTCACAGCTACAGTGGAGTGTATATGGCTGAGACGCCTATTGATGGATCTTTGCATGGAGATTGATGCTGCTACGCATATTCTCACAGATAGTCAGAGTGCTTTGGCTGTTGCAGGAAACCCAGTGTTTCATGCACGGACCAAACATATTGAGGTGCATTATCACTATGTGAGAGAGCGCCTTCATGCAGGAGATATTGATTTGGTATATGTGCCTACACAAGATAATGTGGCAGACATATTCACCAAAGCTCTTCCACGGGAAAAGTTTGAAGCTTTTCGCAAAGCTTTAGGCTTATTACCTTGTGGGGGCTGATCTGTCACTCCCTGTATGTGTTCACATCATTCGCTCTAGGGGGGTTTGTTACACTTATGTGTTCCTCGAGTAGCTTTGATGTGAACCTTTTCCCTATACATGGGCACTTTTTACTCTAGTGCTGACTAGAGGTTTTCTCCCCATGTTACCACATACTTGATACTCTCATATGTGGTGGTACTTTGTACTTAGGGATATTATTCAGCTCTTACTTCAGTTAAGTTTATCGATCAATAGAGAGAGCTATTCCAGCCATCGTCTTCTCCGTGTGTCTTGCTGCGTTTGTGCTTTTTGTGTGTGCTTCTCGTGTGTCTCTCGCACTTCTACACACACCCAACACCATTGGAGGTCAAAATCTTTGGTGCCTTGCTGGATCTTTTCGGTGTTAAGCCTCCAATTGTCTCACTTTGAAGGGAGGATATATTGGTGAAGTAGGAAGAGCTAAGAAAACCTGTCTCATCGGTCAATTATCATGCACCCTAGGGGAAATGGTAGCTCAGATATCGACATTAAAGACATTTGGTTCACTATACTTGGGGATACCCAAGTGGATCGAAACCATCAATGGATTGGCGCTCCCTTTGGGAGTCCTCTCCAGTTCACCATTGTCTTCGTCTATGCTACCGAATTCCCACTTGGTCATTGCTAGACTCTCTATCCCTCAACGTCGTTCTTTATGGAGACTTTAATATAGTGGAGGCTCTTTTTGATAGATGGGGGAATAGAGGGAAGTTGATTGATGGTCATGAGAAGGACATATGGAACCAAGTCAAGCTTCATCAAGATCTGGTGGAGATCAAAGATGAGGCCTCTTTCTCTTGGTCAAACCTCTAGTCTTAAGTCGACTTTAGGAAAGCTAGACTTGGCAGGAGCTATATTGTGCAAAATATCAACAATAAGTGGTATCCCCCTTTCCTCTCCCAATGTGTGGACCTTGTTGTCTCTGTTATCACTATGCTATGGTGCTTACCTTCAAGTGCATCATCAATCTCAAGAAAGTCCCATGGTTTCATGTTAATGTGACATCCTTCTCATTCCCCTCAGTCCATCAAGACATTATCATGGCCTCGGACTTGATGTTTGCCACCCGCACCTCATTGGCTAGGTACTAGAGGATGGTAGTCATGAAAACACAACACATTTTGGTCAGGTTTCAAAAGAATCTTCAAAACATTCATCATGCTACAAGAAAAAATCTTTATCGAAGGCTCAGGCATCTTGAGAAAGAAGTAAATATGGGCCACTCTCAATACCAAATAGGGCTCCAAAAAATTAGAGGCATGCTTAGATACGAAGAATAAATTCAAAGAAAGAATCTCCATATATACTTTAAAGATTGGTGGGTAGGAAAGGTGGACAAACCCACTAAAGATATGTGCGGCCTCCTCAAGAAGAAGCAATCCAAGGAAACAATCCCATTCATGATGGATCTTGATGGGTTTGAGTGCAAGATGAATGAAGATAATAGTGCATTGATTATCAATCACTTTATCAATCTTTTGGGGGTCTTGACACCTCCTTCTCCTCACAAGCGTCATTGCATGGTGACCATATCTAGGGTCAAATCCAAAATGGCAAAAGCCCGGAGCTGGATGGCCTCACCAGTGCGTTTTGCAAGACCTTCAAGCACGTGGTGACTACTCCGTTACGTCTAGTGTGTCACTCAGTGCACTACCCAAATGTCTCAATGAAGGCATTATCAAGCTTATTCACAAAGAAGGAAGCAAAAATAGGATGAAAATTGGCATCCAATTACGATGTTACAAATAGGTTACAAGATCCTTGCTAAAGCTAGTGCTAATAGAATTGCTTGTCACTTACAAAATTGGATCAGTGAGGATCAAAAAGGGCTCATCAAGGGGAGGTCCATCCTTGAGGCTATCATTGATCTTTGGGAAATCTAGATTTTGTTGAAGAGTCTACGCAATATTTCCTCTTCCTTAAGATCGCCTTTGACAAAGCTTATGATAGACTCAAGTGGGACTACCAATCTTTGAAAGACTTGGGTTGTGGCCAAAATTTATTAAGATAATCTCAATGTTGTTTGGAAATTTTTTTGCATAGATAAACATCAATGGCCAGCTTTCTCAAGTTATTCAATTAAAATGTTCTATCAGGTAAGGATGCCCCTTGACCCCTCTTCTCTTTGTGATCATTGTGGATGGTCTCAACTACCTTCTTAAACATCACACACATTTAGGTCTTATTCAAGGCCTCTTTCTTCCCCTCAATCAAGGCCAGATGATCATGAGACTCTTTACTGATGACATGAATGCTTTTGTGCATAACGATCCGGCCAGCATTGATACCTTTTGGTGTTGCATAAATACATTTTATGAGGCATTGAGTTCCAAAATAAACCACTCCAAAACTGATTTCAAGGCCATTATTGGGCATCCACCTCAAATTTTGGTTGACCATGGTTGTGAGTTGATCCATAGGGGACAAATCTTCTTCCTGTTAGGTATTCCAATGGCATTCGATGTTTTGATGGGTCAACAATGGAATTGGGCTCTTTGTAAGCTCGATAACAAGTTGGCATACTGGAAAGGTATGCATATCAACCTAGTGGGGTGAGCAATGGTGGTTAACACATTCCTTAGTTCTTCAATCATTTACTTTCTCTCTTGTTGGAGACCAAAGGACCAAGAGATTATCAAATTGGAAAGAATTTGCAAAAACTTTCTCTAGAGGGGAGACCCTAACAGAAGGGGTGTTCCCAAAATAAAATAGACTACTTGCATAAGCCAAAAAGACCAAGGTGGTTTGGGTATTCTAGACATTGAAGAAATGACCAATAAGTTGGCAGCCAAATGGTTAATTAAAGCGTGAAGCGACAAGGATACCTTTTGGGCCAAACTCACTTTTAGAAACAAGAACACTCTTAGGATTGTGGGCCTTCCAAGGTGGAAGGGTCTTGGTCTTCTTACTCTTTTGTTCTCCCCCTAGCAGGTGACTCCCAGAGGCTCGAGCTTAGTCTGCTTCCTATGGAAGAGTTAGAACAAGGTGAAACAATTTTGTCAAGATCAATGAAGATTGGAAATGGGAAGTTGGTATTAGACAACATGATTCAATCTTGTTCCCTATCAAGGGCATCACAGGTGTTGAGACTTGGAACCTCCAAAAAGCTAGGAAGTTTTGGAACAAAGGTTTTCGTTTGTGGAAACACCTCTAGAATCAAGAAACATGCCAATGGATTAGATTTGAGGACATTGACTCGGCTAGGAGAGTGGACTATGAAGAATGGTGCCTATTGCGGAGCAAATTCAATGCTTGGGAGTGCTTGAGGACTTGCCTCCTTATTGGGCATGACTCCCCTCACCTTGAGGGTCTTAGATGGCACAACAGAACATGTCTTGATAAAATGCTGAGATTCAAGAAGAATATGTACTTTCATGTGATGCTTAATAGGATATGGTGTCTGGATTGATCATATTTTAGGTGGGATTTTAAGTTAAATCCCTTTGGCATCCCCTCATCGAGGTTAAAAAAATCAGTTCTCATGTGGCAAATCCTCCACCAAGGAATTTGGACAAATGTAAAAGCTAACAAAACTTTTGGAGCCCCTCCATGGTGTAAATGATGCCTCCATGGCAATGAGGAATTGAGAAAATTCTTATTTTCTTGCCCCAAATCAATGTCAATGTGGCAGGACCTTGGGAGAATCATGTTGGTATACAAATCAACTTGAAGCAAGCATTATTGGGTGAAGTGATTGGTTGTTCCTCTGTATTGTGGAATGCTATAAGAGGTGAAACCCTCTCAAAGATCTAGAAAGACAGATGTGCTACCAACTTTGGTAGCCCTCCTAAAGAATGGTCAATCCAAAAATCTCTTTTCCTTTTAGGCAAAATAATTTCCAATTGTAAGAAGCTTGCCTTTTAGACATCATAGAGTGTTTTTCCTTGAGAGCAACAAAATTAAAAGCAAGTCTTCCCCTCATGAGGTGGACAAAAGGGTTATCAACCTTCTTTTATGTTTTCTAACAAGTTTTAAGAAACCCCTGCTTTGTGGGATTTGGAGGGTCTCATGGGTGCTACGCCCATTCACTTGTAGAGTTGTTCTTTCTATTAATTAAAGTTTGGGAGAGAAGACTATTCTAAACTTCCTTTCTTTTAAAATTTAAAAAAAAATATGAACTTGATGTCATAGCTTTTTGGACATTTCTCACAAGAATCTTATCAAGGCAATTAACTTATCCACCCGCCTATTTATTGGCCCTCGCAGCACTAATCCTTCCACACATGTGAATCTTTCATCACCTACATCGAAAATTTCTTTGTTGTCTGACTGGGATATTCCAATCAGAAGAGTTCTACAATTTTATCGTAGAAAAATACACTCACTGCAATATTTGTTGTTAACTTTGAGTTTTATATGATGTGTCAAACTCAACTTTAATCGGATTCCACTTCGATGTTCACTCACAATGCAATGTTGTCTTCTAAGCGGTATGCATTGAACGTCGTGGGTGTGGTGTAGCAGTATGCATTGAACGTCGTGGGGCAGAGTGCCTGGGTTCAATTCCCACCCGGATGGACACTTGTTCTCTCTCTCTCTCTCTCTCTCTCTCTCTCTCTCTCTCTCTCTCTCTCTCTCTCTCTCTCTCTCTCTCTCTCTCTCTCTCTCTCTCTCTCTCTCTCTCTCTCTCTCTCTCTCTCTCTCTCTCTCTCTCTCTTTTTGAAGTAATCCGAAATAATGAAAAAGGATAAGAAGAAAATGATGCCAAGAATGAAAGACAAAGTGGAGAGAAAGACAAATGTGGAAGTAGGAAGATGAAGCAGAGAAAAGAAAGGAATTAGGGGAGGGAATGAGAATTGAAGAAAGGGAGGAATCACTAGCATTTAAAAGCATAGAGGACAAGAAGAGAGAAGTAGTTAGAAGTGGAGATTAAGCTGTCTACCTATTGTCTCCATTCATTCATAGTCTTAAGTGGCAAACCAATCACAAACTCCTCATATGTCATGTGCTCATTTATATTTTCCAAATTTGCTGTATTTTTATCAAATGACACCCTCTTTTAAAGAACCTAAAGGAAAATAAAGAAAAAATAAAAATATGAAAGAAATGAAATGAAATAATCTAATTTATTAGCAATGAAAATTCTAGATTTTACTTACAAACGCAAGTTTTCCACCCTTGACACCTCGTCCTATCCCTAGAGGTAAGAGCAAAAGTAAAAAATAGGACTTTGTACAAAGGAATTAAACTTAAGTTAACAAGGAAAATCTTACAAGCAAAGTCAGTGACTTATGTGCAAGCTTCACAATCCATTAGGGAAGCTGCACAGGGGTGATTCTCACTCTCCTCGATAATGACACCAAAAAATGTTGATGTGCAGTACATGGCATGCTCATACACCTTTATTTTTTCAAATCCTCAAAGAATGGACCTTTCTACTTAGTTGCACCCAAAAGTAGTAAGCAGAAGGGATGGATAGATGTCTCGCAAAGATCCCTGTATTCAACTAGCAACTTCTCCAATCATCCAAATAAGAATTCCTCTCAAGAACATGTCATGTGGAGCCACCAAAAGTAGCATTCATGCTCATTGTTCATATCTTCCAAAATACAAAGATGCCATTTTGAAATCAAAGGATATGGATTAGATGTCCGAACTGTAACCAACTAATGTGAAACATCCATATATGCCACTGCATGTCTTAATTTTTATTCACATGCCGAGAAAGCAATGGAAGAATCAATTGACATCACACCTAATGATGCATTTACCATCAGGAATGACCAAGTGCCAAAGCGGTTCTGCATCAATACACAAGAGATAATAGCTAGCCAAAAAATAGTATTACATTGCCACAAGTATGGAACAATACTCTCCCTCAATGTCGTGCATTTTGTACATATACTTCGATTAATTTTGTACATATACTTTTGATTGATCGATCCTTAAACGCGTGGTCCAATCCCTAGTATGGAAAAAGTTCCCAGTACTTATATTCATTCACGAGAACTACCAATAAGAATTTTTGGAGTAAACTAAAATACCTCATTGCAAGTGACTATTTTACCTGAGAGTGTTTTCCAAAAGATCAAGTGAAGTATACGTTGCACTTGAAGATGTGGCACAATCTCATAGCTATGTGACACAATTTCATAGCTATGTGAGAATGCTTTAAAAGACTATAGAATAAACTCTACCACAATGAATACTAATACATATAATAGCAATCCAAGAAGGCTTTGAAAGACCATAGAACGAAGTCTAGCAAAAATATGGTTTACCGTCAGTTTGCAAGGCGGATGATTTTTCTCTTAGTTGTTGTTATATGTCCAATAACCTAAGAAGATTAAAGAGTAAAGCACTTTCACTAGGGAGTGAGGTTTTTTATTTCAAACAAGCTACGGTAATGTCTTCCATCGTGCTACCAAAACTTGGTAGGAACAATACATAAATTATATCCATCCAAACTATGTACGATAAACATATGCCTATATAAATATAACAAAAGAACTTTCATATACCAAAAGTCTTATAAATATTCAAATATCTATTGAGAAAAACTAAACAAAGATTTATTTGGCTTTGCAGAAATCGGGCTTTCTAACATTCACTTCAAAGGAGCAAATGTGAAAAAACTACATGTGGATTAGGGTTCAGGGTGGGCAAGACCTTGGGACTAAGACTCTTTCACTCTGTGCATGCTCCTCACTACCTCAACTAACCTAAAGGTATATATAGTTGTTGTATGCCATCTTCCATTGTTGTATGACCTGAAGCATGTGGTCGGCATGACTCCCTGCATTGGAGCAGGCATGGCTCTTCACAAGGACTTGAAAAGATGGTTTGTGTAGGAGTTCTCCTAACTGATTAACCTTTTCAAATTACCAAGTCTTGTGGTAACCACTTCAACCCTGTGTTTTCAAACAAAATTTACTCAAATAAGATGTCTACTCCTTTGTCAAGTTGTTGTGACAAGGTGAAAGGAAAAATAAACGATTTTGAACTTAATATTGACTATGATGATGATATTAAGGATGAGGCAATTTTGGTTATTAATCGTAGCTCTATGGATAACTAGCATAACCAATATATGAGAAAGTGGTTATTGGCCTTTGCCATGACCCTAAGCGCCCCCTTAGGATGTCTTGAAAGGATGGATAAAAAATAATGGGGAGAGGAGAGGTCTTTTAGTTAAACAGATTCAGTACCTTCCTAATGACTATTCTTTGTTTTGCTTTCACGATTTGAATAGTGTGCTTCAAGAAATTTTTGAAGGCCAATGGCTAATCAAAACACTCCTCTTGCCTTTTTTAAGTGGTACATGGGGTTCAATCCTAGGGGGTCCTAATCAAACTAGGATCCCCATGTGGGTTGACTTCCCTGATTTGCCCATTGTTGCAGAGCTAAAGAGCGCGCAAAGCAGAGAAAAAAGACGGGCCCCAAAATTTTTCCGATTTGGACACACAATTTTTTGTAACATAACCACTTTTGTATATATTTTCCGTTGTAAATGCACTAGAGGAGTCCTCTAGATGCATCCCCTCAAAGATTAGTGATTTACCCATGTACAATAGTAGGAAATTAGTCTTTTTAGAGAATAAAGTGCCGGTTTCTTGTGTGAAAGGACCAAACTTAGGGCACTAGTATATAAGTCAAAAGTGACTCATTGTAAAGGACTTCTGGTCATTGTGAAGAAGAGCACTTCTGAAATTTCGAGTTTGCCTCTTTCTTGCTGATTTTGATCTTCATTTTGCTCATGTATGTGTGTGTGATGCTTGAAATGCAAGTGTAGGACTGTTGTCTACCCCTTCCCCCTTGTTTTGAGTGGCTGTAGTGCGTGCGTAAGCTAGGAGAAGCAAAAACGCGGGTGTTAGTAATTCCCGTAATTCACTGTTTCTGCCATAACTTGCAGCAGAGTGGTCAGAATTGAGTGAAACCACCACCGTTGGATTCGTCTCGGCGAGAGCTTCGAAACGAGTACCCGATTGCCTATGTTCGGAGTTCTGGGCTGGGAGAAAACCTCAAAAAACCAAAACTGCTGAAAAGAGGCTTGCGGCAACACTTCCAGTATTTCAGTAGGTGTGGGTAGTATTAGTCTTTTCTCATGCTTGGATAGCTAACTCACTTCATTTTCTATCACGTGTGCACATGTCTTCATACACTTGGTAAGTCACTCCTTCGGATTGATAATTAAATGTGTGCAAAGGACTCCACTATATGCACTTGTATGGCAATCGAGGTATAGTCTCATTGGTACAAGTCCTTGAGTCATTGCGGCTCAAGTACACACGTTTTTGGCGCCGTTGCCGGGGAGGCACTCCACCAAGGTGCCTTCGTGATAGTTAGAGAGCAAGTGTGATCGAATCGTACTTGTAGAGGTGAATTTGTCCATTGACGAGTAGTATTCCATTTCAGCACTTGTCACTTCTCATCCTTGAGGTGTGTGTGATAAGTTTTAGGTTTAAGTGTAGGAGGAGGGAAGAGAAGGAGGAGTTAGAGTTAGGTTAGAAGGAGAGGAAGAGTGAGGAAAAGAGGAGTAGGAGTAGGTCAAAATCCTCAGAAAATCTCCAAAAATTCAAAAATTTTAAGTTCAGTCAAAAAAAAAGTATAAAAACCAAAAAATTTGGCTCATTTGACACTTCACAGTGTTCTGGTATCGTTTGCGAGCAGCGACCAATATCGTGGACTTGGTATCATGGCATTCAGGCAGTAAGAGCTAGGTTTTGAGTTCACATTGCAATCAAGACAATACCAAGGTAAACACTCTCTCAAATTATCTGTCAAAAACACTGTAAAAATGATCAAACAAGTGATTAAGAATCTGCGCAGTATCGCGGGGGGGGAAAACTGATATCTTTTTTATCTTATTGTGTGATACAGAGGTCTAGGAAGGAAGAGGAGAGTGAGGTGAGTAAGGGGGTAAAAAAAAAGATAGGAAAAAAATCTTGCTTTTGGCTTGAGTATCGCGATCGGTTGAGTTTTGGTATCGCGATACCAAAATTCCCTTGTATCGCGACACTCGCCAGAAGTATCGTATCGCTTGATACCTGCTTTGGTATCGCGACACCATTCTGGTATCGCGACACTGAGTCGGTATCGCGATCGCGCTTGAACTCCGGTATCGTATCGTCCGGTACTAATACTTGGTATCGCGACACCATTGTGGTGTCGTATCTCCTAAAGTTTCTAGTATCGCGACCTCACCTTACCGAGTGGTATCGTATCGTTTGATACAGTGGTATCGCGACACGATTTAGTATCGCGACACTGCTTCAGTATCGCGATCGTGCCCTCTCAAGTGTCGTATCGTCGACTGCTTGTCTTGGTATCGCGACACTACTTCGGTGGTATCGTATCGCCAAGATTAGTATCGCGATCTCACTTACTGCGGTGGTATCGTAACGTCTCCTGTCAAGGATCGTATCGCGACACCACATTGAGATCGTATCGCCTCTTATCTCCAGTATCGTAACGTCTACTCTGCTGGTATCGTATCGTGGTATTTCCCAGTGGAGTATCGCGACACAATATCTGGTATCGTATCGTCTGGCACTAAAACCTGGTATCGCGACACCAGACTGATATCGTATCGTCTGGGTGTCTGGTATCGTATCGTTTGGAGCTCTGGTATCGTATCGCCGAGAGCAGTATCGCCAAGTGTGGTATCGCCCAGAGGTAAACCCTTCTTTTGGCAAGCAAACTGAATCATTGATAGAGCTGTCCAAAGTAAATCTAAGCAGCATAAAGAGAGGCCTCAGAGAGTGAATGAACTTGAGGTCAGGAAGAGTTCTAGGTAGTAGAAGGAGTGTCATATCCTCAGTAGGGAGTACAGCCCAGGCTAGTCATCACTCAGTCTACTTAGAAACTTCCAGTGACTCGGAAGAGGAGCTACTTATGGCTTCAGAAGACATGCAAGGACCTACACCAGAAGGAAATTTCATGACTACTGTTGAGGGAGACTACCGTACCTCCTTACAATATGTATCCACAAATGCCCAGGAGATTCCAATCTACCTGGATGGCTTAAACAGGTCCGTTGCCAGAATGGCAACAGCACCAGATGTCACCATCATACCACGACCAGCTGTCAAATACGAGGGAGGTGCTTACATTGACAAAATGGGTCACATCTACATAGTAACTGAATTTCCGGAGAGGATCAATGAAAGAGGAGAGTTCATGGATCCCAACAACTCTGAAGAGTTAGTGACCACCCCTAGAGGCAGATCACAAGTATCACGGGTCTTGAGAGGAGACTTGATACCTCAAGACGACTACCTGTTGGAAGTCTACATGATTCACGGAGCAGACTTATTGCTTCAAACTGACGTACCTGCTCAAGGAATAGGAGAGAGTCCCATGACATTCTATGAGTTGAAAGACCCAGATGACGAAACTAGACTCACTTACCTAGATAAGAATCAAAGAAGATATTGGCCTGTAGGTGTCCTAGACAGGGCTCGGCTGAGATATATGGGTGCGCCTGTATTTCCTCAGAGGGAGCAGGCAACTACCTCGCAGAATCCTTTTGGAAATCAACAAGAAACGGAACATACCACATCAGGACAGACCAGTCAAAGAAGTGTGTCCAACCGTACTCATGTACAGTTTGCAAGTCCAGGAGTGCACACACACAATCAGACTCACACGGGGATGGGGAACCATTTCCGACCACCGATCAGACCACGACCACCTGTGGGAGGACAGCCAGGAATGCCTCCACCACGACCAGTTGCCCCGGTCTTCCCTGTAATGCCCAGACCGCCTGAACCAATGAGAAGATTGAGACCCATCCAAGTGGCTAAGTGTATGAGAAACCACTATGATGGATTAGGGGAGCCATACGAT
Organism: Ceratopteris richardii; assembly: GCA_020310875.1. Lineage (NCBI taxonomy): Eukaryota > Viridiplantae > Streptophyta > Polypodiopsida > Polypodiales > Pteridaceae > Ceratopteris > Ceratopteris richardii. The sequence continues at coordinate 20,436,960 of CM035416.1, read as the reverse complement.
CATATTGCCGAATTTAAACAAGTTCTAAGAGCAGAACAAGTAGAGGACTTCTTTGTGCAGTACGAGTCTTTTGGACTCGCCCTCACGGGAACGGCTCTAACTTGGTTCCAACCTTTAGACCCCAATCGATTTGGAAACATGGAACAATTCTTTCAAGAATTCATTGGAGAATTTACAAAGAGAGGGATTAAACATAATTCTGCATCTTTAATTCATAGCTTTAAGCAAAACCCTAATGAAACTGTGAAGACAGCTGCCCGAAGATTCAACCAATATGTGGATAGATGCCCAATGGCTGAGAGACCGACTCAACAAAAGATGATTTCACTATTTTTGGATGGACTCTCTAACGGGACCCTAAGAACCCTAGTGTATGTGAAGAGGTTACAAACATTGAGTGAATGTCTTCAAGAGTGCATCGACTTGGAAGATAACCTTGCAGAGGACCTTAAAGGTACTACCGACCTCACAAAATCAGAAGACTCAAGAAGCACGGTGACGTCCAATTCTAGTAATGTGGAAGAACTAGCAGAACTATTAGCTAAGAAACTAGGAGTCCAAGGACAGAGAGCTTACCAATATCCAGCTCAAAGAGTGCCTATGTTGAGGAGGTGTAACTTATGTGGAGGAGAACATCCCACACACTTGTGTGCCAGAGGAGGAGCCGGTGCACAACCAATGTATCCACACAACAGACAGCAACAACAAGGGACTTCTTCATACTACCACATCGAGCAAAAATATACCACTCACACAACTGAGAACTGTCTCTTTAATAGGCAACCACGACCTGTCAATCCACCACAATACCGACCTTATGGATACCCACCTAGAGAGCTTGGTAGGGAGATGCCTAGATACAATCCGTATCCGGTAGGAGCTCCAAGACAATATGAGCAAACATCGTATCCACCACCACAACCAGTATTGGGACCCCAACTATCACAACCTCAACAAGTTGTACCTGTGAAGTATACTCAACCAGAAGAAAACTTGGAAAGAGCCATAATACCAGCTTCAATAGCGACCAATGTAGAATCAACCAACCAAGGGTATGAACCTCCACCAGGAGAGTACTATCCATATGAAGCCAACATGATGGAATATGAACCAGCATATGACGTGGCCTATTATGGATATGAAGGATTTGATCAGACTTATGGATCGGAAACTGCAACTTTAATGTACACAGTGCCCAAAGCACAACAACCATTGAGACCTTCCATTAGACCACCAGTGCAGAGAGGACCATGTTATAGATGCGGAGGGGATCATTTCATTCGGGAGTGTCCTCGACCTTACAACCCTCCACCACCCAGGATTTGGGAAGGATATTGTAGTGATTGTGGGAAAGAACATCTTTTCAGAGATTGCCCTAAGAACCCTACAAAAACTCAAGGTCCTGCACCAATCAATGTAATAGAGGTCATAGAAGAATCTGGAAGTGATAAGGAATACACTGTACCGCTGAAAGCTATTACTAGAGCTCAAGCAAAACAACAAACAGGAAAACAACCGGAAGAGAAACTAGAGAACAATAAAACAGGAGACGCTAACATTCAGATAGTCGAGGATTCAGAGAACTCATGTGAGAATACCCAAAACACCAAAGTACAAAAATGGAAAGAAAGACGAGAAAAGCTCAAAGAGAAATGGGCAAGAAACAAGAGCCAAGACAGCAAAAAACAAGCGAAGGGTTCTAGAAAACATAACGAACAACGAACGCATAAGGAGACCCCTGAAACACCACCAATTAGCTCAGAGGCAAAGAAGCCAGGATCAATTCTAGCTGACCCAAAGCCAGAGGAATTGGACATGTGGCTAAAAGCATACCAAGCTAGAATCAAAATGGGACCAAACCTAGAACAACATGAAAGACTCTATCCTCAAGGGGAATTAGAGAAAGAAAGACTGTCGATATGCAAAAAACTCATCGAAGTAGCTCAGGCGACTCTAGAAAAGACTATCCCAATTTTACCTGAAACAAGGATCGCACAGGAACTATATGAAGAGTGTATACAACCTAAGGATAAGGAGCCTAGGCGGGAAGATGAACGAAATGAACGAATGAAAATTCAAGAAGAACAGGTATCCGTAATACCCGACCTAGAGGAAGATTGGTCCAAAGACTTGTGGAAAAGAATTAGAGAAGAGCAATGGAAAAAGGATGGAATCAGTCCACCTCCTTTTGAGGAAATAATTGGAGCAGAAAGTCACCATGATCATAACCTAGAGGAAGCATATGAGGAAGTGTCAAGGTTTGATAAAGAAAGAGAGGAAACCATGAGCATTTCAACGTTGCCTAATTACATGGGGGAATATGAAAGAGAGTCGATAATAATACGAGCACCCACAGTGCATGGGAAAGAAAAAGGAAACTCAGAAGAGAGTTCACACAATCTAACAGAACTTAAGAAAACAAAGGTGCAATGTAAATTGACGGTGGAAGAGTTGCTTCAACTTAGACCACATCTATGGAGACAGCTAGCAAATCAAATAGAACCACCGGCAGAGAAAGGAGAAATGAAAGGGAAGGAAAAAGAAAACCACTCCACAATACAGGTTCCAGTTGATAAAGTAGGAGAATTTAGTGAAGGAGATGAAGGTAATACGTGCTTACCTGTCACCTACAATGGGTACATGACCAAAGCCATCTTAGACACAGGAGCTGGAGTAGGAATTGCAACGAAGGAAATTTGGGAAAAGTGGGGAAAACCAGCCTTACGACCCACGCACATGAAGCTACAATTAGCAGATGGTCATGTAGAGAAACCCTTAGGAATATTGGAAAGAATCAAACTAACAACTTGTGGAGTAGAGTTTGAACACACATTGGCCATATGTAAGTTTGAAAAAGCAAACAATTACGAAATGATATTGGGACGACCATTCATGCGACAGATGCGAGTAGTACAAGATTGGGGCAAAGATTCATTATATCTCCAACATCAAGGAAACACTACCAAGATAAACCTGCACACATTCGCTTATCGGGATGTCCCTCCATTACAATGGAATCCAGTCCACAAAGAAGAAGATGACCTATCCATTCACAGTGCTGGATCAAGTGACCAATCTTGGATGCATGAGGATGCCCAGTTGTGGATGTGCAAAGAAGCCAAGAAGGAGGAGTGTAAAAAACAAATGTGGCCAATCGGGCACCCTAATTATCGATCGATAGAAGACCCTGACTATATGCCTCAAATATTTTCAGATGAACTCTTCGAACCACATGGCTGGATGGAAATCCTAGCCACATTAGACGTTTGTGTGAATGAAGAAGTATTGACGATGAACGACTGTATAGACGAGGAAGGATATGATGTGAACCTCTACATGGTTGTCCTCCAAGAAGTAGAAGCAGGAGAAATTGTAGAGGAAGAGGAGAAAGAAGAGTACGAAAGCATAGAAATGGAACCAGAGTTCGACTCTGAAGAACAATATTTAGAAACTATGCAAAAAGAATCAAAAGAAAAACCGACAGAAGTCTTAGCAATTGAGACTATCCCAAGAATGCACGAGCATAGAGAGGACACAAGTAAAGTGGAACCTGAACCAGACCACTTCGAAGTTCCAGAACATTTTAAAAGATACGAAGTGGAAGAAAGGAAAATAGCAACTCAAATGCCTAAACGAGAAGCACGAGACGGAGAAGCCTATGATAACAAAGAACAAACCAAAAAAGTGGTTGTAACGATAGAAGACGGAGAAGAGAGGTGCACGTATATTGGGAAAGACGTATCAGACGAGGAAGAAGAGGAACTCATCCACCTTATCCGAGAATATCGAGATGTATTTGCTTGGACGTACAAAGACCTTAAGGGTGTAGAACCTAGCATATGCGCTCATCGAATCCCTATGACAGCAGATGCGAAACCTTCTAAACAACGCCCTTACACGTATAACGAAGTTTACGCTGCAAAAATAAAGGAAGAAATTGACAAATTACTAGCGGCAGGATTCATTTATGAGATAGAACACACAGAATGGGTATCGCCACTAGTGGTAGTGCCCAAGAAAAACGGAAAGCTAAGGGTGTGTATCAACCTAAAAAAAGTAAATGCAGCAACTATACGCGACAGTTTCCCTTTACCCATCACAGATCATCTTTTGGAAAGAGTTGCCGGCAAGGAGGTCTATAGCTTCTTGGATGGATTCTCTGGTTATAACCAAGTAGCTATTGCAACTGAGGACCAGCATAAAACCGCATTCGCGACTGAATGGGGAATCTATGCATTTAGAGTGATGCCTTTCGGGCTCACTAATGCGCCAGCCACCTTCCAACGATTGATGTGTCATGTTTTCAAAGAATTTCTCAGAAAAAGCATGGAAGTATACGTAGATGATCTGTGTACATACTCAAATCAACGACCAGAACACATACCGGAACTGCGGAAAATATTCAACAAATGTAGGCAGTATAGAGTTTGCTTGAACCCTGAGAAATGTGTCTTCATGGTAAGACAAGGAAAAATCCTAGGACACATTGTTTCAAAGAATGGAATATCTACAGATGAGGATAAGATTAAAGTCATATTGGACTTACCAAGACCCAAGAATGCGAAAGAAGTACAAGCCTTTATGGGACACTGTGGATATTACCGTAGGTTTATTCACATGTATGCCATAATTGCTAAACCCTTATATGGTCTATTGACTCAGTTCACTTGGACGGACGAGTGTGAGAAGGCCTTCAATGAGCTTAAAACGAGGCTGAGTACAGCCCCAATTCTAAAATCACCCAACTGGAACAAGCCTTTTCATATTCATGTTGATGCTTCGAACTATGCAATTGGATGTATCCTTGCTCAACCGGCCGATGAAGGAAAGCTTGATCATCCAATCGCTTACGCAAGTAGACAATTAAACCAAGCAGAGAGAAATTACACGACTACTGAAAGAGAGGGCTTAGGAATGGTCTACGCAGTGAAGAAGTTTAGACATTACCTCTTAGCCAACAAGTTCAAATTCTTCATAGACCATCAAGCTTTGTTGTATCTAGTCAATAAGCCTTGCAACACAGGGAGATTGGTACGATGGTTCTTATTACTAATGGAGTTTGACTTTGAGGTAGTAGTCAAAAAAGGAAACACACATGTGAGAGCAGACCACCTTTCTAGGTTAAAACACGGAGAGCCACCTAGCGGAGTACCCGATGATTTACCAGATGCTTATCTGTTTAATCTAGAAGTATGTCCGAAGTGGGCAGAAAAATTGACCCCTATACTTACGCATGGCCCTCAACATCCAATTAACAGAAATAGCAAAAAAAAAATTCTTCAAACAAGGAATTTACACATTGTTGCTGGAAGCGTATATTATAAGGAACCTAACGGAGTGTTATTGAGATGTGTCGAGGAGGATGAACAAAAACAACTGATTAACCAGGCACACATAAACAAGTGGAAAACCCATCAAGGAATGCAGGGAACAATACGAGAATTAAAGAGGTTAGGCGTATATTGGCCTGATATGTCCAAGGACGTTCACGAGCATGTAAGTAATTGTGTGGAATGCAAAGAAATTAGCTCAGAGGATCACGTGTCCTTACCCTTTTCTACCATAGCGCCTAATTGGAGTAAATCATTAGTGCAATTCCTCAAAACCAAAGAGCACGAAATAGGAGCTAGCCTAGCAAGAAAGCGATCCCTAGAAGAAATGAGCAAGGATTATGTGATAATGGGGAAACAACTGTTTAGACGAGGGAGAGACAATCAACTCAGATTGTGCGTGCATGAAGGAGAATACCTTCCCATATTAGAAATGGCACACGCAGGAGCTGCGGGAGGACATTTTTCAGCAGATAGAACGGTCAAGATGATTCTCTTTGCAGGCTTGTGGTGGCCAACTCTACATATGGATGCGGAGACATATGTGAGAAGTTGCGAAACATGCCAGAGAGCAAAATATCCCATTAGAAGAGATGACATGCCTTTGAGACCCATGGTTTGTGCGAGAGCATTTACCAAGTGGGGACTTGACTTCATAGGACCAATCAACCCACCTGCGAAAGGATCACATGCGGAATACATCATAGTAGCCACCGACTACTTGACAAAGTGGGTAGAAGCTAAAGCCACTCGCAAAAATGATGCTCAAACTACAGCAAAATTTCTCTTTGAGCACATTTTCACCCGATTTGGACTACCGATCGAGATAGTAAGTGATCGAGGAACTCATTTCCTAAACGAAGTCATTGAATCTCTAATGAATGAATTTCTAGTGATCCACAAAAAATCAGCCCCATACCATCCTCAAGCCAACGGACAGGCTGAAAGTTCCAACAAAGTACTATGTACGGTATTGACAAAGATTGTCAATAATGGAAGGTCAGATTGGGACAAACAATTGCATCACGCAATTTGGGCCTTCCGAGTGGCATATAAAACGGCCATTGGAACTACACCTTTCAACCTAGTGTATGGGCAGAATGCAATTTTGCCAATTGACTTCTTAGTGCCTACATTAAAAGTAGCCCAGCAATATGAGTGGAACGGTCATGAATTGTCTCAGCAATTAGATCAAATTGAAAAGCTGCATGAGACTAGATTGCAAGCGGTAGCAGGCATCTATGCCGCTAAACGGAGACAAAAGGCATATTATGACTCACATATTAAAGATAAGGGACTAAAAGAAGGCGACTTAGTCCTAGTATACACCCTAAAACAGCATGCAAAGAAACTACAGAAACGTGGATATGGACCCCTGATCATAAATCGAATCTCCACTAGTGGTGCAGTCAATCTCGCCACACTAGACGGAGACATTCTTCCTAATTACATTAGTGGATGCCGAGTGAAACGATTTATGGAGCCTCTGACCGATGAAATGCTAGCTAGACTGTTGGGAGCCCAAAGTAGGAAAAGGGAAGAAGAACGAATACGAGAAGAAGCACGACAGGAAGCCCTAGAACGCATTAGAAAACGCAAGGAGTGGATCAGGCAAAGAGATGAACGCTATCTCCAAGGAGAAGAGCCCATCCCTATGGCAAACTACCAGATCAAAAATGGTGACACAACGGTTATATGTAAAACACAACCTTACCTAAACCTAGGGATTGGTCAGACGGAGTATAAATTGATAGACGCATTGATAGACTCAGGAGCAGGCCTCAGCTGTATGCGGAAGAGAATAGCCAATGAACTGCAATTGCAATTGAATCCCACGAAAGCCAAACTAATAGGAATTGGAGGTCACATCCTAGACTGTATTGGAACAACTAATGTGTCCCTCCACATAGGAAATTCCTCCATGGAACAAAGAGTCCTAGTATGTGAGGATAACGATTTAATGGAAGACTTCATTCTGGGACAAGACTGGATCATTGAAACAGAAGCATGTATCCATCTGGCTCAAGGATATATTTCAGCCACGATAGGGCATAAAGAGGTTTTCAGCTTGCTTGAAGAGAAGCCATGTAACCAAGCCATGTCAATACAAAGATCAGAGGAAGTTCAAGAAGTGACGAAAAATAGTAACGACTGTATTCAACCCTCAAAAAGCAAATGCATAGAAACTGAAACTTTAATCATTCCGACATCCCCTATCGCGTCGAAGCTACCCGAAGTAAATGAGAATCAACCAACCATCGAGGAGACGCTCTCTCCTAAACAGGTTCAAAGCATTCAAAGATCGCACTATTGGAAACCAACAAGCAGATACTCGAACAGACCACCATCCAAATATATGTGGGTACGAAAGGAGCAGGTACAGAGTCAAAAACTGTCTACAAGCGCCTCTAAGAAAACGGACATCACCAAATCAGCTACAAAGAACTACAAACGAAAAGAACCAGTACAAGTATGGATTTCCAAGCCCCTGCTTGAAGCTCAACGATCTCGACATCAGATATGGATTCCCAAAAAGGTCATACAAGCAGTTAAACAGAATGTGAAGACCAAGGTGGAAACGCCACAGGAGACGAGGCAAAGGCCACCACCACCAGAGAATCATCAGAAAAGATCACAAAGCAATGTCAAATTCCATCGGACTGTGGATAAGGCAAATGGAACACGAAGAGCTGCACGAGTTGAGAAAACCCAGAGACCTATCTCAGTGTTCTCAAAATGGGTCTGGAAACCAAAACTACCACAAGGAGCAGATGATCGAGGAGACAAAGCACCCGATTGCACTCATGTCGTGTCTGATGCACCCAAAGTACGCATGATAGGGCCATATTACAAGGCCAAGCATTCGGCACACTTTTTTTTCTAACTTCAGAATAATCACACACATTTTCCCTTGAGAAATGGGAAATGCACTTGTACATACATAAAAATATTACTCCAAAAAATTCACTAACCGCTTCGGCTATGGACTAACTTTTATGTTTTCTTTTCAGCAAAAAAATATAAAAACACATAAAAATTCAGGTATTACCCTTCTCACACCCACGGGAAAGGGACGGCACCATGCACTCGGAGCAATAGTAAATTATTGATCAACACATGGAGGAGGATTGCTAAAAAATATATGGATACTGATTAACACTCTATATTAAGTGCAGATGGCTTCTGAAGACTCTGAAGCTACAATCCAAGAGGAGGTCCAGGAATTTCCTCCCCAATGCCTTACGAAAGCAAAAGGACATTGGTTCAGAGATGAACAGCCTGTGGAAGAGTATCTCTTTTTGGCCAACATAAAGATTATGGACACAGATCACCACTTTCCGATCATGTCCCAGGACTTCAAGATTTTGCATGGCATGCCATCTACAATTGATATCATGAAGAAAGCAGGAATTCACAAATATTTTGAGTTACCCATCTACAAGCCGGACTTCCAACGATGCACACAGGTTATGAACACTTTAAGACCAGCACTACATGATCCATTGGTGCCAGAAGCCAATGTGATGGATAAGAATGGTGAATGGGTAGTCGTGCAATTCTCCCACGACTTAATTAAAGAAGCTTTTCAATGGGAGAAAGATGGTGTCAATACGGCCAAAGAAGAAATTCGTGGAGCAAATACTAGAACCTTTGTCGACATTAACAGAGTGGACATTGAAGAGGAGGTCAGATTGATTCACCAACATTTTTGTTTTCCGAGCATGAACCGATACACGGCCCCTCAAAAAATTATTGTTCAGTTATTGTCTCATGCCATAAAACAAATTGGCAATCAAGTAAATCTTACCCCATATGTGCAAGAAAGATTGTTTGAGGCCAAAAAGAAATGGGAAAATAAGAAATTCCTCAATGGAACTACTGCCCTCACAATCATGATTTACCATGCATTGGGCATGCGCGAATATTTGCGGGAGATGCCATCTTCAGTGGAGCTGGCTCAATACGTCAAGAGTGCTACAGTACCTAAACACAAGAAAGGAAGTAAACAAGCAGAAGAAACAGAGACAAGTTCGCAACCGCGGATGAGAGGAACCATGAGAGGTACAAAGCGGCCTAGAGAAGTTCTGCAGAAAGAAGAAGAAGCACCACAATCAAAGAGAGTACATGTGCTGCCCACCACCACCACTCAAGGACCCAGGAAAATTACGGAAGAAGATTTAACTCAAGCACTGGAGGAGACTCACAAGTATACAGAAGGGCAAATCAATCTCCCAGTGCAAGGTCATCATTATCAACAGGCTGCAACAGTGCAAAAACCCAAAAGAAAACTTACTAAGGTACACAGGTATCGAGAGATTGGGCTAGACAACTCAAGTTCCGGATCCGACGCCCAAGAAAAGCAAACTACATCGTTACTGGATGTAGATATTAAAAGTGAATCAAAAGATGATGGCCAGTGGGCCGAATTAAACGAAGTCAATTATGACGAAGCCCAACTTGACAACAAAGAAAAAAGTCAATCATTGCTGGCAGAACAGAACGCAACCACAGAGAAGGCAGAAGAAGAAGGGCAAAACACTATGCAAACGAAGGATGCCTCCATCACTCACACAAAGGAGGAGAAGTCTGAAGCTGAGACGCATGCAATGATATCTGAGGACAAGCCTCAAGAAGAAGAGAAAGAAGACGAAGAACCCTTCACACCACTTAGGGTTGTGGCAGAACCGTCCCCTCTGGATGTAACTTTTCAAGGGAGTGCCACGAAAGTTCGGAAAACGGTCGAAAAGGAAGCAGAATGTAAAGTACAACTACAGGTCCGACAACCACACCAAGAATTGATTCACGTAGCACAGGGCCAAGATGTACAAACAGGAGAAACACCGGATGTAACAAAGACATGGTTGAACGTGGACATAGCTCAGCTCAAGCCTGTGGTGCAGGATATGATTCGCACTGCACTAGACACTCAACAGTTAATGCTTGATGCTGATGAAGATTACGACCAGGCCATGCTCGACAAACAAAAGCTTCAAAAAGAAGGTATGAATTTGGAAAAGAAATTATCTAAAGTAGAAGCTCAGGTGTTGAAGACACAGGAGGAGATAAAAACAACCAAAACACAATGCAAAACATTAGAGAAGGAGAATGCCCACCTGAAAGAGCAAGTGTTGGAGCTGACGAAGAAACTGGAAGTAACAGAAAAAGAGAAAACAAGAATACAGACTCGTAGCAAAGTACTCGAGTCGCAGCTAAAGGTGAGCATGGAAGAAGCAGACCAGCTCAGAGACAGAAACAAAGAGCTAATGACAGCTCTCCTCAGTGATCAACCATCGACAGATCTTGACAAAACGAATGAGGACATAAAAGACATGGAAGCAAAGTTGACAAAGATGACAGAACAGCTCAAACAGGAGCAAGAGACAGTTGCAGAATGGGAACAGAAATATATGAATGATACTGCAGCTCTACGAAAGAAATGGAAAAAAGCCGAGAAAGATTATTTCCGACAGTGCAAGGAAGACACAGATCACATGCATATTGTGGCACAGGAATTAATCAAACACCAAGAAAAACTTACCAAGGCTGAAGAGGAGCTCAAGAATAAAGATGACATCATTAAACAGCTGCAGGAGCAGATTGAGCTAAAAGAGAAACAAGGGACACCAGTAGTTCCTCCAGAAACCACGGCTACTGTGGAGGAAGAGGTACGTCCTCTCTCTCCCCCCTTGTATCATTCACCAATAAGGGCGGAAAAGGAGGTTCCACTAGAACCTAACACACGCGACATTGCAGAATTGAGCAGACCAGAAAGGGCACTACTGGTGTCCCAGCTCACTGCTGATTTTGAAGATCAAATAATACAAATAATGAAAGAGGCTCGCATAGACAATAAACAGCTAGATCAAATTTTGAAGCCCTTCAATGTACCATATGGTCTACTTAAAGAACAGACGCGCATGTACATAAAGACTACCACGAATAAAGATCCGGACCACAACCTTCAATTCCAGCATGACACTTTCAAGTATACTCAAGAGGAATTTGAGAAGGCGGATCCCATATGGCGAAGGAAAATTTTGGAGAAAAATCCGACTTTGCGGGTACAGTGGGAAGCATCACCATATGCGCTTCAGGTAAATCCATCATTTTGTCCTGTACCCCGCAGACGCTCTTGGACGCAATTTTGGGAAGCACAGCGCCAAGGCTCGATCAATAGTCAGTGGCTAAATTACCCGTTACTACCTAGTCCGCCACATAATTATCTTCCCACTGAAGAATATATGGTAAAGACCATGGAATTTTGGATCGCCAAATATGCTACAGTGCCGGACTTAGCAGTCAAAATGACGAATAAAATATTTAGCATGCTCATCACAGTATTGAAGGTCTTCCAGCATGCGAAGTACACATTTTTGAATTTCATTGGCATTACGCAAGGGTCGGAAGCCCTCATTTTTTATCTATCAACCATTCCGAGCCGACTCACCATTATGGCATACTATTCCCGCCTTATGTTTTTGCCATCGACGTATATGCAGACCTTCGAAGAAGCATTCTTCACCGGCTTCTTTGAAATCGATTCGGAAATTTTTGTAAAGATGACTTCAAATTTAAATGCAAGACTGGTGGCCTATGAAACTAGCTTCTTCGCTGATCACAGACAGGCGCCAGAAGACGGAGTGAAGTCAAAGCAATGGAAGGAGTTCATGATATGTCATGCAAATCTGCTGAATCAACGAGAGCAAACCGCCATTCAAACATACACGCGTCGCCTCAGAAAGCCTGTCGAGGACGACAGAGTTCAGGAGGAGGGACGTGTAGAGGGACAATCAAGCAAGAAGAAAAGAAGAAGAAAATCAAAGTCCAAACCTATTCATTAAGAAGAGAAAAAGAACATATATCTGCAGGAAGCCCCGCAGGGGCGCAACACCCATCTCTGCACAGAGCCCCACAGGGGCACGCACCAGGCTACAAAGCTAAACCCCAGGGTCCCGAGTCATGGACTTTTCAAACATCAGAGTAGGACCAAAAGTAAGAAAGGGGTAGAGGCTGAAAAGTTGAAGAGGGTGACTAAGAACATCACATTCCTAGTCACTGGTGGCGTGCGTGGCAACCCGAGTCAACAGGCAAGACAACCACATCAGGCTCTCGAGTAGTAGAGCTTGAATCAAGAAGGCCATCGAATCTGCATGTCTGTTTAACTGCAGACAATACTGACCAAGGGGAGCGTGCGGAGAAAAGCAAGATCAAGAATCAGGCAACACAGCCCAAGGGACGCGTTCGCGAAGCAAAGTCTGTCAAGGGACGACAGAGACGAAGAGGGGGAGAGTGTTGCAGAGCTAAAGAGCGCGCAAAGCAGAGAAAAAAGACGGGCCCCAAAATTTTTCCGATTTGGACACACAATTTTTTGTAACATAACCACTTTTGTATATATTTTCCGTTGTAAATGCACTAGAGGAGTCCTCTAGATGCATCCCCTCAAAGATTAGTGATTTACCCATGTACAATAGTAAGAAATTAGTCTTTTTAGAGAATAAAGTGCCGGTTTCTTGTGTGAAAGGACCAAACTTAGGGCACTAGTATATAAGTCAAAAGTGACTCATTGTAAAGGACTTCTGGTCATTGTGAAGAAGAGCACTTCTGAAATTTCGAGTTTGCCTCTTTCTTGCTGATTTTGATCTTCATTTTGCTCATGTATGTGTGTGTGATGCTTGAAATGCAAGTGTAGGACTGTTGTCTACCCCTTCCCCCTTGTTTTGAGTGGCTGTAGTGCGTGCGTAAGCTAGGAGAAGCAAAAACGCGGGTGTTAGTAATTCCCGTAATTCACTGTTTCTGCCATAACTTGCAGCAGAGTGGTCAGAATTGAGTGAAACCACCACCGTTGGATTTGTCTCGGCGAGAGCTTCGAAATGAGTACCCTATTGCCTATGTTCGGAGTTCTGGGCTGGGAGAAAACCTCAAAAAACCAAAACTGCTGAAAAGAGGCTTGCGGCAACACTTCCAGTATTTCAGTAGGTGTGGGTAGTATTAGTCTTTTCTCATGCTTGGATAGCTAACTCACTTCATTTTCTATCACGTGTGCACATGTCTTCATACACTTGGTAAGTCACTCCTTCGGATTGATAATTAAATGTGTGCAAAGGACTCCACTATATGCACTTGTATGGCAATCGAGGTATAGTCTCATTGGTACAAGTCCTTGAGTCATTGCGGCTCAAGTACACACGTTTTTGGCGCCGTTGCCGGGGACAATCAAGCAAGAAGAAAAGAAGAAGAAAATCAAAGTCCAAACCTATTCATTAAGAAGAGAAAAAGAACATATATCTGCAGGAAGCCCCGCAGGGGCGCAACACCCATCTCTGCACAGAGCCCCGCAGGGGCACGCACCAGGCTACAAAGCTAAACCCCAGGGTCCCGAGTCATGGACTTTTCAAACATCAGAGTAGGACCAAAAGTAAGAAAGGGGTAGAGGCTGAAAAGTTGAAGAGGGTGACTAAGAACATCACATTCCTAGTCACTGGTGGCGTGCGTGGCAACCCGAGTCAACAGGCAAGACAACTACATCAGGCTCTCGAGTAGTAGAGCTTGAATCAAGAAGGCCATCGAATCTGCATGTCTGTTTAACTGCAGACAATACTGACCAAGGGGAGCGTGCGGAGAAAAGCAAGATCAAGAATCAGGCAACACAGCCCAAGGGACGCGTTCGCGAAGCAAAGTCTGTCAAGGGATGACAGAGACGAAGAGGGGGAGAGTGTTGCAGAGCTAAAGAGCGCGCAAAGCAGAGAAAAAAGACGGGCCCCAAAATTTTTCCGATTTGGACACACAATTTTTTGTAACATAACCACTTTTGTATATATTTTCCGTTGTAAATGCACTAGAGGAGTCCTCTAGATGCATCCCCTCAAAGATTAGTGATTTACCCATGTACAATAGTAGGAAATTAGTCTTTTTAGAGAATAAAGTGCCGGTTTCTTGTGTGAAAGGACCAAACTTAGGGCACTAGTATATAAGTCAAAAGTGACTCATTGTAAAGGACTTCTGGTCATTGTGAAGAAGAGCACTTCTGAAATTTCGAGTTTGCCTCTTTCTTGCTGATTTTGATCTTCATTTTGCTCATGTATGTGTGTGTGATGCTTGAAATGCAAGTGTAGGACTGTTGTCTACCCCTTCCCCCTTGTTTTGAGTGGCTGTAGTGCGTGCGTAAGCTAGGAGAAGCAAAAACGCGGGTGTTAGTAATTCCCGTAATTCACTGTTTCTGCCATAACTTGCAGCAGAGTGGTCAGAATTGAGTGAAACCACCACCGTTGGATTTGTCTCGGCGAGAGCTTCGAAACGAGTACCCTATTGCCTATGTTCGGAGTTCTGGGCTGGGAGAAAACCTCAAAAAACCAAAACTGCTGAAAAGAGGCTTGCGGCAACACTTCCAGTATTTCAGTAGGTGTGGGTAGTATTAGTCTTTTCTCATGCTTGGATAGCTAACTCACTTCATTTTCTATCACGTGTGCACATGTCTTCATACACTTGGTAAGTCACTCCTTCGGATTGATAATTAAATGTGTGCAAAGGACTCCACTATATGCACTTGTATGGCAATCGAGGTATAGTCTCATTGGTACAAGTCCTTGAGTCATTGCGGCTCAAGTACACACGTTTTTGGCGCCGTTGCCGGGGACAATCAAGCAAGAAGAAAAGAAGAAGAAAATCAAAGTCCAAACCTATTCATTAAGAAGAGAAAAAGAACATATATCTGCAGGAAGCCCCGCAGGGGCGCAACACCCATCTCTGCACAGAGCCCCGCAGGGGCACGCACCAGGCTACAAAGCTAAACCCCAGGGTCCCGAGTCATGGACTTTTCAAACATCAGAGTAGGACCAAAAGTAAGAAAGGGGTAGAGGCTGAAAAGTTGAAGAGGGTGACTAAGAACATCACATTCCTAGTCACTGGTGGCGTGCGTGGCAACCCGAGTCAACAGGCAAGACAACTACATCAGGCTCTCGAGTAGTAGAGCTTGAATCAAGAAGGCCATCGAATCTGCATGTCTGTTTAACTGCAGACAATACTGACCAAGGGGAGCGTGCGGAGAAAAGCAAGATCAAGAATCAGGCAACACAGCCCAAGGGACGCGTTCGCGAAGCAAAGTCTGTCAAGGGATGACAGAGACGAAGAGGGGGAGAGTGTTGCAGAGCTAAAGAGCGCGCAAAGCAGAGAAAAAAGACGGGCCCCAAAATTTTTCCGATTTGGACACACAATTTTTTGTAACATAACCACTTTTGTATATATTTTCCGTTGTAAATGCACTAGAGGAGTCCTCTAGATGCATCCCCTCAAAGATTAGTGATTTACCCATGTACAATAGTAGGAAATTAGTCTTTTTAGAGAATAAAGTGCCGGTTTCTTGTGTGAAAGGACCAAACTTAGGGCACTAGTATATAAGTCAAAAGTGACTCATTGTAAAGGACTTCTGGTCATTGTGAAGAAGAGCACTTCTGAAATTTCGAGTTTGCCTCTTTCTTGCTGATTTTGATCTTCATTTTGCTCATGTATGTGTGTGTGATGCTTGAAATGCAAGTGTAGGACTGTTGTCTACCCCTTCCCCCTTGTTTTGAGTGGCTGTAGTGCGTGCGTAAGCTAGGAGAAGCAAAAACGCGGGTGTTAGTAATTCCCGTAATTCACTGTTTCTGCCATAACTTGCAGCAGAGTGGTCAGAATTGAGTGAAACCACCACCGTTGGATTTGTCTCGGCGAGAGCTTCGAAACGAGTACCCTATTGCCTATGTTCGGAGTTCTGGGCTGGGAGAAAACCTCAAAAAACCAAAACTGCTGAAAAGAGGCTTGCGGCAACACTTCCAGTATTTCAGTAGGTGTGGGTAGTATTAGTCTTTTCTCATGCTTGGATAGCTAACTCACTTCATTTTCTATCACGTGTGCACATGTCTTCATACACTTGGTAAGTCACTCCTTCGGATTGATAATTAAATGTGTGCAAAGGACTCCACTATATGCACTTGTATGGCAATCGAGGTATAGTCTCATTGGTACAAGTCCTTGAGTCATTGCGGCTCAAGTACACACCCATAGAGTTCTATTTGTGGGTAACTGGACTAGAGTCCATCATTGGCAAGGTTCTTCGTCAAAAGTATAGGGGGTATCAATCGAAAGTGGGACTCATAGCTTTTAGTTGAGGTTGATATTTTAAAGGACATTAGAACCTCTGTTTTTATCAAGGATTCTAACAATAAAAATAGAAAGTCATCTATAGAAATTTACCCAATGCATGATTTAATTGTTATAGATAGGTCACTAGATCAAGGAATGTCCTTTACATAGAACTAATGCTAAACCTGATGTTCAAATCAAAGACAAAAAAATGCAAGTAAGGTTTTTCAGGTAAATAATGCCCGCGGTTCTTCTTTTGCTCCAAAAAAGAATAATAGCAACTTGAGACAAAAAAAGATTTGTGAAAAGTAATAACTCTTTTCATATGCTTGTTGAAGATGTTTTCCATCCCTTTGATGATTGTAGCAACAGGGACAATGAGTGTCCTTCAAATATCAACAAAGAAAATGATCATCCTCACAACACTACCTTCGATAGTAGCAAGGGTAAGACTAGTTTCAATACAGTAAGTGAAGTGAAGGTTTGATTCATGTTTACAATAAAGGAAAAACAATAATGGCTAGTAAAATGGATGGTCTCACTGTTATTGATCTCAGTCATAATGTTCTTGAGCTTGTTAATGAATTTGATGCTCAATTGGAACTTCAAGACAATAAATTTTTTAGTATTTCTCACAAAAATCCACTCATAGTGAGGATCTCCCCACGACTCAAATGGATGAGAACGAATGCTCTCTCCATCACTTTGTTAAACCCAAAAGGAGGGAATCCATTAAGATCTCAGATTCATTGATTATACCCCCAAAAAACTCTAAGAAATGATGTTAATATGTGGATTTGTGGTGTTCTATTTACTCTCATTTATTCTATAGGTGGTTGATGGTAACTCTATGATTTTGTATTATCTTGTTTTTGGGGATCCCCTTCTGCATGTAGTCAATGAATTCCATTAATTTTGTTTCATATAATGTGAAAGGGTTGATTGACCTAGATAGAGCTAAAGCCATCAATTCTTGGCTGAAATATTAGTCTTATATGTCAAACATCTTGCCTCTTCAAGAAGTTAAGATTGGAGGCTCTAAGTTCATGGATAATTTAAATATTGTGTCCAATCATCAAAAGCATTTTTTCACTAATCATTCTAGTGGTAAAGGTGGTACTTCCCTTGGTATCTCTTTTGCTTTCTCCTACCTTGTGGATAAGGTGGAAGTAAGCCCTGCCCATCAATGGGTGGTTGTTTCTCTTAAAAGTCTTTTTGAGTCTACCATTATTAGTGTTTATGTTGCTAATGTTAGCAACCTTCATTTTAAGTGTTGCGATTAGATTTCCTCCT
Source organism: Ceratopteris richardii (assembly GCA_020310875.1). Lineage (NCBI taxonomy): Eukaryota > Viridiplantae > Streptophyta > Polypodiopsida > Polypodiales > Pteridaceae > Ceratopteris > Ceratopteris richardii. Next base: position 20,419,219 of record CM035416.1, on the reverse strand, counting down.
CATGTGTGCTCCTTGTTAGGGACCTTAACACAATCACTAGCCCTTCTAATCATCTTATTGGTAAAGGAAGCACCATCTGCAGCTTTGAGTCTACCTATTCAACCTTACTTCATCCAAAGATTTGGTTGACATATCCAAAACCTCTAGTTTTCCTTGGTTTAATAAACAAGAAGTTCATGACTTGCTTGCTTCTAGGCTTGATAGATGTTATTTTAATGTCACTTGCCTCCAAGACTTATGGGATGTCAAGGGTGTTCTTGACAAGTCCTTTTTCCTTTTTGATCACCATCCCCTCAAGGTTTCCATACATAAGGGGTGTCCTTTGGTTAGAGCAGGCTGGACTCATCTTATTGTCTCCATACTCAAGATTCCTTGTGTTGTTAGTAGGATCAAAATATCGTTTCCCACCATCTTGATGATACAGACTCCCCTTTTATTGTTTGGGAGAAAGCAGTTGAAGATATCCAAAGTCTCTTCACCCATTAGCCATGGATATTAGGGCCAATATAAGACTCAAATTAGTAATTTGATGGAGATTCCAAGTAAGCTTCTGGTTAGGGATCATTCCTCTAAGGTCAAGCTTCATGAGTTCCGAGAAAGAACCAAATTTAAAGATTACCTTGTAGCTAGTAGTGCTCTTTCTTTCTCAAGAGAATATTGGGCAACTCAAGTAGATATACCTAACAAAAACATGTTTGATCTCATGAAAAAGAAAACAATAAATACTACATTCTTTTGTTGAAGAAGGAGTCATGAGATGTTCCTATCAACTTTGAGGAGAACTTACAGGAGGCATTGTGCTTCTTTACCAATGTTTTATCTAGCACTCTCAAGTGGGTGGATCATATCTAGAGGAAGAGAGCTCTTATTTCTCTTAAACGTAAGAAAATGATTCCTTAGAGCCTGGCTTCCATTCTAGACACCCCTCATTGTAGGTGAGGTTAAAGAAACAATCAGTAAATTGAAACCTTGTAAGTTCCCTAGTATTGATGGTATTCCAAATGAGTTCTACATGGATTTTAAAAAAAAAAATTGACCCGCTTTAATATCATGATTTGAAAAGAATATATCACCAAAGATACCCTTTTAAATTGCATCAACACAGGGTTATCAAATGTATTCACAAAAGAGGTACAAAAAATGATCTCGATAATTGGAGGCCTATTATGTGCTTGAAATCTATTTATAAAATTCTTGGCTCTTCTTTAGTCGAAAGAGAATCAGCCTTATCAAGGACAAAATCATCTTACCTTAGCAATTAGTAGGGGTAGGTTCATCCTTGATGCTATTATCTCTCTTTGGGAAGGTATGGATAATGCCAATGAGTCCAAGCATGATTTCTACTTCTTTAAGATTGACTTTCGTAAGGCTTATGATAGGAGTGAGTGAGAATTCATTTTTCAGTCTT
>CM035416.1:20405311-20410311 GCA_020310875.1 Ceratopteris richardii | reverse complement strand
ACAATAAAAATCACTTACTGTATATGTACATGGGCAAATTTACATTTTACAGATTTAAGAGGTGAAAGGCGGATAAAAATCAAATAGGCAAACAAACCCCGAATTGAAATCTACCCATAAGTAGTTCTCAATCCTGACATGCATGTGTCAGCACTTGGCAGTTATTAAAAGTCTACTCCACTGCTTAGCTTGAGAGTGAAAGATGTTCTATTGATATTGTCAACTGGGGCCTCCACCACCAACTCAAATCCAGAACTGCCAGAATGAGTTCCATTCCGTTGTGATCTCCCAACCTGCAAGACAGCATAACAAACCAAATTCTCAAATCCTGAGTTTTGATTTATTCTCCATGTGCATATTTGGTGCATGCATGACAAAACAGGAGAGAATTCTGTTGAAGACATTTGAAGGAGCTATTCTGTAACCACAGCTAATCTAAACATCAGAAGTTCAATTTTCCCATCAACTCTCCCTTTATTTGATACATACACATTGATGTGATCCCCCCAGGGGGACGCCCGGCGCGGGGGGGGGGGGGGGGGGGGGGGGGGGGGGGGGGGGGGGGGGGGGGGGGGGCTTAAAACAAAACAGAGAAATTATATGAAGTGGCATAATATGATATGTTAACATTTTCAAAAGGCAAAAGGGCCCCGGGGGGCGCGGGCCGCTCGCGGGGGGGGGGGCATGATATGTGCATTTTCTCTTGCTCCTCATCTCCTCTCCTTTGAGGACAAGAGTGCAATTCTCCTTTCCTCTCTATTGAGTGTATGGAGAGCCGTTTTCTGTCATGTCTCGCTTTCTTGCATGTGTGAAGCTTCCTTCAATAGTCGTGCTTGTGAGCTTCTCCATATAATCTTCCTTACTTGTTGCTCTAGAAAGATAGAAGTTCTTTTGTGCTTCAAGTGTGAACCTCAAGAAAGAACATCACATATCTTTTCAGAATGAATGTGAATCAACTCTTCAGCTTTGGGGCCGTTGAGAACGTATGCAAGAGTCTATTCGTGTAACCAAAAAGAAGACGGAAGAAGTTTTGCCATGCACCACTAATAGAGGGTGGAAGAGATGGGGAAAGATCCCACATATGTTGCAAAGAACCTTTCAGAATCCTATAATATTTAAGCAAGTGAGAAAAAGGGAAGGGGGGGGGGGGGGGGGGGGGGCAGAAAAAGAGAGAGAGAGAGAGAGAGAGAGAGAGAGAGAGAGAGAGAGAGAGAGAGAGAGAGAGCAAAGGAAGCTCCTCTTGATGGGCACATAGGCATAGGCCTACCCATGTGGGAGGCACTGTAAAGCGTTTGGCTTAATGTATACATGGACAGATGCTTGATCATTTAGAACATTAAACTGGATATGGAGCAGAAAAATGTGGAGCACTCATGTCACCTTCCTAACAGAACGTGACAAGTTCGAATCCCATGGAAAACCTCCACTGTACCATTAATAATATTTTGTGTACAAACTTAGCAGAGCAAAAGTTTCGATGCTCGATAATCTTTTGCGTATGAACTTAGTAAAAAAGAGGTTTCAGAGCAACATGACTTCTGGGTTTCTCCCTTCACCTCCTCGGATTTCAAAATCTAGTATGATTGGCTCTGAATCTACTTCACAGATGTTTCAAGAACCACCATAGCTTCAAGAGAAATACAAGCAAGAAGCTTCATATGATTAAGAAGATGATGCACCAAAAAGGTCTCCATCAAAGCTCCTTCCAAAATCCTCATGAACACTTGAGGAAGAAGATGATCTGCCCATGGTCTCCATGAAAGCAAGCTTAGCTCTCGTACCAATGTTAAAAACCTAGAACCTAATTCCCATGCTAGAAGAGAATGACCTATGACTCTTCATCCAACTTTCCATTATATAGACTTGGGGATTGACCATGACCTCTCGAGTAACAAGATCTAGTTTTACATGTACGATCTTCATCACTATTTTTACACCTTCCACTAGATTCCACTAGTGGTCACGGGTAGGTGTGCTCGCCACTTTAGTTACGTCTCTCTGAACTCAAGTTAATTCACGCTTACTCAAGTGGATGCTTCTAGAAGGCTCTAGAGCTCTTTCAAAAAAATACTCTCTCCCCTCGCTCCCCATGGGGGATGAACCCAATACCTCTTCCTTCCCATCCTTGAGACTTAACCACTAGGCTAATGTCTAATACTCAAAAGGCATCTAAATTTCAATGTTATCATTAATTTAGAGCCTTGTCCAAGCTACTTTATAAGTGTCCATAACTCCACAATCCCCATAGCTGAAGATGATCTCCTCCAAAAAGCTTCAAGCTACTGCACATCTTGAGGATGATGAAGCACAACTCCACCTCCATCAAGTGAGGGAACACCTCCAAATCTCTCCACAAGCTCAAATCTGCTCCATAAGATGATGATGTGAATGACCAATAACCATGTCTTTATATAGGTATGTATTTTTGGGCATTTGGTACCCTAGAAAAGCCAAAACGCTACCCCCCATGATTCGGGGCAGATTTTCCGTTCGAGGTGCTTTTATTTTAATGATTTTTGTTATATATGATATAACAATAATAATAAATTAGAAATTTCATATTTTTCCATGCTTTTCATGTAAAAACTGCATCTCAAAGATATTTTCTTAATTTTAACCCTCCAAATGGTTTTAGATTCTCGCGTGTCATATACCATTGGAAAGCCCTTGAAGTGAACTTTCAGAATATGCAATAAAAAAAATCTGTAGATTTTGACCTGATTTGACCAGTCTTTGACCAAGGTTTCATCATCTGTTGACCAACTGTTTTAACTTCTCTTAACCTGCAGGTGGGGTCCCTAGTGGAAGATTGCCCCCATATACCATTGGAAAGCCCTTGAAGTGTACTTTCACAACATGCAATAAAAAAATCTGCACATTTTGACCTGATTTGACGGGTCTTTGACCAAGGTTTCATCATCTATTGACCAACTGTTTTGACTTCTCTTAACCTGCAGGTGGGGTCCCTAGTGGAAGGTTGCCCCCATAACATTGAACTTCCAACGCGCGCGAGAGAGAGAGAGAGAGAGAGAGAGAGTTTCAAAAAACAAAAACTAAAAAAGTGCGCTCTCAAATTTAATCAAGCTCTATGGCTGATTTTACCATGCACCTTTGCCATTTTCTTTTGTTAACGATAGAGCACAACCCAATCTACAATGAGTAAAGGCCATTTCAAGATAGCCATAGAACCTACTGTCATCCCAAATTGAAACAGTAAAGACAACATAATATTAATAAGAAGAAGAAAGCAAATGCTTCTCCAAGTGATGTGGAAAATCTCAAGCAGGAACCTTCAACCTAAAAAAACTGCTTCCCTTTATTTGATTTATACTACATGTATACCTTGGACATTCCTACCAAATAATCAGGTGCCCTGAGGTATGCACAGACTTCAATAAAATCTCTCCTGAAATGGAAAATACTTCGCTTCATTTGTGTTAAGTCACACCATTCAGTAAAAATAGAATCTGTGATAGCAAATTAGTGAAAATCTCTGATTTCCCTATGTGCAGTTGCAAAGGGACAAAGATCAAGAAAGCTGCAGCATTGCAATAAGAGTTTGCTTATCCAGGGTCATTTTGTTAATCGTTTTCAATTAAATGTCTAAGTGAAAAACAAAATAATGCAACTTACCGCTACTGAAGCAAAAACAGTGGGTTGGATAGTATTGGCAAAACCACCAGCCACACTAAACTTTTCTTTTGGAAAATGGGCTATTTCTGCTTTCCAACCTGCATTCCTCCCCCCAAAAGTTGGTGTAACGCTGGATGCATCCATCAAACACACAGATAATATAAAAACTCCAGTACTGGCACCATCTACTTAAAATACTGAATCAAAAAGTAAAATGATCAGAAAAAGCTGCAATGCAGATAAATTATTGTTACGAACTGTAAAAAATGATGCATAGTTAAAAAGGTACAGATTCAGGTACACGACCATCATCATATCATTCCTGCATAATGAAAAAAAACAACAGAGCCAGGATACTTCAAGTATTGTCTATTAAGCAGAGAAGGTTCGTAAAAAGCAGTAGAGGAGTGCACTTAAATTCAGCCTTCCGTAATAGGTATTTCTTAGAAACTAAGAGGTCTTTACTGGCTGTAGCTCTACATGTTAAAAACTGCAGAACTATTTTACATGAGGACTTTATCCACGGGTATACTCCCATCATTGTTTGATACTCATTCAGCATTACATCTATTTATGTATTTAATGAAAGGGATCCTTTATGATGTAAGAACTGAAGCTTAAATAATGGATGGACGAAATGCAGATTTGGAAACAGTTGAAAATCACTAATTGCTGAGTACTAGGACAAAAAAATTTCCAAGCTGAAAATGCTACCTAAGCTCCACTGTAGGTCTAACCATGGCACCAGTTTGCTGCCAAGCCAGCTGTTGCACAATGTCCAAAGATAATGAATTGTCTGGTATCTGTATGATGGGAGTGATACGTGTCCCCCAACCAACCTGCAAAATCCATAAATGCAAACATCTTACTTTCTGCACATAGATAAGCAAGCAATTGATCCCCATAAAAGAAAAAGCAAGCAAAAGCAGATGCCCAGACACTAACAAATAAAAAAAAGAAAGATCATGTCCTGGAGTTCCCGGTACTACAGGGTTCGAGCAACTTTTGAAAAGATATGAGCTCAGAACACCAACAATATATTTTTAGACTGCAATTTAAGCTTTAGAGAAGAAGTTTGTAAACTCCCAAAACAAACACTTGTGGCTTATTGCATGAAATAATTCTGTGGAGAAGTTGAGGAACAGGACACAGGAAATACTCAAGGGAGGGGAGCCAATCAAGGGGAAAACCAATGAACAAACATACATAAATGAATTCTTTGCCTCTTAGCTCTAGAAATGACCTCAAAGAATCAAAGTCACAGCTCCTACATACTTATCAGCCCTCAACAACTGAGGGAAACACAAGGTGAGAAGTTTTCTAACATGCCATGAATTAGTGGTCACAACTCACTCTTATAATCTAGA
>CM035416.1:20185311-20400311 GCA_020310875.1 Ceratopteris richardii | reverse complement strand
AAAAATAAATTGGAGAAGCCAAAGATCTTCAGATAATTGCTCGAAGTATCTATAAGAGAGATGAACGAGATGTTTTGTCTTCTTGTGTGGGAGAAGATGAAAAGTGGGATCTTATAACACAATCCCACATTGCTAGTTTGGGTTGGCAATTTCCCCAAACTAAGACTCTGCAAAACTTAAAGCAATAGGAGCTTATTGGCCACACATGGCTAAAGATGTTCATGATTATCGTTCTAATTACCAGTTTTGCATTGAGCGACCTCTATATCAAGTGATGGTAGAACCAGAATGGAGTAAACGGATAGTGAATTATCTTCGTGAAGGAATATTTCCAAAAGGTATTACTCTTGCGACAAGAAAGACACTTGAAGAAGAATGCAAGGAATAATCTCTTATAGGAATCAGCTTGTAAAAGAGGAAAAGATAATTTCCTTCGCTTATGCATAATGAAAGTGAACACTTTCCCATTCTTGAAATGGCTCACTCGAGTGCCTCTTGTGGACATTTCACCTTGAATGACCAGCCAATCATATCCTTTTTGTTGGCTTATGGTGGCTTGTGTTGCACATGTATGCAAGAATCTACGTGGAAAGTTGTGACATATGTCAACGAACCAAATACCCTTTCCGTAGAGATCAGATGCCACTAAGACCTACAATGAGTGAAAGAGCATTTGCTAAATGGAGAATTGACTTTGTTGGACCTATTAGCTCTAAAGCAAAGGGCTCTCATGCTGAGTACATTATAGTGGCAATTGACTATTAGACAAAATGGGTTGAAGTTAGAGCAACGAGATGTTGTGATGCTCCGACTTCTGCTAAGCTTATGTTTGAAGAAATTTTCACTAGGCATGGCTTACCTATCGAGATGGTTAGTGATAGGACAACACATTTCATAAATGATGTTATTGAATGTCTATTAGGAGTACTTCTAATAGTGCATAAGAATTCTGCCCCCTATCATCCTCTAACAAATGGCCAAGCTGAGAGTAGTAATAAAATTCTATGCACGGTACTCTTTAAACTAGTGAATAACAAGCGCTCTGATCAGACAAACAGTTGCATCATGCAGTTTGGGCCTACATAATTGCTAAAAAACAGTGTTAGGAACGACATCGTTCATTTTGGTGTTCATTGGTGTATGGACAGAACACTATATTACCTATTGAGTTTCTCATTCCTACATTGAGAGTAACAAAAATATACGAATGGAATGGCCATGAGATATCCAACCATGTAGAGCTTCTAAAGCAATTACAAGAAACACGATTGAGAGTCGAAGCAAGCATTTATGATGCTAAAAGAAGGCAGAAAGCCTATTAGGATGCATACATTAAGGATAAAGGTTTGCAAGAAGGAGACTACGTTTTAATGTAAACACTAAAGCAACAAGCCAAAAAGCTTCAAAAGAGAGGTCATGCACCATTTATGATTTAAAAAATCTGCACAAGAAATGTAGCCCAATTAACAACTTTGGAGGTTGATATCTTGCCCAATTACATAAGTGGATGTCATGTCAAGCGATATCTTGAACCCCTGACCGATGAAATGATGGCAAGAGTCCAAGTTGCGAGATAGAAAGGCCGAAGATAAAATAACTAGAGAAGAAGTTCAAGAGGAAGAAAGGCGACAATTCATCCACATAGAAGCACGGTCTAATTTCAAGCACAAGGTTGGATCTTTAGCTACCAAGCTCAAATTGAAGATTGGCATGGAACGAATTCGCACCATGATGAGCACCATGCACTTCAAGTCCACTTCAACAATGATAGATGCATCATCAATCTCACGTCAACAGTTCATATCTTTAGATTAGAAAACCTCATCATCAATATGCCCTTGCACACGTCACTCAAGACCAAACTTCTAAACCATACTTCATCTAATGCATTATAAAGTACACATGCATAGAGCTACATTACAACATCGTGCACAAGGCACATTTTTTATTAAACCATGCAATGTACACTTAGTCCACTAATCACTCTCGACTACAAAAATTTCGCATGACTATTCTGGATGTTATCTTCGAAAGAACCAAGAAGCACCCATGTTACAACATCAGCCCCTATGTAGAAAATCAAACACATCGGGTTTTCAAGATCAACTAATGATAGTTTCTAGAGAAACTTTCATATGGTGAAAGCTTAGGAATACACCATGATGTTGGAGGCCAAAGAATCAACACCTACAAAGTTCAAAAGCAACGAATACACTAGTCCCTCAACTAGGACCAACAGACTCACAAGCTTGCTTGGACACAATGAAGAACAAGACAACCCTACCTATCAGACTTGGAAGACAAATAAACTCTTTTGACCCATGCTAGGAGGGGGAATCACACAAGTCAAAGCCATGGCAAAGGATTGTCCCAACAACATAATCAATCGACACACCAATGACATAAGTGATAAAAATTTTCAAATTTTTTCAAAGCATTTTTGTAGACAAAGAGAGTTTTACATAGTTTTGGAATCGTTTTCTTGTAAGAGAGAATAGTCTTCCCTTAAAAATCCACAAGACAAGAGAAAATTTCGAGTAAGTTCTTTTATTTTTTAGAAATAAAAAAAGGAATGGTCTTGAAACAGCTCTATAAAAAGAAGAAGAACTCATTTGTAAAAGACTTTTTGTTAATGCGAGTGCGTGGCATGTAATAAAGTGATAGGTAGGAGATGGTTAAGTGTTTATCCCATCACACTCCTAACTAGGAGGTTGTGAGTTCAAATTTCCTATAGATCATTACATTGGTATCAAAGCCTAGAAAGTAGGCTTGGGCAAGGTGGATTGACCCAATGGCCTCTAAAAAAGGTGCTTGGGCATTATCATGTGAAAGGGTACTAAGGAAGAAGGTGGCGCCTTGAGAACTCTATCCAACAAAGATTGGGGTGATCTCTCAATTCGTAGGTCAGATTGAGGCATGTAAGATACCGTTGGAAAGCTCTCGAAAAAACTTTCCAAATCTAATGAGGTAGCTTGGAAGTGTGAAGTCCTTGGGAAACCTTGGGTGGCTAACTTTTCATGTCTATTAGAATGTGAAAGCTGTTTCCAAGTTTGTACATAGCTACGGATCTAGTTTTTTCTAATTTGCCTAGTGCAACTTGTAGATCTTCTCGTTAGCTTCGAAACGAGTCATAATATACTCAATTTGGATAAACATCGAGGGAGATAGGATCATTCTTCTTATTAGCTGTCTTTTTTAATCTCTTGAGTGAGCCGGACTTGGAGTTGGAGATGATGATGAGAACAACCCAATTTTTTGATCATGGGTGCGATCATTTTCTTGCCACTTTCTATCGTGGGTGTGATCGAAACCATTTTCAATTGTGAGTGTGATCATTTCCATTTTTTTATTGTGGGCATAGTTGTTACTGACATTTTTGTGATTTTTGACTTCTAACTTCTGACATAAACCAATGTTTGATGACTACAATAAAAAATTTCTAGCGTTTCCCGATACGACCCTTTTTTTTTTATATAAAACTCTATATATATTACTTTTGTATACGCATGTGACATTACATTTTGCAACAAAATATTCATAGTCTAAAGAGAGCAAAAAAACATCATAATGACATAACATTAATACACTTTCCTTCACATCTATGGATATTAAAAGAAAAACAATTAAATCATTAAGAAGACTCACATATGGACTCATTAATGTGGTGTTTGCATCTTAACGAGAGAAAAATTTGAGTACATGACTGTTGTTGGACCTCAAATATATCTTAAAAGGTAATATAAATCATGATATATAATTATAAGATATAATATATCATTTAACATTATATGATTATAATGTAGAACATAGATCATGATTCATATATTATATATGCAGCACAATAGCCTACAATTATCAGTCATGACATACTGATTATATTATATGCATAATGCAGCTCAGACTCTGGAAATGCATTGGTTCTGGAAAATTAGGTATCCAGAAGGAAAAAATAAAGATGCAAAAAACTCAACAATAGGTGGTGCTTCAAATGCCGTAGCAAATAACAACTGTAAGATTGCATTTAACACAAATTAAACAAATCTATGAAACATGGGCGTTGACATGCAGCACATGGTGTGCTCGCCGCCCATACACCTTTAATTTGTCAAAATCCACGAAGAGTAGACCTCGTCCTAGTTGTAGTCAGCAGCATAAGCAGACAGGGTCGATAGAGGTCTCACCAAGCTTCCTATGTCAACTCTCAATCTCTGACCATCCAACTATGAAACCCAAGTAGTGTGAAAACGAGAAAAAAGAAAACAATCACAGCCACGATTAAAAATGGAAATGATCACAGCCACGATAAAAAAGGGAAATGATCACAGCCACGATAAAAAATGGAAAGAAAATGATCATACCTAAGATCAAGGCTGAATTCTGATGCGTGAGAATCCTTTTTTACTGACTTTCCTGATGTGATATTGACTTCCATGTTAGAAAAGGGAAGCTGACCTTGCCCTTTTTTTCCAGCATAATTGACGGAGAGTGAAAATCAATTTTTTTGCACATGTTCTTCAAACTGCTCTCTGTTGCATATGTATATAGTCTCCTGCTTGCATATGGCCCCCCCCTCCTTCTCTTTTTTTCATTCCATAAGGGCAAGTACAATTCGATACATATTGAGCACTTGACCATTCTCTCCTCTATGATGTATCTAATTGGTTTCCATCCAACGATGTGAACTAAAACTAACGGCTTCCACATCGCAACTAAGCATAGGACAAAAGCATTTCTCTATCGTTTGGGATCTTTTAGCAAGACTTCAATTGATCTTTGTCTTGGATGGTACACCTCCAGCAAAATATGTCCAAGCCCACTCTCATATTTGTGGGTTACTTCAACCACGTATGCAATTTCACTAACTAGCATATGAAAGGAAAATGCACTCTCTCATATGCCTTCCAGATGTATAATAACCACATGATCTTCCCTTATGTCTGTCTCCTTGCATAAAGCCTCATCCATCATATGTTTCTCATAACCTCTTATTCCATATTTGGAGCTTTAACAGTCTCCAGCAGCCACATTAACTTGTTCATCACAGCTGGCACTCATACATTCTCATGATAAAACACCCTCATGGTGCTCAACAAGTGAAGATGATAAACCTCCACCCCTCCATTGACTGAAAATCTAATTGCCACACTTACAAGAAGATTCATAGCATACATGGCAGTTCCCTTGTGCAACAACTCCTTGGCATGTGCAAATTACATGGCGAGTAACCGCCAATAGCAAATACTCTAAGAAAAGTAGGAAACAAAAAAAAGAAATAACAGTCCTCTAAAAAACAAAATACACACTTCAGAAAAAGAGACCTAAAACAGTAAGGGATGGAATTCTGTGTAAAACCAAACAGTCATCTATGATTTACCTTACAGTGACATTTTCATATTATCAACAGACTTTAAAAGTTGCAGTTTCAATAATATAAATCCTAGAAACAATTAAAGGCCACCTCGAAACCCTTTTATTCTAAGGCAAGTCCTACTGGATAAAATTCAAGCATTACTTACCTAGAGCCAGCCCTCAAAATACTTTTGGACAAAATAAACTACTTTTGTGGCCTCGAATTAAAAACAAACTTAGAATTCTACCCAAGACTATAAATGACACATTTTATTCTTTTGTGGAGAAGACAAATGTTGAAGGATTCAAAAATAATCATCAAAAAGAGACTCAACTTCGGAAAGGTTTTTTCTTTTCAAGGTGAACTGAAATCTTAGAAAAGGCTATGTAGGGCTCAGATCTAAATAAAGAGAAAATTTGAAACAAGCATAAAGTATCTAAAAGAGATTTCACTAGCATGCAATAAGACTAGGAGAATTTAGGGAGAAGATGGGGGAAGAGCAAGGGAGCTGATAGTTTCAAGTGGTTATGTGCAGATTCCAGATTGCAAAATAAAATGCATTCCGTGAACATGAAGTGACTTACTTTTCTTGAGAAACTGACTTTTAAATCACCAGGGTAACGGCCTTGAGCTTGAACAAGCCCACCAAAAGCATGAAAAAAAGTCCCACTTGAGAGACCCTCGCCTGCAATGTATGTACATTGGCCATTGGGAAACTGGAAGTCCAAGAATGACTACATGAACAAAATCAAGCCGACAAAATTAGGAGCAATCTTTATTGGCGATCTATTATAAAGTTGTAGAAAATATATTTATATTAAAATTATTATAAAAAAAAGTGAACCCAAGAACAACAAGAAAAAGAACACACAGAGAGAAAAACACAATAGAATCTCAGTTGAAATCGTATAAGGCCTAAAACAATGGACGAACTTTTGAGATTGCAGTCAAGTATGGCATTTAAACTATAACACTAAACATAAATTTCAGAAAAGTCATGAACCAAGAAAAAGAGAAAGAAAGAAGTTTGTTTCTGCAACAATCTGGGTCAAAAATAGAGAAACATCAGTCCTTTGACCCACTTTGTACAAAAGCTTTCTCAATGCATAGAGTACACCTGATTATAGAATATGACTGGTAATAGTACTTTAATTTTTCCATAACTGTGACACATCACAACATTTGAAAGCATGAACAAATATTGTACAATGTGTTGGCATGAATTTACAATCATGAAAGAAAACTTGCTAAAAGAGCTAGATGACTAAAGAATTTGCAGCAGCATATAAAGATCTTACACATGTGAATGGATTCAGGCAAACCATCGACATCAGGAGCCATCTCCTTTGTTTCGACCAAATGGCAGGACAAAGAGAATGCATGCCATTCTGAAATCCCCACACACACACAGTGAGCATAAATGTCAGCAATCACTTGAAAATTGATGGAAAACAATGTTCTTGAAAGATCCCTGAAATTGATGCTGAAACTTATCACTTGCACAATGCAAAGATAATAACTTTAGCTACTACATTACCTTTCGATCAAAGCCATACCACAGCAAGTGCTGCTTGGAAAGATGTACCGGTAACAGAAGTGTAGAATCCCGTACAACCAATATGGGCCCAATCTGAAGTAAAAAAAGGGGGGAACCACTAGCTGATGTGTCACTTCCATGTGAAGCCTCTGCACGCCATAGATCACCTCTAGCCACAAAGGAGCTTTCAACTTCCTGGGTTCTACTGTCGAATGTTGTTGTCACATTTATGCTGCTGCGCTGTGCAAAATAAAAATTGCATCCTTATTATTAGACAGCTACACTGCACCTCCAGTTCATAAAATAAAGAGATTGTTCTGTTCGTCACGTGAGAACGAAATCCTTTCTTTTGCCTAACGAACCTTTCAATTTTACTTACATAAAAATCCACAGAAATACATAGAAGTGTATAGAATTGGAAAGCCACAAATAGACATATTGATAACACAAACCCTACTTGTCCAATCTACATTCTTTACATAAATACAACCGTGAAAACTGCAGGACCTTCTCTCCTTACATTGTGATTTAAAGAACCAAGCGAAAATTGAAAAATTAGAAAAACAAATTTTCACCTGTCTTTGAAAATGTCTCTGAGACTTTGTGAGGAAAGCATGGATCTGCTCACGAGAGAGCATTGATGCATCTACAGCAACCCCGTAGTCTTCTTCAAGATCACTGATTTCTTCAATGTCATCTTCTTCACTCGAGAATGACCCAAATATCCCGCTTGCTGTGGTTCCTCTTCTACCTGAATCTTCATCTGAAGTTCTCCAGATAGTGTGGTTGACCTGAGGTTCCAAAGACATAACAGGCTGCGAATGGATGACATCAGGTAAGGTTTCTGATAAAGTATCTTTGTGGAAAGGCCATGGGATGTAGTTCATTGCACTGTGCACAAAGCTCCCAACATAAGCACCTATTGCTGCACCAACTTGACCTAATTGATAACCAAGGTCCTGAATAGCTGCATCGTCTACAAAATGCTTTTGTTGGATCACTGCATCTACTCCACAAGGACGTGACCTGTGCATCCTACGAAATCGAACCCTATTCAAACAAGCCCTGCTACGCTGGCTTGGCCTTACCATCCATTGCCAGGAATACAAAGACGAGGCAGATATAATTTCTTCATACCATTGTCGATCCAAACTCGAATCCGTCAGCTGCAACGGCAAGAGCGTAGGTAAACCTGATAACCGCATATGGCTCTGAAGCATGCATCCCAAGCCTTGTGCGAGTGCTCCAACTCTGTCTGCAAAATCCTGTCCATGCCTCTGCACTTCTTCCCATCCCTCAATAGCACGTTCCACTGACATAGCTCGAAGACAGGCAAAATTTCACTGGACCAGCAAGGGAATGGACTGATTCATTTCAAAGTTATCCGTATATTAACACTTCATGTGATTTTAACAGAAGCGTAGAGAAAGAAAAGTTATGTGGTCCACTACAGGCAGACCACGAATCCCTTAACGAAGTTAATATTTGGATATAAGTGCCCCGATAGGGTTTTCCGGGAATTTGATAGACGCAGAAGCCTGAAACATGAACTTGCTACGAATATATTTCCAATTCATCGCGAGCAGACAGCTAAATCGGTAAGAGGGTTCTCAAAAATCGCTGAATGGCAACTGATGATATATTGATGATGATCATGATTCAAGTGGCAAGAAGCTGACCCAAAGAGACTCAAGCGTCGCACTGTACGCAGATTCTCCAGCAAACAGCGAGCAGAAATAGCGAAACCGTGAGACGATCACTCCAGACAGTGCAATGGGGCGGAGTGGCCCGACTGCTGATCAGTGGTTGACCATCGACATCTCTCTTATTTTCCTTAATTTACGTTCCTATAATTTACTATAAATTGAGCGTTCGGGAGAGGAAGTTCGTGAAGAATGTTGTCTTTAATTTTTATAAATTAAAAATGGAAATTTTGAAAGAGAACGTTGTGAAACCTAGGACACGGAACTTGAAATGCGTATCGTTCCCAAGTTATCAAAATACAAATAACTGAATGTTGACATTGTTATGACCGCCAACAAAGAATATGAAGGTTGATTTGTAAAGTTGTCATCTTGCCCTTTAATTGATGTTCTAGAAAATGATGATAAGATACAAACTCAAACAATGAAGAGAATAAGTATACTAACGGAAAGAAACATTTAAGACTTATTATGTAAAATGCCACAAAATACTATTTGAAAATTGATACTCTAGTGTGGAGTTCTCTCAATTAGTGCGTCATGATTCCAAATTGTAGTGCCAACAAATAAAGGATTGAACCTTGGAGTGAGGATGTATAAAGGTCGAAATGGTGCTACCTTTAAAAATATAGGGGTACGAATGGAGTTGGAAGTGAATTTTAAACAAAGAACAAACTAGGTAATGCAAGTTCAGAGGGAAACAAAGCTAAATAGATGGTAATAGATCACGACAAAATATAGTATTAGTTTAAAATACTTATGTCCTATTGTTAATCATATACAAAATGCCTTGTTAAAACCTCCTTGTGTAGTCGTTAAACAATCTTGAAGCTAGTTGTTTCTAACCTCCTCTCTCATAAGTGGTTATTCTTAGCCCTAAAGTTCATTCTCTCCCAAATCCAAGGGGTTACATAAATTTATCCTTAAAACAAGATGGTAATAAAACGATAAGTTTTGAAAAAACTTGAAAACTGAAAACATTTCAAAAACATATATATTGCCATGGACACAAAGGAAACCATCATGAGACTCACGTGATTTTCTATATCTCATGATTGGTTCACAATTTTGAGAAAGTAATGCTTCTATCACGTCTCAAACATGCAAAACCCTAAGATCGATTATCAACTTGTTTTATTCTCACATTTAGAGATCTTCTCTTGGATTGCTCACATCAATGATGACATCATCGATTTGTAACTGCCCTTGAACACGTATATAAGGAGGGCTTGGGCACATACATCTTGAGTCTTGCCAATGTTCAAGTAACCTCAATCTCCAAGTAAGTACTTTCCAAGTTCAAGTTCCGGTTCTAGACTTATTCTTATTCTAATCTTGTCTAGTCTAGTATTCTGGACATCCTATATTGTCCTCTTATAATCTCATAGTTATGAGCTTCTATCCAAATATTTTTTGTACTTAGTCCCTATCCCTCAATGGAGTTCTTTTAATTCAAATATCTTGCTTCATACCTACGATCCCAAGTTGTCAGATCTTTTGTATCATGTCTAGTCCAGTAATCCATGCCTATAAAAAATCTATATTCTTGTATTATTTCTCTTGTGTTGGTGATCTTGTAAATAGAATCATATTTCCAAGATCTTGTTCAAGTCTAGTAACAGGGAACAATCTAGTGCTCCCTTGACACTTTGACAAGACTACCTTTATCAAGACCAGTCACCATGGAGATTATTTGTGAAGAAATCTTCTTTGCACTTAAAGTTATTCAAAAACGAGTCCAAGAGATACAAGAAGACTGTTGAAGATAAATGTGGAAGTTCATTTTCACATGAGCTATGCTTGGATAGATTTACCAACTGTAAAGGTAAAGGTGAATATAAGTCTAATTACGAAAAAAAACTAGTCAAAAGTCATGATGAATAAAAGATACAATATCTATCTTTGTAGTGAGTGGCATGTAGTGGGAAATCAAATGAAAGTGGTGAGTTAAGAAGAAGGACACAAACTTCTTCACATGATCATTGGCTATAAAAGTGGAGTGGGAGCATGTTCTCAACAGGGAGAGAAAGAGGCAAGGGCCCCCAATAGTCGGATTTGATCTTAGAAGCCATTTTATCATTTTGTTTTCTCATAAACGGTTTCGAGCAGCACATCACTTTGTACATAGTTGTGTTGTGAGTTTCATATCTCAGTGCATATCTAGCAATTTCTTATGTTCAAACACTCATTGGAAAGCTTATCTTGTTTAATTTATGTATCGTAAATATCTTGTTCAAAGGTTCTATATTTGGTGATTTATCAATCAGAGAGTGAATTCCAGCTCTTCAGCATACTTGTGTGGACATGTAGTCTATTTTGATCAAACATTATGTGATTTATATCTTATTGGAAAGCTTATCTTGTGTGATTTCTCTATCTCAAATATCTTCTTCAAAGGTTCTATAATTTGTTAGTTATCAATCTCAGAGTGAAATCTAGTTCTTTAGCATACTTGTGTGGACATGTAGTTTATTTTGGCCAGGTGAAATTCCTTACCAAAACTTATCAAAGGTTTTATACTATGTGAGTTATCAGTCCAAGTGAAGTATAATTCTTCAGCATACCACTGTGGATAGGTAGTTTATTTTTGTTAGTTGAGTTTCTAGACCAAAATTTATCCAAATTAAGTAATTAATAACTTGCTGGAAAGCTCTCTTTTTCTAGTTAGAATAAATAAATCCACAAGTGCATTTGAGTTTTCATTTGGGAGTAGCAAGAAATTCAAATTGTAGCTATTTTTCTAAGTGTTGGACATATGAGGGCTCACTACATGCTTCTTGTTGTGCATCGAATAACTCATTCTCCAGAATTGGTATCAGGGCAAAATTGGTGCAAAAGCTTCATCAACAAGGCTGGGATTGAATCAAATCTAAAGAGGAGCTACAAATCAAGGGGAAGCTTCACAAACTCAAGAGTAAAGGACCATGTAACTACTTGAGGTAACTCTCAAAGTTTTTGATAGTCTTCAATGATTGAGTTGGGTAAAAACATAGGGAAGTTGGATAAGGATAGCTATCCCGTGTGGAATTTTAGAATGACCAACTACCTAATGGGCAAAGGCTTGTGGGGTATGGTGAGCAAAGATAATTATCAACCTCAAATCAATCAAGCTACAGCCACCGAAGTCCAAAGGAGTCAACAAAAGAATGGGAAGAGAAGAATAGGAGAGTCATGTTCCTGATTTCACAACTCATTACTGATCCATGGTAGGGCATATTAGACATCTAGAAATAGCTAAGAATGTTTGAGAAGCTCTTGAAAGGATGTATTCGATAAATACAAAATCTAAGAAACTTCAACTAAAGAATGAGTTGAACACAATCAAGAAAAGTTTGAGTCAATTCATAGTTAAATATATTTTGAAGATTAAGGAGCTAAGTAATTCTTTAACTTCTATTAGCATAGTAGTTGAAGATGAAGATCTTGTGTGATGTTCTCCCCATGGGTTGAGAGAAGATCAAAGATGTAAGCCTTTTATAACTTCCATTAACTTGAAAGATACATATCCATTTTTTTAACAACTAATCCCTCATCTTGTCAAAAAAGAGCCTAGCTTTGGTGGCTCCGAGGAAAAGGAAGAGGTCACAACAACTCCAACTACGATCAAAACGATTCGAAACAAAACAAGGATGGATCAAATGCCAACACACAAGGAAGAGGTCGAGGTAGAAGAAGAGGAAGAGGTATAGCATGCTATCATTAGGGTATAGTAGGGCACCATGCTAGTGATTGTTGGCTAAAAATTGAAGACCAAATGGAAGCAATCAAAGGATTCAAAGCAACTATGCAAGCACCTCCAGTGAAGGAAGCAAGGACACATTACTTGCAATGAGACATGACTGTAGAAGCTCTTATGAAGATGACAAAAAATGGTACACTTATTCAAATTTTAGTAACCATATGTCATGCCAAGGAATTTTGTTTGATAATCTATAGGTACCAAGTGGAAATGGATGTGTTGAAATAGGTGATGATACTCAACACATGATTGAACATACTGGAGATATAAGGTTCGGGGATACAAGTAGAGCAAAGGTACTATCTAATGTTCTTCATGTTCCTACAATTTCAAAAGACTTGATTTCACTAGGACAAATGGTAGATAAGGGTTATCATGTCATATTCAATGAGAATGGGTGCTTCATAAAGAATCCAAAAGAAGGTTTCAAGGTCATTGCTCAAGGTATAAGAGAAGGAAGGATGTTCACTTTGGACATCCAGCATCCACATGGAAAGGTCATGTACATTCAATTTGGGAACAAGAAGATTCTAGAGCTTGAATTATGGCACAAAAGTATCGGACACATCAACATTCCAAAGCTAAAGGACATGAGCAAAATTTAATAGCATTGGACTACTTGAGTTATGTGAACCTTGTCAACTAGGAAAGCAAACAAGGCAACCATTCAAAAGGGGCAAATGTGTGGCCCCAAATTTTTTAAACTTGGTACATACGGATGTATGGAGACCTATCCAAGAGTCAAAAATGACGGGTTATAGCTTTTTTTTCACTTTCATTGACGATCACTCAAGAAAGGTATGGTTGTTTTGTATGAAGCAAAAACAACCATATCGTAAGGTCTATCAAAACCTTAAGATCCGATGGTGGAGAGGAATACTTCTCCAAAGAATTTTAAGATTTTCTACAAGAGAATGGGATCAAAAACTAGTTTACTTGTAGGTATACACCTCAACGAAATGGAGTAGTTGAGAGGAAAGATAGGCAAATCATTCAAGTTGCAAGATGCAAGCTTAACAAGATGAAGGTGTCATTATACTATTTCGTTGAAGCTACCACAACCACCGTTTACTTGATGATATAGGTGCACAACATTGGCAATGCATAAGTTGACATCAGAGGAGGTATATTCCGGTAAGAAACCTAATCTTACACACCTCAAAGTTTTTGGATGTGTTTGCTTTATTCACATTCCACAAGAAGTTAGAACAAAGATGGAACCAAGATCATAAAAATGGATTTTCATCGGCTACTCGAAGGAGAAAAAAGGATATAAGTGTTACAACCCTCGAACAAAGGAAGTAATAGTCTCACGAGATGTGGTCTTTGATGAACTAAGACCATGGTACGAAGATAAAGGAAAGGAAAAGGTTTTTGAAGAAGATTATGATGATTATGTAGGAGCTACTCAAAGAGAAGTTAAGCAATGGAGCACAAAAATTTTAGGTCTAGATGCATCTACATCAAATGAAGAATCTTCATCATGGAGGGGGAGACTTGCAAGTCATTCTTTGTCTCCAAATTCAGCTTATGGTGGAGTTGAAGAAGCAAGTGCTTCTCCAAATAGTGAGATAGATGCAAGTGAAGAAGAATATGAAGAGGTGATCACTTCGAAGGTAAAGCTAAATAATTTGAACAAGCAACTTTCTAAAGGCAATGAAAGATCTTCAAGGACAAGGTATCCAACTCAAAGGTTGAGTTATAATAGTTTTATGATAAAACATTTTTCATACATGATGGAGGTCATCAAAGACAAAGAGCTTGAGACATAGGAAGAAGCTTGCACACAAAAGGAATGGAAGCAAGCTATGAAAGAGGAGATCAAATCTCTCAAAGATAATCACACATGGGAGCTAGTGCCAAAGAAAAAAGGTATGCAAATTTTTCCAAACAAATGGGTGTTGAAAGTAAGGAGGAGTGCTTATGGTTCACTAGCTAGACATTGTTGGAGAAACAATCACTAATTGGAAATACATTTGAAGATCAAAACTTTAGAATAAAACTACATGCCTATGTGAAGGGAAAAATTCACAAGTGTATTATATTTGTAAAGATAGTTCACTTTAGTTCTAGAAGTTTTTTAAAAGTCACGAGAATGAGAAAATCTATATGAATTAGTTTGTATCAACTGACGCGATGAGAGAAGAAGTGGAAGACAATGATAGAGTGAGTTAGAACTCAATTTGTATGACTGAGTATAGTCGGGCTTCTCTGAGTGAGAAAGCACTTGTAAGCTTCTGATTTTTCATAGCTATGATAAGAACTAGTTAAATTTCTGTGTATAAGTCTTCTTCTTCCATCTCCAGTGTTTGTCTTCTGTGTAATGTTTTGAAGAATTGAAGTTTTTCAAGCAAGTCGATGCTTGGCATCGAATGTATGTTGAAAGGTTGAGTTTTATGCGGGAAGTCAATGCTTGACATCGAATCTTGGCTGATAAGTCATTGTTTTCATTCTCTTAGTGTTACTTGTTGTTGAATCTTCTAAAAACATGAAGTTTCTGGAGCAACTCGATGCCTGGCATCAAGTTTCAGCATAAAGTCGATGCCCGGCATCGACTTCTAACAGAAAAGTGGTCTTGTTCATGTGTGTGTTCAAGGGGGTAATTCTGGCGCTGAAAAAGTGGCTAAAAAAGCTGAAAGTCGATGCCAGGCATCGACTTTTGGTTGCAAGTCGATGGTAGGCATCGAATTTTGATTTTTAGACACTCAGAATCACTAAAGAAGGCAAAATTTCCAGTTTTGGCAAGTCATACAGGGTCATCTTGTGAAGGCCATAACTTGAGTTCTAGAGATCCGTTCTTGCATATGATAGCTTGTTGGAAAGCTCTACTCTTCTAGTTTCATCCACTAAAAGACCTTGGACAAATAATATTTGAGCTAAGAGAAATTAGCAAAATACTGAAGGTATGTCATTTCAATGATTGAAAAATCTGAAGAAGTAAAGTTCTTGGTTTTGGCTATCATTTCTCAAAGTTTTGAGTGGCAATGAGTTAATGCTGACCGTAGAGGTGTTCTAGTGTCACACTAATTCATTTCTTGTGGTGTTTTACACATCAACAAGTGGTATCAAAGCAGAAAGGTCCTGAAGAGCAGAAGGCGACAAAGGTACGAGAAGTTTTGGAAAGTTTTCCATTGAAGTTTGAAAGGTGAAGCATTTGAAGACACAAGGCATCAAAAGGTTACTTCAAAAGTATCCTCATATACAAAGAAATCCAAAAGTTATTATCCTTTATCCTTTAAGCTCACAGGTTGCAGCAGAAGGAAAGGAGTATGGCAGATCATATCTCCATTGACAAATTGGACAGAGATAATTACCCCGCATGGGTAATGAGAATGGAAGCCTTACTTATGAGTAAGGATCTCATGGTATATGTAACAGGTGAAGAAGAGAAGCCAGTATTTGAAGATGAAAGCCGACCAAAGAAAGAGGAACTTGATGCTTTAAAGCATTGGCAGAACAAGGATGCAAGTGCAAAAGCCTACATCTACAATACAATCTCTGATCATTTGCTACCAGACATCAGAGGATTGGAATCATCTGAAGATATATGGAATGCATTGGAGTATCATTTCCAAAGCACTACTAAAGCAAGGAAAACAAGTCTATGGTCAGAGTTTACAACATTCAAGAAGAAGCCAAGTCAAAGTATTAGTGATTATGTCACTAAGATGAAGGATCTAGCAGATAGTCTTGGATCCATAGATGAAGATGTTGAAGATCACAGATTGATTGCTCAACTACTTGCAGGATTGAGAGGGGATGAAAGGTGGAAACCTTTTGTCTTATCAACAGAACTTTCATTAAGTCATTATGTTCCAAATTTGAATCAATTACTTGGTTTGATGCTCACATATGAGCAAGACTTGAAGGGAGATGGAGATAAAGGACAAAGTTCTGCGATGTACATGAAGAACAAGAAGAAAGGAGATAAAGGTAAAGCAAAGGATGAAGAAGAGTCAACTTCTCAAGTTTATTATGCAAGAGGTAAAGGCGCCGGTAGAGGAAGAGCAAGAGGTTTTGGAAGAGGAAGAGGTAATCAGAATAACAACAAGAAGGCTTGTTGGATCTGTGGATTGAGTAATCATTTGGCTCATGATTGTTGGCACAATCAACAAGGATCAAACCAGAATCAAAACAACAATAGCAAAGGCCGAGGTGGAAGATATCAAAGTAATTTTCAAAGAGGTAGACAAAGTCAAAGAGGAGGCTATGGTAGAGGTGGAGGAAGAAGTTGGGGACATAACCAATCCTACAACACCACCTACTACAACTATGCAAATGACACACAAAATGAAAGTCATACATCATTGATGATGAACTCAATCAGCACATCAGATAAAGAAGATCTAAAGGTATTTTACATTGACTCTGGATGTTCTAATCATTTGTCAGGAAACATAGAATTGATGTCAGAATTGGAAAAAGGCATTTCTAGTCATACAGTTCAAACAGGTGATAATACTAGACATAGTGTACATTCAATTGGAAAAGTGAAATGCAAGAGTGGAGCAGATTTGCTAACCAATGTTTTGTATGTTCCCATAATACCTAAAAACTTGATTAGTGT
Source organism: Ceratopteris richardii (assembly GCA_020310875.1). Taxonomy (NCBI): domain Eukaryota; kingdom Viridiplantae; phylum Streptophyta; class Polypodiopsida; order Polypodiales; family Pteridaceae; genus Ceratopteris; species Ceratopteris richardii. Next base: position 20,383,415 of record CM035416.1, on the reverse strand, counting down.
GGGACAGATAGCTGAAAAAGGTTTTCAAGTCAGGTTTACAAATGAAGGAGTATTTGTTGAAGATCCAGAGAATGGATATAATCAGATTGTTTGTGGTAAGAAAGAAGGTAGACTCTTTACTTCAAGAGTGCAAGGGAACATTGGTCAAGCTTTGCTCACACATGGTGAAGGAGTGATTACAAAACTTGAGCTCTGGCATAAGAGATTAGGTCAATTCAATGAAAGAGGAATAAAAGCTATGGTTGCTAATCAGTCTGTACTAGGATTACCAAATGTGTAGAGTCAACATATGGTTTATAAATGTGAAGCATGTCAAATGGGAAAAGCACACAGGTTACCATTTCAGAAGAAAGGATTCAAACATGATGGATTACTAGAGCTCATTCATACAGATGTATGGGGACCAACAAAAGAAGGATCTATCAGTGGCTCAAGGTATTATGTTCTTTTCATTGATGATGCTACAAGATGGATAACATTATATGTTTTGAAGGAAAGATTAGAAGTGTTTGGAGGTTTCAAGCATTTTCATGCATATGCAGAGAGAGTCACAGGTCAAAAGCTTAAAAGACTTAGGTCTGATGGAGGGGGAGAATACTTCTCCCAAGAGTTCAATGATTATCTTTGGAATGCAGGTATTAAGAGAGAAATAATTTGCAGGTATACACCACAACAAAATGGTGTAGCAGAAAGAAGGAACAGGACTTTGGTTGAGTTTGCTAGAGCTATGCTGAAAGAGAAGAATTGTCCAATTTATCTTTGAGCTGAGGCTATAAATACAGCTACATATCTTGTGAATAGATTACCATGTGAAGCTCTCAATGGAATGACTCCATATGAAGCTTGGTGGGGTAAGAAATCAACACTAGATCATTCTAGAGTGTTTGGATCAATTGCATATGCTTATGTTCCATCACAACTTAGACATAAACTTGAACCAAAGGCAAAAAAATATGTGTTCATTGGTTATGATGAAAAGCAGATGGGTTACAGATTCTGGAATCCTCTTACCAAACAATTTCTTGTTTCTAGAGATGTTACATTTGATGAACAGAAAAGTTGGTATGCATATCAAAGTCATACAGCTGAAGAATTTGAAGAAGAGGTAAGAAGATGTGAGAAAGGAAAATCAATTGTGTAGGTGAATAGAGATGAAGACTATATGCAAGCAAGTACATCCAGAAGTGTATTAACAAGAAGGAATGAAGAAGCTCCTATATTTGATGAAGAGGTGTATCCAGACACTTATGAAGAATGTGAACCAAGAAGGTCAAGCAAGACTAGAAGGCAACCAGAAAGATATTCTTATGATACTTCTTACATAACTCATAAGAACTATGCATATATGGTCAAAGATGATGAAGAACCTCAGAACTATGATGAAGCTAAAGGTAAGGAGCAATGAAGGAAGAGTTCAATGCACTAGAGGAGAACAAGACATGGGAACTTGTTCCTAAACCAAATGGTAAGAAAGTAATTGGAAATAAATGGGTTTATAAAGTGAAGAAGCTTGCAGATGGAAGTATAGCTAGATACAAAGCTAGACTGGTGGTGAAAGGCTATGCCCAAACCTATGGCATAGATTATGATGAGACATTCAGTCCTGTAGCTAAGATGTCAACTATAAGGACAATCATTGCTATTGCAGCTTCAAAAGGATGGACCCTAAGTCAATTGGATATAAAGAATGCATTCTCGAATGGATACATATCAGATGAGGTATACATGGAACAACCTCAAGGGTTTATAGATTCCAGGTATCCAAATTTTGTTTGCAGGTTGAGAAGAGCATTGTATGGATTAAAACAAGCTCCAAGAGCATGGAACTATAGACTCGTGAAGTATCTCAATGAACTTGGATATCAAAGTTCAAAAGCAGATCCAAGTCTACTCATCAAAAGAATAGAGGAAGGTACAATCTACATTTGTATTTATGTAGATGACATTATAATGACAGGTACTTCAGTTGAAGGAATCAAGGAGGTAAAGAGATTACTTGAAAAAGAATTCAAGATCAGTGATCTAGTAAAGTTGTCATACTTTCTTGGAATGGAAGTCACTTATACAGATCATGGCATATATGTATCACAAGAAAGGTATCTTCTGAATCTATTGAAGAAGTTTGATATGGAAAATTGTAGAGAAGCTTCAATTCCACTTGAAGTTAATCACAAGCTCAGTAAATATGATGGTGCAGAACACAAAGATATGAGGAAGTATCAATCTCTTGTGGGTATTTTGATTTATGCTACACTAACAAGACCTGATCTTAGTTATGCAGTGGGAGTTTTGTCACAATTCATGCATTGTCCAAAGGACCCACATTGGATTGCATGTCAAAGAGTTCTCAAATATATTAAAGGAACTATAAAGGAAGGATTATATTATCCTTTTACATCAGATTTGAAGTTGAGAGCCTACAGTGACTCAGACTGGGCAGGTAACCAGGATGACAGAAGATCAACTCATGGTTACATGATATACATTGGTGATAAACTTGTAAGTTGGTGTTCAAAGAAACAACATATAGTAGCATTATCATCAACTGAAGCTGAGTACAAAGGACTTGTGGAAGCAGCTAAGGAGGTCATATGGATGCAGATACTGTTCAAAAGCTTGGGCATTGATCAAGGTATACCTACAATACATGGAGATAATATGAGTTCACTTTATCTTGCAGCAAATCCAGTTTTTCATGCAAGGACAAAGCACATAGAGATACATTATCATTTCCTGAGAGAAAAGGTAATGGAGAAAGAAATAGAAGTGGAGTACATTTCTACTAAAGATCAGATAGCAGACATAATGACAAAGAGCTTGGATGGTGTGAAGACCAGTAGATTCAAAAGCATGGAAGGAGTAAAAGAAAAAGAAGATGATATGAAGAAACAGATAATGTCAATTAGTGATTGAGGGGGAGCTGTTGGAGAAACAATCACTAGTTGGACACACATTTGAAGATCAAAACTTTAGAATAAAACTACATGCCTATGTGAAGGAAAAAATTCACAAGTGTATTATATTTGTAAAGATAGTTCACTTTAGTTCTAGAAGTTTTTTAAAAGTCACGAGAATGAGAAAATCTATATAAGTTAGTTTGTATCAACTGACGCGATGAGAGAGGAAGTGGAAAACAATGATAGAGTGAGTTAGAACTCAATTTGTATGACTGAGTATAGTCGGGCTTCTCTGAGTGAGGAAGCACTTGTAAGCTTTTGATTTTTCATAGCTATGATAAGAACTAGTTAAAGTTCTGTGTATAAGTCTTCTTCTTCCATCTCCAGTGTTTGTCTTCTGTGTAATGTTTTGAAAAAAATTGAAGTTTTTCAAGCAAGTTGATGCCTGGCATCGAATGTATGTTGAAAGGTTGAGTTTTATGCGGGAAGTCGATGCCTGACATCGAATCTTGGTTGATAAGTCATTGTTTTCATTCTCTGAGTGTTACCTATTGTTGAATCTTCTAAAAACATGAAGTTTGTGGAGCAACTCGATGCCTGGCATCGAGTTTCAGCATAAAGTTGATGCTCGGCATCGACTTCTAACATAGAAGTGGTCTTGTTCATGTGTGTGTTCAAGGGGGTAATTCTAGCACTGAAAAAATGGCTAAAAAAGCTGAAAGTCGATGCCAGGCATCGACTTTTGGTTGCAAGTCGATGCTAGCCATCGAATTTTCATTTTTAGACACTCAGAATTACTAAAGAAGGCAAAATTTCTAGTTTTGGCAAGTCATACAGGGTCATCTTGTGAAGGCCATAACTTGAGTTCTAGAGATTCGTTTCTTGCATATGATATCTTATTGGAAAGCTCTACTCTTCTAGTTTCATCCACTAAAAGAAATTGGACAAATAATATTTGAGCTAAGAGAAATCAGCAAAATACTGAAGGTATGTCATTTCAGTGACTGAAAATTCTGTGGGAACAAATAATGCTTCAAGGAGGTGTCCATTATACCAATTTGACATAAAAAAATCTTTTCTCAATGGAGAACTACAATAAGAGGTATACATGCATCAACTGTTTGGATTCAAAGATGAAAACCATCCAAAAATTTATCTACAGGTTGAAGAAGGCACTTTATGGCTTGAAGCAAGCACCATGAGCATGGAATCATGGGAGTACCTAACTAATTCTGGATACAACCCAAGTAGTGCAGATCCTTCATTGCACATGAAGAAGGAAGAAAATAGAGAGGTGTATATCTGCATATATGTTGATGATCTCATCATTACAGGAAATGATGTTACATGGATTAAAGATATCAAAATCAATCTTGGTAAGGACTTTAAAGTTTAAGATCTCAGTGTAAAGGAAGTACAATTTGTTGGATATTCTTTTCATATTTCGAATGAGTGAATGCAAAACCACTCACTCAGAACATGGAGATTTTCTCAAATGATGGAGAACTATTGGAAGATTTAATGACATATTGAAGCATCGTAGGATCATTAATCTATGCAAACATTACAAGACCTTATCTATCTTATGTTAATGGTGTACTTTCTTAGTTTATGCAAGCTTCGACAAGTGAGCATTTAAATTTAGTCAGGAGAGTGTTGAGATACATAAAGCATCTAATTAATCATGCTTTGTTTTACAAGTTTGGTGAAGAATTGCAGATCAAAGGCTTTAGCGATGTTGCAAGTTCTAAGGAAGACAAGAGATCAACCTCAGGTTATATGTTCATGATAGGAAGAAAACCTATCACATGGATCTTGAAGAAACAACCTACTATTGCACTTTCATCCATGGAGGTTAAGTATGGAGGATTAGCATTTGCCACATGTGAAGCAATATGCATTAAAAAGCTTTTGGTTGATCTTGAGGTGTAAGTTGGAACAATTCCTATATACAATGATAGATGTCAAGTATCCACATGGCAAGCAATCCCATGTTTCATGCGAGGAGTAAACACATAAAGGTCCATTATCATTATGTAAGGAAGAAGGTATTGAGCAAAGATGTGGAGATAAATTTCATCAGAACCAAAGAGAAGGTTACAAACATGTTTACAAAGTTCTTGGATGCTTCTAAACTCAAAGGTTTGAAGGATGTGATAAATTTTGTAGGATATGGTTGAAGATAATTCCCAAATGAGCTTGAGGGGAAGTGTTGAAGATAAATGTGTCAGCTCATTTTCACATGGGCTATGCTTGGATAAATTTACCAAATGTAAATTTCAAGGTTAATATAAGTCTAATTATGAAAAAAAAAATATTCAAAAGTCGTGATGAATAAAAGATGCAATATCTACCTTGTAGTGTGACATGTCGTGGGCAATCAAATGAAAGTGGTGAGTTAAGAAGAAGACACAAACTTCTTCACATGCTCATTGGTTATAAAAGTGGAGTGGGAAATCAAATGCATATCACTCATTGGTTATAAAAGTGGAGTGGGCAATCAAATAAAAGTTGCATATCACTTTGTACACAATCATGTTGTGAGGTCCATATCTTGTGCATATGTAATCAAGGGCTCACTACATGCTTCTTGTTGTCCATAGGAGAACTCATTCTCCATAGAAACCAACAAAGGATTCAATAGTAGAAAATTCAATTTTTAATCGCATAATTTCAAAGGCAAATCCAAGAGTAAAAATCATAGTAAATCATTCTTCTTCAAGTACCCCAAGAAAACTAACATAAAGAAAAGTCCAAAAGTGAGCATGCCTGAGAAATTTGATGGAACATATCAAAGTTTAGAGGATTTCTTGAGCAATTTAAGTTCTTCATATGAATGCAATGCAAAAGGTACCTAGATTATGCTTCTCAAGTAGGACTCTTAAGGACTCTAGAATGTGGTCTTGCTCCAATTTATCTCTTGGATAACACTTTTTGTGTTGCTCAAGACTAGGACATTTAGCTATTTTTAATCGATATGCTATTGAGATCATGCATAACCCTTCAGATGTAGGATCTTCTAGAATTGATCCTATTTGGTACTTCTTGTGTTCTTCAAGTTGTGCATCAATTTCTTCACTTTTTGTGCCTTTTTCATGCGCATGAAGATTTCTCTTTACTTTTCTTGGTAAACTCTTCCCTCAAATTATTCTCTAACTCTTTATAACAATTTTCCCTTTTTTTTTTTGCTCTAGACTAGGTCCTTAAGCTATTCTTAACGGATATTTTATTAAGATCATGCATAACCCTTTAGCTATAGGATATATTACAATTGATCCTACTTGATACTTCATGTGTTCTTCTGGTTGTGCATTAATTTCTTCACTTTTTGTGTCTTTTTCATGCTCATTAAAATTTCTCTTTCCATTTCTCGGTAAACTCTTCCCTCAAGTTATTCTCTAACTCTTTCTAACAATTAGCCCATTTTTGTTTTGTTCCATCTCTCCTAGCTCTCCACTTTTGCACTTTCTTTCATCTTGAGAATTTTGATGGTTCCATTGAATTCTTTACTAGGATTGATAATTGTTTCCTCCCTCTTGAGTCGTCTGATACTTTTGAATCCTTTTCATCTCAACTAGTCTCTTTTACATACCTCCTAGCTTGTACTCAACTATAATTTTTTTATTGGAGCCACATTCTCCATTTCAACTCCCAGGTGTATATTACCACTATAACATCAAACTATGTGAGTTGCTAGGAATTTTTGGGATTCTTAGGATAGTCCTTGAATACATGTTCCTTTCCACAATCAACACAATAATCACAAGACCCCTTTTGACTAGGTAGTTGATTTGACATTGGGAAATCTCTAATGAAGTTATCACCACCATATCTATAGCAAGTACTTTAGGACGTGGTTGTTAAGACACCAAGCTTATATCATGCTTGGAAGGATTTGCTTCAAGTTCCAAACTCATCTTCAAGATGTGCCTTAGAGAAAAAGAAATCCTTCAAAAACTCTATTATTGTAATGATCATTTATGATCTCTCATGGGACTTCATTTTTTAATCTAAAGACTCATATGTCATTAGATTATTTTCTTGAGAGTAAAGAAAGGAAAAAAAATATGGGTTTCTTGTTGGCGATCAATCAATCAATGAATCAATAGAAAAAAAAAGTAGATTAGATTAGATCTCCACTCTTCCTAGATTGTAGGAAAGTAGATTGATTCATCACAACAAACACTACCCACCTAGATTTGAATTTGAATTCATGGAGGAGGATTCATGGAAATATTCATGAAAGGCAATATAAAGTGTCTCAATCAGTTGTACATAACATAGAAGCAATATAAATACACTTTTGGTCATCATGTGTTGCTCCTTCACTTCTCTGCACCATCATCTTCAACAACAATATACTTGCAAAAGTTGGTTCTCTCTCTACAGAGATCTAGATTGGATGAGTAAGCATTCATTCGAAAGGTATCACTATCTAGTTGAGAGCATTTGGTTCATTAGATTTTGAGAAATCTCAAATTTAAGGTCTTGGGGTCTATCCTAGCACAACCTTGGAAAAAATCAGGGATGTAGCTACTAAAACCTATGTATAACACTCCTCCAAAAGAATTTTTCCAAGTGTAATCATGCTGGGTACTCTAAGCGTTTGAAGTTTAGTGTTTCATCCAAATATAATAAGTTTTTGAGCTAGTCAAAGTGCAAACTTATTTGTTTCGTATCAAATCTTTCTCATTGATGTTTCAAAGTACATAGTGTAATTTATTGAACTAATCACAGGCTTATAAGGTCTATTTGGCACTTCAAGAGTGCAAGGGTTGGTTTTGTGTTGGTTGACTAGACCAACTTCATCACTTGGCAACTCACTTTTCTACCTCCCACAAGCTTCTCCAAGTTCTCTCAATGGTATCATAACTAGATCAAGATGGGTGATGGATTTCCCTCAATGATTGAGAATCTTGATAGAAACAACTATAATGCTTGGAAAACCATAATGGAAACCTATTTGAAAAGTTGAAAGCTCTATGGGATTGTAGCATGTGATCATTCTATGCCTATTCCAAGATCCAAAGGAGGACCTACACAAGAGGAGATAATTAGACTCACACTTTGGTGTGACATGGATGATCAAGCAAGGTCACACATACTAAATTCTATCTCTAATCTTTTGTTAATATTAGAGGATGCAAAACATCTCAAGAGACTTGGGATGCACTTGAGACCTTCTTTTCTGCTAGCAGCAAAGCAAGAAAGAACCATATATGGAATGAGTTCAACCAAATGAAGAAGACACCAAAACAAACTATCACAGAGTTTGTTACCAAAGTCAAGGAGGTTGCATATCAGTTAGCATCCATTGGAGATCTCACTGAAGAAGAGGCCATCATGAGGCAGATTCTAAATGGAATTAGAAGTGATAACCAATGGAAATCCTTCACCACAGCTTATGACCTCATCATGGATGTACTAACCCCAGATTTCAACATATTCCTTGGACAACTCTTCAACCAAGAGGCCCACAATAATATGAAGGAAGGTACCTCTTATCAAGGTAATACAACAAGTGTTCTTTATGCAAATAAGAAAGACAAGAAGCACAAAAGCAAGAAGAAGGAAGATGATGAAGAAGATATTTCCCAAGCAAACTATGCAAGCAAAAGCAAGTGGAAAGTGAAGAAGAAAGGAGCAAAGCATGAAAGATCAAATGTTCAAGATGTTTAACCTTGTGCCATCTATAACAAGACCAACCCCACCACTCAAAATTGTTGGTGCAATGGAAGGACCCAAAAGGGAGGTGGAAGGGGTGGATTTGGCAACACTAGAGGTAGAGGTGGACTCAACTTCAACAACAACAATAGAAGTCACAATAGAAGGGACTTCAACAATAGATCAACCACATGAAGAATCATTGCTTCTAATGAATCTGAGCCACAAATAAGGTAAATAAGATGATCATTTATTATACATAGATTCAAGATGGTCAAACCATGTTGCATGCAATATTTCTCTTCTATCTGACTTGGAAAGTCCAAAGCATAGACATGAAGTACAAATAGGGGATGATACTAGACACAATGTGGATAAGATTGGTAATGTTAACGCTTCCAATGGTAGGACAAACATTATGAGTAATTTTCTCTATGTACCCACTATCACAAAAAACCTAATTAGTGTAGGCAAAATAGTTGAAAAAGGTTTGCAAGTTAGGTTCACCCGACATGGAGCTTTTGTGTAAGACCCATGTAAAGGCTTCAGGAAGATAGCCAAAGTTGAGAATCATGGTAGGCTCTTTACTTTGAAGTAGGAGAAACCAAGAACATAGGTATGTTCAACTTTGGGTCTCAAAGCCTAAGTGAGCTTGAAGTGTGGCATAAGAGACTTGCGCATGTGAATGAAAGAACCTTGAATGATATATGCAGGGATCAAAGTGTTATAGGGTTTCAAACATATCAAAGCAACACATGATCGATAGATGTGATGCATGTCAGATTGGGAAGGCACAAAGACAACCATTCAACCACAAAGGCTACATTCACAACAACCTTTTGGACTTAGTACACACAGATGTGCAGGGACCAAGTCAAGAACCTTCATGGGAAGGCTCAAGGTATTATGTTTTCTTTGTTGATGATCATAGTAGATGGATCATTTTGTATTCAATCAAGAATAAGATTGAAGTGTTTGAATGTTTCAAGAAGTACCTAGCACATTTACAGAATCATAAGGGTAGATCATTGAAGAAACTAGATCTAACGGAGGGTGAGAATACTTCTCCAAAGAGTTTGATGATTTCTTGTAGGATAAATACATCAAAAGGGAAGTGACTACTAGGTATTCTCATCAATTGAATGGAATTGAAGAGAGAAGAAACAAGATCCTACTTGGATCAGCTAGAATAATGCTTGAAAAAAAGAGGTAGCCACACTATTCATGGGCAGAAGCAATCGCAACAGTTGTATATCTTGTGAAAAAAATTTCATCCAAATCTCTTCAAGGTATGAATCCTTATGAAGCTTGGAATGGTAGAAAACCAAGTCTAGGACATTGCAAGGTATTTTGGTTGTTTAGCTTTTGTACACGTACCTTCACAAATTAGAGGCAAAGTTGAAAAGGCAACCAAGGCAATATTCATTGGCTATGATTCAACTTAGATGGACTATATGTTTTATAATGCTTCCACCAAACAGTTCACCACAAGCAGAGATGTTGTATTTGAAGAATATAGGTCTTGGTTTGATGAAGACAAATGGAAGGTAAACCTACCATATGATCTTTATTTTGATTTCCATCCATTAGGTAACAAGCATGATACATAGCTCAAGGATCTAAGAAGTGAATCTCATGATGATCAAGATAAGAAGGAAAGAGACTATAAGCTCTAGAAGTCAAGAGGAAAGGCCAAAATGCAAGAATGTGGAGAATGTGGAGAATGCTCCAAGCATACTAATAGAAGGCCAAAAAGGGAGAAAAAGCAACATGAAAGGTATGGATATGACTCTACATTTGTTACAAAGCACTCTATTTATTTGGCCAAAGACTCAGTTTCAAAGGAACCTTCAACATATGAAGAAGCTAAAGGTAACCATAATTCAGAGAAAGCAATGGATAGAATATAGAAGCATTGAAAGAAATGGACCCTTGAGAGTTGGTTGCAATGGAAACGAATAAGAAGGTAATAGTTTGTAGATGGGTCTATAAGCTAAAAAGAAATTCAGATGGATCAGTTTGCAGGTACAAGGCTAGACTGCTTGCCAAAGGATGTGTATAATGTTGATGGTAGCATAAGCAAGTATAAAGCACGATTGGTAGCTAAAGGATATGCACAGACATATGGCATTGATTATGAGGAAACATTCAGCCATGTAGCTAAAATGTATATTGTCATGACACTTGTTGCATTAGCTACAGCAAAAGGATGGACTTTGCTCAGATGGATGTGAAGAATGCGTTCCTACATGGTGAGTTACAGGAAGAAGTATATATGGACCAGCCACAAGGATATGAAGATTCAAAGCATCCAGAATATGTTTGCAGGTTGCAAAAGGCTTTGTATGGGCTAAAGCAAGCCCCTCGTGCATGGCATGCAAGGATTGCTGATTACTTAACCAGCATTGGGTTTTCTATGTGTGATGCAGATCACTCACTATATGCAAGGAAGGCTGATGATGGCATCACTATTGTGGCTATTTATGTTGATGACATGATTGTAGGTGGTGATAATGAAGGGATCATCAAAGAGGTAAAACAACTTCTTATGCAGGAATTTGACATGAAAGATCTTGGTGTGTTGTGCTATTTCTTGGGCATTGAGTTTATACATATAGAAACATGTATATGGATGTCGCAAAGGCAATATGCCTTGAATATGTTGCAAAAGTATGGTATGGCTAGTTGTAAGCCAATTTCTATGCCATTAGATCAAAATTTGAAGTTGGATACTACATTAGGTGAAGCATTGGAAAATGCTACTATGTACAGGAAAATTGTGGGAAGTCTTATATATCTCACAATTACAAAGCCTGATCTAAGCTAGACTATTGGACTTGAAAGTCAATTTATGGAGGTTCCCAGGAAGCCACATTTGGATGCTCTAAGGCGCACTCTACCTTATGTGAGTGCTACTTTGGATTATGGATTGTTTTATGAGGCTGGTGTAGATTTGCAAGTTTATGGATACACCGATGCAGATTGGGCTGGTAGCATTCTAGATAGAAGATCTACTAGTGGCTTTCTATTCTCACTTGGGAGTGAAGCTGTTACATGGAGCAATAAGAAGCAACCCACTGTTGCTTTGTCCAGTACAGAGGCAGAGTATAGAGGTGCTTCAATGGCAACATGTGAGGCATCATGGCTGGAGATGTTACGTGCATATTTAGGTGTGGAAGTGCAAAAGCCTATCACTATCTATTGTGATAATCTTAGCAGCATACAGTTAGCTCGGAACCCTGTTTTCCATGCTAGAACAAAGCATATCGAGATACATTATCACTTCATCAGAGAGAAGGTATTAGTAAGTGATATTGATCTTGTTTATGTGAGAACAGATGACTAGGTTGCTGATATTTTCACCAAAGCACTTGGAGATGAGAAGTTGAAGAAGTTTCGTGAGATGCTTGGATTACAGGATATGGCATTGAGCTTGAGGGGGAGTGTTGAGATATCAAACTCAACATGTGATGATCCAGGATGACACGTACCAGTTTTTTGGTTCTTTGACATGTATAGTGGTCACACCCGTATTTGTCAGGGATACTTCATTGAGCTTTATTAGATTTATCTATCGAGAGTGATGGCACATTTGTTCCTTGCCAACTCACTCATTCGCGGACATTAGGTTTTTCCTTATGTACTGATCTTTATATATTGCACTTGTTGTATTCTTGTTTATAGGTCATTCTTGTACATTCCTTTTTGTGTAATAGAAGAAGATCATTCTTCCTTGCCTCAATCTGAGTGTGTGCTTCTCCTTGAGAGTGATAGTGTGTGTATGAACTCTCTTCCTTATCTCGTTCCTCGTGACAAGTCTCACTATCTCATTGCTATCTTTCTTGAAACTATAGATTAAATAAGAGATATCATGTTTTGCACTCTTCTTGGAACACTCTCTTATGAATTCTTCAAGCATTTGTTCAATTGATTAGAAGTAGGATCTCTCCAAAGCTTGGAGCCGTGCTAACCACAATTAGTCCAAAAGCCTCATATTGAGTGAATAGTTCATCCTAGTTCATCCACTTTTAGAACTCAATATCCTGTTATATGATACAACACGATCATAAGGATCTCTTGATTCATCATAATGTTTATTCTTACACTTATCTAGTTGGGATGGTTGGAGTCATCTATCTGCATTTAGAGGTCTCTAAACAAGGTGAAGATCTAGTCTCATTGGGTTCCATCATTCTATAACTAGTATAATTGGTCATGGGACTCTTACTAGAATACATCCTATGTAATAAAGTGATAGGTTGGAGATGGTTGAACCACACCCTTGATAGGTAGGAGATGGTTGAACTACACCCTAAGATGGAGGATTAGGAAGTAATCCTCAACCATGGCTTTTGGGGCAAGTGGTTAGCCCATCACATTCCTAACCAAGAGGTTGTGAGTTCAAATCTCCTATAGTTCATTACATTGGTATGAGAGCCCATTGGAAGTAGCCTTGGAAAAGGTGGATTGACCCAGTGGCCTCTAAAGAAGGCGCTTGGGCACTCTATCATGTGAAAGGGTAGGAATTGGGAAGGTAGTGCTTTGAGAAATCCATCCAAACTTTTCTCTCAATCCGTAGGTCGGATAGAGGCATGTAAGATACTGTTGGAAAGCTCTCAAAACAAACATTCCAAATCTAATGAGCTAGCTAGAAGGTGTAAAAACCTTGGGAAACCATGGGTGGCACTTGATTGAGGGTTCAAGATACCAAACATGGGTGAGAACAAGGTTCAAGACTTAGGTTGAGAACAAGGGCCCAAGACACCAGGGTTGTGAATAAGAAGGTTCAAGATACCAAGGTTGAGAACAAGTGTTCAAGAGACCAAGGTTGCAAACAAGGTTCAAGAAACTATGTGAGGTTGAGGACATCAATTCAAGGGTACCTAGGGAGTTCAAGAGGCTGATCACCAAGGCTAGAGGGATATAAGAGTAGATCATTGAGGAAAATGATTGACCAAGGGGGGAAGAATGTAATAAAGTGATAGGTTGGAGATGGTTGAACCACACCCTTGATAGGTAGGAGATGGTTGAACTACATCCTAAGAGGGAGGATTAGGAATAAATTCTCAACCATGGCTTTTGGGGCAAGTGGTTAGCCCATCACATTCCTAACCAAGAGGTTGTGAGTCCAAATCTCTTATAGTTCGTTAAATCCTACCTCCCTAAAATGTGTGTTGAACAATGCCTTAGGAACATATATGTACTTGGATGGGTTGAATTGGTTGGAGATCAAGCTTAGAGGAGCCTACATGCATGCTACAATAGCCAGACTAGCTATGAAATTCAAATAGGGATGTTACATTGACAAGATAGGGAGTCTATACATAGTTAGTGACCACTCAGAGAAGACATTCAACTTTGATGAAGTGGTCAATGAAAGTAAATAGGCCACTGATGAAGAATTAGAAGAACAAAATCTCAACACCTAGAGGCAAGTATTGACTAGGATATTGAGAGCAAATTAGATGCCACATTATGATGACCTAGTGGACTTATAATTGATAAAGGATTCGAATGAAGTCTTATGGGCTTCCTCTCCAATAAGTGGTGTAGGACCAACTCTTGTCACAAATTACAAGTTGAAGAATCCAGAAGCGGCAGGTAGAGCTACATATCTGGATAAATCCAATAGAGAATATAGAGATAGGAGTCGAGGAAAGCAAGGTACACATACCTATGTCTTTTGATATATTTCAATAATGATGTGTGTGTTTCCAATGGATGGTCAGAAATTATGTTATGAAACACCATCAAATGATTTTGTGCTAATGCTTATGCAAGATAAGTCTTTTTAAGCTTATCCATTTACGTTCACCCACTTATGATACGTAATTCAAAGAGTTTTTGTGAGGTGAACTCTAATCATAGAGTTTGTGTAAAGTCGAAAGCGAAGAACATCGCAAGATGGAGGATCATTCTTTTTTATGAAAGTATAGCTTTAAGAGTGAAAAACGCACACTTTTTTAATTGAAAGCTACGGAAGGATTCCAGGCTGCATGAAAAAAAAAGGGGACCAACGCATGAAAGAGGGGGCTGGACAGGCGCATGCGGGGGATCTTTGGAGGAAAAATGCAAGTTTTGATCGGGAATTGATGCGCAAGAGGCATGGGTATGCGAAGAGGAGGACGCCATCTTTGATCAGAGGAACGCCCATTTACTAAGGAGGAGAGTCTGCAGCGGCAGAGAAAAAGGGAAACACGGAAGGCAATTCAACAAGGATCATCTGAGAGAAAAAGGCCAGCGCGTAGAAGTTAAGGGGGTGAATTAGTGCTGGAGGAAAAAGCTGGGGCCAAATTGTTGACGAAGTGTTGCTGCAGAAGAAGAGAAGACGAAGGCTTCATCTTCGCTACGAGAAGACACACATGGGCTTGTAGCATCTGAAGGCATGAGGAGATCAACGACGACTCTGTGATTAGCTAATTTGATCCCTCCAATTTAATCTCTGACAAACTCTTCTTTCGTGACAACATCACCTTAATTCGATTATGAAGTTCATAATTGAAGATCATTAAAATGTATCTTCTGATGTGCGATCACGATGACAATGATGACAGAGCATTGGAAATTGAAGGACGATTAATACTTTCATCTGCAATAATCCCTGTGCTGAAGATTCGGTCGAATGATGGTGATTATTTGGCAAAACTGAACTGTTGTGCATTCAAGAAAGATGGAACGCACGAGATTGTGGTGAAAGGTGAAATTCAATGTTTTGTAAAGAGTTAATAATTATCATCTTCAGTATTGTATGTAGATTGCTAAAACAAAACGAACGAGTTTGAATCAATTCCGTACCTGATGCCCGACATCAGTAAACGTAACTGTTATTAAAATTTTAGTTTTAGTATTGACTGTTATTCGCCAAATTCTCAAGTTGCTTAAACTTCTGCACATCTGAATGTGATTTTTTATCCCTATAATACCATTGCCTTATACTTGCGCACTATACCGAGTTTTAATAGTGAATTTCCCATGTTCCATGAAACAGAGGATTATTAAGATTGTTATGATCGATTACTTAATGTTGATGCGCAAGTTCTGATTGTTCTTTCGCACCAGGAGCTTGCAAACACTTACTCAGCGCAAGTGCGTAGATATTGTCTGTAGGATGTTTGAGTTGTCTGCGTGACTATTATTCAAGACTGCGTGACTATTATTCAAGAGATAGCGTAAGTTATGGGTCAAAACTCCATGTGATTCTTACATATAGAAGACGATGTGTAATCCGGTGCAGATTTACTTGCTATTTGTAAGAATCCATATTGATGCGCTAAAATTTATAATTTATAAAGATTGAGTAAAAACCATTGAAATATTTTGTGGTATCTTATGTTATACAATGATGCGAACATTTTCTTGGATATGATTTTGTATTACGACACATGCTCCAGCTTCACATGTTTACATAGTTTGTAACTATATTCAGGTGAACTCATTTCAAACAACCGTATGTATGACATGAAGGCACGCACTGTCATTGTATAGGCATCTACTTGCTTTCCACCGCATGAAAAATTGTTGCAGTTAACATCCTATGTTGCATTAAATGATCCTCCTTGTTTTTATGTTTGAAGTAGAGAACTGATATTTTCGATGAAGTTATCCAATAGAACGAATATGAAGCTTATCCTCATATGATATTTGATTTCACTTTTATAACCTAAGTGTCTTCATAGTCAATGCCTTTGTGCACTTTCATACTTTCTTGAGAGTCTATGAAAGTTATGCGACAAATTTATGAAATTTAGAGTTCATGCCTATAATCTGTTTGTATGCTTGGACGTTTTCCGGCATAGTTTGAATTACAAATTTTCTTCCTTGAGTTTTTTTTCTTATCACCTGAGCTTGTTTCAAGCACCCGGCGTGCGCCGTATTTTTCGGCGGTTGGCCTGATCCACCAACCGTTGCTTTCGCGCCGACTTTGGTGAACCCGACGTGAAGGTTCGACGCGACACCTTAGGTATAAAGGTATATTTACTTTCTGTTTTGCATATGCATATATAAGCAATTTGGCGATTGAAAGAGAAGTGTTGACATCCTGGTAGCTGTAGCTGACTTTTAAACCTTGTATCTCCTGGCTGTTGAGGGTTGGTCTTTGAGACCTAAGCACCTCCACGGAGTGTTACAAGTAGAAGGATCATCGTCACGTCACCTTTATCCATCAACTTTTGTGAAAGCAATGATTGCACATGCATGTAAAGATTTTGCACTGAGCACATTCACAAAGAGCTTCTTCATCAAGGCTGATCAGGTATATTTTTTATATTTCTGTTTGCAAAATAGTAGGAATATTTTCTATATTTTTGTTGCAAAATAGTAGGAAAGTTTTCTTTATTTCTATTGAAAAAGTAGTAGGAAAAGTTTCTTTATTTTTATATGCAAAGTAGTAGGAAAATTTTCTACATTTCTGTTTGCAAAGGAGTAGTAAAGTTTTCTTTATTTTTGTTTGCAAAGCAGTAGGACTATTTTCTTTACTTCTATTTGCGAAGTATTTTACATCACGGCGTCGCATCAGGATCAAGAAATAGACGTACTATTACGGGAATTACATACTTATATTTCATATTTATCAGTAAAGTTAGACTTATCTAATATGGCTGACCACTTTGAAGAGCAACATATTTGGAAGATAATAGATGCAATTAAAATGGATAAGGGGGAATTTAATGGGACAAATGCAATAGTCTATCTTAAATATTATGAGCAATTGACAGAACAATATGGGTTACCTGAAGACAATAAAAAAGACACATTTATACGAATTGCTCATGGTTTTACTAGAGAGAGAATCCAATTGAGAGTAGTTCAACCAAACATGACTTGGGCGGATTTTAAGACTCAGCTTCTTACTGAATTTTCGCATGAAGATTACAGTAAGAATAATAGAGCCACATTCATGCGATGGATAGGAACTACGAAACTAGACCAACATATAACTCAGGGTATAAGTGAATTTGATGTGAAATTTAACCAAATGCCTCAAACAGACCGAACAGCTCTAGAACCGGATAAATTACGAAATTTCCTAAACATGTTACTCTTCTCTTAGACGAGAGCTAGAACCAATGCTTGAGGACGGAGCGACTGCAAGTGGGCTTACTGGAAAATTGGGATAACGTTCGAGCAGCTGTCCATAGGTTAGCCCAAAGACAGGAGCAAAATCAGATGCAAACTCCAAGAATATCTGAAAGAGATGCGCCAGGAAAGATAGATAATGACCCCACTTCACATAACCCTAGAAAGGATGACTCAGAAATTACAATGTTAAAAACATCAGTAGAGTCAATTGCCAAACATATAGAGACTTTGGCAACTGAAATAGCTACTATAAAGAGTATGCAAGAGCTTAGATTGAGAGATCAAGAGAAACCAAAAGAATTAGAACAAAATCCTAGGAATCAGATGCCAGCTAGAAGACCATTTAACCAAGCCCGCAGATGTCTTTGGTGTGATGATTTAGAGCATCCACACTGGACATGCAATTTATTCAAAGAGGCCAAGGATAGGAATTGGGTCACGGAAGTTGATCGAAATATCTGTGACTATGTAACAAAAAGGCCTTTGGCATCAAACTATGGCAAAGGGGGTATGAAAACCTTCTTTGAAGCCTCCACAAGCCAAAATACTTATGCTTGTAGGCTGGATAGTGATGACTCTAATTGTGATTTCTGGAATCAAGTTTATGATACTACTAGTCGGGGAAAGTTATCATTGAGAACTTATATGCTTCGAGCTCAGATATTAGATCAAAGACATGTTGGAATGAGCCAGTAGATATGTTCTCAGTATATGCTCATGAAATTAATATAGACGAGAAAAGGAAACGTGATGAAGAGGGTCAGTCTAAACGAACAACTAGGGCTAGAAAAGAGTGTGAAACTACTGAGACAGTTAATGAACCAACTAGGACGGAGCCTATTCATGAAACAAAACAACAGGAACAAGAAAAGAAACCTCAAAATAAGGGAAAAGTACAGAAAGTAGTAGAAAATTTAGAAAAGAAATCAGTGAATGAAGATAGAAGTCAAGATAAACCAAATGAAACACAACCTATACGTGAAGAAGGTAGTAAGGAAGAAAAACCGAAAAAGAAACCTCTGACTTTCCGATTGATCTCACAAATCGAGAAACAAATAGACATTCGGAAGGTTATGGATGAAAAAATTATGAAAGCAGAGGTAACCATGACATTAGAGGAATGGTTAGCATTTTCAAGAACAGATGTGAAGGAAGATTTCATGAGTATCATCAAAAGACGAAGAGAACCTATAGAGTATAGAACGGAAGATATAGAAATGGAAGAAAGGAAAGATCAGGATGAACCAAAAGTGAGTGTTGTACAAATTAATGAATCTGAGTATCGAGAATCTTCTGATCGTAGAAATTATTTGGGCCCTGTAATTGGACATTTGGAAAAAGGAAATGATGACCCAAATAGTCATTATACTCAGAAACATTGTGCTAGGGGTACCACTGAAACTATGGTTAAGATAGGTAATAATAATAAACCGCAAGTAGCATTAATAGATTCAGGATCAGAAATCAATGTAGTCTCAAGGGAGATTTATAATGAAGGAAAATGGCCTATTGATCGGGACCATGGGTGGAAAATGAAGGTAGCCAACAATGCTTCTGGCTATTTACTAGGAGCTTGTGCAAATGTTCCTATTAGTATAGGTGATGTTAAAGAGGAACATAATTTCTTCGTTCATGATGACTGCTCGTACCCAATTATTTTGGGGCAGCCATTCATTTGTGAACAAAGAATGGAGACAAAAGTATTGGACGATGGAATTGCTTTCGCAAGAATTCGTTCTTGTGATGGCCTTAAATCTGTCCAATTCATGACACTTTGTATAAACCATCCTCGTAATCGTAGGTCTCTAAGAAAAACTCCTTTAAGACACTTAGATCAGGATTTCGAATAAATGCCACTGTTGAGCGAGATGACAGTGGACTTTGGTTCGAAATCTCGCAAAATCTTGTACATAAATTAGATAAGATGACTGTTTATTTTCTGTCAGTTACTTTAAATATTTCTCATTTTAAACAAATTCCAAGAAAACTGATAAAAAATACAAAAAATATTTGAAAAACAAAGGAGATCTGGTAATAGATGAAACTATTGAACATGTTATTGAAACCACACATTGCTTCTCAACAATAGAAGAATTAGAACTTTGTTATCAAAATCAGTCTAATTCTCATATTATCATCTCTTCACTTGATGTGTATGCATTAATTCAGGAATATGCCTCTAGTATTGATCATGAGTATGATGCCTTAATAGAGACCAAATATAAAACTGTTAGTAAGAAGGTTAAACCCGTAGCTCAACCACTACCAAAATTTAGTAATGATATTATAAAGAATGTAAGTCATGAGCCAATCCTCAGAAATCAGACAAATATTGGCCATGTATTTACTAAAGAATCCTTAAATCAAATTAAATTAGATGCTAGCGGTTTCCTTCTTCCAGCAGAAAAAGAGTATTTTCTGAAGATTATTGAGCAACATGGAAGAGCATTTTCTCTAGAGCCTTCAGAGATAGGTTGTGCAGATCCTAGGATAGTTTCACCAATTATAATTTTTACTATTCCCCATATTCCTTGGAATTTGCGCCCTATTCCTGTACCTAAAGCTCATCTTCCAGAGCTGATTAGATTACTTAAAGAAAAAATTCATATGCATATTTTAGAATCCTCTTCAGCTCCCTATTCAAACCGTTGGTTTACTGTGCCCAAGAAGAGTGGAAAACTTCGGTTTATTCAAGATCTTCAGCCAGTTAATAAAGTGACCATTAGAAATGTGGGTACAAGTCCAATTGTGGATGAATTTGCGGAAGCGTTTTCAGGCAATTCTATATATTCAATGGGTGATCTCTACTTTGGGTATGATCAATTTCAATTGGCACTAGAAAGTAGAGACATAACTACCATGAAAACACCTTTGGGATTAGTTAGGATGTATACGTTACCTCAAGGTGCAACCAATTCAGTAGCACACATGATGAGTGCAATGAATTTGGTTTTGCACGATTTCATTCTTCACATTACTATGCCTTTCATACATGACATTCCAATTAAGGGTTGCTTGGAAGAAGAGAAAGATAGCACTCTAGATGAAGATGGTTGTCGAAGATTTGTTAAGGATCATATCCTTGATTGCCAAAAGATCTTTCAACGATTTATTCAAGTTGGCTTAACATTATCTATAGAAAAATCTACTTTTGGTGTTGTTAGGGTCTTAAGCCCAAGGAAAAGATGATTGTGAAAGCCTTTATATATACTCGGCACACACACATATATACTCGGCACACACATCATGATCCCATATCACACATGCATTCTCATCACGCACAACACACATGCAAGCAAAAAGCCCATCCACATTCCCTCTCGTCACTCTTCTAGACTGTTCGTTCAACACGTCATGAATCTCTACTTCACATATCAACACACTTTCTACACACACCATCAAAAACCATTTCCGAGTTCCGTTTTCGATACTTTTCCCGGTCACACGATCGTTTTGCTGACCCCTTTGTCTCATTTCTAACCGAGTTCTCTTGCCAATTTCCCATTTCCTTCCCACCTAGGGTTTTCGATTCCCACTTACCTTTTCATCTACTCTGTGCTCTTTTGTTCATCAATCAGATCCTATGCTTGGTCGCCACCACCTCTCCTAAATTGATGGACACACGACAAAGACCACTCAAGTCTAACGTCGGGTCACCTCGACAAGACCGCTCATCATCAACGTGCTTTAGGACATCGCAAGTAGTTGCACAACCTAAGAGCCAAACTGAACACTTCCGGAAGGTTTGCAGACAACAATGCAACTAGCACGATTGGATTCCTCAAGTCCAAGCTTTCCATAGACACATCGCAACCAGAACCCTAGCCGAGCTTAAGCTTCAATTTGACATGTTTCATCGGGAGCCCACACATAACCCAAATCCCCACGACACAAACACGTATATTCCCATCCGAGCATCATGCTCTCTCACCTCTCTTATGTCCCCCCTCGAGCGAGGAATTCTTCTCATTCATTTTTTCCACATTTTTTTCTCTCTTTTTTCATCATTTTTTTTTCATATTTACTCACACTTGCCGGCCTACGCCGAAGCTGGATGCGACTCGTGGACTCGACCACCCGATCGAGTTTGTTCCACCCATCTACCAACCCAACGCAGCGCGCGACACACAGACAGCTAGCCCTATGCGAAACCGACGTCGGTTCGTGGCTTTGACCACCCGGCCAAAGTGGGTCCACCCACCTATCGGCCCACATAGGCGCGTAGCCACACTCACACATACACAAACATATATTTTTCTCATTTGCTTTTCATTCCCGCATCTCGAGAATTAGGAGACAAAAGAAAGGACCTTTTCCCAACCCAACCAATCACGACACACACACATATATCCCCTCGTGGACATCCCAATGAGACATATCTCCTCTCTGCTGCCACTCAAGCCAAAATCCAGCCACTGATGCCATGGTCAACCCGTCCTCGCAAAACCCGCACATACTAACCACTTTGTCGACCTGAAACCTCAAAAAGTGTCACTTTAGTTCCTAAGTGCACAACACACTTGGTCCACCCGTCCTCACATCTTTGACTCGCAATCCGCAAAGCAAACCCTAATCAAACTCAAGCCGTCCTCACCGGCATCCATCATATCATCTTTTTCTTTTTCATCTCCATCCTCTGCCATTCCACATGATTCGACAGCTTGCTGATATTGTCCTCTAGCCAGGCGATACGGTCTGGAAGGCCACCATTCATTACTACACCTCTTAATGCCTCGAGCTTCAGAGCTAAATCCCTTATCCCTTCTTCTTTTCGCTCATCACTGCCTTGGAGTCGAAAAATCTCATCATCCACTTGATGGAATCGAACCCACATTTTCTTCTTCTCCTCTTCTAAATGGCTCATCTTTCTTTCTATTTCCAAAGGAACCTCCTCGCTCCTCCCGACTTGGCCAGACAACTTTTCAACCTCTTCTCGAATCGACCTCTCCTCCCAGATTCTACTCATATTTTCTTCATCCAGATCATCTACCTTCTTCGACAATTCATTCTTCGTTCTTTCTAACTCTGCTCCGAACGCATCCAACCTATCCAACACCGCTTTCAGCTCTTCCTCCGTTTTCCTCGCTCTCGGATCCTCCACCTGTCCTCGCATCTCGTCGTCTTTCCGATTCATCCACCTACCGAGCTTGCTACTCAGCCTTGCATTCTCTTTTTCTACCCGTCTCACTTTCTCATGGCTCTCTGCTTGGGCACTTTTCATTCTTTCTAACTCGAGGTGGAACTCATCACATGCCTTACCCGCTTGATCACTGTATCGACGGATTATGCTTTGTACCTTCTCGATTTCATGCTCCATTCCTTCGACTCTCCTCATCAGGTCATCCTCGTCTCTTGAGAGCTCTTCTTCGATCGCAACTCCAGAGCAGTTGGCTACCATCAAGGCGGATCTCAAGTCCAAGACCACGTTTTCACTCTCAGGTCTCACAAGATCTTGCCTCCAGCTTTTTTTTACTTTTCCACTCCTTGTTTTCGCTTTTCAACATTTGTACTTGCTTTTCCCAAGTTCTTAGGACCTCGGCCATTTTCACTTGATTTTCCTCTAATTTCTCTATTTTGATCCTCTCGTTATCTCGCTCCACATGCAACCAATTGACTTGACATTCCAAGCTCTTCACAAGTTCTACCAAGTCTCGATCATGAGATCGAGTGTCCTTGCTTCCACTTGCTCTCGCAGTTTCCGTCGATGAAGTAACTCCACCTTTGTCAACTTCCACATACAAAGAGGATAAGCACCTATCTGGTTCATTCGTTGTGACCTTTAGGTCAATCATCTCTTTTGAGCCACACACGTGCTCGCATAGTCTCTTTTTCCCACAGTCCGCACATGTGGGGACAAAATCCAACGGGGTGCATACACGAGGGCAATATTTGGCTATATGCCCAATCTGCTCGCAACACCAGCATCTCACATAATTTGATATCGGGCCAAATCGCCACCCTCGGTTCACATGATGTCTCATGGTCGGACGAGAATCTATCCATCTCCTATTTTGTCCAAAATTCGGTTGCCTCATATTGGCATTCTCCAAACCACATGCTGGCTTTTGTTGGGCCATTTCTTTAATGAAGGTCAAAGCAGATTTGGGATCGACTTGGCTGTGCCACACGATTGGGGCACCAAGCGAACTCGTAGCACTCTCGATGAGAAGTGCTAAGTCAATTCCCGGCAAACGCACCAAAATGATAGGTTCCTAATGCCCAAGAAAAAGAGTGATTATACGAGACTTTATTTTGTTTAACCCCTCGCAATCGGTTTACTTGGATTACCTAGAGCCCACAATTATCTCACAATGGATTATTCCTATATCTATGCACTAGCTCATATGTTCCCGGCAAACGCACCAAAATGTTAGGGTCTTAAGCCCAAGGAAAAGATGATTGTGAAAGCCTTTATTTCGCTTAAACCCCTCGCAATCGGTCTACTTGGATTACCTAGAGCCCACAATTATCCCTCGAGGAATTCCTCCTTTGTATATGTACTAGTTCATATGCTTCCCGGCAAACACACCAAAATGTTTTCACCTTTGGTTCAAAGGGAATTGTCTTACACACGCTTGTATTTTTGCTTAGTTTCCTCATATTCTATCACCCTTCCTCACTTTGAGACCACGATTGCCCTCAAATGTATTCTCTGTTGGGATCTCCAGCAAGAGCACTGATTTAAACAACCGCTTCCTTTTTACTCTCAACCTCTACTATTCCTCACACACTCGCAAGAAACCCTTTGCAACCTCCCCAAACACTCATTCCCGCATACGCTTCTTTTTCTCTCTCTCACGTACACACACATATGCCCATACACATGCTCTCACACAGACTCTCAACCTTTATACTCGAATACACACACACCCACTCTCCTTTACTCTTTTTCCTCTTTTCCCTTTCCACTTCATCTCTATCATTATTCAAGCTCTCCCTTACTCTCAACCGCAGGCATAAACTCACTCATACACTTGCCCATATCTACTTGCACATCTATATTCACTCTCTCTCTCTCTCTAGAAGAAGCGTGGAAGTTATTCGGAGCCAGGGTCAGCTAGTCAATGGGTGAGAAAATACAGACTGTGTGCGATACAGAGGGAGCACATAGAAGAGTACTCAAAACTGAGAAGAAAATCCACTCGAAATTAACACTAGTTCTCTCAGGTTTCATTGGGATGCGACAAGAAGCAATAAAAAACAAAAAAATTAGGAGCTTGCATCGAACAAAAATGATCAGTATTTTTTCCCTCAAAATGATGGAATATATGCAAAATTATGGTTCCTTTGTTCAACTCAGGAGAACGTCCAGAATTGCTACACTATGGGACAAGGGCATTCATTGAATCATTAGAAATCAAAGTCTGAACCTACAGCCATTATCTATATCCAACATAACGACAAATATGAAGATGACTCACGTAATTCCAACTGCTATGCCTCTGCACGCATGCCTTTGATCATGAAGCTTTTCCAGCCCAACAGTCAAAAGCAACTTCTTCTAACAATTGCAACATCCACACCCAACCAATACATCTCAGGTCGCATCTTCTGCTGTGAATTCAAATATCTCAGGAGAACTCGGTTAGAAGTGCGCTTATGATAAGTCCTCAAATCTGGATATCTGCGAACTCCCTGTTCCTTTCAGTGGTACTCGTGCAAGCTGCTTCTTTTTCCTAAATTCAAATGTACATGCACATAGCTCTAATTCGTCCTTTGTGTGTTTTCACTCTAACTGTTCTTTGCTTCAGGTCATTGTGCTAATTGTTGAAGACTATGCTCCTTGCTCATGAGCTTTTGATGACGAGACATCTATATCAAGTAAAAAGGAAGCATTCCAAAACTTCTCATGTCTATCTCCCTCATATAACCACATGCCCAACTCGAAACAATGCGAGCAATAAAAATGGCCAGAGCTTCTGTTCACAAAGGTGCCTTCCTGATTTCATCTTGCGTTTGTCTTTAGAGTTGATATCATCACAGTCTTGAATATATCAACAGTTTCTAAGTCTCTTTTTGTAATGTTTCTCTTTTCCCTCTACTCCACAACAGAGTCATTATGTCATTATAAGCACATTTTTTTTTTTGAATCAAAAGGAAACGAAAGGCTTCATTACAGTAAGAAGAACACACATATCTCAGAGATGCAGCCCAATATAGATGCAGAATGTCTTCAGGTTCAAATGTGAAGAAGAAAAAATTGGCATTGCTGGTCATCATCTTTTTGACTCATCTTTCTTCTCCATTCACTTAATTCCAATGCAATAGCCTCTGCTATCCTCGTTTCTTCACACGTCCTTTAACTATGAAAGTAGGATATGAAGTCGTCAAAAGCTTGATCAATACATGGCTGTTCGACAGGTTTCAGCATTCATCTTTTACATGAAGTGTTTGCTTCTAGAACCAATGAGTTTTTCTGGAAGTTCTTCAATGTGAGTGCTATGCTTCAAAGAAGTGTCAAAGTGTCGACAGCACCATTGGCTTGATATGAAACAATAGAGCAGGTTCAATTTCCCTATACCATAAGTAAAGTACATGCTCACAAGCTGCGAATTCATGTCTCTCTTTCGTTTGATATTTGAACATTCATTATTATCAACTTCCTAGCCCAGAGGACTAGAGACTCCTTTCTCATATTCAGTAACACATAAGCATCATCTCTTCTCTAAAACCATTGACGAAGTAATCTTAGCCCTACTTGACCTGCAGGCTGTTGTTCTCTGTAGCGGCTACTTTCCCAAGAAGATAAAAAGCCCAACCTAAGAGCACTGCACAGGAGGAAAGAATTTTGCTCTTGACTGCTATATCTCCTTCTCCATCCTCCATGTTTTTGAACCTTTTCCCATAGAGAGACGTACAATGTTTCTTCCTTTGCTTTCTTTTCTATTGAGTGCCTTTCTTCACGTGCCTACTGCCCTTCCTGCCATTTTACAAATCAAGGCGACTTCATCCCTGTCACGCTTGATAACCTGTGTGTATTCTACTTTGCCTGACAATTCAAGCGCCTCCCTTCTGCCAACACGTTCCAGTGATTTCCCAGCACGTAGAATAGGAACATTTCTAATACATCCCTTTTCTTTTTCCTACTACGCTCTCTGAAATAAAAAGAAAGTTGAGCTGAGCTGAAAATCCTAAAACCTCTTTTAAAGTCTACTGTTCTCTCTTGGAACAGCCGGCAGCTTCTTTTCCCAGCTCTACTGTGGCTACTCCAGCCTCTTCTTTTCTCAAGCCCCCTGTGCCCCCAGTTCGCCTCTCGAGTCCCCGGCTTCTCCTCCTGGAAACGCCACACACTCCCATTGCTTCTCACTGCTTGATGAATTGAGCTGCCTCATCTAAAAGACCAGCACGACCATAAACATCCACCATGCATGCGTAATGTTCCGATGTGGGAATGACTCCATGTGATCTTCCCTGATCATGTCTTGAGCCAATCTCAGGGTCTGCGTACCATAGCCGTGCTGAGCATAGCAGGAGATGAGGGCATTCCCCCCACACAATGTCCTTCATAGGCATATTTCTAAACACCTTTAATGCTTCACAAAGGACCCCACACTTACCATACATGTCCACTAAAGCATTATCCACAAAAAGGTTCTGCTCCCTACCACTAAATAGAATAAGGGAATGAATAATTCTTCCTTGCTTAAAATTTGTTGTTTCTGCACATGCATTGAAAACGCTGACATATGTAATATCTTCTGCATGTAAACCTTCTACATGCATTTGTTCATAGAGCTCTAAGACATCCTCCCCATCTCCTCGCTCTGCACATCCTGTAACGATGGTGTTCCATGAGACTACATTTCGTTCTGGCATCACTTCAAATACCCTCCATGCTTCTATAAGTCTTCCACAAGTGCAATAAACATCAACTAGACAACTTCCAATATATAGATCTGTCTCATGGCCATACTCTATACAACAATTATGGATAAGTTGACAAAACTCCAGATGCTCCTCTGTCTGGCATCCCTTCAGTAGATTTAAGAAGGTGACTTCATCAGGTTTCAAGCTATCTCCCTCCATTTGTTCAAAGAGTTTGACAGCTTCCTCAACACTATGAGAGTATCCTGCAATCAAGCATATTTTCCTGCCAAATAGAACCACATTAGTGCATCAAAACCAATCATTTTTTTGAGCTAACATACTCCCCTCTTCTTATCTGCGAAGTCGTCCTCGACGAGCGATATGCTACCTGCACTCCAGTTCCAACATGTGATCATCACTCAATCAAGTACAAATCTTTACCTTGCATGACCATACTATTCTTCCTCAATGTAGCACCTGAAATCATACTCATACAATCATTTGTTAGTACCAAAATCCAATCATTTCACTCACCATCTTCGTCCATCTTGATGATCTTCATCGCCATGTCCACCTGTCTCCAAACTTCATTAAAACATTAGAACCTTTCTTCATCAAATCACAATATGTACAACCAAAATGGAAAGACAATCATCCACATCACACATATATACTCGGCACACACATCATGATCCCATATCACACATGCATTCTCATCACGCACAACACACATGCAAGCAAAAAGCCCATCCACATTCCCTCTCGTCACTCTTCTAGACTGTTCGTTCAACACGTCATGAATCTCTACTTCACATATCAACACACTTTCTACACACACCATCAAAAACCATTTCTGAGTTCCGTTTCCGATACTTTTCCCGGTCACACGATCGTTTTGCTGACCCCTTTGTCTCATTTCTAACCGAGTTCTCTTGCCGATTTCCCATTTCCTTCCCACCTAGGGTTTTCGATTCCCACTTACCTTTTCATCTACTCTGTGCTCTTTTGTTCATCAATCAGATCCTATGCTTGGTCGCCACCACCTCTCCTAAATATATGGACACACGACAAAGACCACTCAAGTCTAACGTCGGGTCACCTCGACAAGACCGCTCATCATCAACGTGCTTCAGGACATCGCAAGTAGTTGCACAACCTAAGAGCCAAACTGAACACTTCCGGAAGGTTTGCAGACAACAATGCAACTAGCACGATTGGATTCCTCAAGTCCAAGCCTTCCATAGACACATCGCAACCAGAACCCTAGCCGAGCTTAAGCTTCAATTTGACATGTTTCATCGGGAGCCCACACATAACCCAAATCCCCACGACACAAACACGTATATTCCCATCCGAGCATCATGCTCTCTCACCTCTCTTATGTCCCCCCTCGAGCGAGGAATTCTTCTCATTCATTTTTTCCACATTTTTTTCTCTCTTTTTTCATCATTTTTTTTTCATATTTACTCACACTTGCCGGCCTACGCCGAAGCTGGATGCGACTCGTGGACTCGACCACCCGATCGAGTTTGTTCCACCCATCTACCAACCCAACGCAGCGCGCGACACACAGACAGCTAGCCCTATGCGAAACCGACGTCGGTTCGTGGCTTTGACCACCCGGCCAAAGTGGGTCCACCCACCTATCGGCCCACATAGGCGCGTAGCCACACTCACACATACACAAACATATATTTTTCTCATTTTCTTTTCATTCCCGCATCTCGAGAATTAGGAGACAAAAGAAAGGACCTTTTCCCAACCCAACCAATCACGACACACACACATATATCCCCTCGTGGACATCCCAATGAGACATATCTCCTCTCTGCTGCCACTCAAGCCAAAATCCAGCCACTGATTCCATGGTCAACCCGTCCTCGCAAAACCTGCACATACTAACCACTTTGTCGACCTGAAACCTCAAAAAGTGTCACTTTAGTTCCTAAGTGCACAACACACTTGGTCCACCCGTCCTCACATCTTTGACTCGCAATCTGCAAAGCAAACCCTAATCAAACTCAAGCCGTCCTCACCGGCATCCATCATATCATCTTTTTCTTTTTCATCTTCATCCTCTGCCTCGCAGAGATTCCACATGATTCGATAGCTTGCTGATATTGTCCTCTAGCCAGGCGATACGGTCTGGAAGGCCACCATTCATTACTACACCTCTTAATGCCTCGAGCTTCAGAGCTAAATCCCTTATCCCTTCTTCTTTTCGCTCATCACTGCCTTGGAGTCGAAAAATCTCATCATCCACTTGATGGAACCGAACCCACATTTTCTTCTTCTCCTCTTCTAAATGGCTCATCTTTCTTTCTATTTCCAAAGGAACCTCCTCGCTCCTCCCGACTTGGCCAGACAACTTTTCAACCTCTTCTCGAATCGACCTCTCCTCCCAGATTCTACTCATATTTTCTTCATCCAGATCATCTACCTTCTTCGACAATTCATTCTTCGTTCTTTCTAACTCTGCTCCGAACGCATCCAACCTATCCAACACCGCTTTCAGCTCTTCCTCCGTTTTCCTCGCTCTCGGATCCTCCACCTGTCCTCGCATCTCGTCGTCTTTCCGATTCATCCACCTACCGAGCTTGCTACTCAGCCTTGCATTCTCTTTTTCTACCCGTCTCACTTTCTCATGGCTCTCTGCTTGGGCACTTTTCATTCTTTCTAACTCGAGGTGGAACTCATCACATGCCTTACCCGCTTGATCACTGTATCGACGGATTATGCTTTGTACCTTCTCGATTTCATGCTCCATTCCTTCGACTCTCCTCATCAGGTCATCCTCGTCTCTTGAGAGCTCTTCTTCGATCGCAACTCCAAAGCAGTTGGCTACCATCAAGCCGGATCTCAAGTCCAAGACCACGTTTTCACTCTCAGGTCTCACAAGATCTTGCCTCCAGCTTTTTTTTACTCTTTTCCACTCCTTGTTTTCGCTTTTCAACATTTGTACTTGCTTTTCCCAAGTTCCTAGGACCTTGGCCATTTTCACTTGATTTTCCTCTAATTTCTCTATTTTGATCCTCTCGTTATCTCGCTCCACATGCAACCAATTGACTTGACATTCCAAGCTCTTCACAAGTTCTACCAAGTCTCGATCATGAGATCGAGTGTCCTTGCTTCCACTTGCTCTCGCAGTTTCCGTCGATGAAGTAACTCCACCTTTGTCAACTTCCACATACAAAGAGGATAAGCACCTATTTGGTTCATTCGTTGCGACCTTTAGGTCAATCATCTCTTTTGAGCCACACACGTGCTCGCATAGTCTCTTTTTCCCACAGTCCGCACATGTGGGGACAAAATCCAACGGGGTGCATACACGAGGGCAATATTTGGCTATATGCCCAATCTGCTCGCAACACCAGCATCTCACATAATTTGATATTGGGCCAAATCGCCACCCTCGGTTCACATGATGTCTCATGGTCGGACGAGAATCTATCCATCTCCTATTTTGTCCAAAATTCGGTTACCTCATATTGGCATTCTCCAAACCACATGCTGGCTTTTGTTGGGCCATTTCTTTAATGAAGGTCAAAGCAGATTTGGGATCGACTTGGCTGTGCCACACGATTGGGGCACCAAGCGAACTCGTAGCACTCTCGATGAGAAGTGCTAAGCCAATTCCCGGCAAACGCACCAAAATGATAGGTTCCTAATGCCCAAGGAAAAGAGTGATTATACGAGACTTTATTTTGTTTAACCCCTCGCAATCGGTTTACTTGGATTACCTAGAGCCCACAATTATCTCACAATGGATTATTCCTATATCTATGCACTAGCTCATATGTTCCCGGCAAACGCACCAAAATGTTAGGGTCTTAAGCCCAAGGAAAAGATGATTGTGAAAGCCTTTATTTCGCTTAAACCCCTCGCAATCGGTCTACTTGGATTACCTAGAGCCCACAATTATCCCTTGAGGAATTCCTCCTTTGTATATGTACTAGTTCATATGCTTCCCGGCAAACGCACCAAAATGTTTTCACCTTTGGTTCAAAGGGAATTGTCTTACACATGCTTGTATTTTTGCTTAGTTTCCTCATATTCTATCACCCTTCCTCACTTCGAGACCACGATTGCCCTCAAATGTATTCTCCGTTGGGATCTCCAGCAAGAGCACTGATTTAAACAACCGCTTCCTTTTTACTCTCAACCTCTACTATTCCTCACACACTCGCAAGAAACCCTTTGCAACCTCCCCAAACACTCATTCCCGCATACGCTTCTTTTTCTCTCTCTCACGTACACACACATATGCCCATACACATGCTCTCACACAGACTCTCAACCTTTATACTCGAATACACACACACCCACTCTCCTTTACTCTTTTTCCTCTTTTCCCTTTCCACTTCATCTCTATCATTATTCAAGCTCTCGCTTACTCTCAACCGCAGGCATACACTCACTCATACACTTGCCCATATCTACTTGCACATCTATATTCACTCTCTCTCTCTCTCTAGAAGAAGCGTGGAAGTTATTCGGAGCCAGGGTCAGCTAGTCAATGGGTGAGAAAATACAGACTGTGTGCGATACAGAGGGAGCACATAGAAGAGTACTCAAAACTGAGAAGAAAATCCACTCGAAATTAACACTAGTTCTCTCAGCTTCCATTGGGATGCGACAAGAAGCAATAAAAAACAAAAAAATTAGGAGCTTGCATCGAACAAAAATGATCAGTATTTTTTCGCTCAAAATGATGGAATATATGCAAAATTATGGTTCCTTTGTTCAACTCAGGAGAACGTCCAGAATTGCTACACTATGGGACAAGGGCATTCATTGAATCATTAGAAATCAAAGTCTGAACCTACAGCCATTATCTATATCCAACATAACAACAAATATGAAGATGACTCATGTAATTCCAACTGCTATGCCTCTGCACGCATGCCTTTGATCATGAAGCTTTTCCAGCCCAACAGTCAAAAGCAACTTCTTCTAACAATTGCAACATCCACACCCAACCAATACATCTCAGGTCGCATCTTCTGCTGTGAATTCAAATATCTCAGGAGGACTCGGTTAGAAGTGCGCTTATGATAAGTCCTCAAATCTGGATATCTGCGAACTCCCTATTCCTTTCAGTGGTACTCGTGCAAGCTGCTTCTTTTTCCTAAATTCAAATGTACATGCACATAGCTCTAATTCGTCCTTTGTGTGTTTTCACTCTAACTGTTCTTTGCTTCAGGTCATTGTGCTAACTGTTGAAGAGTATGCTCCTTGCTCATGAGCTTTTGATGACGAGACATCTATATCAAGTAAAAAGGAAGCATTCCAAAACTTCTCATGTCTATCTCCCTCATATAACCACATGCCCAACTCGAAACAATGCGAGCAATAAAAATGGCCAGAGCTTCTGTTCACAAAGGTGCTTTCCTGATTTCACCTTGCATTTGTCTTTAGAGTTGATCTCATCACAGTCTTGAATATATCAACAGTTTCTAAGTCTCTTTTTGTAATGTTTCTCTTTTCCCTCTACTCCACAACAGAGTCATTATGTCATTATAAGCACATTTTTTTTTGAATCAAAAGGAAACGAAAGGCTTCATTACAGTAAGAAGAACACACATATCTCAGAGATGCAGCCCAATAGAGATGCGGAATGTCTTCAGGTTCAAATGTGAAGAAGAAAAAATTGGCATTGCTGGTCATCATCTTTTTGACTCATCTTTCTTCTCCATTCACTTAATTCCAATGCAATAGCCTCTGCTATCCTCGTTTCTTCACACGTCCTTTAACTATGAAAGTAGGATATGAAGTCGTCAAAAGCTTGATCAATACATGGCTGTTCGACAGGTTTCAGCATTCATCTTTTACATGAAGTGTTTGCTTCTAGAACCAATGAGTTTTTCTGGAAGTTCTTCAATGTGAGTGCTATGCTTCAAACAAGTGTCAAAGTGTCGACAGCACCATTGGCTTGATATGAAACAATAGAGCAGGTTCAATTTCCCTATACCATAAGTAAAGTACATGCTCACAAGCTGCGAATTCATGTCTCTCTTTTGTTTGATATTTGAACATTCATTATTATCAACTTCCTAGCCCAGAGGACTAGAGACTCCTTTCTCATATTCAGTAACACATAAGCATCATCTCTTCTCTAAAACCATTGACGAAGTAATCTTAGCCCTACTTGACCTGCAGGCTGTTGTTCTCTGTAGCGGCTACTTTCCCAAGAAGATAAAAAGCCCAACCTAAGAGCGCTGCACAGGAGGAAAGAATTTTGCTCTTGACTACTATATCTCCTTCTCCATCCTCCATGTTTTTGAACCTTTTCCCATAGAGAGACGTACAATGTTTCTTCCTTTGCTTTCTTTTCTATTGAGTGCCTTTCTTCACGTGCCTACTGCCCTTCCTGCCATTTTACAAATCAAGGCGACTTCATCCCTGTCACGCTTGATAGCCTGTGTGTATTCTACTTTGCCTGACAATTCAAGCGCCTCCCTTCTGCCAACACGTTCCAGTGATTTCCCAGCACGTAGAATAGGAACATTTCTAATACATCCCTTTTCTTTTTCCTACTACGCTCTCTGAAATAAAAAGAAAGTTGAGCTGAGCTGAAAATCCTAAAACCTCTTTTAAAGTCTACTGTTCTCTCTTGGAACAGCCGGCAGCTTCTTTTCCCAGCTCTACTGTGGCTACTCCAGCCTCTTCTTTTCTCAAGCCCCCTGTGCCCCCAGTTCGCCTCTCGAGTCCCCGGCTTCTCCTCCTGGAAACGCCACACACTCCCGTTGCTTCTCACTGCTTGATGAATTGAGCTGCCTCATCTAAAAGACCAGCACGACCATAAACATCCACCATGCATGCGTAATGTTCCGATGTGGGAATGACTCCATGTGATCTTCCCTGATCATGTCTTGAGCCAATCTCAGGGTCTGCGTACCATAGCCGTGCTGAGCATAGCAGGAGATGAGGGCATTCCCCCCACACAATGTCCTTCATAGGCATATTTCTAAACACCTTTAATGCTTCACAAAGGACCCCACACTTACCATACATGTCCACTAAAGCATTATCCACAAAAAGGTTCTGCTCCCTACCACTAAATAGAATAAGGGAATGAATAATTCTTCCTTGCTTAAAATTTGTTGTTTCTGCACATGCATTGAAAACGCTGACATATGTAATATCTTCTGCATGTAAACCTTCTACATGCATTTGTTCATAGAGCTCTAAGACATCCTCCCCATCTCCTCGCTCTGCACATCCTGTAACGATGGCGTTCCATGAGACTACATTTCGTTCTGGCATCACTTCAAATACCCTCCATGCTTCTATAAGTCTTCCACAAGTGCAATAAACATCAACTAGACAACTTCCAATATATAGATCTGTCTCATGGCCATACTCTATACAACAATTATGGATAAGTTGACAAAACTCCAGATGCTCCTCTGTCTGGCATCCCTTCAGTAGATTTAAGAAGGTGACTTCATCAGGTTTCAAGCTATCTCCCTCCATTTGTTCAAAGAGTTTGACAGCTTCCTCAACACTATGAGAGTATCCTGCAATCAAGCATATTTTCCTGCCAAATAGAACCACATTAGTGCATCAAAACCAATCATTTTTTTGAGCTAACATACTCCCCTCTTCTTATCTGCGAAGTCGTCCTCGACGAGCGATATGCTACCTGCACTCCAGTTCCAACATGTGATCATCACTCAATCAAGTACAAATCTTTACCTTGCATGACCATACTCTTCTTCCTCAATGTAGCACCTGAAATCATACTCATACAATCATTTGTTAGTACCAAAATCCAATCATTTCACTCACCATCTTCATCCATCTTGATGTATCTTCATCGCCATGTCCACCTGTCTCCAAACTTCATTAAAACATTAGAACCTTTCTTCATCAAATCACAATATGTACAACCAAAATGGAAAGACAATCATCCACATCACACATATATACTCGGCACACACATCATGATCCCATATCACACATGCATTCTCATCACGCACAACACACATGCAAGCAAAAAGCCCATCCACATTCCCTCTCGTCACTCTTCTAGACTGTTCGTTCAACACGTCATGAATCTCTACTTCACATATCAACACACTTTCTACACACACCATCAAAAACCATTTCCGAGTTCCGTTTTCGATACTTTTCCCGGTCACACGATCGTTTTGCTGACCCCTTTGTCTCATTTCTAACCGAGTTCTCTTGCCAATTTCCCATTTCCTTCCCACCTAGGGTTTTCGATTCCCACTTACCTTTTCATCTACTCTGTGCTCTTTTGTTCATCAA
The DNA here is from genome assembly GCA_020310875.1 of Ceratopteris richardii. NCBI lineage: Eukaryota > Viridiplantae > Streptophyta > Polypodiopsida > Polypodiales > Pteridaceae > Ceratopteris > Ceratopteris richardii. The sequence goes on along the minus strand of CM035416.1, from coordinate 20,347,695 downwards.
TCAGATCCTATGCTTGGTCGCCACCACCTCTCCTAAATTGATGGACACACGACAAAGACCACTCAAGTCTAACGTCGGGTCACCTCGACAAGACCGCTCATCATCAACGTGCTTCAGGACATCGCAAGTAGTTGCACAACCTAAGAGCCAAACTGAACACTTCCGGAAGGTTTGCAGACAACAATGCAACTAGCACGATTGGATTCCTCAAGTCTAAGCTTTCCATAGACACATCGCAACCAGAACCCTAGCCGAGCTTAAGCTTCAATTTGACATGTTTCATCGAGAGCCCACACATAACCCAAATCCCCACGACACAAACACGTATATTCCCATCCGAGCATCATGCTCTCTCACCTCTCTTATGTCCCCCCTCGAGCGAGGAATTCTTCTCATTCATTTTTTCCACATTTTTTTCTCTCTTTTTTCATCATTTTTTTTTTCATATTTACTCACACTTGCCGGCCTACGCCGAAGCTGGATGGGACTCGTGGACTCGACCACCCGATCGAGTTTGTTCCACCCATCTACCAACCCAACGCAGCGCGCGACACACAGACAGCTAGCCCTATGCGAAACCGACGTCGGTTCGTGGCTTTGACCACCCGGCCAAAGTGGGTCCACCCACCTATCGGCCCACATAGGCGCGTAGCCACACTCACACATACACAAACATATATTTTTCTCATTTTCTTTTCATTCCCGCATCTCGAGAATTAGGAGACAAAAGAAAGGACCTTTTCCCAACCCAACCAATCACGACACACACACATATATCCCCTCGTGGACATCCCAATGAGACATATCTCCTCTCTGCTGCCACTCAAGCCAAAATCCAGCCACTGATGCCATGGTCAACCCGTCCTCGCAAAACCTGCACATACTAACCACTTTGTCGACCTGAAACCTCAAAAAGTGTCACTTTAGTTCCTAAGTGCACAACACACTTGGTCCACCCGTCCTCACATCTTTGACTCGCAATCCGCAAAGCAAACCCTAATCAAACTCAAGCCGTCCTCACCGGCATCCATCATATCATCTTTTTCTTTTTCATTTCCATCCTCTGCCTCGCAGAGATTCCACATGATTCGACAGCTTGCTGATATTGTCCTCTAGCCAGGCGATACGGTCTGGAAGGCCACCATTCATTACTACACCTCTTAATGCCTCGAGCTTTAGAGATAAATCCCTTATCCCTTCTTCTTTTCGCTCATCACTGCCTTGGAGTCGAAAAATCTCATCATCCACTTGATGGAATCGAACCCACATTTTCTTCTTCTCCTCTTCTAAATGGCTCATCTTTCTTTCTATTTCCAAAGGAACCTCCTCGCTCCTCCCGACTTGGCCAGACAACTTTTCAACCTCTTCTCGAATCGACCTCTCCTCCCAGATTCTACTCATATTTTCTTCATCCAGATCATCTACCTTCTTCGACAATTCATTCTTCGTTCTTTCTAACTCTGCTCCGAACGCATCCAACCTATCCAACACCGCTTTCAGCTCTTCCTCCGTTTTCCTCGCTCTCGGATCCTCCACCTGTCCTCGCATCTCGTCGTCTTTCCGATTCATCCACCTACCGAGCTTGCTACTCAGCCTTGCATTCTCTTTTTCTACCCGTCTCACTTTCTCATGGCTCTCTGCTTGGGCACTTTTCATTCTTTCTAACTCGAGGTGGAACTCATCACATGCCTTACCCGCTTGATCACTGTATCGACGGATTATGCTTTGTACCTTCTCGATTTCATGCTCCATTCCTTCGACTCTCCTCATCAGGTCATCCTCGTCTCTTGAGAGCTCTTCTTCGATCGCAACTCCAAAGCAGTTGGCTACCATCAAGCCGGATCTCAAGTCCAAGACCACGTTTTCACTCTCAGGTCTCACAAGATCTTGCCTCCAGCTTTTTTTTACTCTTTTCCACTCCTTGTTTTCGCTTTTCAACATTTGTACTTGCTTTTCCCAAGTTCCTAGGACCTCGGCCATTTTCACTTGATTTTCCTCTAATTTCTCTATTTTGATCCTCTCGTTATCTCGCTCCACATGCAACCAATTGACTTGACATTCCAAGCTCTTCACAAGTTCTACCAAGTCTCGATCATGAGATCGAGTGTCCTTGCTTCCACTTGCTCTCGCAGTTTCCGTCGATGAAGTAACTCCACCTTTGTCAACTTCCACATACAAAGAGGATAAGCACCTATCTGGTTCATTCGTTGCGACCTTTAGGTCAATCATCTCTTTTGAGCCACACACGTGCTCGCATAGTCTCTTTTTCCCACAGTCCGCACATGTGGGGACAAAATCGAACGGGGTGCATACACGAGGGCAATATTTGGCTATATGCCCAATCTGCTCGCAACACCAGCATCTCACATAATTTGATATCGGGCCAAATCGCCACCCTCGGTTCACATGATGTCTCATGGTCGGACGAGAATCTATCCATCTCCTATTTTGTCCAAAATTCGATTGCCTCATATTGGCATTCTCCAAACCACATGCTGGCTTTTGTTGGGCCATTTCTTTAATGAAGGTCAAAGGAGATTTGGGATCGACTTGGCTGTGCCACACGATTGGGGCACCAAGCGAACTCGTAGCACTCTCGATGAGAAGTGCTAAGCCAATTCCCGGAAAACGCACCAAAATGATAGGTTCCTAATGCCCAAGGAAAAGAGTGATTATACGAGACTTTATTTTGTTTAACCCCTCGCAATCGGTTTACTTGGATTACCTAGAGCCCACAATTATCTCACAATGGATTATTCCTATATCTATGCACTAGCTCATATGTTCCCGGCAAACGCACCAAAATGTTAGGGTCTTAAGCCCAAGGAAAAGATGATTGTGAAAGCCTTTATTTCGCTTAAACCCCTCGCAATCGGTCTACTTGGATTACCTAGAGCCCACAATTATCCCTCGAGGAATTCCTCCTTTGTATATGTACTAGTTCATATGCTTCCCGGCAAACGCACCAAAATGTTTTCACCTTTGGTTCAAAGGGAATTGTCTTACACATGCTTGTATTTTTGCTTAGTTTCCTCATATTCTATCACCCTTCCTCACTTCGAGACCACGATTGCCCTCAAATGTATTCTCCGTTGGGATCTCCAGCAAGAGCACTGATTTAAACAACCGCTTCCTTTTTACTCTCAACCTCTACTATTCCTCACACACTCGCAAGAAACCCTTTGCAACCTCCCCAAACACTCATTCCCGCATACGCTTCTTTTTCTCTCTCTCACGTACACACACATATGCCCATACACATGCTCTCACACAGACTCTCAACCTTTATACTCGAATACACACACACCCACTCTCCTTTACTCTTTTTCCTCTTTTCCCTTTCCACTTCATCTCTATCATTATTCAAGCTCTCGCTTACTCTCAACCGCAGGCATACACTCACTCATACACTTGCCCTTATCTACTTGCACATCTATATTCACTCTCTCTCTCTCTCTAGAAGAAGCATGGAAGTTATTCGGAGCCAGGGTCAGCTAGTCAATGGGTGAGAAAATACAGACTGTGTGCGATACAGAGGGAGCACATAGAAGAGTACTCAAAACTGAGAAGAAAATCCACTCGAAATTAACACTAGTTCTCTCAGGTTTCATTGGGATGCGACAAGAAGCAATAAAAAACAAAAAAATTAGGAGCTTGCATCGAACAAAAATGATCAGTATTTTTTCGCTCAAAATGATGGAATATATGCAAAATTATGGTTCCTTTGTTCAACTCAGGAGAACGTCCAGAATTGCTACACTATGGGACAAGGGCATTCATTGAATCATTAGAAATCAAAGTCTGAACCTACAGCCATTATCTATATCCAACATAACAACAAATATGAAGATGACTCACGTAATTCCAACTGCTATGCCTCTGCACGCATGCCTTTGATCATGAAGCTTTTCCAGCCCAACAGTCAAAAGCAACTTCTTCTAACAATTGCAACATCCACACCCAACCAATACATCTCAGGTCGCATCTTCTGCTGTGAATTCAAATATCTCAGGAGAACTTGATTAGAAGTGCGCTTATGATAAGTCCTCAAATCTGGATATCTGCGAACTCCCTGTTCCTTTCAGTGGTACTCGTGCAAGCTGCTTCTTTTTCCTAAATTCAAATGTACATGCACATAGCTCTAATTCGTCCTTTGTGTGTTTTCACTCTAACTGTTCTTTGCTTCAGGTCATTGTGCTAACTGTTGAAGACTATGCTCCTTGCTCATGAGCTTTTGATGACGAGACATCTATATCAAGTAAAAAGGAAGCATTCCAAAACTTCTCATGTCTATCTCCCTCATATAACCACATGCCCAACTCGAAACAATGCGAGCAATAAAAATGGCCAGAGCTTCTGTTCACAAAGGTGCTTTCCTGATTTCACCTTGCGTTTGTCTTTAGAGTTGATCTCATCACAGTCTTGAATATATCAACAGTTTCTAAGTCTCTTTTTGTAATGTTTCTCTTTTCCCTCTACTCCACAACAGAGTCATTATGTCATTATAAGCACATTTTTTTTTTTTGAATCAAAAGGAAACGAAAGGCTTCATTACAGTAAGAAGAACACACATATCTTAGAGATGCAGCCCAATATAGATGCGGAATGTCTTCAGGTTCAAATGTGAAGGAGAAAAAATTGGCATTGCTGGTCATCATCTTTTTGACTCATCTTTCTTCTCCATTCACTTAATTCCAATGCAATAGCCTCTGCTATCCTCGTTTCTTCACACGTCCTTTAACTATGAAAGTAGGATATGAAGTTGTCAAAAGCTTGATCAATACATGGCTGTTCGACAGGTTTCAGCATTCATCTTTTACATGAAGTGTTTGCTTCTAGAACCAATGAGTTTTTCTGGAAGTTCTTCAATGTGAGTGCTATGCTTCAAACAAGTGTCAAAGTGTCGACAGCACCATTGGCTTGATATGAAACAATAGAGCAGGTTCAATTTCCCTATACCATAAGTAAAGTACATGCTCACAAGCTGCGAATTCATGTCTCTCTTTCGTTTGATATTTGAACATTCATTATTATCAACTTCCTAGCCCAGAGGACTAGAGACTCCTTTCTCATATTCAGTAACACATAAGCATCATCTCTTCTCTAAAACCATTGACGAAGTAATCTTAGCCCTACTTGACCTGCAGGCTGTTGTTCTCTGTAGCGGCTACTTTCCCAAGAAGATAAAAAGCCCAACCTAAAAGCGCTGCACAGGAGGAAAGAATTTTGCTCTTGACTACTATATCTCCTTCTCCATCCTCCATGTTTTTGAACCTTTTCCCATAGAGAGACGTACAATGTTTCTTCCTTTGCTTTCTTTTCTATTGAGTGCCTTTCTTCACGTGCCTACTGCCCTTCCTGCCATTTTACAAATCAAGGCGACTTCATCCCTGTCACGCTTGATAACCTGTGTGTATTCTACTTTGCTTGACAATTCAAGCGCCTCCCTTCTGCCAACACGTTCCAGTGATTTCCCAGCACGTAGAATAGGAACATTTCTAATACATCCCTTTTCTTTTTCCTACTACGCTCTCTGAAATAAAAAGAAAGTTGAGCTGAGCTGAAAATCCTAAAACCTCTTTTAAAGTCTACTGTTCTCTCTTGGAACAGCTGGCAGCTTCTTTTCCCAGCTCTACTGTGGCTACTCCAGCCTCTTCTTTTCTCAAGCCCCCTGTGCCCCCAGTTCGCCTCTCGAGTCCCCGGCTTCTCCTCCTGGAAACGCCACACACTCTCGTTGCTTCTCACTGCTTGATGAATTGAGCTGCCTCATCTAAAAGACCAGCACGACCATAAACATCCACCATGCATGAGTAATGTTCCGATGTGGGAATGACTCCATGTGATCTTCCCTGATCATGTCTTGAGCCAATCTCAGGGTCTGCGTACCATAGCCGTGCTGAGCATAGCAGGAGATGAGGGCATTCCCCCCACACAATGTCCTTCATAGGCATATTTCTAAACACCTTTAATGCTTCACAAAGGACCCCACACTTACCATACATGTCCACTAAAGCATTATCCACAAAAAGGTTCTGATCCCTACCACTAAATAGAATAAGGGAATGAATAATTCTTCCTTGCTTAAAATTTGTTGTTTCTGCACATGCATTGAAAACGCTGACATATGTAATATCTTCTGCATGTAAACCTTCTACATGCATTTGTTCATAGAGCTCTAATACATCCTCCCCATCTCCTCGCTCTGCACATCCTGTAACGATGGCGTTCCATGAGACTACATTTCGTTCTGGCATCACTTCAAATACCCTCCATGCTTCTATAAGTCTTCCACAAGTGCAATAAACATCAACTAGACAACTTCCAATATATAGATCTGTCTCATGGCCATACTCTATACAACAATTATGGATAAGTTGACAAAACTCCAGATGCTCCTCTGTCTGGCATCCCTTCAGTAGATTTAAGAAGGTGACTTCATCAGGTTTCAAGCTATCTCCCTCCATTTGTTCAAAGAGTTTGACAGCTTCCTCAACACTATGAGAGTATCCTGCAATCAAGCATATTTTCTTGCCAAATAAAACCACATTAGTGCATCAAAACCAATCATTTTTTTGAGCTAACATACTCCCCTCTTCTTATCTGTGAAGTCGTCCTCGACGAGCGATATGCTACCTACACTCCAGTTCCAACATGTGATCATCACTCAATCAAGTACAAATCTTTACCTTGCATGACCATACTCTTCTTCCTCAATGTAGCACCTGAAATCATACTCATACAATCATTTGTTAGTACCAAAATCCAATCATTTCACTCACCATCTTCGTCCATCTTGATGTATCTTCATCGCCATGTCCACCTGTCTCCAAACTTCATTAAAACATTAGAACCTTTCTTCATCAAATCACAATATGTACAACCAAAATGGAAAGACAATCATCCACATCACACATATATACTCGGCACACACATCATGATCCCATATCACACATGCATTCTCATCACGCACAACACACATGCAAGCAAAAAGCCCATCCACATTCCCTCTCGTCACTCTTCTAGACTGTTCGTTCAACACGTCATGAATATCTACTTCACATATCAACACACTTTCTACACACACCATCAAAAACCATTTCCGAGTTCCGTTTTCGATACTTTTCCCGGTCACACGATCGTTTTGCTGACCCCTTTGTCTCATTTCTAACCGAGTTCTCTTGCCAATTTCCCATTTCCTTCCCACCTAGGGTTTTCGATTCCCACTTACCTTTTCATCTACTCTGTGCTCTTTTGTTCATCAATCAGATCCTATGCTTGGTCGCCACCACCTCTCCTAAATTGATGGACACACGACAAAGACCACTCAAGTCTAACGTCGGGTCACCTCGACAAGACCGCTCATCATCAACGTGCTTCAGGACATCGCAAGTAGTTGCTTAACCTAAGAGCCAAACTGAACACTTCCGGAAGGTTTGTAGACAACAATGCAACTAGCACGATTGGATTCCTCAAGTCCAAGCTTTCCATAGACACATCGCAACCAGAACCCTAGCCGAGCTTAAGCTTCAATTTGACATGTTTCATCGGGAGCCCACACATAACCCAAATCCCCACGACACAAACACGTATATTCCCATCCGAGCATCATGCTCTCTCACCTCTCTTATGTCCCCCCTCGAGCGAGGAATTCTTCTCATTCATTTTTTCCACATTTTTTTCTCTCTTTTTTCATCATTTTTTTTTTCATATTTACTCACACTTGCCGGCCTACGCCGAAGCTGGATGCGACTCGTGGACTCGACCACCCGATCGAGTTTGTTCCACCCATTTACCAACCCAACGCAGCGCGCGACACACAGACAGCTAGCCCTATGCGAAACCGACGTCGGTTCGTGGCTTTGACCACCCGGCCAAAGTGGGTCCACCCACCTATCGGCCCACATAGGCGCGTAGCCACACTCACACATACACAAACATATATTTTTCTCATTTTCTTTTCATTCCCGCATCTCGAGAATTAGGAGACAAAAGAAAGGACCTTTTCCCAACCCAACCAATCACGACACACACACATATATCCCCTCGTGGACATCCCAATGAGACATATCTCCTCTCTGCTGCCACTCAAGCCAAAATCCAGCCACTGATGCCATGGTCGACCCGTCCTCGCAAAACCCGCACATACTAACCACTTTGTCGACCTGAAACCTCAAAAAGTGTCACTTTAGTTCCTAAGTGCACAACACACTTGGTCCACCCGTCCTCACATCTTTGACTCGCAATCCGCAAAGCAAACCCTAATCAAACTCAAGCCGTCCTCACCGGCATCCATCATATCATCTTTTTCTTTTTCATCTCCATCCTCTGCCTCGCAGAGATTCCACATGATTCGACAGCTTGTTGATATTGTCCTCTAGCCAGGCGATACGGTGTGGAAGGCCACCATTCATTACTACACCTCTTAATGCCTCGAGCTTCAGAGCTAAATCCCTTATCCCTTCTTCTTTTCGCTCATCACTGCCTTGGAGTCGAAAAATCTCATCATCCACTTGATGGAACCGAACCCACATTTTCTTCTTCTCCTCTTCTAAATGGCTCATCTTTCTTTCTATTTCCAAAGGAACCTCCTCGCTCCTCCCGACTTGGCCAGACAACTTTTCAACCTCTTCTCGAATCGACCTCTCCTCCCAGATTCTACTCATATTTTCTTCATCCAGATCATCTACCTTCTTCGACAATTCATTCTTCGTTCTTTCTAACTCTGCTCCGAACGCATCCAACCTATCCAACACCGCTTTCAGCTCTTCCTCCGTTTTCCTCGCTCTCGGATCCTCCACCTGTCCTCGCATCTCGTCGTCTTTCCGATTCATCCACCTACCGAGCTTGCTGTTTTCGCTTTTCAACATTTGTACTTGCTTTTCCCAAGTTCCTAGGACCTCGGCCATTTTCACTTGATTTTCCTCTAATTTCTCTATTTTTTCCCACTATTGCATTCCTCTAGATCCTCTGCTCTGAATAGGGGTTAAGCCTTTCCCCTCTAACAAAAAAGTTGCGAAGAAAGAAAAGATGTATAAAGCAATACATTAATGGTTGCTGCATATGAAAAATGAGAAAAAGAGATACAAAAAAAAAAAAAGAAGAAGAAGAAAAAAAAACAATTGTGATCTTGAAATCGCTTCTGGTGTGTATGCGGGCAATATGAGGTGGATTTATGCTATAGAGGAATTAGTTAGATGCATCTTATGACAAGTGGATAGGAAATGAGGAATAGAACACTTATATAAAATATTTATTACTTTTGAACAGAGTTAATAGAGAAGTAAGTACCCGGACTATCTGAATGACTTCTATAGAATTTTCTAAAACTAGTTTTCAAATTCATGCATTGAACGAAAAAGTTTTTAATTCAAGCTTTTGTAATTTTAACAGTTTTCTTTACTATCAGAAGTTGTACTAATGAGAACGAGCATATTTAAAATACTGTTTCAAAATAATTTTAACAAATATTTTTCAAAAGAATTTGATATTGCCTTCTATGATCTGCAGGTTTGGCCCATCGAGGATGATGTGCAGGTTTGGTGGGGGCGGATGTCGAAAAGTTTTCAACCTTCCCGTTGACGACCAGGAAAATAAACAAATGATTATTGGTTAATTATAATCTCTTTATTATAATGTTTTGCTTGAAACTAATCTTTTGTTAAGTGTTTGCAGGTTCAAATGGATGAAGAAAACATAAGTTCATATTATGGTTTATCTTAAAACTGCTCGTATAATGTGTGTTTAGGTTATTGAAACATTGAATTATGGGTTTAAGACCCTAGGTTTACATTTATTTATATGTATTTAAGTTAAGAGCATTAATTCCTGGTTAATGTTAGGATAAAAGCTAGATTTTTAATGTGTTATCAGGGGTTTCCAAAGGGTTTCAAGTAGGTTTTCAAGGGTTTTTATTGAATTTTAAGGGTTAAAATAATAGATATTTAATTAAATTAATCTTTAAAATGAACATTTATGTATTCAAAATTAAAATATGATTTATTTAATTAATTTACTCATGTGTGTGAATTTAAATACTAAGGTATTAAGCTTAATTTAAATGAATTATTTAATTAGGGAAAATAGGATAATTAAATTAAAAATGGATAAATATTTTGTGGTGTGTGAGAGAGTTAGATTAAAGAATGGTTTATATATGATGTGGAAGTAAAGTGATTTAAGGAATGGTAATAATAAAAGATGCACTTAAAGTAGGTTAAAAAGAAACTTTAAATGAATGGTATATATGAAAATGGTTAAAAGAATGGAACAAATGCGTTGTGGAATTAAAGCTAATTTAAAGTATGGTAGAGATGTGTGGACAAAAGTGTGGATGAGAACTTAAAGTAAAAACCAAAAGAGTGGTAAAAAGAAGATCTCTGTGTGTATATATATGTATATTGTACTCCAGTTTTTTCCTAATATTTCTTGCAGGTACTTCTTTCTTTCCTTTTCTTGCTCTTATGTATGCATAGGAGAGAGTTCTATTTTTTTCCTTAGCTTGTGCGTACGTAGGCAGAGAGAGAGAGAGAGAGTTGCTTGCAGAAGACTTGTATATGTTCGTATGTGATGAGTGTGTTAAGAGAGTAGAGAGCGGAGTTATTGAATGAGAGTTGGCGGCATGCTCATGCGCAGAGGACGAGAGAGTGATTCTGATTGTTTTTCTTTTTTTTCTCCCCTGTTGAGCGTGCGCTGCTGCATGAGTTTTGACAGAGAGAGACGCTCGATTATTCAGCTCAGTAGAAGAGAGATCCATGATTTCTGAGATAAGCTCCTGCTGAGGTGAATATCTCTTCTGATGAATTGTGGGAGCTTTGCTATTTGAACTTAACATCAAAAAATCATCTACGGGCTGTGAGGCTTCTCTGCGCTTAGCCTGGGTGAATCTAATCATGCAATCACATATGCCACACAGGCTTGTGGCATGATTTAATCACTTCAAGCCAACCAGCATCATACACGCAATACACATATATCCTTTACGTGCATCGAGTCTCTCCATCTCCATGCGCTTTCCCTTACAGCTTCCCAGATTTTATGGGGAGGAGATCCAACAAGACTGTGTGCGTTCAGTGTGCCATGAAACGGTTTTTCTGCTACAGGCATCTGGGTTGGCGCAGAGCGTATGGCAGCATTTGTTGATGCACTTGTAGACATCTTACATCCACTAAACTTTTTTGCGCTTTCGAAGCGCTATCTCTCCAAGATCTGTTGATCACCATAGATGAGAACGAGAGGTAGAGAGATAGTAAAAAGTTGGCTACTTGGCGGCGCGCAACGCACAGATCTGAGACCGTAGTTGCTACTGCTATAGAGAGAGAAAAAGTATTGAAAGTCTGGCGGCGCTGCAAGCGAGTGGTACATCCATTGTCTTAAGAGAAAGAGAGAGAAAGTGAGAGAAAGAAAGGGCAGTAGAGAGAAGAGGATTGATGGCCGGCGGCTGTGCTAATAGATGGCGCTGTAGCTTGAATACTCAGAGATAGAGACGCTGTTCTTCAGACATGAGACTCACTTAAAATTTCTCTACCCAACTGCTCAAATCTGCACGTTAGAGTATGGAAGTGTTGCTGATTTTCTTGCCTCGCCAGAGCTTTTGACAAGGGCCTTGCAGCAAGCCCAGACTGAAGTTTATGAATCCGCTTTCAAGTTTCTTATTTCGCTCTTAAATTATTGTGGGGATTCCCAGGCTTTACCTCAAGGGCAGTTTGTTCATACTCATATTATAAAGACTAGCGTTGATCAGAACATCATTTTGCAGAATCTGTTAGTGCACATGTATGGAAAATATGATGCGATTAATGATGCATATGTCCTCTTTGCGAATATGCATCATCATGATCATCATTCATGGAATTTTATAGTAACAATGCATGCTCACAATCCGGGTTGGAATCTGAATTTAAATCTCCTAGACTGATTTTTAAAACTGAAAGAACTTTGGTGAATAAACATGTTCAGTACTATGAACACTTATTTTTTCAAATAAAGGAGATTTGCTAATGGGTAGGCGAATCCATTCTTCCTTAATTAACACTGAATATGAAATTTTAGAGGGTATAGGTAGTGCATTAATAAGTCTATACAGGAAATGTGATACTCTTAAGGATGCATTTTCAATATTCAGAAGAACATTGGAGAAAAATGTGGTTTTTGGTCTTCGATCATTACATGTTGTACCTTACATAGTTATGGAGAAGATGCCATTCAACTTTGGTGTCGCATGTAACTAGAAGCTGTTCTACCAAATAGAGCGACATTTCTTGGTATCTTTGATGAATGTGCATGAGTGAGAATGTATGCATTAGATGTGAATACTTTATTGTACGCATGAGGATATGCATGTGTATGCAAATGCTATGTGAATTAAGGTTTTTGATTTTCTAGTTCCTGTAACATTATTGATATTTCCTAATGTTTCTTGCAGACATTGAAAGCAAAAGTATCGAAGAGCATCGTGACAAAAAAGAAGAATTCAACAAACTAAAGATCCATTATTTGATATTAACCCATCAAACTTATCTTGATTAAGATTTTGTATAGGATTCTCTAGTTTTTAGCAACCTTTTAGATAAATTATATCATTGATTTATAGCATTGTAATCACCAAATTATTATCATTAGCTTTAATTCAATTTCAATTTGCATTCTCTTTCTTGTCAATGTCATCTAAAAATCCAATTGAATCTGAAAATAACGCACCTTTAGAAGTAGAAGTCAAAGTAGAAGTAGTTAAGGATATTATTACACACGAATCTTTAATTTCAATATCCCATGATTATTGTCTTAATAGATTTATAGCATTATTTTCGATTGCATCTAGTGACTCTCAAGATAACATAGATTCATTTCCACCACCATTAATTAGACGTTCGCAACCTAATCATTTACAAATCCAAGAAGACGAAATTATAATAGAAATTATAACTGAGGAAACTTTGATATTACCTACATCTCAAGAAGCCATTGATAGATATAGAGCAGCCCAGCCTTACGGTTCTTAGAAGTTTAAACTGTTACAATTATTTACTCGATATTTCGTAGATTTTTCAGTAATTTAGAATTTCTTTTACCTTAGACTGAAGAAAAATATACCTAAATTACCTAAGATTGTCTCATACACCCTACGTGTGCCGAGGGATTTAGAGGCTAACTGATCCACCAGCTGTATGTCCGCAACTTCCCGACACCGCCACTACAAACGACTCGAAGTATACTATAGGTTTAATAGAGCTTGACACGGTGTTGATATCAACTTTCTAAGATACAATCAATTTTCTACACCAAGGTAGCAACAAGGAATCCAAAGTGTAGCTATTTGTCTAAGTGTTGGACATAAAAGGGCTCACTACACACTTCTTGTTGTGCATAGGGGAACTCATTCTCGAGAGTTGGTATCATAGCGAAATTGGTGCAAAAGCTTCATCAACAAGGCTAGAGCTAAAGCAATGCTAAAGAGGAGCTACAAATAAAGGGGGAGCTTTACAAACTCAAGAGCAAAGGACCATATAACTACTTGAGGTAACCCTCAAAGTTTTTAATAGTCTTCAATGATTGAGTTGGGTCAAAAAGTAGAGAAGTTGGATAAGGATATCTATCCTATGTGGAATTTTAGAATGAAAAACTACCTAATGGGCAAAGGCTTGCAGGGTATGGTGAGGGGAGATAATTCTCAACCTCAAATCAATCAAGCTATAGCCACTAAAGTCCAAAGGAGGCAAGCAAAATAATAGGAAGAGAGGAATAGGAGAGTCATTTTCCTCATTTCACAAGTCATTATTGATGCCATGGTAGGGCATATTAAACATCTAGAAATAGTTAAGGATGCTTGGGAAGCTTTGGAAAAGATGTATTTGACAAGTACAAAATCTAGGAGACTTCAACTCAAGAATGAGTTGAACACAATCAAGAAAAGTTTGAGTCAATTCATAGCTAGAGCTAAGTGATTCTTTAGCTTCTATTGGGATAATAGTTGAAGATGAAGATCTTGTGTGATGTACTCTCAATAGATTGAGAGAAGATGAAAGATCTAAGCTTTTTATAGCTTCCATTAACTTGAAAGACGCATATCCATCTTGTCGCAAAGGAGCCTAGCTTTGGTGGCTCCAAAGGAAAGGAAAGGCAAAACCAAATGTTGTATGCAGGTCAAGGTAAACCAAGGAACTCAAGAAGAGGCTGAAGGGCAAAAGAAAGAGGTCACAACAACTCCAACTACAATAAAAAACAATTTGGAAGACACAAGGGTGGATCAAATACCAACACACAAGGAAGAGGTCTAGGTAGAAGAAGAGGAAGAGGTATAACATGCTATCATTGTGGTGTAATAGTACACTATGCTAGTGATTGTTGGCTAATAAATGGAAGACCAAATTGATGCAATCGAAGGATTCAAAGCAACTATGCGAGCACCTCAAGTGAAGGAAGCAAGGACACGTTACTTGAAATGAGACATGAGTATAGAAGCTCTTATGAAGATGACAAAAAATGGTATATTTATTCAAGCTGTAGTAGCCATATGTCATGTCAAGGAATTTTGTCCACTAATTTGTAGGTACCAAGTGGAAAAGGATGTGTTGAAATAGGTGATGATACTCAACACACGATTGAACATATTGCAGATATAAGGCTCAAGGATACAAGTAGAGCAAAGGTACCATCTAATGTTCTTCATGTTCCTACAATTTCAAAAAACTTGATTACAGTAAGACAAATGGTAGAGAAGGGTTATTATGTGATATTCAATGAGAATGGTTGCTTCATAAAGAATCCAAAAGAAGGTTTCAAGGTCATTGTTCAAGGTAGAAGAGAAGGAAGGATGTTCAATTTGGACATCCAACATCCACATGGAAAGGTCATGTACATTAAATTTGGGAACAAGAAGATATTGGAGCTTGACTTATGGCACAAAATTATAGGACACATCAACATTCCAAAGCCAAAGGACATGAACAAAATTTAATAGCGTTGGTCTACATGAGTTATGTGAACCTCGTCAACTAGGAAAACAAACAAGGCAACCATTCAAGAGGGGCAATTATGTGACCCCAAATGTTTTGGACTTGATACATATGGATGATGGGGACCTATCCAAGAGTCAAAAATGATTTGTAATAGATTTTTGTCACTTTCATTGATGATGATTCAAGAAAGTTATGCCTATTTTGTATGAAGCAAAAGCAAATATACCTTAAGGTCTATCAAAACCTTAAGGGCCAATGGTGGAGGGAAATGCTTCTCCAAAGAACTTTTAGATCTTCTAAAAGAGAATGGATCAAAAAGCATTTTATTTGTAGGTATACACCTCAACAAAATGGAGTAGTTGAGATGAAAGATAGGAAAATCACTCAACTTGCAAGATGCAAGCTTAATGAGATGAAGGTGCCATTATACTATTGGATTGAAGCTACCACAACCACCATTTACTTGATGAATTGCACAACATTGATAATACATAAATTTACACCATAGGAGGCACATCCCAGTAAGAAACCTAATCTTACACATCTGAAAAATTTTGGATGCGTTTGCTTTGTTCACATTCCACAAGAAGTCATAACAAAGATGGAACCAAGGTCAGAAAAATGCATTTTTATCAGCTACTCGATGGAGCAAAAAAGATAAGTGTTACAACCCTACAAAAAAAGAATTAAGAGTCTCACGACATGTGGTTTTTAATGAACTAAGACCATGGCATGAAGATCAAGGAAAGGAGAAGGTTCTTGAAGAAGATTATGATAATTATGTAGGAGCGAATCAAAGAGAAGTTCAACAATTGCACAAAAATTTCAGGTCTAGAGGCATCTACATCAAATGAAGAATATTCATCATGGAGGGGGAGACTTGAAAGTCATTCTTTGTCTGCAAATTTAGCTTAGACTAGAGCTAAAGAAGCAAATGCTTCTCTAAACAGTGACATAGATGCAAGTGAAGAAGAATATGAAGAGGTGATCACTCTAAAGGTAAATCTGAATAAGTTGAACAAGCAGATTTCTTAAGGTAGTGAAAGAATATCTTCAAGGACAAGGTATCCAACTCAAAGGTTGAGTTATGATAGTTTCACGACAAAACATTTTTCATACACGATGCAGGTCATCAAAGACAAAGAGCTTAAGACATATGAAGAGGAGATCAAAGATCTCAAAGATAATCACACATGGGAACTAGTGCCAAACAA
The DNA here is from genome assembly GCA_020310875.1 of Ceratopteris richardii. Taxonomy (NCBI): domain Eukaryota; kingdom Viridiplantae; phylum Streptophyta; class Polypodiopsida; order Polypodiales; family Pteridaceae; genus Ceratopteris; species Ceratopteris richardii. Next base: position 20,331,527 of record CM035416.1, on the reverse strand, counting down.
ACAAGGTATGAAGATTGTTCCAAACAAATGGGTGTTCAAAGTAAAGAGGAGTGTTGATGGTTCACTAGCTAGACATAAAGCTAGATTGGTTGCCAAAGGATTTAAAAAAACACAAAGCGTAGATTATGATGAAGTTTTCATACTAGTTGCAAAGATGGGAACAATTAGAACTTCAATAGCAATCACTGCTTCAAGTAGGTGGCTGTTATACTAATTTGACATAAAAAATTCTTTTCTCATTGGAGAACTACAAGAAGAGGTATAAATGAGTCAATCATTTTGATTCGAAGATGAAAAGCATCCAAAATTTATCTACAAGTTGAAGAAGGACCTTTATGGCTTGAAGTAAGCATTGTGAGCATGGAATCATAGATTGGTAGAGTATCTAACCAAGTTTGGATAAAGCCCAAGTAGTCCAGATCGTTCATTGTACATGAAAAAGGATGAAAATGGAGAGGTATATATCTGCATATGTGTTGATGATTTCATCTTAACAGGAAAAGATGTTGCATGGATTAAAAATATCAAAAGAAATCTTGGTAAGGAATTTAAAATTTTAGATCTCGGAGAGTTGAAATATATTTTAGGAATTGAAGCTATCTATGGGAAAGGTGGCATCTTCTTGATGTAAAGGAAGTACAACTTGTTGGAGATTCTTTTCAGATTTGGAATGAGTGAATGCAAACCACTCACTCAACCCATGGTAACAGATACAAAGATTTTCTCAAATGATGGACAACTATTGGAAGATGTAACAACATACTGAAGCATCATAGGATCATTAATTTATGCAAACATTACAAGACATGATCTCTCTTATGTTGTTGGTGTACTTTCTTAGTTCATGCAAGCTTCGACAAGTGAGCATTTTAAATTCAGTCGAGAGAGTATTGATAAACATAAAGCATACAATTAATCATGCTTGGTTTTACAAGTTTGGTGAAGAATTGCATATCAAAGGCTTTAGTGATGTTGATTGGGCAGTTTCGAAGGAAGTTAGGAGATCAACCTCATGTAATGTGTTCATGATAGGAAGCAAACCTATCACATGGAACTTGAAGAAACAAGTTACTATTGCACTTTCACCCATGGAGGCTGAGTATGGAGGACTAGCATTTGCCACATGTGAAGCAATGTGGATTAAAAAGCTTTTGGTTGATCTTGAAATGTAAGTTGGAACCATTCCTATATACAGTGATAACATGTCAAGTATTTACTTGGCAAGAAATCCCATGTTTCATACGAGGAGCAAAAATGTAGAGGTCCATTATTATTATGTAAGGAAGAAGTTATTGAGCAAAGATGTGGAGATAAAGTTCATCTGAAACAAAGAGAAGGTCGTAGACATGTTTACGAAGTTCTTGGATGCTTCTAAACTAAAAGTTTTCAGGGATGTCATAAATTTGTAGGAAATGGTTGAAGATAATTCCCAAATGAGCTTGACGATGTCGGAAGGATTCTAACACTCTAACTCAAGAATAGAAAAATTAAAATCCTGCTCAAAAGTGGTGAACTCTAACCTCTTAGAAAAATGTTTTATATGATTTATCATTTTGATTGACCTTTCTCTTGAACACTTGTAGGCTGTGAAGGTGGAGATGTGTATTTGCATTCTCATTCAATCCCTCCGAATCCTCATTTGAAATCCCTTTATATAATCTGTCTTAATAATCCCTATGAGCATCATTATATACAAGACTATGAGAATATAATTAAGCACTTCAATATGTGAGTTGAATGCTTGTACGTATTGTGGTTCATTATGAATTGATGTGTTTTTCATTACTGAATGCAATCTTGTATAATAAAAAACAAGAACAAAGGTAAATCTGTTGAATCAACCTATATGGGCCTATGTGTATTTAGATGTGTTTGTATTGTCTTATAAATTGTGGAACCCTAAGTAATTCTGATGTAAGAAAACATGAGTGAGTCTTAAATGTTTGCGATCGTGAGATGTATCTTATGCATTTCCCGTAGCATCCATATTATCCATCCTGAGTCCACTCCTTCACGATCATGGATTCTAAAGTACCATTGTCCTTAAGATGTTTTCTGATGATTTTGGCAATGGGAAGTTATGGATGTTGCTAAAACATGTTATAAAAACAGAGTGTACACCATGTCTGTTATGTGTTCTTCATGATTATAGGTATTTATAATGGTTCATATGAATGTAGAAAATGTATGTGTATAAATATGTGTTCAAACCCTAATAAAAGATATCATAAATGTGTGATATGTATGTATTTACATATTTGATATGCTTTATGTTAATCTATATTTCAAACCATATGCAAAGATACGTTGATATATATATATATATATACACACACACATATATATATATATATATATATATATATATATATATATATATATATATATATATATATATATATATATATGTGTGTGGTTAATATTTGCTTCAAAACGTAAAGTTAATTTGAATTTAACTATTAAATAATTAAAACAATATACGTGTATATCTATTTATGCATATGTGAATGTTGATGCCTATGTGCACGGTTATTTGTTTCTGTGATGTATGAGAATGTATGTCCTAAAAACTATATGTGAATGAGAATGTATGTCCTAAAAACTATATGTGAGTATATATGAATAAATGTTTATACATCCTAAAGTACCTTAATGGTTGAGATAAAGAATAGGAACAAAAATAAAATAACCATATGTGTATGTATAGGCAGTAGTATTAAAAACTAACTGGGTTTAATGTATTGATGTTAATATAAATAAGAGAGAAATTAAAAGTCTAATTAGTATTGATCTAATGATCTATACAATTGATTTAATGAAATAATAAATTAAATAAATAATGTTTTACGAAGGAGTGTGTGTAATTATTGACATGTGTGCTTTCTAAATATATGTGTATGCTTTCTAAAATAAATATGCTTTCTAAATAGATGCGTGCGTATGAAATATATATATATATATATATATATATATATATATATATATATATATATATATATGTGTGTGTGTGCGCGCGCGTGTACACATTTTTCCTATTTCTTTTCTAACGTTTTTGTTTTCAGGTACGTAGAGATGGAGAGAGAGAGAATGTGTGCAGCAGGGGACAGAATTTCCCTGTGAACGGATGTTGCAAAAGATGAATTTTTAGGAGCTAATGATTGAATATGCTCCTACCCTTCGTAAACCTCTCCCAAGGTTTCTTTTTCTTTTGTGCAAGGCTATGGAAGGCCTATTTTGCTTGCAGGACGAGATTCTCTCATGCTTCCTTTGTGTGAAGGATGACTTGTTCGCTTCGTCCATCGAGAAGTCACCTATTCCCATTAAGGAAGTTGCTTATTACAAAGGTGTGCAAAGACGGTCGTGGGGGCGGTTTGTTGCAGAGATCCGTGACCCCTTGAAGGAAACATGCGTGTTGGTTTGATCTCCTTCTTGCATTTCATGTTGATTTTCGGGACCTTAGGGACAATATCCTTTTTCTACTTAGAAGCTTGCATTTATCAATTAGTCTATGGCTTATTGTGTAGAAAGGGTAAACATGCTTAGTTTTGGCCTATATTATTCATTAGTTGATGTAGAGTTAGGATAAAGATTCTTATGTACTATTAAACTTATATCATGAGGAAAGTCTTGCACTATCCAAAACTCATAATCATGCTTATCCCATTTTTAGAATGAAGACGGTTAGAAATTTTATCATCTCTGAATTCGCTTGCATAACACAAATTTGCAAGTTTTCTCTTTTGGTCATAGAAAAATCACATCGCCATTATTCTATCACAAGAATCTGTGGCTTCCCATTTTCTTTTTTTTCTTTCTCCCCCCTTCTTTATGTTTCTGAATAATTACGTAATTAAAAAGGAAACGATATTTTATAGCAAAAACTTTTATCATTTGAAATTCCTCTTTATTTCTTGACATAGTAAGCCAACTTCAGGATAGCGTAGGTCTATAAATATGGCTACACGAATAAGGACCATTAAGGAAATTCAATGCACATTGAGAGCATGAATGTATGGATAAATGTGAGTGTAAGTGTGCATGCATGTGAAAGTATATGTGTGTGCATGCATGCAAAAGTATAAGAGTGCAAGAATGCATAAGCATATCCAAAGGTAAATGCGTATACATGGGCATGTGAAAAACAAGTATGTGCATATGCATCAATGGAAACCTTAGTTTCACAGTCATACGATTATGGCCTATCTAGGTATCAAGTCGCATAGTCGTATGGTCATAGTAACACTTCATTAAACTTGATCACATCTTTTGAACTAAGTGACATAGTAAACACCCTACGTGTAGTCACCTAGGGAGACCATAGCAAATTCGGTTCTGATCCGCCTGATGGTCTTCACTCACATAACCTTGAAACGGGGAGTGTTGAAGATAAATTTGCAAGCTCATTTTCACATGGGCTATGCTTGGATAAATTTACCAAATGTAAAGGTAAAGGTGAATATAAGTCTAAGTATGAAAAAAATCTATTCAAAAGTCATGATAAATAAAAAGATACAATATTTACCTTGTAGTGAGTGGCATGTAGTGGACAATCCAATGAAAGTGGTGAGTTATGAAGAAGAAAAAAACTTCCTCACATGCTCATAAGCTATGAAAGTGGAGTGGGCAATCATATGCATATCACTCATTGGCTATAAAAGTGGAGTGGGCAATCAAATGAAAGCTTCATATCACTTTGTACACAATCATGTTGTGAGGTCCATATCTTTGTACATCTATAATCATTTCTTGCATTTAAAAAATCAATCGAAACCTTATCTTCTTTACTTTGTCTGTCTCAAATATCTTGTTCAAAGCTCTATATTCTATGAGTTATCAGTCTGAGAGTGAAGTCCAATTCTTTAGTATACCTATGTGGATAGGTATTCTATTTTGGTCAGTTGATTTTCATGACCAAAACTTACATAAATTACATGATGTATAGCTGGTTGGAAAGCATATCTTAATTATTTTTTCTATCTCAAATATCTCCTTCAAAGGTTTTGTAATATGTGAGTTATCAACTCAAAAGTGAAGTCTAGTTCTTTAGCATACGTGTGTGGATAGGTAGTCTATTTTGGTTAGTTGACTTTCTTGATAAACAATTATCCAAATTATGTGATTTATTGCTTGTTGGAAAGCTTTATTTGTGAAATATCTCTTTCTCAAATGTATCCTTCAAAGGTTCTATAGTCTATGAGTTATCAATCCGAGAGTGAAGTCTAATTCTTTAGCATACATGTGTGGACATGTATTCTATTTTGGTCAATTTTCCATACCAAAACTTATCCATAATAAGTGATTTATAGCTTTGGAAAGCTCTCTTTGTCTAGTTTGATTTACTAAAGCCAAAATTTTATTTGAGTTTTGACTTGAGAGGTGAAAGAAATCCAAGGTGTAGTTGTTTATCCAAGGCTTGGACCTAGAAGGGCTCACTACGTGCTTCTTGTTTTGCACAGGGGAACTCATTCTCCACAAAAACCAACAAAGGATTCAATAATTGAACACATTCAAGTTTTAGTCACATAATTTCAAAGGCAAACAGAAGAGTACAAATCATAGTAAATCAATCTTCTTCAAGAACCCCCATGAAAACTAATATAAAGAAAAATCCAAAAGTGAGCATGCCTGAGAAATTTGACGGGACAAGATCAAAGTTTAGAGGTTCTTTCAGCAATTTAAGTTCTTCATAAGAATGCAACCCAAAATGTACCTAGATGATGCTTCTCAAGTAGGACTCTTAGGAACTCTAGAATGTGGACATGCTCCAATTTATCTTTTGGATAACACTTTTTGTATTGCTCTAGACTAGGTCCTTTAGCTATTCTTAATCTATATGCTATTAAGATCAATGTCATTTTGTCTTCCCTTAGACTCCTTCTAGCCACACGTCAGTTTGTACACAACTCTGTGGTGGAGCTCATATCTCAGTGTATATGTAACCATTTCTTGCGTTTAAACATTCATTGGAAAGCTTATCTTGTGCTTTCTGCATACCAAATATCTCTTTGAAAGCTTATATAATTTGTGAGATATCAGTGAAAGAGTGAAGTCCAATTTTTTAGTATACTTATGTAGACAAGTAGTCTATTTTGGTCGATTAAGTTTCCCAACCAAAACATATCCAAATTGCTTGATTTTTGTCTTTTTGGAAATCTCTTGGCATCTACTTTCACTGTCCCAAATATCTCATTCAGAAGATTTATATTCTGTGAGATATCTATCAGAGAGTAAAGTCCAGTTTTATAGTGTACTTATGTGTGCAGGTGGTCTATTTTGGTCAGTTGACTTTCCTGACCCAAACTCATCCAAATTACTTGTTTTCTAGCTTGTTGGAAATCTATTTATGTCTACTTTCTCTCTACCAAATATCTTTCTCAAAGGATATATATTCAAAGCTTTATCAGTCCGAGAGTGAAGCTTAGTTCTTCAGCATATCTGTGTGTAGTAGTTCATCTTTGTCAGTTGTATTTCTTAATCAAAACTTGTCCAAATTAAGTTATTTATAGCTTATTGGAAAGCTCTCTTTGTCTACTTTGATTAAATAAAGGCTCAGGTCCATTTGAGTTTTGTATTGAGATCAGCAAGCTATCTAAGGTGCAACTATTTGTCCAAGTGCTGGGCATACAAGGTTTCACTACACATTTCCATTGTGCATAGGAGAACTCATTCTCCACAATCTATAGTGAGGTCCTTTAGAGGTGGTTGTTAGGACACCAAACTAACATCATGATTGGAAGGATTTTCTTCAAGTCCCAAATTAATCTTCAAGATGTGCCTTAGAGAAAAAGAAACCCTTGAGAGCCTCTATTATTGTAATGACCATTTATGGTCTTTTCTTGAGAGTAAAGAAAGGAAACAAAATCACGAGTTTCTTGGGTGGTGATCAATCAATCAATGAGCCAATCATTAAAAAAAAATGTAGATCAGATTAGATCTCCAATTTTCCTAGATTGTAGGAAAGTAGATTGATTCATCACAACAAACACTACCCCCCTAGATTCAAATTTGAATTCATGGAGGGGGATTCATGGAAAGATTCATGAAATTCAATATAAAGTGTCCCAATAACTTGTACATAACATAGAAGCAATATACATACACTTTTGGTCATCATGTGTTGCTCCTTCATTTCTCTGCACCATCATCTTCAACAATATTATATTTGCAAAAGTTGGATCTCTCTCTACATAGCTCGAGATTGGATGAGTGACAATTCAATCGAAAGGTATCACCCCCTATTTGGGAGCATTTGGTTCATTAGATTTTGAGAAATCTCCAATTTAAGGTCTTGGGGTCTATCTCTACACAACCTTGAAAATTTTGGGGATAAATCTATTTAGTGTTAAGCTTATTCTTGGAGCATACCTTGCTTATTATTTGTACTCTTGTGAATTTTTAGCTACTAAAAATTATTTATAAGACTCCTCCAAAATGAATTTTTCCAATTGTAATCATGCTAGCTGCTCTGAGCATTTGAAGGTTAGTGTCTCATGGAAAGATAATAAGTTTTTTGAGCTAGTTAAAGTGCAAACTTATCTGTTTTGTATCAACTTTTTCTCATTGATGTTCTAAAGTACATAGTGTATCTTATTGAACTGATCATAAGCCTATAAGGTCTATTTGACACTCCAAGAGTGCAAGGGTTAGTCTTGTGCTAGTTGGTTGGACCAAACTTCATCACTTGGTTACTCACTTTTTTACCTCCCACAACCTTTTCCAGGTTCCCTTAGTGGTATCATAACTAGATCAAGATGGGTGATGGAATTCCCTCAATGATTGAGAAGCTTGATAGAAACAACTATAATGCTTGGAAAATCATAATGGAAGCTTATTCTATAGGTAGAAATCTCTATGGGGTTGTAGCAAGTGATGAAGCTATGCCTATTCCAAGATCCAAAGGAGGACCTACACAAGAGGGAATAATTAGATTCTCACTTTGGTGTGCAAGGGATGCTCAAGCAAGGTCATACATACTAAAATTTATCTTTGATATTTTTTTAGCACATATTAGAGGATGCAAAACATCTCAAGAGTCTTGGGATGCACTTGAGACCTTCTTTTTTGCTAGTACCAAAGCAAGAAATAACCATATATGGATTGAATTCAACCAAATGAAGAAGACACCAAAACAAACTATCATAGAGTTTGCTACCAATGTCAAGGAGGTTGCATATCAGTTAGCATCCATTGGAGAGCTGATTGAAGAAGAGGCCATCATGATGCACATTCTAAATGGAATTAGAAGTGATAAGCAATGGAAATCCTTCACCACAACTTATGAGCTCATTATGGATGTACAAACCCTAGATTTCAACATATTCCTTGGACAACTCTTCAACCAAGAGGCCAACAATAATGTGAAAGAAGGTAACTCTTATCAAGGTAATACAACAAGTGTTCTTGACATAGATAAGAAAGACAAGAATCTCAAAGGAAAGAAGAAGGAAGATGATGAAGAAGAGATTTCCCAAGCCAACTATGCAAGGAAAAGCAAGTGGCAAGGAACAAGAAAGGAGCAAAGCATGAAAGATAAAAAAGGTCAAGATGTTCAACCTTTTGCCATCTGTAACAAGACCAATCACACCACTCAAAATTGATGGTTCAATGGAAGGCCCCAAAAAGGAGGTGGAAGGGGTGGATTCGGCAACACTAGAGGCAAAGGTGGACACAACTTCAACAACAACAATAGCAGTCACAATAGAAGGCACTTCAACAATCAAGTAGAAGATCAACCAGACAAAGAATCATTGCTTATAATTAATTTGAGCCATAAATAAGGTAAATAAGATGATCATTTATTCTACGTAGGTTCAAGATGTTAAAACCATGTTGTAGGCAATATTTCTCTTCTATCTAACTTGGAAAGTCCAAAGCATAGATATGAAGTACAAATAGGGGATGATACTCAACACAATGTGGATAAGAGTGGTAATGTCCAAAGCTTCCAACGGCAAGAGAAACATTGTGAGTAAGGTTTTCTATGTACCCACTATCACAAAAATCGTAATAAGTGTAGGAAAAATAGTTGAAAACGGCTTGCAAGTTCTGTTAACCCAACATGGAGCTTTTGTGGAAGACCCATGTAAAGGCTTCAAGAAGATATCCAAAAGTGAGAATCATGGTAGGCTCTTTACTTTGAAATAGGAGAAACCAGGAACATAGCTCTATTCAACTTTGGGTCTCAAAACCTAAGTGAGCTTGAAGTGTGGCATAAGAGACTTGCTCATGTGAATGAAAGAACCTTGAAGGATATATGGAGGGATCAAAATGTTATAGGGCTTCCAAACATATCAAAACAACACGATTAATAGATGTGATGCTTATCAGATTGGGAAGGCATAAAGACAACCATTCAACAAAAGGCTACATTCACAACAACCTTTTGGACTTAGTACACACAGATGTGTGGGGACCAAGTCAAGAACCTCCATTGGCAGGCTCAAAGTATTATGTTCCCTTTGTTGGCGATCATAGTAGATGGATCATTTTGTACTTTATCAAGAATAATTTGAAGTGTTTGAATGTTTCAAGAAGTACCTAGCATGTGTAGAGAATCATAAAGGTAGATCATTGAAGAAATCAGATCTGATGGAGGGGGAGAATACTTCTCCAAAGGGTTTGGTGAGTTCTTATAGGATCAAGACATCGAAAGGGAAGTGAGTAAGAGGTATTCTCCTCAATTGAATGGAATATCATAGGGAAGAAACAAGATCCTAGTTGGATCAGCTAAAATAATGCTTGAAGAAAAGAGGTTGCCACACTATATATGGAAAAAATAAATTGCAAGAACTGTATATCTTGTGAATAAAATTTCATCCAAATCTCTTCAAGGTATGAATCCTTATGAAGCTTGGAATGGTAGAAAACCAAGTTTAGGATATTTCATGGTATTTGCTTGTTTAGCTTAAGTACATGTAACTTCACAAATGAGAGGTAAACTTGATGAAAGGGCAACCAAGGCAATATCCATTGGCTATAATTCAACTTAGATGGGGTACATGTTTTATAATCCTTCCATCGGTGTATCCATGAACCTGCAAATCTACACCAACTTCATAAAACAATGCATAATCCAAAGTAGCACTCACATAACATAGAGTGTGCCTCAGAGCATCCAAATGTGGCTTCCTGGGAACCTGCATAAACTGACTTTCAAGTCCAATAGTATAACTTAAATCAGACCTTGTAATTGTGAGATAGATAAGACTTCCCACAATTTTGCTATATGTAGTAGCATTTTCCAATGCTTCACCTGATGTAGTATCCAACTTCAAATTCTGATCTAATGGCATAGAAATTGGCTTACAATCAGCCATACCATACTTTTGCAGCATATTCAAGGCATATTGCCTTTGTGACATCCATATACCTGTTTCTGTATGTATAAACTCAATGCCCAAGAAGTAGCACAACACACCAAGATCTTTCATGTCAAATTCCTGCATAAGAGGTTGCTTTACCTCTTTGATGCCTTCTTCATTATCACCACCTACAATCAAGTCATCAACATAGATAGCCACAATTGTTATGCCACCCTTCCTTGCATATAAAGAATGATCTACATCACACATAGAAAACCCAATGGTGGTTAAGTAATTAGCAATCCTTGCATGCCATGCACGAGGAGCTTGCTTCAGCCCATACAAAGCCTTTTGCAACCTGCAAACATATTTTGGATGCTTTGAATCTTCATATCTTTGTGGCTGCTCCATGTATACTTCTTCCTCTAACTCACCATGTAAGAAAGCATTCTTCACATCCATCTGATGCAAAGTCCATCCATTTGCTGTAGCTGATGCAACAAGTGTTCCGACACTAGACATTTTAGCTACAGGGCTGAATGTTTCCTCATAATCAATGCCATATGTCTGTGCATATTCTTTTGCTACCAATCATGCTTTGTACCTGCTTATGCTACCATCAACATTGTGCTTTACCTTGTAAACCCACTTGTTTTACTTCAAAAGCTTTTCTTCACTTTGGGTAATACCTGAAAAAGAAATCATGGAAAAAAGACCTTTAGTGCATTGAAACTCATGATAAGAACACACTATGCTTTTGATTTATTTCTTCTTCACTTTGAAGTTGTATGGCACACATATGCACAAAAGAAATGCATAAATGGGAGAAATTACTTATGTGCATAGAAACACTCCTTTATGCATGGAGTTTTTAGCTACACACACATACACTTGCAAATGTTCAATCGTATACTCTTGCTCAACTAAATTCAGATTCACTAATCTATGCACGTATACACAAGCAAATTCTCATAGATACAGAAATGCATAAATTCACTTGCTCACACATTCAATTGCTCACACATTCAATTGCTCACATATAGGCACATTGTGTAAGTTAAAGTCACTTTATGTACATACATATATTCACAAAAATACGCATGGTCTTATTCACATTCCTGCTCAAAATATAGATGCCTACACAAAACACACACACAAAATTGCACTCCTAGACACATGTATATATTCATACATAGACATGTCATCAATGTGAACATGTGAGAGAATGATTGATATGGTATGAAATAGAATGTTTCACCTATTATTTCTCTAGATAATTACTCCCTTCAACACTATTCTAGTAGGTTTGTGTAATGAGCAATTTGCCCCTTTTCTTTCTCTCTATCTCTCTTATACTCGTTTTGCCTCAAGTGATCTTTGATTTTTGAATTGTAATGCCAAGCCATCTTCAGTATTTCTCTCTATCTTTCCCCTTCGACTTCTCTTTACACATCGCCATAGGATTAGAGGGTTAATTTAAGCATTTTCTCTTTTCCTCTCTCCCTCTCATTCTCTCTCTCTCTCTTTCTCTTTCTCTCTTTCTCTCTCTCTCTCATCAGAACTTCCATCTCCATCTTTGTGGCATGACCACCTCTTCTCTCTCTCTTTCTTTCTCTCTCTCTCTCTCTCTCTCTCTCTCTCTCTCTCTCTCTCTTTCGGCCTTTCTTCACCAATTTCTACCACCGCATACCATCTCACCTCTGCCACTACCTTCAGCGAATCTCTCCCTTCTTCTCTCACCGACCTACTTCTACTCATCTCTTTTCTATAACCATCTGTCTCTCTCTCTAGACTCTAGTGTGCACTGTAATAGCTTACATGCACCTGGTGTTAATAATCTTGGAGCTTGTGAGCATGTCAACGAGGCAAGGACTGGAGAACGTTGATGACATCCTGACTTCCCACGCGAAGGCCTTGCACCATTGCCTTGCCAGATAGTCTATTGTAGGTTCCATTATGCTTATCCCTTTTGCATTCCACTACAAACAGTAGTAGAAGTGTAGCGCTTTCTCTCTCTCTCTCTCTATCAAACCACAACAATTCTGATTTTTGTCTCTCTTTCTCTCTAATCGTGCAAAATCACTTCCCTGTTTAATCTCTCTCTTTCTCTCTCTCTCTCTATGCCTTTGGTCCACATCTATGCCTCATGTTATCTCTTCAGTGCCTCTGATAGGCTACAACATCACCATTGAAGTGTGCCTATAGAAGAAGTAGAGAGCAATTTGAGGATTCTGAAGAAGAGGTGAGTCTCGTGGACCTCTAACATGTCGAGCTTCACAGAAGAAAGGGCTAGAGAAATAGAGTAGTATCTGTGCATTGCACAATCTATGCATGGAGTAGTGAAGGACCTTCCCTACGTGTTCCATGTGGACTTGCAATAGGCAGAGATTGCGAGAGTAGTAGCTCTCTATACTCACAAGACAGAGGGATGAAGTCCCTGTGATTTCCTTCTTCTCTCTCTTTATCTCATGACTCCCTCTCTCTCTCTCACAACATCATTCTCATTTATATTTTTATGAAGGATTTGAGAAGAGAGGAAAGATATGAACTAATCTTCCTCTTTCTCTCTTCCTCACTTTCTCTCTCTCTTCACACAATATGCCATCAAAATCAAGGTTTAAACGAACTATTAAGATAGAGATGTATCCGTGTATGTGCAAAGATCATAGAGAGGAGTTGTGAGGGGAGAGAGACTAGGGCTCTCTCTCTCTCTCTCTCTTTCTCTCTCTTCTCTACTGGCATGCTAGCAAGAGATGGAGAATTTGAGAGGTATGGTCATGGAGAGAGAATCAACAATGTATTCATAAAGCATGAACAAGAAAATGAAAGAAGAGAAGTACCTGGAAAAGAAATCATGGAAAAACCTATTGAATAGTTTGCATGTATTTATAGGTTTTCTTGATGATCCTTTTCTAGAACTTCTAGATCCTTCAATATCTTCCAAAATCTTCTTTTTGAACCATTCTATTATCAAAAACTTCTTTTTGTTCTTTTTCTATTTTTAGAAATCAAATCTTTGCTTTCTATTTTGATTTTTCTTTTACTTTTCATTTTTCTAATTTTTATTCTTTTATTTTTATTTTTCATTTCCCTTTTTAATTAAGTTTTTTATTTTGGTTTCACACTTATATACAAATTTAATGAAATTAAGGGGTTAGAGTTAGGAAAAAATGATTCTAAGGTCCCAACCTAGGGTTTTTATTAAAAAAAATTAAGCTTTAATTTTACTAGAGTTAATCAACCTTAATCAATGGGTTTATATACACTATGGGCTTAAAACCCAAGGGTTTCTAAGGGTTTAAGTCAAATTCTAAGGGTCAAAAGTAGGGTTTCAAGGGTTAAGAATCGAGTTTTAAGGGTTAGTTTGCATGTTTTCTAGGGTTTGAAGGTGAAAGTGACATGGTTTTTTAAGGTTTATAAAAATATATGGGTTTCTAAAGGTTCAAACTAGGTTTTAGTGATTAAAAGTTAGGGTTTTAGGTGTTTGGAATAGGTTAATGAGCTTTATACAAATATACAAGTCCAATGTATAAATAATGAAATGTTTTCTCATCACATAAATAATCAAATCAATAAAAGCCTTGAAAAATTTATAATTCTTTTCATCTTTCTACAATCAAAATATCATATCATGATCAGAGAAGATAAAGAAATAAATTTGAAAAAATTTCTTGATGCACGATCCCTGAGGGATTTCATCCTGATATCCGGCCCCACTAAATCTACACGTCATCTTGATGGGCCAACCTACAAAATCTAACAGAAGCATATCAAGATTCTTTTGAAAATCTTTCTAGTTTTTATGTATTTCTTTTTCAAATTTGAATCGTGATCTTTTTATGCATATGCATTTCCACTTTTGTTAGATCCCTAATTATTTATGTTTGCCTTAATTGTAGTTTGATATTTTATAAATAAATTTTAAATACATCATATGCCTCGAATAAGAGAACCACTCTTTTTTAATTGAGATACTACCAACACAAGCAAATAAATCTTCTAAAAATAGAGACCACTACTTTGATCCCCAAATTTAACCACTTCTTCTCTACATTTATGCATGTGTGTGACTTTCACACCTTATTCCTAGTAACGAATAAAGTCCATAAACTTAGAAAGAAATTTAGATCTTGTATTTATGTAACACTTCATAGTACTAGACTTCGTTCTTTTAACCTATGTCTCTTCACCCTCAATGTAGGTGCCTTATGCAAATGGAATGCTTACTCATATGCTTATGTGTAGTTTGGTGGAGTTTGCAAGATGACGGCCTCATCACCCCAAAAAAAATGATTTTGAGCCATTCACCAAAGGATGAAACTTCTATTGGAAAAGGATCTTTCTTATGTCTATTTCTATGATGGGTGGTTGTATGTTTCCATGTCTAGTCCATTGAGGGAGGTTCTTGCACATATTCCCAAAGATCTTGAAGCCAAGGGTCATGAAGCTCAGGAATTGTCAAGTGGGTTTCCTCAATCGGCTCAGATGGGATAATGTCCCATGATGTTTTCTAAGTACTTTTTTTTATTCCATCTCCTATCATGGCGTAGATTCTTTTGTTCTTAGGCATTCCTAAAGGTGTGGTATTCTAGCCAGAAGAATGAAGGATGACACTTTTTCTAGGAAAATCAAGAAACCTATATCATTTTCTTGCATATATATAATCTTTTTTTCTCCAAATCCACCTCTTGGATAACACTTTTCTTGGTGCTCCAAGATTGATCTTGAAGCTATTCTTGATTGATAAGCTTTAAACTACATATCTAGATCTTCAGAATGAGGATTCACTACAGTATATCCTATTTGTTGTTGCATGTGTTGTTACCACTTTTGATTGGTTCTTTTTTTCCTTGCTTATTATTTATGCACTCATTTTCATGATTGTGCTTCCATGGATCTATGGTATCCTCTACTATGGTGGGTCTTGCAATTCTTTTGCATCTTCCTCTTAGGCTTGTCCTTGGTCTAAGCTCTTGTAGCCACGAGCTAGAATTGGGTTTTCAAAGTAGCTACTACATGGCTTTATGATTTCTATGGCATTGAGATGAGTGGAAGGTTGATTATTATTGGTATTTTTTAGAAATCCTGGAAGACATGCTCTTTTACAAAGTTCATAAAATAACCACATTCCCACTTTTGACCTGGTGGTATATTAGGGACTAAAAAATCTTGAACAAAATGGTCATCACTAGATCTATAGTAGGGTCCCTTTGGATGTGGCTTTTGTGTTGGCCTATTAATAGGTCAAGGATATGTATACATAAAGTTGGCATAGTTGCCTTGATAAGGCTCAATGTAAGCTCCTTGACCATAGTATGGTTCCTTGTAGGAGCTTCCATAATCTATGACATGCTATCTATAATAACAATATTACAAGTATTGGCTTTGATATCATGAATGGCTAGGTTTAGTAGTAGATGATGATGTTATAGGCACTTTTATTCGCTTGAGATTCTCTTCATTATTTGTGTACTTTACAACCACTACATTTTGTCGATGAGGGGATTGTTGTCCTTGCACTAATTGTGGCTCATGATATATTTTTCTCAAAAGGATTAGAAGTGGATATTGTGATGGATAGGGTGTGTATCTAAGAGCCTTTTTGTATTGATTTCTAGGATAATATGGATATGGAGGTCTAGATCCTATCATAGCTCTCATAAGAAACAATATTCTCACTAGAGTAGGTCAAATGAAAGTAGGATTTGGCATGATACTAGAGATAGATGGTGGAAATATTATCTAGGTGGGATTGGTAGAAAAGATGATGTACTCATCTAGGAGGGATGCATATTCTTGTTTATTTACTCTCCATTTGATCTTGCTCCCTAGCTATTGGAAGTTTTATTGGCATTCTTAAGAGGAAATATGGGTTGAACTTGTATCCATACCATCCTTTCCCTGACTCCAAAACTTTGTACTCTCTCTTAGATCTATCCAAGTACGTGGCTCTACATACTCCTCTAGATTATTTGATGTGTAGATGGTTACTAGAGTAGTCTTGCTCCATTGAATGGAGAGAACGTTCACCATGCTTGATTAGTTCCTTCAATCTAGCATATATCCATCAAATGATCATCGGTATCAAATCATGCCTCAAGACTCTTGTCAATATTGATTTACCTCTAGGTGCGGATATGATCTCCTTGGTAGTATTCACTCCCTTAATTTGGACTCCACTTACCATTTCTCCTTGGCTATTGATATTTTGGGGTTCATCACACACTACATAATGACTCCTAATTTTATCCAAGTAATAGCCTACTTAAAATTTCATAAATCTTCTAGCAACCACAACACTCATTCTCCTCTAAGATTGATGACCAATCAACAAATTCCATCTAAGTAGAAAAATGCTTGAAGAATATTGGTGTAAACAACTTGAGAGAAATGTGATACTAACTTTCTGTATTGGTCATCACTTCCTCACTCAAATTAGGTCTACGAATATTTTTTGGTTGCTTTATCTCCTTTTAATTTGACTAAGAATCACTCCATAAGTCCAATTAACTTGTGTGCATACTCCTTTAAGTCACACTCTTGTTTGATGAAATCCGACTCCATAGACATTAGATAGTTCTTCATGATCTCAAGTGCATACAGACATAGACTCACTTATCTTGCTCTTGCACTTGGAGTTATTTTTTTGTTTCAAGTACTTCGGTGTTTCAAATAGAAATGAAACTAAAGAAGAGAAAAAGTCACAAAATATTTGAAATCCAAGAAGATTGAATGCATAAGTCTCTCTAGGTCTAGCTCTATGCTCTCAAAATGGTGCCCCATAACACCTTACAAGTTTAAAATGATAGAATTGGCTCCACTTTCACATGATATGAAGATATGGACGTGTAAAAACAAACCTAAAATTAGCCCTAAATGGTTAGAATCTTGAATATCCCCAAAGAACTACAACAAAAACAATATGATTGCCTACAATCTATTTAGATAGCAATTGTGACTTTTGTACCTATGATGGCTCAAATTAGGAGCAATTACTATGTCTATGTGAGAAAGCAGGATGTCTTGACATGAAAATTCCTAAATTTAGAGAAATAATGACCTCTTAATCAAGTATGCCCCATACGGCTAGCAATCCTAATGCCCTAAGGAAATTTGCAATACTCATGTGATGATGGCTAGACAATGACGATGGCTTGATGAGGAGTTGTGATGTCCCTTATCATGATGCCCCCTATAGAGATCAAACACAATATTCAGAGAAATCAATGATGGCCTTGCTTTCATGGCTAGGACAATCATGATGTCCCAAGTTACAGCTTCCTTAAGCAACCATGATGGCCTAGGGCAATCCCTATGTCCTCAAATCGGAACTTGGGCAATCATGATGTCCTTGCACATGAATAAGGGTTATCATGATGCCTCCTTTGGAAATCATGATGACTCCTAGAACAAATCCCTAAAAATATGAGCCATCACAATGTCTCCTATGTGAATATTGGGCATATTTTGTTTGTGATTTTGATTGTTGTTGTGTAGGTGCTCTAGTTAGGCCCATCTCCTTAACAAAAGAAATGCAAACAAAAAACATAGGGTTTCCATGCAAAAGAACTTCTCAAAATTTTCCTCATACACATCTCAATGCACAAACCTCCATTGCATGTGTTCCATAAATCAAAATATTCCTCTTACATAGTTCTGTAGGATACTACATGTATATAAGATTTCATAGTGATCAAATGCCTGTGCACAAAGATATAAGCAATCAAAATTTTATCTCTCTCCCCCTCTCACATAGACACTCATATGTGTACACTAACCAAGAAATAAGCTTTTGATAGTCCTAGAAATTCCAAGACCCACTCAATTTTGGAGGTTGATGTATGTGAAAGCACACAAATAGAACAAGGAAGAAGAAGAAGCTTGGAGCATAACACAATGTTGGATGAATTACCAAGTGAATGTGCAATAATAAGTGGCCCATCAGGGTTATTAGCACATATACAAGCCAGGTGAAAAACCTCCTAAAGAGGGAAAAAAGTGCCCAACAAATCCTAAGTGTGTTCACACACATCACTACCAAATTAGATCAACAAATCCCCCCTGAGAGTGATGCGGTGAACAAGCAGCTGGCACTCATGTATAAGGAAGTGCCAAGCTATGTGGACAGAGATGAATCCACAAAAGAAATTAAGCCCAAAGCTTTTCAAAAAGCTTCAAAATTCTCCCTAGGTAGAGCCTTTGTGAAAAGGTTTGTATTATAACAATTTCTTTTGCTAGAGCATAATCAGAACTTGTGTGAGCACACACAGAGATATGCCTTCAATTTTCTACCCTACCGTCGAGTTGCCTCCTCTAATACCCTTCACATGAGTATATTCATACTCTAAGGGGAGAGAATCTTCTCTCCCCCCTTCTACCAAATGGGCATAATGCCCTTAGTGATGCCATGTGGCATCTATACCATCTCACCCAGGAGGTTGTGCATCCATAATGTGACATTTCCTTCCACTTGAAAACATTTTTGTCATGGAAAATGTAGATGAAATGTCCATAATGGTAGAAGAAAGTGCTCGAACTCCCCTGAACCCCATGTAATCTATGTACATGGTCATATCTTTGTGTGTTGTTTCCTTGTATCCTTCTCCTTAAGAAGACTCATACGAGATCATCTCAAAGGTGGGAAACCATTTAAGTTGTGTGTACTATCTCCCATATACACTCAACTTCCAAACTGTCACTCCCATGATATGTAACATCATCAAGATGACCTAAATCCATATGATGTATCCTCTATGGAGTAATATTATGAAAATAAAGTGTAAAGAGCCAAGATTATATGCTTTACCATACCATAATGGAGATAATAAACCATAGACTCCTTTGAAATATAGAACAAAATCCCATAAAAAGTGACTCCAAACCCATTAAACGATAGATTTGCCCTCAATGCACTCTAGGTCTTCCTAATGTTGAGTGTACTCACAAGTAATTTTAATCTAAATTACCTTGTGAAACATGCAAATCCATCATCCTATCTCAAAAATAAGAATCTCTTGGTAGTAAAATGTAATATCTACAATCCACCAACCAAGAAATCTTTGGTTTGTCATCCATTTTCTTTGGAATTAATTCTTTTGGAAGAGCATCTATTGGACCTATTGCAAACTCTAATTTTTTCTCTTCCCTTTAGTTTACCATATGAATGCAAAAGCATTTGCTTGGAGGTTCAAATAATCCCTATGTACCCATTCTCCTAATTGATGCTTACACATCATCCTTATGATGTAACACCAACTAAGATTTTGGTACCCCAATAGGTTATATGTATCCACATCTCCTATAAAACCTAAAGAGAAGATTCATAACTTTACTCCCACTCTCACTACTATCAATAACTAGATCATCTCATGTAGTTGAGGACTATCACTGGAAATACCATAACTACTTCTCTTTAGAGTCTGCGTATGAGACTTAATCTAACCATCATGATTAATTGATCTCCCTCTTGTCTTTGATAGAAGAGTGCCACTCCTATCTAGAAAATCTAAAAGTGAGAAAGTGAAACTCTCTCTCTCTGCCTCTAATCTCTTCTAAGGAGAAGAGCTCTAGTAGTGGAATCTATTCCACTTTCCCTTTCCCTTTAAAAGAGATTCTCTTGATTCCATTTTCTCTACTCATCCAACAATGAGAACATTTACATAAGTTCTTCATGTTTTTTCATTCCAAAATAGTGGAGAATCAAACTGCCATGTGAAGAAGAATTACATTGAAAGGTAAGAAAATGAATTCTTTTTAAGATATAAACTAAGAGATTTTTTCTAAACACCTCTTCTTTGTAAAAGAAAACATGCTCTATTCTTCTCCTACGAA
This sequence comes from Ceratopteris richardii, assembly GCA_020310875.1. Classification (NCBI taxonomy): domain Eukaryota; kingdom Viridiplantae; phylum Streptophyta; class Polypodiopsida; order Polypodiales; family Pteridaceae; genus Ceratopteris; species Ceratopteris richardii. The sequence continues at coordinate 20,311,395 of CM035416.1, read as the reverse complement.
GAAATCATACTTTTATCTCCTTTTTCTCTTCAAGGAATATGAGGTAAAGTGAGAATTATTCCCAATCTTTGAGTTAGATCCCACTTTCTCCTTCCCTTAAAAGAGAAATCTATGAATCCATTTGCTCCCCTCTTCCATAAGTAATGCATAATCCTTCATTACATACATTCCTATGAAGATGGAGAACAAATCTCCCCATAAGAATGAAGGTTTATGTGGTGAAGAGTGGAGAAAATAAAGTCCTTCTTAGGGTCAAAGCCCTCTGTGAAAATGCTTAGCAATGATATGACATGACACCATAGTAAACACATGTGTATCCATACTAAAGAGCTATATCTGCCAACCATCCTTTGTGCATGGATCTATATGATCCAAGCAAACTAATGGAATTATCCTTCCTGAAAACCACAAAATGAGTATGTGATATCCATGGTGATAAAATCACCTATCACATTCTCTATTGGAAGACTAGATCTTCCCTAAACTATGAAAGATCACTCCTAGTCCTAAGAAGATGTCTACTATGAGCTCTTCTCTGATTTAGTGAGATGACACCATGAATGATGAGTCCTTTTCTCCCTGGCCATAGAAGAAGAATGCTCAAAGGAAAGTTGTTTCCATCATCCCATACCACTGGAACCTTCTTCCAATTCATGGTGTCATACCCACACTAAATCTAATGTATATTCCATATATATATGTAATGGAATATGCAGGTGGAATCTAATGAATCCCATATCAACTCATGTAGGTGGAGTCAAATGAATCACATATCCTCAGACTAGTTAGTTTGGTTCTAATCAACATGTGACAATGGATATCTCTTTCTATTCCAAACTAACTTGTTCCTAAGTACCAAGACTAGGTCTGAGTACCTCTGTTTAGATACCAACATACATATATGTATTGGGTACCCCAAATATTCCTCACTGAGGGATCTATGCTCTAAGTCATAGAGCCAGTTCCATGACTATGACCTTCTAACCATCACTCAAATTACATAAGCACCCATTGATGCTCTCTCATGAAACCCATACCTATGATCCCATCTAATTGGTTTCCTTAGTAGTGTAGAAAAAATGCTTCACTACTTACTCAAGTGATGTGCATGAGTGAAACTAGTCACTTTGGGTATTCTTCATGATACCATATAGTCTTCTAATCATACTATGAGACTCTTTTGAAGATAAATAAATCTTCACTACATTGGAGATTATCGTAAATGTATCTCCCAAGCCTCTATGCAACTTCCGAAAACCTATAGGATTGCTTGTGCACATTCCTAATGGTGAAGGCAAATGTCCTTCCCCTTAGCAATCCTATGGTCTAAATCCATAAGGATTATGTCTAGGGATCAAAGTACTACTGAAATTGCCTTATCTATACTACTATGATGGTCCTAAGTCCATCAAATACATGCTTAAAAGCATGCTTATACCTTATTGATGTTTTCAGAGAAGGCATGTTAGCATGCCATAACATTCTTACCTAAAGGTAAGTGCATATATAATGCCATGAGGTGGTAAAAATTTCGACAACATTTCCCCAAGAAAATGGAGTCCCAAAAAATTTTAGTCATAAACTCAAGTATAAGGCCTTGCGGGCTGATGGCACACATGCCATCCAATATAACATAGGGCTTGGCAAGCCCATGGCATGCATACCATATACTCATACATGAACTCGATAACCTGCAAAAACATAAAATACTAGCAACAATCTCTTTGTTGCATAACCATTTCGTTCTTGCAACCATCTTTTCTTGTAAACAATCAAAAAGTGTACTCCTAGCATGTTGATCCATAATTTTAAAATTAAAACAATGATTAACTTTGATATATGCATTCCAATCCTTGCATGTACATATAGAACATACCAAAACATAAAGTAAAATGCTTGAAATATAAACCATACTTCCCTGAATGGTTTGACATTGGAATTGCATGCATCCAATCATATTCGAAAAGCTTTGAGATCTTTGCATCTTCATCTCCAGGTCCTAAAATAATCTGAGAAGTATCCAATAGCATTGGATCACTTCCCAAAACCTCAAGCAGAGCCAAATGATTACCAGAAATAATATAAATATGCCAAAAAATGCATGGGAAATCCATCTTTAGACTTGCAAAAACTTTTTAGGACCTTCAAATAATCATAGAATAAAATATACATAATGTGCAAGTGGTTCAAAGTGAAATTTTGTCACTCACCTTCAAAGTTTGAAAGATATGGCTCTCGGAAGGTAGTTGGTGAAAAACTATTCAGACTTTGCAGAACTGCAAAGACCTAGAAAAGTACATAATTTCCTAAATTTCTTTTGATAAACTGACAATAGATCTTGTTCTCTCAGAAAGAAGCCATAAAACACCACTTTAGAGTTTTCTAGCCCAAGATATGGCCTCTCCAAGTGTGACATGCCAAACTAGTGGACTAGTGGAGGGGCTGGAAAAAGTGTGAAAATGTGATTTTTGAAGTGCCTAAAAGAATTCTTCCATCAACCCCAAATCCTATATTTCTCTTCATAACCTCAAAGAGTAATATTTGAAGATGCTTGGGCCTATTTTCAACTTTCCAAATCCTCCCTTCTTGCATGCTAATTTGCTCCTTGAAAGAAACATAAACCGAGATTTCTACTTTCTTGTAAAAAGTTAGATGGGAGATTTTAGCAAGCATCTAATCCACTCCTAATGTGGTTTTTTTTTGGATTTTCTAATTCCCTATGGTAGTATATATACCATACTCCATGTATGTATACATGATTCCATGGGAAGCCTCTTAAATTATCTCTTTTTTTGCTCCCAAACATTGATATTTAATCCAACGTTCAACTAGAAATGCATTAAAATTAGAAGACAGGTATTCCCCACTCGATTCAAATGAAGGGTGTCCAATTTACATGCTAACAGATTTTCAACCAAACGAGAAATTGTTTGAAGCACATAAACAATTCAAAATTTGATTTCAATGGATACACCCATGCATGCTTGGAATAACCATCAATGAAAGCTATGAAGTACATGCAGCTCCCAAAATGTGTCTACATAGGACCACAAACATCACTATGAACAAGCTAAAATTTATGAACAACTCGAACTGGACCATCTTTAAGGAAGGAAGAATGCCACATTTTCTTCAAAATACAACCTTGATAAACATGTTTACAAGGTGCCTCAATTTTGGGCAGAGAGGACACCATTTTAGATTTTTGCAAGTGTAGCAAACTAGTGTCAAATGACCAAAGAGTGCATGCCATAGCTTTGCATCTTAGATAACCTGAGAATCTTGTATTGCACACACTGAATCATTCACATGCTTTGCATAGTTTATGAGCTTATATAGTCCATGACATAAAACTCTAGAAGCAATAATAACAATGTCATTTGATAGATATGAACTGTACATCTATCATCAACAAATTTGATAACCAAGTCAATCTGGGTTAATGCTAAAAGTGATGATGGATTTTTCTTGATCCTTCACATAAAGAAAGCATCTGACAATGTGAAAGAACTACCATTGATAGTAGTCAGAATGATCTTACCAACTCTCATTACAGGATAGAGGAGTTGTTAGCACATGTGACAAATATTCCCTATAGGGGAAGTCCCAAATGAACTAAAGAAACTGCACTGCGAGATGATATGTTTGGTTGCCCCACTGTCAAAGTACCAAACATTTGTGTCTACTACAGACATGAACTTCTCATGAAAAAATGGGTCATAGCTACAAATAGTACTAAATGCCCATTCTTTATTTTGCAGAAGATTAGTAGACTTTGCCTTTTAAGGTGTAGAGGCCTCTGCAACAACCATTCCAACCTCTTTCTTCTTTTCCTCTTTTGCAGCCAATTTTGGAAAACTCTTTATTAAATGATCATTTCCTTTAAAGTATTTGCAAAAATGTTATATTTCTTTAAAATTTCTTTTCATCTTTGTCTTCCTTCTTCATAGATTTTTGCTTAGTAGTAGATGAGCTCCATTTACCATTGCCCTTCCCACTAGCTAAGAAAACGTAATTTGCAACACACATAATAGACCTATTCTGCCTAGATTGATCTTCTTGCAACAAAATAGAGACTAAATCCTCAAATGTTAAGGCATTTGGATTGCTTTCACCATCAATCAAAGAGTAGAAGCAAAAATTTGATATGACTTGAGAAGACCATTACGAATAGTCTATAGAAGTGAATTGTCTGGTAAAAACTTCATCAGCAAAAATCAACTGCTCCTTCAGATCTTTGATGTTTGTCAAAAAAATTATCCATGGAATCTCCTTCATTCATGTGCTCAACCTCCAATTTTTTTTGGAGGCAAGCAACATGAGCCTTATTTCCAGCCTAGTATAAGGTTGTAGGTGTATCCTAAGCATCCTTTGCTATCTTGCAAAAATGGTGATGGTGATGATATGATTTTCTAAGAATACCAAAGTGATGATAAAAAAAGATAAATCATGGTTATATATCGGTCTATCTTGTGTATGAAGACAAGTCTCACACCTCAATGACAAAAAAATCATCTCGTAAGCATTGGTGTGTGGATCATTCCCTGATAATTGTCCAAAGATATGTGTATGCTTGCAAGTTGTTGGAGAGATTATTGGCATCAATTGGTGTTCTTGACACAATCAAATTGTCACTCCAAGGTAGAACTAGCCAAATTCATAGGCCCATCTCCCAATATGACTGAACACAAGAGGAAAAAGCAAGATGGAAATCACAAGTGGAAAAAGCATATTGGAGTGATCAAAGGTCATTTTCTGCTATCCTATCACCAAAACCCCTCATTTCACATATCCGCATGTAGATTTCAATAATTTTCTACAACACATACATGAAAGGAAACCAAAATTTTTCTCACAAGCTCATTTTAAACTCTGCATGAATTTGATAGAATCACATCCACTCACTCTGATTGACATGATGATAAAATCAGCTCACAAAGAACTTTATGAATTTTTAACTAGGTTACTTGCAAAAAAAATGAATGAATTCTCTTAGCTCATTATTATTATACATAGGCAAATGAGTTCTTTGAGAACCAAAATATGTTTCTCTTTAAAAATTACGGATTGCACTACCCAAAATATTGTAGAGTTGGTAACATAAAGAACATCACTACCTAAATATATCAATAGTTACAGGGAGCGAGAAGGGCAAAAGGGGGAAAGGAGCCCCAGAGACGGAGGTACCAAAAAGAAAAAACTTCCTTGAACTTTCTCGAGCAACGTGAACTCCTCTGCATAGTTCTTCCATGTCCGTAATTCAAGTAGAAAAGGGAAAGCCCTAGTAGCATCCCCATTCAGACTCATTTAATGGGAGCCTAGCCTGATCTGATTGCAATGCAACAAGAAGGGTGGGGAGCCAAGCTCAACCCCAAACATGGAGGGCTCGAGGCTCGCCCTTTAACCATTGGAAGAAACCTACCATAATACACCAAGCAGGACATCAAAATGCCAATGGGAGATACAAAATGTGGTCGTCTTATGAAGGCACACAATAGAGATACAAAAAATGAAACTAGAGCAAAACCTCGATAGCAAAAGTCGTTGCATGATAGGGAGTTCTACCAACCCAACTGAATCTCTGCATGAGACCTTGAGTGGTTGACTCTGCTCATTACAGTAGGGGCCAATGGGGGAGCATGAGAGCTAGCATCGAGGTGGGTTATTGCCAAGTAGAAGGGGGAGCCATGCTCGATCCCTCAGCTACCATCGCCAATAGGGGAGCTTCTACTCAACACCGCATGGAGCAAAGCTCAACATGCCAAGGAGCAATTGGAAGCTCAGAAGTTTCGAGATGTGGTAGAAAGAGACTCTGCGTATTGTTCACTCAAGATGAAGCTAATTCATGACTCAAACCAACCTGCACTTAATGGAGAAATGAACGAGATAGTTAGGCCCCCCACATGTAATGTATTTGGAAGAGAGCATCCAAAGTTTTTCTTGCCCTTCAATTGAAGGGAGTGACTTCGTGGGATTTTGAAGCTTGCAAGTTCTCAAAACTTGGTTCTTTTTTGCGTATTTTCTTGAAAATTTTGAACAGAATGAAAGGGCAAGAAAAAGGTGGTACCCCTTAGCCCTAGGACCACCAGGGCACTTTTTTCCCTCTTTAGGAGGTTTTTCCCCCCTGGCTTGTATATATGACTATTGCCCTCACGGGCTACTTATCTTTTTTTTTTTTTATCTAAAGGAAGTTCGGCAATAGCCTACTCTCCCGGACTTGAATTAAATTAAGAAACAAAGGTACAATAGAAGGGGACTAGTGCCCACGGGACCCCCCAAATCCCACAAAGCAGGGGAAGCTTGAATGAGTTCTAGGTTGCATTACATAGAAGGTTAATCACCCTCTCATCGCCCTCATGCGGGGCCCACTTGGGTTTGAGCTTGTTGTTGATCAAAATGAGGACTTGATGGTGCCTGAAGGGGGGGGATTTCTTACTGTTAACAATCCTTTTGCCAAGGAGGAATAGTGATTTCTCAATCGACCACTCCCTGGGGGTATCGCGGAAGTTGAGAGCACACCTCTCCCGCCAAATTTTCCACAAGACTTCCCCTCTGATGGCGTTCCAGAGTGTCGCAGAGCAGCCGATCGCTTCTCCCAAAAGGACTTGTTTCCAACTAAGCTGATTTTGAAGTCTGATTTTCTTTCCAACAGTCTGCCAGATTTTGTAGGAGTTGGGGCAGGTAATGAAGATGTGTGGGACATCTTCGATAGCCCGGTGGCAGCGTTTGCACCAAGGAGGGATCCCACAAAGTTTGCTAGCCTTATGGTTGGTCCAAATTCCACGATGCAGAATTTGCCATAAGAGGACAAACTTCTTAATCTTGATAAGGGGGTGCCAGATACCCATGAATTTCATGTCCCACCGAAGCCGCGTCCAAGACAGGCACCACTTCTTGTTGAGGCTGATCTGGTGGTCAGCCGTTTCTTTGATGTTCGGGATTTTGAGTAGATTATTTCCATTGTGCCATTTGAGACCAAGCGAGTTCGGTGCATCGTGTCCCATGAGAAGGCGAGTCTTGTGACGATCCCATGCGAGGCATCTGCTTTGCAAAGTGTTCCATTCTTCGAAGGAGATGTTTTTGCAAGGATCAATATCCTCGAAGTTGATCCAACTGTTGGTGTCATGTTTCCAGAGGTGTTTCCATTTTTTGAATCCTTTGTTCCATAATCTCTTGGCATTTTGAATGTTCCATGACTCCACACTCCGGATGCCATGTATCGGGAACCAGATAGAGTCGTTTTGTCTGATTCCGGCCGCCCACTTCCAGTCCTCACTAATTCTTGTGAAGCTTTTGACTTTATTCCAGCCCTTCCAAAGGGAGCACACGAGATTGGAGCCTTTCGGGAAGACAGGGATCGGGGAGAATAGCAGGGTCATGATGTCGAGATTCTTCCAGTTTGGGAACCCCATGAGAGCCAACTCATTCTTGTTTCTGAAGATCAGCTTGGCCCACGAGGCCTCCCTATTGCACCAAGCCTTAATCATCCATTTGGCTGCTAGTTTGTTAGCCATACACCCGATATCCAGGATACCAAGCCCCCCGCAATCTCTAGGGCTAGTGCAGATGGCCCATTTGATTTTAGGCACCCCCCTTCTGTTGTAATCGCCCGTCCAAAGAAAGTTTCTACAAATACTATTCATTTTGGACAGGCCTTGCTCATTCGGTCTCCAGCAAGAAAGGAAATAGATGGTAGAGGAGAGGAGGAACGTGTTGATAACCATCGCACGCCCAGCAAGATTGATTTGCATACCTTTCCAATAGTTAAGCTTGTTTTCGAGTTTGGCCAACACCCAGTTCCATCGCTGCTCCATAGAGACGCCAAACCCCAATGGGATTCCAAGAAGACGAAAGATTTGGCCCTGCGGAATGATTTGACAGCCATGATCACTGAGAAGGCCAGGATGATGTCCCACAATGGCCCTAAAGGCGGTCTTAGAGTGGTTGATTTTGGATCCAGAGGCCTCACAAAAGGTAGCAAGACACCTCCAGAAAGTCTCCAGGCTGGTGTTATCATTGTGAACGAACGCGTTCATATCATCGGCAAATAGTCTCATGATGATTTGACTGTGGTCGTGAGGCAGCCGGAGGCCTTTGATATTGCCAGCCTCCACATGATGCGCTACCAGTCTGCTCAGCCCCTCAGTGGCGATGGCAAAAAGAAGGGGGGCCAGAGGGCACCCTTGTCTAATAGATCTTCTAAGATGGATCGCCTTCGAAAGTTTGCCGTTCACGTTAATTTGGGTCGTTGCGTTTCCAAGAAGGGTCGCGATCATCTTGGTGAATTTCTGACTACATCCGAGATCTTGAAGCGACTGCAGAATATAGTCCCATTCCAGCCTGTCGTAAGCTTTGTCAAAGTCGATCTTGAGGAAAACCACATCTTGATTAGACTCATTTGCAAATTGAATACCTTCCCAAATATCCATAATGGTTTCCAGGATAGACCTGCCTTTGATGAAGCCTTTTTGGTCCTCACTTAGCCAAGATCTCAGATGGCACGAGATCCTGTTGGCAATGACTTTGGCGATGATCTTGTATCCTATTTGGAGCATCGTAATAGGCCGCCAGTTCTCGATTCTGTTCTTTTCCCCCTTCTTGTGTATCAACTTGATAATTCCATTATTTAGACAAGAAGGAAGAGCACCAAACTTTAGCGCTTCTTGCCAAACCATCCGAAGAGGGGTGGCAACCACCAGCTTGAAGGATTTAAAGAACTCGTTGGTGAGTCCGTCGGGTCCCGGGCTTTTACCGAGAGGGAGGGCATCAATGACCTCAATGATTTCTGAATCAGAGATAGGGGCATGAAGCAGGGAATGGAGGTTGGGTGGTATCCTCCGGGGGGAAACCCTAGAAATTGCAGCCATACAGTCCCTTCTATGGTGGGAGAGGGGGTTCGAGGTTCCCAGGAGTCTCGTGAAGTGCCCTTCGATGATGCCAAAATTATCTTCTTCCGAATTGCATACATTGCCGTGTGGATCTAGCAGTAGGGGGATCGAATCTCGGTTGTGTTTCCTTTTAAGGATACGGCACATCTCTTTGGTGGGTTTGTCGGCTTTGCCAGCCCACCACTCCTTGAAGAAAATTTGCAAGTTTTTCCTTTGTATTTCTTCCTCGTATCTCAACACCGCTCTGATTTTTCGGAGACCTTTCTGGGCTTGGTGTTTTCCTTTGTTCACTTCCTCCTCGAGCCGCCAGAGTCTGTGGTAGAGAGCCTCCCTACGAGCCCGTCGCACAGTCTCGAGCATCTTCTTAGTTCTGATCATGATCTTACGAGACTTGTCGACCGCGCTTCTCCAGCACTTGGCTGGGGCCAAGCCAGAGGCGAACGCCACCTTCCACACATCGGCAATCTCTTGATGGACGGAGGGGAGAGAGAAGGTGGCATCGTTGGCATGGAACCACGGAGCCTTGCGGACCTTGTTGGATGGTTGAAAAGTGATAACGATCGGGTAGTGATCAGAGATGGTGAGGTCAGTGCGTTGCGTGATGGTAGGGTGGCCCCACTGATGAGTAAAGCTCTGAGAGATGTAGCATCTGTCGAGTCTAGCTTTCCTCAGATCCTCGCCCGCTTGGAGATTCGACCAAGAAAAGCCATTCGAGTCTTTGAATTCAACCAGATCCAAGTGGAGTTTGGTCATATCCCACGTTTCTTTCTCCCGACTGTCTATGACCCTGCCCTTGCCCATCCATCTGTCCATAGGGTCCTCCACCATGTTGAAGTCACCACATATAAGCACGTTGTGGGGAAGCGAGTCTAATGAAGCCCAAGTGTTCAGTCTCTCCAAATCCCCGTTAGGGGCGTACAAAGAAACCATAGTAACACAAAGAGGAGCACCAAAAGAAGCCGCAATCCAACGGTGACCAACGGGCTACTTATCTTTGTACATTCCATTGGTAATACATTCAGTATTTTGTGTTGTGCTCCAAGCTTCTTCTTCTTCCTTGTGATGTTGGCGTGCTTTCATAGATGTCTAACTCCAACAATTGGAATCAGAGCAGGTCGTTGCTTCTTCTTGGGCGTTGTCTACACCTCTCCTGTTGCAGTCTCAGAATCGCATGAAATTTGGTAAGCATACTCAAGGTGTTTCAAAGATCAAAACGACTTTGCTTTGTGGTGCCAAAATCACGATCTGAGCTCGTTTCGGCCTCTGAACACACTATCGCAATGCTTGTGCAAGCTATTTCATCTTTTTGTGCCAAAGGTATATACAAGTTTCCATTTTCCAGTATAAACATCTCAAAGTCTGCTACAGGTTTAGCAAAATTCGTCTGGGTAGTTCTGTTCAACTTTTTGAGATACAATCAATTTTTTGCATCAAGGTATTTTAGTCACTGGCCATGGCTGAATGCTGTGATGCATTTTGTATGTTGGCTATTGAGGATAAGTTGGATGGTACCAACTACCCATTATGAGCTTATATGATGCATCATGTATTGGTTGTAAAAGGACTATGGAATGTTGTGTAGGATATTGAAAGATGTCTTGTTACACCTGCGAATACAGGTACTACAAATACAGGTGCTGGAGATGATGGAGATGGTGTTGAAGATGATGATATTTTGTAGATTCTTGTTTGTGCTACTGTTTTTGTTGCACCTACTATAGAGCAAATTCGTTCAGATGGCAGAGATGCTCAAGCACATGCATTGATAGCTTTTTCTATCAAACGTGCCATTATTCCTCACATTCGCTCTTACAGAACAGCTAAGGATGCTTGGGATACACTTACCACATTGTACCAGGCTAGGAATGAGACTCGTATTGCTTACCTCCAAAAACAATTGGAGAGTGAGCAAATGAATGAAGGTGATTCTATGGACAATTTTCTCTGTGACAAAGATAGAAGATTTGAAAGAACATTTGATTTTTGCTGATGAAGTTATACTAGATAGCTCACTTGTGCAGACCGTTCTGAATGGTCTTCTTGACTCCTATCAGAGTTTCACTTCTACTCTTCATTTGATGATGAAAGGCAATCCAAATGCCTTGTCATTTGAGGAGTTAGTCTTTGTTCTATTGCAGGAAGATCAGTCTAGGCAGAACATGTCCATCATGCAAGTTGCAGATCAAGATTTCCTGGCTAGTCAGAAGGGCAAAGGTAAATGGAGCTCTTCTACTAGTAAGCAGAAATCTGCAAATGCTGCACATTTGAAGAAGGAAGAAAAAGATGAGAAAAAATTAGAAAAGTACAAATTGTTTTGAAAATATTGTAAAGCAAATGACCATGTCATTAAGAGCTGTCCAAAACTGGCTACAAAAGAGGCAACGAAGAAAGAGGCCAGAATGGTTGTTGCAGAGGCCTCTACACCGAAAATAGAGTCTACTAATCTTGTGCAGGATGCAGAATGGGCATTTACTACTTTTTGTAGTTTTGACCCATCTTCTCATGAGCAGTGCATGTCTACAGTAGACTCAGATGTTTGGTACTTTGATAGTAGGGTGACCAAACATATTACCTCGTAGCATAATTTCTTCTCTTCACTTGAGCCTGCCCCTACAGGGAATACTGTTTCATGCGCCAACAACTCCTCCTATCCTGTTATGGGATTTGGTAAGAACATTTCGACTACTGCTGATGGTAGTTCTTTCACTTTTTTAGATGCTTTGTTTGTGCCAAGAATCAAGAAAAATCTGTTATCCATTTCTGCATTAGCTAAGATTGGCTTGGTTGTGAAATTTGTTGATGACAGATGTACAACTCATGATCTGTCAAATGGAGATGTCATTATTGCTTCTGGCATTTTATGTTGTAGGCTATATAAGCTCATAGACTATGAAAGATTTGTAAATGATTTGGCATGTGCAGTACATGATTCTGAGGCTATGTCAGATGCAAAGCTTTGGTCATCTGAATTTTGCTAGTTTGCTACATCTACAGAAATATGAAATGGTGTCCTCTTTGCCCAAACTTGAGGCACCTGGTAAACATGTATGTGAAGGCTATATTTTGGGCAAAATGCAACATTCTTCCTTTCCAAAAGATGGTTCAATTTGGGCTACTCAGAAATTGCAACTTGTACATAGTGATGTTTGTGGTCCTATGCAAACACCTTCTTTTGGGAACTATCTTTACTTTGTGACTTTCATCGATGATTTTTCTAGGCATGCATGGGTATATCCATTGAAGGCAAAGTACGAAGTGTTTATGTGCTTCAAACAGTTTTTGGTTTTGGCTGAAAATCTGTTAGCATGTAAAATGGGCACCCGCCGTTCTGATCGAGGGGGGGGGATATATGTCTTCTGACTTTAATGCATTTCTAGTTGAACATGCGATAAAACATCAATATACAGTGCTGTGAATGACTACTGTTCGTAGCATCTGTGCACTTGCAACTCAACATGGTTGGAACGTACATTAGTTGGACATTAAAACGACATTTTTGAATGGTGATTTGCATGAAGAAGTGTATGTTTTTTAGCTCCGTGGCTTTGTGCAGAAAGGGCATGAAAACCAGGTGTGCAAGTTAAAGAAGACATTATATAGTTTAAAGCAAGCACCACGTGCTTGGTATGAAAAGATACATGCCTATCTGATTGCACATGGTTTTGAGAACAGTCCAACTGAAAGCACCTTATATGTTAAGCATGCTAATGATGTTCTTCTGATCATTGTGGTATATCTTGATGACGTGCTGCTCACTAGTCCTCATGACACGCATATTGCTGATTTTAAGGCTGATTTGCATGCCTCATTTGAGATGTTTGATTTGGGGCATTTGCATCCCTATTTGGGCATTCAATTTATGCAATTTGATGGTGGAATGGCTTTGTGTCAAACGAAATATATTGACACATTATTGTAGCATTTTGGCCTTGAAGACTGTAAGCCTATTGCCACTCCTATGGAGAGAGGTTTATGATTGAGTCTTCATGATGCTGGAGATGCATTTGATGATGTTCTTTGTCAACATGCTATTGGATGCTTGATTTGCTTATGCATTACTCGGCCAGATATTCAATTTGCTATCTCACAGATGAGCAGGTTTATGCATTGCCCAGGTGTCAAGCATTGGCAGGTAGTTAAGTGCATCTTTCACTACTTGAGTGGTACCCGGCTACTTGGATTGTTTTATCCCAAGTGGGGATCACCACCGCCAAATTTGCATGCTTTTTTTGATAGTGATTGGGCTGGTTGCTTTGACACTCATGTGTTCACTAGTGGCTTTTGCTTCATGCTTGGTAGCTCATGTATATCTTGGTTGAGCAAGAAGTAGCCTATTGTGGCCACTTCCAATTGTGAGGCTGAGTATAGGACAACTTTCACAGTGACTGCATGACACTACTCCGTGCAGCTCATGAGGCAGTCTAAAGCTTGATGCTAATGTGCAATAAGGTTAAGAGATACTAGAAAGGGGAATATGCTCGTAGGCTACAGTGGTTGCTTGGGCATAAAAACAATTGTGGTAAAAAGTTGGGAAGGAGTTTCTCTTGAATATCTTAGGGTTCAACATTGCCACCCCCTTTTTCCTCTATCTCCTTTGTCGAGCAATGGTAGTTGTCAGCCAATGCTGGGCCTGATGCCCACCTCAACTACATTCTTTGGGTCACATCAAAAAAGTTTTACCTTGGAGATTTAGTTTTATTCTTGACAATTTTGGGCTTGACAGATGATCTTCTTGAAGTATTGTTCTGATCACTTCTGTAATGGAATGATGCAATCTAGACGCAAAATCCATGCTGCTCAATGTAATGTTGAATATATATACAATGCTTGTGCTACATATGAAGGCTCTGAAGTAATGCCAAGGAATATCTGATTTTACACAGAATTTGTGATATTACTCAAACCAAAATTTCTCTCAGATCGAGTATGGCATTTGCAAGGTTTGGAAATGCTATTCCCTCTTTCTCTGACCATGGGTACTTTGTCCTGGCTGGGCCTATTTGCACCATAGTTAACACCATGAGGGGAGGAACATCTGTAGTGTATTACCCCAGCAAGCTCTTGAGAAAGTTTTGTTGGCAAACCCTCATAAGATAACTATCCTAACTACAACTTCTTTTCCTCCAATTTAAAAAGCTCATCAACTAGCTTGACAAGGAATGTGAAAGCTTGGTCCAAATTTTCATTTGCTGAAGTATTCTCTGCTTCTTTAGAGGTTCAATGAGGTGCAAACTCTCATTAATGGGGCATCTTGTGAAGGGGAGACTTATTCTTGCGGGAAGGTTTGACACCTGAAGACCAAAGGGGAGATAGTCAAACACTACATACCTAGCTCAAGGTTGGAGATCTGTCGGCACTCTGCTGCCTTTTTGGATGATGATTTTCTTGGCCCTCTTGTTGCTTCCAACTAGGTCTCTAAAGATTGAAACAAGCATCAAACCTTACAAGTTGCAAATGGTGGCTATGAAGATGGAAGTATTTGTGGCTTGTGGACTCTTTCTAAGGATGGCTCCCATTCTATCCTTTATGCACACGAGTGACAACAAGCATGGGCATTGGGTGGTAGTTGGTTTTTGTCGAAGAAGCTGGGCACAAGTGGACTCTATTTAAATCTTCAAAGGTGGATGCAAGTTGCTAGTGTGGTCTATTAAACATTGGGATTCATGATTGCCCCAGTAAATATGTTGCAGGTTGCTCCTCACCACCCTATTGGTGGCTTCAAAAGCATGAGCTCTGCTGATTGTTGGCAGGGAGGCTGCATGGCATCTTCATGTGGACTGTTCTTTGAGTCCTTCAAATGATGGTTTTCTGTCCCTAACTTTTGAGCAACTAAGTCCTATGTGTTACTATTAGTGTCCACGTGAAAGGCCAAATGACCACTGGACACTTCTTTGTATATGTTCTTTAATAAAACATATAGTGGTCTGGTCATCCACAGACTGTAAGTTTGATCGCATTTGTAACACCTAAGAAGTCTATGTTCGTGCTCCCTGTGTACTGTTTTTTTTTGTGTATTCTGTGGCCTCTGTGTGGAGTACCATGTGCGGCCCTAGGAGCTCAGTTTTCTACTCGGAGGATATCGTTGTGGAGCTCTCGAGAAGGAGAGTGCACTCTGGTGCATTGCCATCAAAATACTCTTCTCAAGAGGTCACCCATCCCAGTATTGTTCCCCCCAGAGCTCGCTTAACTGTGGCAATCCTTGCCACTAAGCTACACTCTTGTGGTGTCTGGAGAAGGAAAGACTAAGGTTAACATTACCTTGAACATGTTTTGGTCCCTCAAAGCTTCATTCTTTGCTTTAAAAGCTTGTTTTTGAAGCATTATTGGGGTGTCTTTTGCAGCCATTTTGGAGTACTTTCGCACATAGTTCTCTTCACATAGGTCCAAGAAAATTAAGAAGAGTGTTCTTTGTACTTCTCTGACAATAAATATCAACCTTTGGGACTGTGTTTTCAGCCACACTCATAAAAATACAAGTTTCTTGAAAGGTTTTCTGTTTTCATGGGAGCAGCCACTACAAATTTATGTAGGTTTTTGAGCCTACATCAGACTTGACAGACACTTGCAGGTGTTGTTGGCTAGTTTTTGGGCTGTGCATTTAGCCTTTTAGTGCCATTTTACTGCATATATCGAGCACATACAGACCATTTACGATTTTGTGGATACCACTTATATATGTCCATGTGGTCATTGATATAGCGGTTACGTTTTTTGCATAAAGCCTTTTATTTTTGATAAAGAGGGTCGTGGTGAGGTTTTCTTAACTGGGAGACACCCAGATGTTGGGGTCTCTTCGGTGATGCAGGTGGAAGACTTACCCAGCCTCGCCATAGGAGATGTATGATAGTTGTTGTTGAAGCTCAAGGTCAAGGACAAAGCATGGAAGCACATCAAAGAAGTGGACACACAAGAAAAGGGAGCAAGTAGGGAGCTCCAAGAAGTGTATGTCAAATTTTCGCAAGAATCCCCTACAAAAATAGTGATTTTCATCACTAAAAACCATTGTAAATACCATTTTCCATTTTTGTAACTCCATTTTGTTCAAGCCGAGGAGTCCTCGAACTTGAGGAGTATTAGAACCATCATCCTACCAATTTTCATAATTTTTAGACTCCGTTTGAGCCCTCAAATAAGCCCTGGAACCTAATTTTTAACTAGGCCGGACACTAGGTTTGGACAGGGCCAAAACTAGTCAAAAAACTATAAAAAGAGCTAGAGAGCTCATTTTTGGGGTTAGCTTGTGAGAGAATAGAGCTATGTAAGAGAACTCTTTTTGCAATCGAAGCTTTCCATTGTTCCTCTCTTTGATCTTACCTTGTGCGCGTGTGTGTGTATGTGTGTGCATGTTAGGGTGCTTTCACTGCACTTGTGCCTTCACTTGCTCGTGGTCTTCATACCGGTCCTCACGTCTCTGCGGATTGACAAGTAAAGGAGGTGGTGCTTACGCTTGAGCTACACCAAATTTTGGCACCGTTGCCGGGGAGAGAGCTTCGAGGACGAGTGTTGTGATAGTAAGATCGTAGATTTGCAACGTTGGAAGGTAAAAAAAACTATCATTTTTGTTCATTTTTTGATTTTTCTTCTTCATCTTCATCATCATCATCACCATCTCCATCTTCTTCCATCTTCTTATTCATAGAAATTTCTTGTTTTTTAGTGCATTTTTACCATTTTCATACCATTTTTCATCCATTATTGTGTGAGAAGGAGTTAGGAGATGCAAGGGAGAGCAAGCACCTGTGTTTTTTCATGATTTTCTGTACATACAAAGCTCGCCATTGCTCAACGCTCAGACATTCGAAGTTTCCGCCAAAAAACACGATTCTATGATGAAAATCGTCATTCTGTGAAAATTCAAATTTTTTTGAAAATCGGGATTTTCTATTTCCCGCCTAAAAGCTTGCTGAAAGAAACACGATTCTGTGGTCATTCTCAGAATCGCGATTCTCTGGTTGTGCTCAAAATCGCGATTCTCACAAATCACGATTTTCAGCTAAAAACACGATTGTGATCAAACACGATTCTCTGAGACAAAATCGCGATTCTGAAAAACATGATTCTCTTCTGGCAATCGTGATTCTCAAAAACATGATTCTCTGCTGACAATCGCGACTCTCAAAAAACATGATTCTCTGTTGGCAATCGCGATTTTCAAAAAACACAATTCTCTGATTTCATAGCATCGCGATTCTCTGATTTCATAGCATCGCGATTCTCTTGGTCTCACAGGATCGCAATTCTCTTGGTTTCACAGGATCGCGATTCTCTGATTTCATAGCATCGCGATTCTCTTGGTTTCATAGGATCGCGATTCTCTTGGTTTCACAGGATCGCGATTCTCTGATTTCATAGCATCGCGATTCTCTTGGTTTCACAGGATCGCAATTCTCTTGGTGTCACAGGATCGCGATTCTCTGATTTCATAGCATCGCGATTCTCTTGGTTTCACAGGATCGCGATTCTCTTGGTTTCATAGGATCGCGATTCTCCTGGTTTCACAGCATCGCGATTCTCTTAACTTCACAAAATCGCGATTCTCTTACAAAATTGTGATTTTTCCACAAGTGCCTGTTTGCCTGTTTCGACCCCCAGGAGCCTGATTTGACATAACTTTTTCATCCAAAGTCCATTTTTTGAGCTCTATAGCTCGTTGGAAAGCTCGTTGATTTTCAGATAGGATAATTTGAAGTTGATCTTTAGGTGGGACGTGGAACCCAAGGAGACTCCAAAGAATTTTTAACCATACCAAGGGAAAATTTTGGACTCTTAACCAAATCTTATGAACCTGAGATCTGGTAGACACCTAGGCAAGGATAGACAAAGCATTAGATCTTATCAGTCCAGTGTCAACCATATAGCTAAGTCTTGGGCACAACAACTAAGTGGTTGTCCTTACGTACTAAGCTTTGACACAAGTGGCTCAGAAATGTCTTTTAGCATGGGAAAATCTACAGGTGGCTCAGGAACTGCCCATCTACAAACACCAGAAGGTCCCTATAAGACACAATTGGAATATATTCGGACCAACCAATTAGGTGCTCGCATCTATGAGGATGGCCTAAGGCGATGAGTGGTCCAACTCAAAAATCCAGATCAACCCTTTGGACTTGAACACCCGGTGGTCAAGTTTGAAGAAGGTTCATACATTGATAAGGAAGGAACCATGTATGTGGTCACCAACCTACCAGATAGGATTGATGAGTTTGGAAATATCATTCCTGAGAATAAGATATGAGACCTAAAACAAGGAAATGTAGGACAAGGACCCCAGATTCCTAGAGGTAAGTCAGTTTTGACCAGAGTGATCACTCCAGACTGGAACCCTCAAGACAACAAAAGCATAGAACTATTCTTGAATAGAGAAACAGAGGAAGCCTTTTGGAGATTCAAGCCAGATCAACCTAGCCAATTGGGCATAGTCATCATCTACAAGTTCAAGGATCCAGAGACACCAGGCAAAGTTCTCTACCTGGATAACACATCAGAGAAAATTTTCTTGGTAACAGAACATGATAGACATGCATATACTTGGAAGAGTGAATTGATTTTCCCTTCACCAAGATCCAATGTTTCCCATGGCCTCCAAGGAGTAGGATCATCCCAAGCTCATGAAGCCTAGAGAGAAAAAACTAGAGAGAGACTTGAGGTAAGTTTTGCACACACTGTGGGTAGAAATAGAGCAGGATTTGAAAATGAAAGACTTGAAAGAGAGAGACATCAAGCGCATAGACAACAAAGAGATGAACATGATTTTCCATTGCCTAGACCCCGAGAGCACACAAGAACCCTTAGACCCACTCAAGTGATCAAGGCAATGAAGAATTATTTTGACGGGTCAGGAGATCCTTATGATCATGTGACTGAGTTCAAACAAGTGTTAAGAGCTGAACAGGTTGAGGATTTGTTCACCCAGTACGAGGCATTTGGTTTGACTCTTAAGGGCACTGCCTTGGCTTGGTTTCAACCACTGAGTAGTCAAAACTATCACGATACAGGTCAGTTGCTAGACGAATTCATTGTAGAATTTTCCAAGAGTGGTATCAGGCATAACACATCATCTTTGATCCACAGTTTCAAGCAGACACCCCAAGAAACAATGCGATTAGCAGGAAGAAGGTTCAGACAGTACCTAGAAAGATGCCCTGCTCCAGAGTTACCCACACCAGCCAAACAAGTGGCTTTGTTCTTAGATGGCCTACTGAGCACAAATTTAAGATCATATGTGTACTTGAAAGAGCCTAGATCCATAGAAGAGTGTGTGCGGACATGCATTGACATAGAAGATAACTTGGGTGAGGAGTTAGGATTGTCCAAACTCTTTAAGGATTCTGATAGTTCTACTAGTCATACTTCGAAAATCTCCACGGAAATAGATGAGATAGCTGAGCAAGTTGCCAAGAAGCTGGGAGTCCAAAATAGACAAACTCAAAGAGTCACCTCATTGAACCGATGTTATACCTGCGGAGCGGACCACATGGCTAACGTATGCCCAATGCAAAACCAAAACATTAGAGAAAGGAATGCTCCATATTGCACTATTGAGAGAAAATACACGAACCACACGGCTCAAGATTGTCCCTACAATAGGCAGGCTGTTAGACAAACTTATCAGCAACCTTACCAACAAGGTAGATATCAGAACCAATACCAACAGCCATATTATCGACCACAACAACAATATCAGGCACAATATAGGCCACAACCAGTCTTGGGAAACCAATCACCAACTCCTGCCAACGTGATTCCAGTCAAGTATGCTGTGGGAGAGGAAAATCCAAATAGAGCATTGGTCCCACTAACCCCATTGATACCAGATAATGACTCTCATGCTCATAGTTCAGACTACTCCCATGAAGGTAGTCCACATTCTTATTACACTGAGTCGCCTGAGCATAGTGAGATTTACTCGTATCAATATGAGGCACCACCTATCGAGCAAAATTGGGAGCCAGAATACTCCAATGTCATGTACACAAATCCTAACCCTAGGCCCCAATTGAGACAAATGAGACCACAAGCCCCTAGAGGATCTTGTTTCAGATGTCAAGGTGACCATTTCATTCGTGATTGTCCCCACCCATCATCTCCGAGTCAAGGTCAGGCTATCACAATACAAGCTTTTTGTCCTGAATGTGGCAAAGACCATCTCCCCAGAGATTGTCCAAGAAACCCCTCCAGTGCACCCAAGATTACACCCATTAATGTGGTAGGCTTAGTGGAGGATTCAAGTTCAAGTAGCAATAATGTGGCTCCTATACAAGCTGTCACTAGAGCACAAGCCTTAAAATAGGATAAACCAGTAGAGCAATCAGAGTCGAGTGAATCAGGAGAGCCTAGTAAGAGGAAAACAAGAACATGGAAGGATACCAGGGAGAAAGCCAATTGCAAGTGGAATAAAAAGTTATCAGAACTAGAAGAAAGCCTGAAAGAAGCAAAAACAAAGATAGAAGACATTGCATCTCAAAGTCCCTCGCATGCCGAAACTCCATCCACTTCACCTCATCCCATCCCACCACCCATTGTAAATAGACCACAACCAGGGTCAGTTCTTGCAAATCCAACCCCAGAAGGCTTGGATATGATGTTCAAGGCCTACGAGGCTCGACTTCAAGAAGGGCCAACAGTTGCAAACCTAGACAAGAGTTACCCTAGAGCAGATTTAGAGATTGAACGAATGAAAATGTGCATGAAAATGGTAGAACAAGCTCAAGCTATACTTGAGACTAGTCAAAAGCTCAATTAGACAAACTCTGTCAAATCAGATTTTCATTTCCAGGGCTTACTAGAAAGATTAGAGCAGTTGGTAAACAAACCACAAGATTCTTTACCTCCACAGGCTCAACCAGTTATTGAGAGAAGAAGCTCACCACCGATGGGAGCTTATGTTCCTAATTCCACGGATGCTGGAATACCTCCTTCAATTCAACAGTACTCTCAAGAGTTCTTGCGAGAAATACAAGAAGAGAAATGGGCCAAGGAGAAGGGTAATTCCCCTCCTATTCGTGAGATTGATGACCTTCATGATCAATTTCCCCAAGACATTCCATCTATTTACGGAGATGAAGCAGAACAACAAGAAGACGAAAGATTAGATTTTGAATCTAATACCTTAGAAGAACTGCCTCAATTCCCAGGCCCTTGGGAATCTGAATCTCTTTAGATCAGAGCTCCCACAATATTGGTAAGGAATGAGGACTCAGTGGTTCCAAGGAACACTGATGTCGTGAAGAACACTAAGGTTTAGTGTCATCTCATTGTAGAAGAGTTGCTAAAAGCAAAACTCGAGCTATGGAATCATGTCAAGGATCAGGTCCCAGAACTTGATTCCAATATGCCAAAAATAGGCTCTAAGCAAAAAGTTCCAAAGATACCTCTCGATAAAATAGGAGACATGTGTGAGGGTGAAAGAAGGTAATACTTATCTTCCAATCACCTACCAAGGTTACAAAACCAAAGCAATCATAGATTCAGGTGCTGGTGTTGCTATTGCGACCACCTCCTTGTGGAAGCAATGGGGCAAACCCACATTAAGACCAACTAGAATGAAGCTTCAAATGGCAGAGGGTCATTTTGAAAGACCTCTAGGATTGCTAGAAGAGGTAACTCTAACCACTTGTGGTGTAGAGTTTGAGCACACATTTGCTATATGTGACTTTGAGAAAAATAATGTTTATGAGATGATCCTAGGAAGACCCTTCCTACGACAATTGCAAATAGTACAAGATTGGGGAACCAATTCCTTGTACTTACAACACCTAGGGGTCACCACCAAGGTCAATTTGAAGGATTACACCTTCAGAGATGTACCACCCCTACAATGGAATCCTATCCACAAAGCAAAAGAAGATTCAATCTCTGTGCATTCTGGAAGTTCTCCTGACCCATCTTGGTTGCATGAAGATACTCATTTGTGGATGTGCAAGTTCATAGAGGAATAGGAAAAATGCTTGAAGGCAAGAGAAGAAGGAACTTCTCCAGGAGATAGACCAGTTAGAGACCCAGCCTACACACCGATGATCTTTCCAGATGAGGAATTTGAGCCTCATGGCTGGCCAGAAATCTTAGCCACCATGGACATCGCTGTCAATGAAGAACAATGGACACCTCATTGTGATGAGGAGGGCTATGATATTTCAGTGTTCATGTGTCAGCCCTTGCTAGAAGAATGTGACCCTAGTGATGTCATAGAAGAAGAAGAGAATGACGATGATATAGAGTCCATTGTGATGGATAGTTGCTTTAACTCAGAGCAGCACTATCTAGAAGATATAGGAGTGTTCACCCAGAAAGAAGAAGAACCTCTCACAAGTATTAAAACAGTAAATTCAAAGGATGGAAGTGAGATCAATCAAAAGAAAAAGAAAAGAAAAGCAGTGAAACAAGAAGAGGAGGAATCATTGTTTGAAGTACCAGAAAACTTCAAGAAATATGAAGTTGACGACCGCAAAATTTTGGTACGAATGCCTAAGAGAGAGGCCATCATAGGAGAATCATATGATAATAAAGAAAAGACCAAGAAAATTGTAGTGACCATTGAAGAGAACGAAGAGAGATGCACATATATAGGAGATGACCTAAGTGCAAGAGAAGAAATGGAGCTCGTAGCTCTATTAAGGGAATATAGGGATGTGTTTGTGTGCCACTATAGAGACTTGAAAGGGGTAGATCCAAAAATTTGCTCTCATACCATCCCCATGACTGCTGATGCCAAGCCCACCAAACAGAAGCCCTGCACATATAATGATACATATGCAGCCAAAATAAAAGAAGAAATTGATAGGCTGATTGAAGCTGGATTCATCTATGAGATTGAGCATACTAAATGGGTGTCCCCCATTGTAGTGGTGCCCAAGAAGAACGGGAAGTTGCAAGTGTGTATTAACCTTAAAAAAGTTAATGCCGCTACAATCAGAGATAGTTATCCACTTCCAATCACGGAACACCTATTGGAGTGTGTTGCAGGCAAGGAAGTTTATAGCTTCCTTGATGGATTTTCAGGTTACAATCAAGTAGCCATTGCCCTAGAAGATCAACACAAAATAGCTTTTGCCACAGAGTGGGGAATCTTTGCATTTCGTGTGATGCCATTTGGGCTCACCAATGCACCTGCAACATTCCAAAGGCTCATGTGTCATGTCTTCAAAGAGTTCTTGCGAAAGAGATTAGAAGTGTATGTGGATGATTTATGTGCTCATTCCCAAGAAAGAAGATTTCACATCCCTGAGCTCAGACAAATCTTCAACAAGTGTAGAGAATATCGAGTGTGTCTGAACCCAGAAAAGTGTGTGTTCATGGTGCATCAAGGTAAAATCTTAGGTCATATTGTTTCTAAGAATGGAATCTCAACAGATGAAGATAAGGTACAAGCCATAGCAGAGCTGCCAAGGCCAAGAAATGTTAAAGAGGTACAAGCCTTTATGGGCGATTGTGGATACTACCGTAGGTTTATCCACATGTACACGATCATAGCTAGACCCCTTTATGCCTTGTTGTCTAATTTTGAGTGGAATGATGAATGCGAGAATTCTTTCAATGAACTAAAGAAACGTTTATGCACAGCACCAATAGTGACCACTCCTGATTGGAATAAACCATTCCATGTCCATGTGGATGCATCCAATTACGCCATAGGATGTGTGCTAGCACAACCCACATGTGAAGGAAACTTAGATTTGCCCATAGCATATGCTAGTAGACAGCTCACCGCAGCTGAACGAGACTAAACCACAATTGAGCGAGAGGGCTTAGGCATGGTATATGCTGTGAAGAAGTTTAGACACTATTTATTGGACAACAAGTTCAAGTTTTTCACTGATCATCAAGCTTTGTTATATTTGGTCAATAAACCTTGCAATACTGGATGCTTAGTAAGATGGTTCCTCTTACTAATGGAATATGACTTTGAAGTTGTTGTCAGGAAAGGTAGAACCCACCTTCGAGCAGATCACCTTTCTTGAATCACTTCAAGAGAGTCACGGCAAGGAGTGTCCGATGAATTACTCGATGCTTATCTGTTCAATTTAGAAGTTGTTCCTAAATGGGAAAATAAGTTGGTACCAGTCCTAACCTTCGGCCCTGCAAATAAGAATGTGAAAACCTCACAAGAAGAAATTGTAAAATCACAAAAATACCACATATTGGCAGGAAGCATGTACAAACAAGATACGGAGGGTGTACTCGCTTGTTGTGTCAAGGATGATGAACATACTAGCTAGTTGAAACAAGCTCATGAAGGATTGCTAGGAAATCATTATTCTAAACAGCGCACATTACAAAATCTGAAACGTTTAGGAGTGTATTGGCCTAGCATGGACATAGAAATACACGAGTGGATTAAGAATTGTCCAATGTGCAGAGAGAGACCACCAGTGGAGCATGCCACCCTTTATCAAGTGTCATTAATTCCTGATTGGAGTGCTCCATTGGTAGAGTTTATGAGATCGGGAACCTTACCCAAAGAGGCTAGTCTAGCAAGAAGACGAAGCATGGAGGAAGAGGCTCAGGACTATGCTTTAGTTGGAGACAACTTATATCGAAGAGGTAGGGATGGTTATCTAAGATTGTGCATTCACGAATCAGACTATTTGAAAATCTTAGAAACTACACACAACGGTGTTGCAGGTGGACACTTCGGTCCTGATCGAGTAATCAAGGCCATTCTATTCTCAGGACTTTGGTGGCCCACTAATTCATATGGATGCTCACACCTATGTGAAGAAATGTGACACATGCCAATGTGCACAATATCCAGTTAGAAAAGACGAGATGCCTTTGAGGCCAATGATGGGAGGGCGTGCATTTTCGAAGTGGGGCATAGACTTCATAGGTCTTATTAACCCCCCAGCTAGAAACTCCCATGCAGAGTACATTATTGTAGCCACAAATTACCTTATAAAGTGGGTAGAAGTGAAAGCCACAACAAAGAATGATGCTCAGACTATGGCTAAGTTCTTATTCGAGAAGGTGTTCACGAGATATGGGCTACCAATAGAGTTAGTGAGCGATAGAGGCACAAACTTCTTGAATGAGGTCATTGAAAATCTTCTCCAAGAATTCTCGGTGATACATAAGAAGTCTGCCCCTTATCACCCACAAGCTAATGGACAAGCCGAGAGCACCAATAAGATCCTCAGTAACGTATTGACAAAACTGGTAAATAATAAACGCTCTGATTGGGACAAACAACTTCATCATGCTGTTTGGGCTTATCGAGTTGCCTACAAAACGGTACTCAATGCCACCCCATTTCAAAATGGTCTTCGGACAGAATGCTGTTCTACCATTGGACTTCCTCATTCCAGCCTTAAAAGTAGCACAAGAGCATGAGTGGAATGGACATGAATTGTCCTCTAGGATCTTTGATCTAGAACGCTTAGGTGAGACAAGGCTACGTGCGGCGGCAGGCATCTATGCTGCAAAGAAAAGACAAAAGGCATACTTTGATGCACACATCAAAGATAAAGGATTGAAAGAAGGAGACCTAGTGCTGGTTTATACGCTAAAGCAACATGCCCATAAGTTGGAAAAAAGAGGATATGGAACCATGATCATTAATAGAATTTCCACTAGCGGTGCAGTTCAGTTGGCCACTTTAGAAGGAGATATCTTTACAAACTATATTAGTGGATGTAGAGTCAAGTTATACCAAGAACCTCTTACAGAGGATATGCTTACGAGACTCAACACACTGCTAAGAAGCAAAAAGAAGAGGAGTTAAGGGTGAGGGAAGAAGCACAGGTAGAGGCCAAAGAGCGTGTTAGGCGAAATAAGTTAAGGCGACTAGGCCTAGATGTCAACTCAAAAGCCCCAAAATATCACATGGATATGTGCCAAAAATCGGGCATAATTACTTCTGAAGTAATTGACCGACATCCCTTTGTGACAATAGAGATAGGACAAGGAAAGGGTGCAAGGAATTTGAAAGCATTGATTGACTCAGGTGCAGCAAGTAGTGCAGTTAGACTGTCCTACTGCCAAGATTTGCAGTTGAACATCAATCCCATAGAAGCTTATCTCATAGGATTGGGAGGTATAGAAACCCCTTGTTTGGGCGAGGTGGAACTTCCCATCTTCCTTCAAGATGTTCCAATGAAAGTCAAAGTGCTAGTGTGTTAAGATGAGAACCTTATAGAACCACTTGTCTTGGGTCAAGATTGGATCTATGACCATGCAGTTAACTTAAACCTAAGAAGTCAAATTCTTCAAGTTTGGGTACAGGAACAATGCATTACATTAGAATTAGAGAACTGCATGCTCACAGATCATGGCACCACACACTCTCTTAGTTCCTCTAAGACTAATCTTCACGAGCAAGATGTTATATGTACCAAAAGCTCTATGATCCAGAAGGACTCAATCAGGGAAGGAGAGTCGCAAAGGCAAGCAAACCCTCCTTCTTTTTTGAAGAGTAAAGTATCCACAGTAGTTCAACCTCAGAAGCAAGCACAACAATTCAAGACAACTTCTATAGCAAATAGAAAGACACCCTTCAACAAGACAACAGTTCCGAGCATGAAGCAGATCTGGGTACGCAAAGGAGAGCAACCACCAGCCTTGCCCCCACAAATCCCATCCAGGCAAGCAAACCAGGCCAGAAGAGGAAGGAAGAAGCTCGGACCAGCTCAACCACAAGGTATCCGACAAGTTTGGGTGCCCAAGAAATTAGCTGCAACTCAACAAGGGCGATTACAGATGTGGGTACCTAAGAAGCTCTTACATCCACAACAACCTATGTTCTCCCACATGCAAAGAGTCTCAACAAAGAAGCCAAAAAGAGAAAAGGGTAAGAACTGCGTACAAAGACTGAAAGAAGATTAAATCGTCTCTTCAACCATAGTAGGAAGACATGCAAAAAGGGTATGGGTTTGGAAGCCAAAAGTACAAGTAGCCTACACCGAACCAAAGCACCAACCACACTGGATACCACAGTTTAGAAAGCATCCAAAGATGGAGATGCCTGAAGTGATCTCTATAGTGCCAAATGTTGTTCTAAAATGGACCCCAATAAGGAGGATTACATCATTTTGAGATCCAATGGATACCTCCACCAAAGCCAGCATCAACATCTACAAGTAACATCAAAAGCCTCGACGAGTGAAAACCATGTGCTTCTTGCACAACCCTGTCTTTTGCACCATTCAGGTCATGCACTTCCAAAGTATGCATTGATATAGGGCCCTATTACATGGCCGTGTATAGACACATTTGAGAATCCCAGGCGCAAGAGCACATTGACACATGTCAACTAGTTTTACTGATACTAATGTCTATCTTCTTGTTTTGTGACATTGTTCCAAAAAAAAAAAAAGCAAGAGAGAGCTTGTTCCCAGGTTTGGCTTATGAAACATGAATGAGTCATGCTTAGTTGAAGGTGGAACTGTTGATTACTAGGCATTTATCAGTTTGGATAGAAGTGTGTCTCGGTTAGCAGCTAATATAATTGCTGCCTTATCTGGTAGATGTCAAGAACTTGGCATGAACATGGCATCCACAACTATGGTTTCCTCTTACCATGGTAGGAGTGAAGAGCTTGAACGTCCGCAACTTGAGTGATGCTTAACTACTTCATGTACGAGAGCATCCAGGGAGATATCTGCAAGGGGTAGTTCTAGTACCCTGCAAATCTTTGTATGGATACTGGATGCGAAGACTCCTGCGTATGACGAGACAGGACCAAGCACTCATAAAATTTTTCAGTGCACCATCAACACGGACATTCATCGACAATGTTCCATCACAAATGCCAGGTGTACAACACGAAGATATAAACATCGAACGAACCTTCACCATGGTAAGTATCTTTACTTTGGCCACACCATAAACATGATAGATTAGGCAACCTCTTCGTCAGCATACCCTTGAGCACTTAGCTCAAGACTCCCAATTTTTACACCATAATTCTTACAATGCATTTTCCAAGTAAGCATGCATAGGGCTACATTACAAGGCCGTGCACAAGGCACATATTTTCCTCAACCCATGCACAAATACACTACCATCATTCATTATGGGTTATGCGTACTTGGCATGATTGCTCTGAACATGGAAGAGCTAGAGGACATCATGGGGACCACATCAATACCTAGGAAGCAGCACATACAAAGGCTGGACACTACCTCTCTACATGGAACAGCCCTTACAACAGGGGTCTGTTAGGGACGACAGACTCGAAAGGGGGGGGAGTGTTGAAGCTCAAGGTCAAGGACAAAGCATGGAAGCACATCAAAGAAGTGGACACACAAGAAAAGGGAGCAAGTAGGGAGCTCCAAGAAGTGTATGTCAAATTTTCGAAAGAATCCCCTACAAAAATAGTGATTTTCATCACTAAAAACCATTGTAAATACCATTTTCCATTTTTGGAACTCCATTTTGTTCAAGCCGAGGAGTCCTCGAGCTTGAGGAGTATTAGAACCATCATCCTACCAATTTTCATAATTTTTAGACTCCATTTGAGCCCTCAAATAAGCCCTGGAACCTAATTTTTAACTAGGCCAGACACTAGGTCTGGACAGGGCCAAAACTAGTCAAAAAACTATAAAAAGAGCTAGAGAGCTCATTTTTGGGGTTAGCTTGTGAGAGAATAGAGCTTTGTGAGAGAACTCTTTTTGCAGTCGAAGCTTTCCATTGTTCCTCTCTTTGATCTTTTCGTGGTCTTCATACCGGTCCTCACGTCTCCGCGGATTGACAAGTAAAGGAGGTGGTGCTTATGCTTGAGCTACAGTTGTTCATAGGTGCTCGATAAGCCTAGTTGGCTTCTATTGGGTAACTGATTATATGAAGTGGAGTCAGTGATTCACTATGCAGGTAAACATGTCAGTAGTTGCAGTTTTATGATATTTTGACACTGGTCATATGCTCATTTTGCAGAGGATACTTTGGTAAAATCTTTCCAGATTTTTGGTTTTGCCAACTATACAGTGGTCGATTTACTCCTTGATACACTTATTTGTTGGTGTTTGGACTCTTCTAGCTCCATTATCATTCTATTAGATTCTCTACCATCATGGCATCAGAGGTCTCAAGCACATCTGGTGGATCAGGGTCTAGTGCCAATGTTCCGAGGAAGAGCTATAAATTGTAGGGAAAAGACCATTTTGAGATCCAAAAATTTGATAGCACAAACTTTGCTCTATGGAAGAATCAGAATCAGATTAAAGATGTGTTGATTCAAAGGAGGCAATGGAAGCCTGTAAATGGGATTTCAAAGAAGCCTGCTATGCTCCTTCAACCTAGGGCAATCTTAAAACCACAAAATCCAGAATGAATAGATTACCTTGTACTTCAAGTGGAACTTTTGGGATCACTCCCAAGGGCCTTACTTTGCTCTGATTTGCCAAAGTAACAGTGAAATTTGCAGGCCTTGAAGGATGGAGTCCAATCTTTTCCATTGTGTGTTCAGGCATCAAGTTAATGCCAGAACCGCCATCCACAATAACTCCTTGAAATTCATGACCTTTGATAGATACTGTCAGCCGAGGACTTTTATAATCTGTAAGGGGTGCTTCCCCTACAATTTTTCCTTTATGTAAAACAGTAGTCTTTGCCACCAAACTTGTAGTGGAAGCTTCATCAATTATCTGCAATAACTCTGATATGAATTTCCCATCCATCTTTATTAATTCAAAAATACTAACCTCCTTCTTAATGGACTTGAGTAGTTTTGAAGCCTCTGATTCCTTGAGAGCTTGGACTCCAGTTGACTTATCAAACTCCTCATGAGCCCTGTTGAAGGCATGCCCAATGGCATCACTGGTGCATATGAGATCTTCTTTTTGACTTGAATCTGCACCTGTGTTGACTTTATCTTCAGATGTTTCTCTATTTTGAATCCCCTCCTTAATCTTTGATTCTTGTCCTATGTCTGCTTGAGCTTTCCCCTTGCTTCTTGTTTGCACAGTCAAAGATTCTATTTCTTCTAATTGCACCACCCTGGTAGATGGTGATGGCTCATTGACCAGATCATGCACTTCTTCTTTGTGCACCGAAATCATTTGAATATGAGGCCCGGATGAAGAGGCTTGATTCTTAGGACAACAAATTGTATAATGGTCTCTTGCATCAGGGCAGTTCCTGCAAGGAGGGGCATTTTCTGGTAGGGTGCACCTACTTTGATAGTGCCCACATTCTCCACATCTGAAACAGATGATTGGCCTCCTAGGCCCATTTCCAAAGTTATTCCTCTGTCTAGGATTATAGTTGTTACCTTGATTTGGTGCAGCAGCCATCACATTTGCTGGTGTTGGGGTTCCTCCTTGTGTCGAGTATGTCGTTGCAGGCATTCCTCTTGATTGGCATTCATGGGCCTCATGGCCAACCTTCCTGCATAATTGACAAGTCACACTTAACAGAGGACATTCACTTACTATATGCCCTTGTTTGCTGCACATGGAACACCAAAGTCCACTCTTGATGCCACCTCCTTTGAGCTCCTGCAACTCCTGTCGCAGCTGAGCTAATTCCTCTGCCTGGGCCTCCTCCTCACTTCTCAACTGAGCAACAACATTCTCTTCCTCTTTGTAGGGCTTATTTCTTTTTAAGCCCTCCAGCTCTTTCCTTAGCTGTATCACTGGATCCTCCATTTCTGTACCATATGTTGGTTGAGAAGAGGTTGCTCCATACTGGTACCTTATGTGCTCCAAGCGTGTGGCTGTGCTGATGAACTCCTCTATGGACGATGTAGGTAGCACTAATTCCTTTATTTTGCATTGGGTGGCCACTGGTAGGGGCTTAGCCAACCATTTCTTGACAAAAAAATCGTGGGGTGGATCTGGCAATTTAGCCATTGGTGCTTTGGCCCGAGTCACAAACTCTGGGAACTTTTCTCCTGGACCTAATCTTAAATTTTCTAGCTCTTCTATGATAATCTCCGCAGTGTTGCCATGCTGGAACTGATTTTTAAAAGCATCTTTCATCACATCCCAAGTGGTAAAATGGTTTTCAGCAAACTGGCTGAACCACTTATTGTTGGAGTTAGACGTCTGCGGAAGCACGCGAACAGCACAAGGAAGAGGAAGAAGCTTGGAGCACAACACACAAGACTGAATGTATTACTAGAGAATGTACAAAGATAAGTAGCCCATTAGGGCAATAGGCGTATATACAAGCCGGGGGAAAAAAAACCTCCTAAAGAGGGAAAAAAGTGCCCCGGCGGTCCTAGAGTGTTCACACACATCACTACCTAAATATATCAACAAATCCCCCCTGGGAGTGATGCGGTGAACAAGGAGCTGGCACTCATGTATAAGGAAGTGCCGAGCTATGTGGAAATCACTCCACAAAAGGAAGTAAGCCCAAAGCTTTGCGGAAAGCTTCAAACTTCTCCCTAGGCAGAGCCTTCGTGAAAAGGTCTGCAATGTTCTCCTGCGTGGGCACATATGCCAAGCTGATCTCCCCAGCAGAGAACCTCTCCCTGACATAGTGATAATGCACCTCAATGTGCTTAGTGCGAGCATGGAACACAGGGTTCCTCGCAACTGCCAATGCACTCTGACTGTCAGTGAAGATGGTGGTGGCAGAAGACTAGCCAACACCCAAATCAGCCATAAGGCGTCTGAGCCACACACACTCAACAGTCGCTGTGAAAGCTGCCCTATACTCAGCCTCACAACTGGAAGTGGCCACAGTAGGCTGCTTCTTGCTCAACCAAGATATACATGAGCTACCAAGCATGAAGCAAAAACCACTGGTGGACACACGAGTGTCATAGCAACCAGCCCAATCTGAGTCAGAAAAAGCATGCAAATCTGGCGGTAGTGATCCCCCCTTGGGATAAAACAACCCAAGTAGCCGAGTACCACTCAAGTAGCGAAAGATGCGCTTAACCGCTTTCCAATGCGTGACTCGTGGGCAATGCATAAACCTGCTCATCTGTGAGACAGCAAACTGAATATCTGGCCGAGTAATGCATAAGTAAATCAAGCATCCAACAGCCTGCTGATAGAGAACAGCATCAAATGCATCTCCAGCATCATGAAGACTCAATCGTAAACCTGTCTCCATAGGAGTGGCAATAGGCTTACAGTCTTCAAGGCCAAAACGCTGCAATAATGTGTCAATATATTTCGTTTGACACAAAGCCATTCCACCATCAACTTGCATAAACTAAATGCCCAAATAGTGATGCAAATGCCCCAAATCAGACATCTCAAATGAGGCATGCAAATCAGCCTTGAAATCAGCAATATGCTTCTCAAGAGGACCAGTGAGCAGCATGTCGTCTACATAGACAACAATGATCAAAAGCACATCATTAGCACGCTTAACATATAAGGTGCTTTCAGTTGGACTGTTCTCAAAACCATGTGCAATCAGATAGGCATGTATTTTCTCATACCAAGCACGTGGTGCTTGCTTTAAACCATATAACGCCTTCTTTAACCTGCACACCTGGTTTTCATGCCCTTTCTGCACAAAGCCACGGGGCTGAAAAACATACACTTCTTCATGCAAGTCACCATTCAGAAATGCTGTTTTAATGTCCAACTGATGTACATTCCAACCATGATGGGCTGCAAGTGCACAAATGCTCTGAACAGTAGTCATACGGCATGTAGGTGCAAAGGTCTCATCAAAATCAATGCCTCTTTCCTACGCATAACCCTTTGCAACAAGCCTAGCCTTATACCTGTCAACTGTACCATCAGGTTTACGCTTCAGCTTGTATACCCACTTAGTGCCAATGGCCTTCTTGCCAGGAGGCAAGTCACATAAAGACCATGTACCATTCTTCATTATAGCATCATATTCAGATTGCATAGCAGCCATCCAATTTTCTGAATTTGTGCTTCATCAAAAGAAACAGGCTCATTCTCATCACAGAGACTAGATGCAGCCATAGCATAGCAATCTGATGCAAAGGAGGTACTATGAGAGCCTGAACGAGTATGATATGACAAAGGTGCATCTAATTTGCTGTCACGCAAAGTCTGCACCAGCCATTTTGGCATAATTTTTGCCTGTTCAATATCAGCTCTCTCATCAACAAGTGCATCATGTAAATCTGCATCAGAAATGGCATGATCTGCATCATCATATGAAACCTGCAAAGGCTGAGAAGTTGCCTCTGTAGGACCAGTGCTAGCCTGTCCACCTGTAAAAAGAGGCATCAAAGTATCATACATGTCTTTGGAGCTAACAGATGTCTCCTTAGTACATGAAAGCAATGGCTGAATAGCATCTTCCACAAAGACAACATCACGGCTAACCAGAATGCGTTTAGTCTGTGGATGATACAGACGATAGCCTTTACTTTCAGAACTGTACCCAACAAAAATACATTTTACTGCCTTATCATCCAATTTTTTGCGATGTTGTTCAGGCACTAATGCATATGCCAAACAACCAAAAACACGCAGATGAGCAACAGATGGCTTGCGGTCATGCCAAGCCTCATATGGAGTGATAGACTACAACGCTTTCGTGGGACACCTGTTCAGTACATATGCTGCACACATGACAGCCTCAAGCCAGAAACTATGTGGTAAAGCCTGACTTTTGACCATGCCCTCGCCATCTCCATGAGTGACCTGTTCTTTCGTTCAGCAACTCCATTCTGTTGAGGTGTATACGGCACTGTACACTGGTGTTTTATCCCACGTTCAACTAGAAATGCATTAAAATCTGAAGACATATATTCCCCCCCTCGATCAGAACGGAGGGTGCCCATTTTACATGCTGACAGATTTTCAGCCAAAACCAAAAACTGTTTGAAGCACATGAACACTTCGGACTTTGCTTTGAGTGGATATACCCATGCATGCCTGGAAAAATCATCAATGGAAGTCACGAAGTAAAGGTAATTTCCAAAAGAGGGTGTCTGCATAGGACCACAGACATCACTATGTACAAGCTGCAATTTTTGCATAGCCCGAACTGAACCATCTTTTGGAAAGGAAGAACGCTGCATTTTGCCCAAAATACAGCCTTCACAAACATGTTTTCCAGGTGCCTCAAGTTTGGGCAAAGAGGACACCATTTCAGATTTCTGCAGGCGTAACAAACTAGCAAAATTCAGATGACCAAAGCGTGCATGCCAAAGCTTTGCATCTGACACAGCCTGAGAATCATGAACTGCACATGCCGAATCATTCACAGATTTTTCATAGTCTATGAGCTTATACAGCCCACGACATAAAATGCCAGAAGCAATAATCACATCGCCATTTGAGAGATCATGGACTGTACACCTGTCATCAACAAATTTCACAACCAAGCCAATCTTGGCTAATGCAGAAACTGATAACAGGTTCTTTTTGATCCCTGGCACAAATAAAGCATCTGACAAAGTGAAAGAACTACCATCAGCAGTAGTCAGAATGATCTTACCAACTCCCATAACAGGATAAGAGGAGTTATCGGCGCATGTGACAGTATTCCTTGTAGGGGCAGGCTCGAGTGAAGAGAAGAAACTGCGCTGCGAGGTAATATGTTTGGTTGCCCCACTGTCAAAGTACCAAACATCTGAGTCTACTGCAGACATGCACTGATCATGAGAAGATGGGTCAAAATTGCAAACAGTAGTAAACGCCCATTCTTCTTCCTGCACAAGATTTGCAGACTCTGTTTTTGGTGTAGAGGCCTCTGCAACAACCATTCCAGCCTCTTTCTTCTTTGCCTCTTTAGCAGCCAGTTTTGGACAGTTCTTTATAATATGATCATTTCCTTTACAGTACTTGCAGGACAATTTCTGCTTTTCTGATTTCTTCTCATCTTTATCCTGGTTCTTCGATTGTGCAGCATTTGCAGATTTCTGCTTGCTAGTAGAAGAGCTCCATTTTCCTTTGCCCTTCTGACTAGCCAGGAAAGCTTGATCTGCAACACGCATAATGGACCTGTTCTGCCTGGACTGATCTTCCTGCAACAGAACAGAGACTAATTCCTCAAATGACAAGGCATTCGGATTGCCTTTCATCATCAATCGAAGAGTAGAGACAAAACTCTGATATGAATCAGGAAGGCCATTCAGAACGGTCTGCACAAGTGAGCTATCTGGTATAACCTCATCAGCAGAAATCAATTGTTCCTTCAGGTCTTTGATCTTTGTAAGAAAACTGTCCATCGAATCACCTTCATTCATGTGCTCACTCTCCAACTGTTTTCGGAGGTAAGCAACACGAGCCTCATTCCTAGCCTGGTACAAAGTGGTAAGTGTATCCCAAGCATCCTTTGCTGTTCTGCAAGAGTGAATGTGAGGAATAATGGCACGTTTGACAGACAAAGCTATCAATGCATGTGCCTGGGCATCTCTGCCATCCCAACGAATCTGCTCTACAGTAGGTGCAACAGAAACAGCAGCACGAACAGGAATCTGCGGAATATCATCTTCGACACCATCTTCATCAGCTCCAACACCTGTATTTGCAGTACCTGTCGTTACAGGTGTAACAGGACGTCTTTCAACACCCTGCACAATGTTCCACAATCCTTTTGCAACCACTACATGTCGCATCATATAAGCCCATAATGGGTAGTTGGTACCATCCAACTTATCCTCAACAGCCAACATACGGAATACATCACTGCTTTCAGCCATGGCCGGTGACTAAAATACCTTGATGCAGAAAATTGACTGTATCTCAAAAAGTTGAACAGAACTGGCCAGACGAGTTCTGCTAGACCTGTAGCAGACTTTGAGACGCTTAAACTGGCGAACAGAAACTGGTATATACCTTTGGCACAAAAGGACGAAATAGCCTACACAAGCACTGCGATAGTGCGTTCGGAGGCCGAAACGAGCTCAGATCGCGATTTCGGCACCACAAAGCGAAGCAGTTTTGATCTCGAAAACACCCTGAGTATGCTCACCAAATTTGTGCGAATCTGAGACTGCAAACGGAGGAGTGTCGACGGCGCCCTAGAAGAATCAACGACCTGCTCTGATACCAATTGTTGGAGTTAGACGTCTGCGGAAGCACGCGAACAGCACAAGGAAGAGGAAGAAGCTTGGAGCACAACACACAAGATTGAATGTATTACTAGAGAATGTACAAAGATAAGTAGCCCATTAGGGCAATAGGCGTATATACAAGCCGGGGGAAAAAAAACCTCCTAAAGAGGGAAAAAAGTGCCCCGGCGGTCCTAGAGTGTTCACACACATCACTACCTAAATATATCAACACTTATTAGCTAATCCCTCTAATGTGGCAGGGAAGAGAATAAAAAAGGCATCCTCCCTACCCATTAGGCCTCTAGTCTTACATAGTGCCAAAAACCTTCTAATGTGTTCATCTGGATCCTCCTGAGCTAGGCCTTTGAAAGAAGGAAACTTTATATTTAATCTAGAGAGTAAAGTTTCCAAGTCTACCTGACCCGCCATGCTCTTGACTGATGATGTGGAAGATAGTGGATTGGGGGACCTTCTAACAACCTTCCTCCTTGTCTGCTTGCAGGTGACCCTCAATACTTGGGACCGGGTTGCGGTCATGAGCAGCTCATAGCCCACTGAATATGAGACACTTGATAAGAATATTTACCTTTTGTTTGATGAAGTAGCACTATGGTTCTGTCGACACTTGATCTCTTCTATGCTTGGCACTGGGTTTCTCCTAAGCTCAAATCTCCTTGGAGGTCCCACCGGGCGTGCCAAATTTTGTTGGTGGATTCTTAGACAAGAAGGATTTTGAGGGTTTGTAGGAGAAAAGGGAAGAAACAAGAAGAGATAATACACCTGGAAGCTTCTGCCGATTGATGACAGTAAGAAAATTATGATGTTTGAAGTACAAGACAAGCCAATACCTCTCTGTGCACAATTCCACAGAGTGCGCAATTACAAGATACCCAATATCCCAAAGTCTTCTTGCCGCCGGCCTCCTCTGCACCAGACCTCCACCTGCTTCAAGCTTATCCTTGTGCACACCTTGCACCAAGCTTCCACAAGGGGGGAGGATGAAATACCTTCTGTCGGCACACGCCCACTGCAATGGGACCTTGAGATACTTGGGGGGACTAGCTTAGCACTCTCTGCACAATCCCTTAGGTACTCCCTATGCACTCCTTCACTTCCACTTCTCTGCGTCGCACACTGGTGACTCTTGCACTTCTTCCTCTTGCTCCCTTAGACTATGCTCTCTTGCTTACTCTAAGATTGGTCCAAGAATGGCCCTTGCCTTGATTTGAGTGTGTCGATCCCGTACGCTCCTAACTGCCATGGTATCTTGGTGCTCACTTTGATGTCCCAAGATTGTCCTCCCAAGTGGCAGCCAACGACTCACTGTTTTGTCCTGTAGTGACTTTAGTCTAAAACCAAAAATTTTAATGGGGGGCCATACTTTCACCTGTGCGTACACTTTGCCGCTTCACATACCTTCATGTTTCCTTTTAAGTCTTCACTTTTGCACATAAGAGGGGGTTCACCTGAACCTTCCAAAACACTTTAAAACACCCTTTGAACCTTAGGGAAATTAGAGAAAATACCTCTGCAACCTGCAACCCATTTTCTCCAATTTACCCTTTGTGGACAATTCATTGTGCACTACGTGTGCACTTTGACACTTGCACTTACACACTTTGATTTTGCACCTGTTGACTTTGACCTTGACCTTGTTGACTTTGACCAGTTGACTTTGACTAGTTGACTTTGACAAGTTGACTTTGACCAACATGACTTTTATGGGCTCAACAGGTGGTCTTACTTGCCTTTACATATGGCTTGCCATTCCTCTTTGAATGGTCTTACTTGCCATAGGCTTGCCACTTTCTTTGGTGGTCTTACTTGCCTTATCCTTTGACAATACAATCACATGATTTATGCTTGGAACTTACCACCACATACAATGTGGATTTTTTCAATACCTTTACCTCAGCCCTTAGCATTGCAAATGCACTTCTTTACCGTCCTTTTCTTCAACCAACATGTCACACTTTGCATGAGTGAATCTTCCTTCTATCATGGCACTTGTGTATGCTCCTTCACCTCCATATCGCATGAGTGTTCCATACTCCATGAGCTCAAAGCTCCAAGATTTTCTTTGCCATCTCTACATCTTCCTCAAGATCTCCTTGTGCATCAATCGGCTCCACTCCCAATGCTCATCAACCAAAACTCTGATACCAAAATGTGGAGAAATTTCACTCCAATACACTCCAATACGGAAGTTAGAGAACCTCTTCTAGAATCTACCCTATAAGACACATGCTTACTAAAACCTGATTCAATCACAACTCAGAAATGCAATATCATATAAAACTTGGTCCACACACAATAGACTCTCTTATCTTTCTAACAAGCTAAAGAGCACTCCATTTGGAGTTCATTTGACTAGGCAACTAACTGTTCAAAGATGGACTACTTGTCATCTCATGTTATGCAAAAACTAGAGGTTCACACAAAATGTTGCCTGTCACGATTGGAGTATAACCTAATAGAGATATTTGAAATAAAGAGAGTATGAGAGATAAGCTTTCCAACAAGATATCATGTGCATTAAATGGATAAGTATATAGAGAGATATCACCTTCACAAGGTGGCTGTGTATAGAAAAGGTATCCGACTGGAATACCTTTGTGCCTTCTAGCATCCAAATGAGTGAGAGAATGACCAGCATATGCTTTTACACCATCTCTTTTTCATCACCACAAAGTTTCACGTTCAAACCACCTCAATATATAGAGGTATGGGTATGGGACTTTTCACCTACCCTTCATCTTCTCTCACCTCTTGACTTTCCACTTCTTGTCTTTTGTCCTTCCATTGCCTTGGATGACTTTTGGTGCTCCAAATCACTCCATGTGGATAAGTTCATGACTTTTTGGAGTATTCCATCTCTCTAAACATATTTTGGTATTTATCCAAGCCATAAATAACTTTTCGCTTTTATTTTTAACACTCTACTCTAAGGTTATGAGTGTAGGCTTTATATTTTCAAGGCCTAGCTTCATGTTGGGCTGACAACAAATGCATAAATCATGAAGGGGTAGTAAATGAGATGTGAGTATGTGCCAATCCTCACAATTGGAGCTTGCACAAGTTCCATATTTTTCAACACTCCCCCACAAGCTACAATTGGGAGTCAATGCTAGTCTCCAATTCTTGTCCTCTTTGCCTTTTGCTTCTTTTGCCCTTGTATCTCTTCCTTTGATAGCTTGGTGATCTCCCTCCTTTGGTCCAAGCTTCTTTGGCTTCTTTCCAGCTTTAGCTTTGCTTCTTTGGGTTTTCGCAAGAGCGCTTCTTCAATCTCTATCAAGAACATGCTTCATACATATGTTTAGAATATGAGATCACCTTGGCTTCGTGTACCTTTGTTGCTTCAATCTCTTCTTCTTTGTTGTCCTCTCTTTGCAACTTCATGGCTTCATGGCTCCTCTATTCTTTGCATGCTTCTCTTTGATCCTCCTTTGTCTTTGAATCATCTTTGACTTTGTCTATGGTTGCTCTTTGCTTTGCTCTTGCACCTAACAAGGGTTGCCATTCCTCTTGGGATGGTCTTACTTTCCCTCACATAGGCTTGCCATTCCTCTTTGAAGGGTCTTACTTGCCATAGGCTTGCCACTCCTCTTGGTTGGTCTTACTTTCCTTTACATATGGCTTGCCATTCCTCTTTGAATGGTCTTACTTGCCATAGGCTTTCCACTCGCTTTGGTGGTCTTATTTGCCTTATCCTTTGACAATACAATCACATGATTTATGGTTGGAACTTACCACCACACACAATGTGGATTTTTTCAATACCTTTACCTCAGCCCTTAGCATTGCAAATGTTTCCTTCAACCAACATGTCACACTTTGCATGAGTGACTCTTCCTTCTATCATGGCACTTGCATGTGCTCCTTGAACGTTGGGGGATGACTTCAATTCCTTCATGTGAGCCTGCAACACTTCATAGCAGCCCTTCTTTGGAGTCTTCTGGACACCGTCAGCTTGGGTTCCATTTGACACCCTTTTAGCTTGAGCTTGCTCTTTTGCTTTGGCTCCAAAATTTGTGTCATCGCTTCGTCCAAGCTTTGCCAATCTTTTCTTTGGCTTGTGCAAATAGGAACCTTGCATTCTTACCAAACTTCATGGCATCCAAACACATGTAATTTCAGCTCATCCATGGATGAACATGACTAGACTTTGAAGCATAAATATCATGCTAACAAATAAACATAATCATGTATACAAATCAACAACAATTTGAGCATATATTCAGCTCTCTTTATGCCAATTCACATGGCTACATAGACCTGCAAATTTCAGTTTCTATAGGCTTTATAAAATAGCCTATTGCTCCTGCACACATTATGAAACATGTGTATATATTATCCTTCATCACATATACATACATTTCTGCATATTCGACATGAATGGTCATCTTTAAAATCAATTTACATTCAGCCTAAGCATGGCTGTCCAAAACTGTCATACATATTGATCATAAACTTCATGAGCATGCATACAAAAGCATATACCAATCCATAAGTAGATAATGCTACCATCAAGCTTACATAAAAGCTTAAACCTTTAGCAATGTACATAATAAAAACTTGCACTTCATTCAATTGAGTGCAATGTCCAAAGCATCCATACAATGCTCACATACAACTTGTAGTTGTGCATCCAAGATTCTTTGCTTGAATCTTCATCTTCTTCTATTGGCTGCTCATAAATCTTCATCCAAGTGATTAGTATCACTTATACCATGCTTCAATGATGAAGAATATGTAGTAGAGAGTAGGACAAGATAATGTATCACTTCAAATAATGTAAAGCAACAACATTCTCTTACATATGAAAGCTTCACCTCCATATCGCATGAGTGTTCCATACTCCATGAGCTCAAAGCTCCAAGATTTTCTTTGCCATCTCTACATCTTCCTCAAGATCTTTTTGTGCATCAATCGGCTCCACTCCCAATGCTCAGCAACCAAAACTCTGATACCAAAATGTGGAGAAATTTCACTCCAATACACTCCAATACACGCAGCGGAAGTTAGAGAACCTCTTCTAGAATCTACCCTGTAAGACACATGCTTACTAAAACCTGATTCAGTCACAAGTCAAAACTCCAATACCTCTAAAACTTCATCCATACACATTAGACTCTCTTAGCGTTCAATTGCCTTGGATGACTTGTGGTGCTCCAAATCACTCCATGTGGATAAGGTCATGACTTTTTGGACTATTCCATCTCTCTAAACATATTTTGGTATTTATCCAAGCCATAAATAACTTTTCCCTTTTTATTTTAATACTCTATTCTAAGGTTGCCATCTCCTCAAGTCAATTATATTTACCCTCCTTTATGCCAATATTCATGCCGAATAAGGTTGCCATCTTCTCAAGTCAATTATATTTACCCTCCTTTATGCCAATATTCATGCCGAAAGATGAAAGGCTAAATGGGATAAATTACAATCTATGGAGATACAATTAGGGCCTATCTCATACAAAACTTTTGTACGAGGTCGTTGAAGGGTACAGAATGAGAGATCGATAAGGCAACCAATCTAGGATTATGGAATATATGGAATGTAAAAGACAAGTAAGCATTAGGCCGACTTCTCCTTGCATGTGATGAATTGACAAAGGGTCACATCACTGCATGTAAGACTTCAAAAGAATCTTGGGATACTCTTGGGAATCTCTATGAAGATAAAACACCTTCTAAGATTTATACTCTAGAGGCCGAGTTTCACAATCTCACTATATGTCCACAAGACACCATCACAAAAGTGATCGCCCAATTTGAAGATTATCAATGCAAGTTAGCACTTTGTCGATGAAAAATTTCCAGTGAAAACATGGCTATAAGATTGCTTAACAAGCTTCCTAGGTCCTAT
Organism: Ceratopteris richardii; assembly: GCA_020310875.1. Classification (NCBI taxonomy): domain Eukaryota; kingdom Viridiplantae; phylum Streptophyta; class Polypodiopsida; order Polypodiales; family Pteridaceae; genus Ceratopteris; species Ceratopteris richardii. The sequence continues at coordinate 20,269,752 of CM035416.1, read as the reverse complement.
GAAACATTTACGACTACTCTCTATAACAAAGGTCAAGCACTCACTTGAGAAGAAGTTAGAAGATTGTTGTTTCTCCATGATTCTAGACAAAAGACCCAAGCTACCCAAGAAACAACCATGAAGGGTAAAGCCACCTTCCACAAGAATAAAGGACAAAAAGGAGATCAAGAATCAAAGGAAAAAGGCAAGAAAACCCCACTATCAAAATCCATTCTTTACTTGGAGTAGATGCAACAAGTGCCTTGTGTTGTGTTGTGAAAAAGATATCTTCACTTGTGCAATGAGAGTGATCTTTGGTCTTGGAAGTAGACTTAGAATTATTCTTATTCTTCTTCTTGAAGCAATATTTTTTGATGTGGCCAGTCTTGCCACAAAAATTGCAAGTGATCATCACATATGTGACATGACAAATATGATTTTCATGAGTTTGAAGAGCACAAAGGTCAAGTTTATCTCAGAGACTACAAGTGCATTGAGATCCAAGGAAGAGGAAAAGTTCAAGTCACAACCTTTGAAGGTGAGACCAAGTCACCTAAAGATGTTCTTTATGTACCAAGCCTTTGTAAAAACCTTCTCTCAGTAAAGGCCATTACAAAGTGCAACATGATAGTGCAATTCGATCACAACAAAGTTCAAGTCATTGATCGTAAAACCAATGAAGCATTAGCTCAAGTCTTTGAAGACAAAGGCCTCTACAAGCTTTCAGGTTTTATGGTCAAAGATTCAAGTCTTAGCTTGTGGCATTGCAAATTTGGACATACCTCTTGCTTATCTAAGATCTCTTCCAATCATCTTGTCAAAGGTCTACCTAGGATCACACAAGTGGAATTAAATTTTCAAGCATGTGCCAAGCAAACAGTTGCCTCTTTGCCTATAGAAGCATCCATTTCTACATCTAAACCCTTAGCATTAGTCCATGATGATATTTGTGGACCTATGCATACACCTTCTCTTAATGGGTCAATTTACTTCTTCCTGATAGTAGATGACTTCACTAGATACACCTGGGTTTATTCACTCAATCATAAAGAGGTGCCCTTTCCAAGTTCAAGGAGTGGACACAAACAGTTCAAAAAGACTTTTCAAGCTCTTTGAAGGTCATCTGATCTAATGGAGACAGTAACTTTGTCAATCACAACTTCTTCAAGTACCTGAAGCAATATGGAATCAAGTATCAATTAATGCAAGATACTCAACAAGGTATAACCTTACAAAAGATTCAAAGTGTGATCCAGATGGCCAAGGTTATGCTTATTCAAAACCAACTTCCACTAAAGTTTTGGAGTGAATTAGTACACATAGCAGTACATATTCAAGACAGAGGGTTCTCAGATGTCTTGAAGAACCAAACACCATTTGAGGCTTACTTTCAGGAGGTCGAGTGTGATATATTTTTGCCTCTTTGGTAGTGATGCCTATGTGTAAGGTCATGATGATGATCGGCCTAGGCAGTACATTTTCATCAGGCACAATGAATGACAAAAGGCATACAAACTCTATGACCCAAAGAGTCACTCAGTTACAGTAACCAAAGATTGCACCTTTGATGTATACTCTAAGTATTCATCCCTTTTGGATCCTCCCATTTTCGTTTCAGAGGGGGATCATTCCAGTTTTGAACAGTCACACTATGTGGAGCATGCCCTCTTTGTACATGACTTTCCAGCTCATGGTACAGTTTCGGAGCATGAGGAATCAGAGACACAATCTCAACTTATACCTTAGATGGCTACACCTCCTATCATACCACCCAAGGTTTACATTTCCCCTCAGCTTCAGTTGGGCATTATTCTAGGATCAATGACTCGCCATTTTCCATTCTTATCTTTGACAGTCCACTTACCTCTCTATAGCAACATTCTGAGCATATACTTTTCCATTCATGGAATCCATCATCTTTTCGTTTTCCACAGGATAATCCTGCATCTACTTGGATTGAACACTTAGTTCGATACATTTTTGAGCCAGCATCTCAGTTTAGAGGGGGCTTCCATGGTCCAACTGACACACATCAAGACTTTGTACACTCCATGGAGGATTACAACATATAGATGTACTACCATGACTATGATTTTATGCTTCATGCTTTATATTACATTCTTGCAGACCTACTTCTTGCTGATACACATCTCATGGTGGATATTGTCAAAGCTTTGGATGTTCCCATGTACCACATGGAGTCATGTTAACCAATCTTGCATGGAGGTGATCTCATCCAGTGAGATCTTGTTACGTTCCTGTACCTTGTTGGTGGCATACCTCTGGAGCATCTGCTTGATCCATATGGTGGACATCTTATTGGTAATCTTGCATGGTCGATACCACTTGGAGGCTATGGATTTCTAGATGAAGACTTCATGTTTTGTGCTCATGCTATTGTTTCTATATTCTTGGTGGACCTTTCTCTCATACCCTAGCAGCCTCCATACTCTACAAAATGGAGTTGCAGAGGGGGTGTTGAGAATATGAGAGTGCATCCCCCTCTTGTATTTTGGAGTCACTATTTCTATTCCATTTTGATTCTATTTCCATTTTCCATTTTGATTCTATTTCCATTTTATATTATATCCTTTGTATTTGGGTACCTTGCCATTTTGCTTCTACCATTGTATTTGTAAGACAATAGTTACGCAATATAACAGAGGAGTAGTAGCAGAGAAGATAACAGATATAGGAGAAGCTAAACAATTTTCTACTAACAGCAAGTACAAAGATGATGGCATTGTCCACCCATGCGCTCTCAAGGTAGAGCTTAAATGGTGATCTAGACAACTCTAGATAGGGAGATACAAGGTAGAGGTATGCTGGCTCAATTCAATGTCTCAGGTAGTGCAAAAGTCATGTATATATAGGATCATGGATGGCCTTCCATGGATGGCTATACATGGGCGGTAGAGTGTGGGTGGCCACCGCCCACATAATTGCCATACACGGCTTAGGCTTGTTGAACCGACTTAACAAATATAAATGATTTCTGACTCCGATAGGAAATATTCCATGGAATATTCCCTTTACCGTCGGGGGGTGCTACCCTCGGACCCCACTAGGGGGTCCACTAGCCCCCTTGGACCCCCGAGCCGGGGCTACTCACCGCTGCCTCGGACCCCACAATTGGGGACCCTGGTAACTGCCTTTCCTTACAATACCTTACATGGTCCAATATGACCTTCATCCAACATGCAAGTTGGGATTCCCATCAATTGGGTAATGCACACTTGGCTTCTCCTCATAATGGGGGCCTTACAAAATGTGCATACAATCATGAGGGGTAGATATTGATCATATACTAACAATATTCATTCTCCTTTGAGGGGAATTATCTCACATGAGATGTACTTTGGAGAGCCCCTCCCAAATCTATATAAGAAGGGACTCTCCCTCATTTGTACTCGGTTAGAAGCTTGAAGATCCTACTCCATGCTCTTGGCAAGCTCATTTCTAATCCATGTGAGTTTACCCATTTCTTGGTCTACTCACTTTGAGTCTCTCACACTTTTTCTTTTGTGAGTACACTCTTCTTTTCATTTCGCTTCCGTGCATGTACTCTGTACAACATGCACATGCATATTCATAAATAATTTGAACCATCCTTTGCTTGAAACATGTTTAAAATTCATAGGTTGTATCTTTTTGTGCACAATCATGATAGGTATGCTTCCCTTTCATAGAATCATCCTTCTAATACACATGTTTTTGTGCATTTAGAACTTTCTAATGAACAAGAAGTTTGATATGTGCATAAAGGAAATCTTTGAAGTTTAATTTGTGCATCGAAACCATCCCTTTGTACAGATAAATGAAGAAACATTATTTCCTTTCCATGCATGAAGTTTAAAGAAACTGAATTCGAATACAAGAAATGCATTTGTATAAGACTAGGTTTTGAGACTTGAACATAACACCATCCTGGAGTTGAGCATGGTTCATGGCAGCATTGACGGAAAAATACTTGCTATTTATGCACATGTTAACCCACAACTAGACACGAATCAGATGTTTAGTTTGGATGGTGATAGCTAAATCCGTAGAGGTTCTGTAAAATAATGTACTTGTGCTTTGATAATCATACTAATATATCTTTGTTCTTATGGGGAGAACGACCTGAATCCGTTGTTGGGGAATGTGGATGCACAAAAAGGAGAGTTGATTTCACACTCAGAATCTGTCATTCGGTACATATGATGGCTGTGTGTGACATCCAACTTACGATTCATTTGTGAATGTGTATATCAAATGTCGATGGTAGCCAAAAAGCCTTCTTGGCTACTCTATGTGGATAGTTTCTGGGTATTAGTTTGAAGGGTGTCTATAATAGCGAATTTTCAAATACTGTATATACCGACTAGTACTTTACACACTCTGCGAAATTGTCTTAAGTATATACCAAACCATTGGAAGTTTTAAACACAATGTTATGCATCTACTAATATTTGGATGTGGAGACTGCCTTTTACTACTCTCATATATGTACTTGTATTAGACTTAGGCTTTGGTACTTGAGCATCACATCATCCTTTTTTATACGTGGCTCTCCCAACACTTAAATAATTAATGTTTATGTAGCTGACTATTCTAGTTAGAACATGAATTTTAGATGATAACGAACCCAGAAAAACGTCCTTGCAAGTTGAACGTGGAATGTGGCGGCGTTGATGATAAAAGCTTGCTACATATTTATCCACTGTTAGATATTAATTGGGTGTTTACTTTGGATGGTGACAGGCACTCTGGAGGAATTTCTATGGACTCAGGCCAAAGATATTGCTTGGAAGATATCATTACATTCCTTTCAAATTTGACATTTATATATCTTTTTTTTTTCAAATAACCAGAATTCATTTATATTATGAAATATAAGTAAGGAACAAGTTTTTACTCCATCTACTTTGTGGCACATGGTCCATGGTGAGATACAAGGAGTTGTTTTGTAATAATATCTCAAATTGAAGACTTCTCTTGCAAAACAAGCAAACATAAGCATATACATGTATAGATGCATACATACGTACCCAATCGCGGTGGGTATGCACATTGTCATCGCAACATCATTTTAGACACCTTCTATCTAACGTTGGCACATATATATCCCAAGTCCCTAGTAATAAGCTTGATAATCAAAATCATAAATATGTACACACATTGGCGAGAGTATCTTTGCTTTTTCATTGGGATCCATTTTCAAAAATATAATACAAAAACTTATTACGATAATTCACGATGCACATCTAGCATTAATAAAACATGGTTTTTCTTACAATATACTAGATATATTATGAAGCATGGATATATTTGGTAGTTGTACATCCTATATTGCACATATCATGATATGATAGTGACTCGATAATTTATATGTTTTATGCATATTATACGAAGTAAGGTATTCGTGCAAAGTCAGATGACACACACACACACACACACACACACACACACACACATATATATATATATATATATATATATATATATATATATATATATATATATATATATATATATATATATATATATATATATATATATGTGTGTGTGTGTGTGTGTATATGTACTCTTGTAAAGTCAGATCACACACACACACACACATATATATATATATATATATATATATATATATATATATATATATATATATATATATATATATATATATGTGTGTGTGTGTGTGTAGAAGCATGTTAACATGCCACAGTTCTTATGTTACTAGCGCAACTCACTAGCATATATTTTTATGTTTCGAATAGCATGTTTTTCAGTTCTATATGCATTTACTTCAAAGTTGTCTTTATTGCCAATTTTGCAATTGACTTTGAACCCGTTGCATATGTTCGAGTTGCGGGGGAGTCTTGTCACTCCATGAAGCATTGCATTTACCATGCGGAAAAGGATGGAATCCACATCATCTACAGATAGCACTAGAGAATTTACACAACAAATTCGAAAGGAAAATGAAGAAACATAGGAGATACATAAATATGACACCTAAGCTTGAAATAAGTCTGGATATGACCAACCGTTTTGCACGAAGATGCGGAAACTATGGAGTTTTCCCCCAACTTAAGCTTCTGGTTCAGCTTTAGCTTTAGGTACTCTCTCTATCTCTGTGGATGATTGTAGGTATGATATTTGGTAATCCTAACTTGCATCAATGAAAACCATTGTAAATCACCAACAATATGGCCTTGTGAATCAAGGATTTAATCCGAACCTGTTGAAATGGGAGGATATATCTAAGAATGAGTGGTCTTCATGTTTTATATAGCCCATAGAGAACAATAATTATAGGATCGAATGCAGTTCTATTTGTCTAGAAGTATGTGAGCAATTTATGCCCTTCCACCACATGGTGTACCAAAAAAACCCACAAATATGGAAATTACATTAGTGTTTACCAAAGCATATGTCAATGAATTCATCCAAGTAGTTTTGGAAAATGGTACATTTATGCAATTTAAGTGGGATTTTTTTTCTCGGTACGTGAACAACCTCAATTACAAAGGGTACTTCGATTGCCATATGCATAAGTGGAGGATTCACAATTAGCCACATCAAGCGATCTCCAAAGAGGAGGATGATTGGACATAACAATAATTCATTGATGAACAACGCATGGGCTGCATATCAACCACATGTAACGCAATCCCATTGTCTTATGAAGTTCAAAAAGCACTTTTGTTTAGAGGCCCTACTAAAGGGATATTTTCTTAGGCAGGATGTAATCCTGTAAGGTTGTTGGACATGAGTTGAGAAATACTTTGGAAGACTCTCGAGAGGATCAAAAGTTAACTCAAATATTTCTAGAGGAGGCCAGGATGAAGCAAGCCACTATTGCAAAGGTCAGTCCCATCATCATCTCACTTCAAGAAAAATTGAATGAAGTAGAGGATTTATTGTTAGGTCTCCAACAATAAGAGTCTTCATATTATAAGCAACACATAGACATTGAAATGAAAAATTTAGTATAAAAAGAAACTTTATAAACTTTTAAGTTCTTTAAGGATAGTTATAATGATGAGATTAAAAGTTTGCCTATTCTAATTTTCAAGTTCAAGTGGAGCATTAAGAACATACAATGCAAACCCTTGAGCAATGATTGCACCTAATTTTGAAGGTGGAGAAGTTCCTCCATACAGATTACTTCCCTCAATCAATTTGCTACCTAGAAATAGGAATGCTTTTTAGGGCAGTAAAGTGTTAGACATCTCACCAGCAAACGAATGCAATGTGTGTGGGTATGTCATGATAATAGAGGATATAACTACAATGGCCAAGCTTCCCTACAATCGTGCTTACCATATAATATGCTTTGCAACCACAACTCTGATGAGGGCAATTTTTTGTGCTGCAAACTACCATCATAAACTTTTAGACTGGTTATTTCCTTCTAATGGAGTAGGTAAGTGTGAGAATGTAAGCTTGTGATGAAATTTCTTATGACAGGTAGCATATTTGTTGTAGAAGTTCGCATAATTGTTGTGATGATTAGCACAATTGAAATTAGTATAAAGCTACTTTTAATAAGCATAACATATATGGTAGTAGTAGAAGCTTTTTGCTAGATGGCATAGTTAAGGTGCTAGTCAGCATGCTAGCTACGATAATTGGAAAAATGTCTTCGCATAGTAGGATAGCATCTATCTTAATTAGCATAGATGTTAGGTTAACTAATATATTGATTGTGCTACTTAGCATTGGGGCTTTCCTAATTAGCATGATGACTATGCTAACTAACATAGTGATTGTCCTAGTTAGTGTAGTAATTGTGCTAATTAGCATACTAAGTGTGCTAGTATGCATGCTATTTGTGCTAATTACCATAGAGCTTGTGATAGCTAACTTACAAATTGTGCTATTCAACATACTTGTGTTGATTAGCACAAAGCATGTGTTAACTAGCATACTAGTTGTGGTAGTTAGCATATTGGTTGTCCTTATTAGCACAATCACTATGGTGATCATTAACATACTGATTATGCTAGTTAGCACAGTGCCTTTGCTAGATAACATACGGATTATGCTAATTAGCATAGAGCTTATGTTAGTTAGCATAGTGATTGTGCTAGTTAGCATATGTGTAGTGCTAATTAGCATAGAGTCTATGTTAGCTAGCACACTAATTTTGCTAGTTATCATGCATGTAGTGGTAATTAGCATAGATCCTATTTTAGATAGCATATTGATTGTGCTATTTTGCATATTGAATTTCATTATTAGCATAATGACTATGATAGCTAGCATAGTGATTGTGCTAGTTAGCATAGAGTCTTTTCTAGCTAATGTATAGATTGTGCTAGTTAGCATGCTACTTTTGTTGATTAGCATAGACCCTATGTTATCTATGTGATATTCAACATAGTAGTTGTGATAAACATAGAATCAGTGTTAGCTGTTGAAGAATCACTCACGAATTTGACATACAGACATACATAAAGATAAAGAAAGATAAAGAAAAGTGGAATCAAAGTGTTCAGAAAATCAAAGCCTTAGTGAAGGGACAAATTCATGACCGTTATGTACAACGCAAAATCTTCCAGAATCAGAGTTTGTTAGAGTTCGTTACACCGAATCAAACTGTATATAAAGAGAGAACATGCATAAGAAAAGACAGAGGGGGTGCGAGCAAGAACGTGCGTGAGAAGAGCACGCAGTTTGAAATAGAGCGCATATAGAGATCAAGAATAGGTTTAGAAGACGCCAGAGATCGCGTATGTAAAGATGAATAACAGAAACCTGAAATTTCAGGTATTCATTTGAGAGAGATGGTAAGAAGAAACTACTCAGTGTAGGAGAGTTTCTATAGCTTGAGCAAGAAGAGGCCAAGCTAGCATTGTACACATCTTCTCTAATAGAAAACACATGTTCATGTGGAAGTTTGCGCGCACTGTTCGTATGCGAAGAAACCTGAGTATTTTCGTGTTACGGTATAAAGAGTTAACAGTTATTTTCTTAGTAAACGAATGTTTCGGTCAATTACAATTGTCTCAGTAAACACATTTTCGGTCAGTTACAGTTTTCTCAGGAAAGGTGCTTTCCGGTAGAACAACGAAGTATATCTCGCAGAATAAATTAAGGTTTTGTATGAGAGATAGCTTATCTTATAGCTAGACATCTCTACTATCAGTTGATCAAGGATTTCGGTGAAATGGATATGTACACACAGTACAAAGTTTAACCGGAAGGAGACATTCTGAACTGGTGAAGTTTTTCCTTAAACTTCAGAAAGAGTTCATTCAATGAAGGAAGTTCACGCATCACTTCGTTACTTCATGTATATTCACTTGAAGTAATTACAAACAGAATAGGAGTTGATTCCGGTAAGATTCCGATATAATTATGGTGACAGTCTGGTGACAGCCCGGTGAAGTTCCAGTGAATTTTTCAGTAAATTCAAAACGAAGTCTTATATGTTTGAGTAACAGTAACTTTGCTAAGCTACTGCTGATTATAGAGGTGTTCTAATTTTCACTCTAGCTTAGCTCTCTTCGTTGGCGCAGCGAATTCCGCAGGCTTGACAAGGTTCGATTCTTTGCCGCGTCCACCATAACAAGTGGTATTTGGGCTACCATACCGAAAGTGGTATCGTAGTTGCAGTGCCCCATCAGTGGTATCAGAGCGAGAAAGTATCACCATCAGTGGTATCAGAGCCCGGGTTAACCACACAAGTGGTTTCAGAACGAGAAAGATTCTGAAGAGCAGAAAGATTCTCAAAAGGTCACCGGAAGTAATAGAAACAAGAAGATCATGGCAGATCATGTCCAAATTGACAAATTGGACAGAGATAATTATCCCACATGGGTAATGCGCATGGAAGCCTTACTTATGATTAAGGACTTAATGATGTATGTGACCGGAGAAGAAAAGAAGCTGACTTTCGAAGATGATAGTCAACCGAAAAAAGAAGAATTAGAAGCCTTGAAGCTATGGAAGAAGAAAGATGCAACGGCAAGAGCTTACATTTATAATACCGTTACAGATCATCTACTACCGCACATTAGAGGTCTGGAGAAAGCAGAGGAAATATGGAGTGCGTTGGAAGATCATTTCCAAAATACTACAAAATCTAGGAAGGCTAGCTTATGGTCCGAATTCACAACGTTCAAAAAGAAGTCGAATCAAAGCATTAGTGACTATGTTACTAAGATGAAGGATCTAGTAGATAGTCTTGGATACATAAATGAAGATGTCGAAGATCACAGATTGATAACGCAACTGCTAACAGGTTTGAGAGGAGATGAAAGGTGGAAACCTTTCGTACTCTCAACTGAACTTTCTTTAAATCATTTTGTACCAGATTTAAATCAGTTGCTTGGTTTGATGCTCACATATGAGCAAGACCTGAAAGGAGATGGAGATAAAGGACAAAGTTCTGCAATGTACATGAAGAACAAGAAGAAAGCAGACAAAGGTAAGTCAAAAGATGAAGAAGAGTCGAGTTCTCAGACTTATTATGCAAGAGGTAAAGGCACCGGCAGAGGAAGAGCAAGAGGTTTTGGAAGAGGAAGAGGTAGCCAGAATAACAACAAGAAGGCTTGCTGGATCTGTGGACTAAATAATCATCTGGCTCATGATTGTTGGCACAATCAACAAGGATCAAATCAGAATTAGAATAACAATAGTAGAGGTAGAAGCGGAAGATATCAGAGTAATTTTCAAAGAGGTAGACAGAATCAAAGAGGAGGCTATGGTAGAGGTGGAGCAAGAAGTTGGGGACAAAATCAATCCTACAACACCACCTACAACAACTACGCAAATGATACACAGAATGAAAGTCATACATCATTGATGATGAACTCAATCAGCACATCAGATAACAAAGACCTAAAGGTATTTTACATTGATTCTGGATGTTCTAATCACTTGTTAGGAAATATAGAACTGATGTCAGAATTGGAAAAAGGTAGTTCCAGTCATACTGTTCAAACAGGTGACAATACGAGGCATAGTGTACATTCAATTGGAAAAGTGAAGTGTAAGAGTGGAGCAGATTTGCTAACCAATGTTTTGTATGTTCCAACAATACCTAAGAATTTGATTAGTGTGGGACAGATAGTTGAGAAAGGTTTTCAACTCAGATTTACAAATGAAGGAGTATTTGTAGAAGATCCCGAGAATGGATATCATCAGATCGTCTCTGGTAAGAAGGAAGGTAGACTCTTTACTTTAAGAGTACAAGGGAACATTGGCCAAGCGTTGCTCACACATGGTGAAAAGGTGATTATAGAACTTGATCTCTGGCATAAGAGATTAGGTCATTTTAATGAAAAACGAATTAAAGCTATGATTTCAAATCAGTCAGTACTGGGATTACCGAATGTACAGAACCAACACATGATTCACAAGTGCGAAGCATGTCAGATGGGAAAAGCCCACAGGTTACCTTTCCAGAAGAAAGGATTCAAACATGATGGAGTACTCGAACTCATTCATACAGATGTATGGGGTCCAACAAAAGAAGGATCAATTAGTGGCTCAAGGTATTATGTTTTATTCATTGATGATGCTACAAGATGGATAACTCTTTATGTTTTGAAAGAGAAATCAGAAGTGTTTGGAGCTTTCAGGCATTTTCATGCATATGCTGAAAGACTCACAGGTCGAAAGCTGAAGAGACTGAGGTCTGATGGAGGGGGAGAAAACTTCTCCCAAGAATTCAATGATTATCTTTGGAATGCAGGTATTAAGAGAGAAATAACCTGCAGGTATACACCACAACAAAATGGTGTAGCAGAAAGAAGGAACCGAACTCTAGTTGAGTTTGCACGAGCTATGCTAAAGGAAAAGGATTGTCCAAATTATCTTTGGGCTGAAGCTGTAAATACAGCTACATACTTGGTAAACAGATTACCGTGTATAGCTTTAGATGGAATGACTCCTTATGAAGCTTGGTGGGGAAAGAAGCCAACACTTGATCATTGCAAAGTGTTCGGATCAGTAGCTTATGCTTATGTACCGTCACAACTCAGACATAAGCTTGAACCAAAATCAGAGAAATATGTGTTCGTCGGATATGATGAAAAGCAGATGGGTTACAGGTTATGGAGTCCTCTAACAAAACAATTCACTGTTTCCAGAGATGTTACATTTGATGAACAGAAAAGCTGGTATGCAGATCAAAGTCATACAACGAAAGAATTTGAAGAAGAGATAAGAAGGAAAGAGAAAGGGAAATCAATTGTACACGTGAATAGAGATGAAGACTATATGCAGGCAAGTAGGTACAGGATCGGATCAGGTATGAGAAATGGAGATGAACAGGGATTTGATGAAGAAGTGTATTCAGATACACATGAAGAGTTTGAACCAAGAAGGTCAAGCAGGACTAGAAGACAACCAGAAAGGTATTCCTATGATACTTCGTATATAACTCAAAAAAATTATGCATATATGGTCAAAGATGATGAAGAACCTCAGAACTATGATGAAGCTAAAGGCAAGAAGCAATGGAAGAAGAGTTCAGCGCACTAGAAGAGAACAAGACATGGGAACTTGTTCCGAAACCAAGTGGTAAGAAAGTGATTGGAAACAAATGGGTTTTCAAAGTTAAGAAACTTGCAGATGGAAGGATAGCCAGACACAAAGCTAGACTAGTTATCAAGGGCTATGCTCAAACGCATGGCATAGATTATGATGAGACGTTTAGTCAGGTGGCAAAGATGTCAACCATAAGGACAGTGATTGCTTTAGCAGCATCAAAAGGATGGAAGCTAAGTCAGCTAGATATAAAGAATGCATTTCTGAATGGATATATAGCAGATGGTCTACATGGAACAACCGAAAGGGTTTGTAAGTTCTAGATACCCAAATTTTGTTTGCAGATTAAGAAAAGCCCTTTACGGACTGAAGCAAGCTCCAAGAGCTTGGAATTACAGACTTGTGAAGTATCTCAATGAACTTGGATATCAAAGTTCAAAGGCAGATGCAAGTCTACTCATCAAGAGAACAGAAGAAGGTATGATCTACATTTTGCATTTATGTAGATGACATTATAATCACAGGTACTTCAGATGAAGGAATTAAAGAAGTAAAGAGATTACTTGAAAAGGAGTTTCAGATCAGTGATCTAGGAAAGTTATCATACTTTCTTGGAATGGAAATCACATACACAGATCATGGTGTATATATTTCGCAAGAAAGGTATCTCCTAAACTTATTGAAGAAGTATAATATGGAGAATTGGAGAGAAGCTTCAAGACCGCTTGAAGCAAATCATAAACTCAGCAAATATAGCAAAGTTTAAAGATATGATAAAGTATCAGTCGTTAGTGGGAAGTCTAATTTACGCTACACTAACATGACCGGATCTTAGCTATGCAGTGGGAGTTCTCTCATAGTTCATGCATTGTTCGAAAGATCAACAGTGGGTTGCAGGACAGAGAGTTCTTAGATATATCAAAAGGACTATAAAAGAAGGATTATATTATCCTTTTACGTCATATATAAAGCTGAGAGCATTCAGTGACTCAGACTGGGCAAGAAGTCAAGATGAAAGAAGATCAACACATGGGTATATGATATACCTAGGAGACAAGCTAGTAAGCTGGTGTTCGAAGAAACAACACACAGCGGCTTTATCGTCAACAGAAGCAGAATACAAAGGACTTGTAGAAGCAGCTAAAGAAGTGATATGGATGCAGACCTTGTTCAAAAGAATGGGTATTGATCAAGGTATACCTATCATATATGGAGATAATATGAGCTTGCTGTATCTTGCAGCAAATCCAGTATTTCATGCAAGAACAAAACACATAGAGATTCAATATCATTTCCTGAGGGAAAAGGTAATGGAGAAGGAGATAGAAATAGTATACACTTCGACAAAAGATCAGATTGCAGATATTCTGACAAAGAGCTTGGATGGAACGAAGACAAGTACATTCAAAGAAATGGCAGGTATAAAAGAAAGGAAAATATATGAAAGACAGGAAAAGTCAAATTAGTGATTGAGGGGGAGTTGTTGAAGAATCACTCACGAATTTGACATAGAGACAGACATAAAGATAAAGAAAGATAAAAGAAAAACGGAGTCAAAGTGTTCAGAAAATCAAAGCCTTAGTGAAGGGACAAATTCACGACCGTTATGTATAGCACAGAATCTTCCAGAATCAGAGTTTGTTAGAGTTCGTTACACCGAATCAAACTGTATATAAAGAGAGAACGTGCATAAGAAAAGACAGAGGGAGTGCGAGCAAGAACGTGCATGAGAAGAGCGCGCAGTTTGAAATAGAGCGCATATAGAGATCAAGAATAGGTTTAGAAGACGCCAGAGATCGCGTATGTAAAGATGAATAACAGAAACCTAAAATGTCAGGTATTCATCTGAGAGAGATGGTAAGAAGAAACTACTCAGTGTAGGAGAGTTTCTATAGCTTGAGCAAGAAGAGGCCAAGCTAGCATTGTACACATCTTCTCTAATAGAAAACACATGTTCATGTGGAAGTTTGCACGCACTATTCGTACAGGCTTGAGAAGGTTCGAGTCTTTGCCGCGTCGACCATAACAAGTGGTATTTGGGCTTCCATACCGAAAGTGGTATCGTAGTTGCAGTGCCCCATCAGTGGTATCAGAGCGGGAAAGTATCACCATCATTAGCTAACATAGAGATTGTGCTAGTTAGCATACTTGTGCTAACTAGAATAGACATGTGTTAGCTAGCATAGTGATTGTTCTAGTTAGCATTCTAATTGTGATAATTAGCATAGACCATGTGTTAGTGAGCATAGTAATTGTGCTAGTTAGCATAGTAGTTATGCTAATAAGCATAGAGCCTATGTTAGCTAGAATATAGATTGTGCTAGCTATGTAGTTATGCCAATTAACATACTTTCTACGGTGGCATATTGATCTTAGTGCCATTTTTTTTAAGATCTCTTAATCCATCGATGGAAGATCTTATCGCATATTTGTATACTATTATGCAAGAACACCTGTTGAGAAAAGGATGGATGATACTCAACTTTGGAAAAGAGGCCATAGACCATTTGTCTTGAATGAAATCTCCAGCGTATTCCAATAAGGGACACTCAATTAAAAAAAGATTGTCTAACTACATTAATTATGTCAAGTAAAAAGATATGTGGATCCATTAATTGATGAACTTTTGGAAAGAATCCAAGTTGCACTACAAGGAATACAGAGGCATAACGATGGTTAATGCGACACATTTTTGTCACTACATGATCGTGAATTTCATCGCACCGGGCATCGACCATGCACCATCATTTAAACGAAGTTATTTTTGATGTCAGTTTTGATGCTCGTAGCGACGTTCAAGAGAGCATCGCTACCTTAGCATCACTTACGTGATTGAAAAGGCTGCATCGCATATGCGATGTTATTTTGCATCACTTATGCGACATAGCTTCACGTCCCTCTTCCACGAGTTGCATGATTGCATATACGATGCTTTCACATCCCTTATGCGATGGTAAAGTTTGATAAAAGTAAAAAAAAATGTTAGATTGCTCTTTGATCGTCATTTTATGTCGAACTCATCGAAGAGCTCTTCAACGTTTAGATCTGTGTTGCGCTTATGAGCTCCAACAATCTCCTTCTGAATCTCTCTCTTTTCTAATGTCTCTCTCTTATTGTCTCTCTCTCTCTCTCACCCTTCTTTCTACCTCTTTCTCTTTAAATTTCTATATATATCTCTCTCTCTTTTTTTCTCTCTTTTGATCTCTCTCTCTCTCTCTCCCTCTCTCTCTCTCGTTGAGAAATATGGAACTTGTGCAAGCTCCAATTGTGAGGCTTGGCACATACTCAACTCTCATTCATTATCTCTTCATCATTTATGCATTTTTTGTAAGCCCAACATGAAGCTAGGCCTTAAAAATATAAAGCCTACACTCTTAACCTTAGAGTAGAGTGTTAAAATAAAAAGGGAAAAGTTATTTATGTCTTGGATAAATACCAAAATATGTTTAGAGAGATGGAATACTCCAAAAAGTCGTGACCTTATCCACATGGAGTCATTTGGAGCACCAAAAGTCATCCAAGGCAATGGAAGGACAAAAGACAAGAAGTGGAAAGTCAAGAGGTGAGAGACGATGAAGGGTAGGTGAAAAGTCCCATACCCATACCTCTATATATTGAGGTCATTTGAACGTGAAACTTTGTGGAGATGACAAGGAGATGGTGCAAAAGCATATGCTGGTCATTCTCTCACCAATGGATATTATAAGATACCTCATTTGGATGCTAGAAGGCACAAAGGTATTCCAGTCGGATACCTTTTCTATACACAACCACCTTGTGAAGGTGATATCTCTCTATGTACTTATCAATTTAATGCATATGAGATCTTGTTGTGAAGGTGATATCTCTCTATGTACTTATCAATTTAATGCATATGATATCTTGTTGTGAAGGTGATATCTCTCTATGTACTTATCAATTTAATGCATATGATATCTCTCATAATCTTTTTATCTCAAATATCTCTATTAGATTATTCTCCAGTAGTGACTGGGAACATTTTGTGTGAACCTCTATTTTTTGCATAACCTGAGCTGACATGTAGTCTATCTTTGAACAGTTAGTTGCCTAGTCAAATGAACTCCAAATGGAGTTTTCTTTAGCTTGTTAGAAAGCTAAGAGAGTCTACGGTGTGTGGAACAAGTGTCATAGGATATTGGATTTCTGAGTTGTGGTTGAATCAGGTTTTAGTAACCATGTGTCTTATAGGGTAGATTCTAGAAGAGGTTCTCTAACTTCCGCTGCGTGTATTGGAGTGAAATTTCTCCACATTTTGGTATCAAAGCTTTGGTTGCAAAGCATTGGGAGTGGAGCCCATGGATGCACAAAGAGATCTTGAGGAAGATGTAGAGATGGCAAAGAAAAGCTTGGAGCTTTGAGCTCATGGAGTATGGAACAATCATGCGATATGGAGGTGAAGCTTTCATATGTAAGACAATGTTGTTGCTTTAAATTATTTGAAGTGATACACTCTCTTGCCTACTCTCTACTACATATTCTTCATCATTGAGGCATGGTATAAGTGATACTAATCACCTGGATGAAGATTTATGAACAACCAATAGAGGAAGATGAAGATTCAAGCAAAGAATCCTGGATGCACAACTACAAGTTGTATGTGAGCATTGTATGGACATTGCACTCAATTGAATCAAGTGCAAGTTTTTATTATGTACATGGTTGAAGGTTTAAGCTTTTATGTAAGCTTGATGGTAGCATTATATGCTTATGCATTGGTAGATGCTTTTGTATGCATGCTCATGAAGTTTATGATCGATATGTATGACAGTTTTGGACATCCATGCTTAGGCTGAATGTAAATTGATTTTAAAGTACCCATTGATGTCGAATATGCAGAAATGTATGTATATGTGATGAAGGATAATATATACACATGTTTGATAATCTGTGTAGGAGTAATATGCTCTTTTATAAAGCCTATAGAAGCTGAAATTTGCACGTCTATGTAGCCATGTGAATTGGCATAAAGAGAGCTGACTATATGCTCAAATTGTTGTTGATTTGTATACATGCTTATGTTTATTTGTTAGCATGATATTTATGCTTCAAAGTCTGGTCATGTTCATCCATAGATGAGCTGAAAGTACATGTGTTTGGATGCCATGAAGTTTGGTAAGAATGCAAGGTTCCTATTTGCACAAGCCAAAGAAAAGATTGGAAAAGCTTGGACGAAGTGATGACACAAATTTGGAGCCAAAGCAAAGGAACGAGTTCAAGCTAAAAGGGTGTCAAATGGAACCCAAGCTGAAGGTGGCCAAGGCAAGGAGGAGTAGAAGACTCCAAAGAAGGGTAGAAGTGTTGAAGGCTCACATGAAGGACTTGAAGAAATCCCCCAAGGTTCAAGGAGCACACGCAAGTGCCATGATAGAAGGAAGAGTCACTCAGGCAAAGTGTGACATGTTGGTTGAAGCAAAGGAAGATAAAGAAGTGCATTTGCAATGCTAAGGGCTGAGGTAAAGGTATTGAAAAAATCCACATTGTGTGTGGTGGTAAGTTCCAAGCATAAATCATGTGATTGTATTGTCAAAGGATAAGGCAAGTAAGACCACCAAAGAGAGTGGCAAGCCTATGGAAAGTAAGACCATTCAAAGAGGAATGGCAAGCCATATGTAAAGGCAAGTAAGACCACCCAAGAGGAGTGGCAAGTAAGACCATTCAAAGAGGAATGGCAACCCTATGTGAGGGAAAGTAAGACCATCCCAAGAGGAACGACAACCCTTGTTAGGTGCAAGAGGCACCATTGATCACATTCACAATTTCTTATGTCTTTTGTAGGTGATGAAGAAAGCTTGGAAGATGTGGAAGCTATGAATGCTTCACATGAAGAGGAACGCATGAAAAAGTTCATGTATTATCATACCATTGTTGATTTTGCAAGTCTTAAATCAGCCATGAAGAATGAATCAAAGATTATGAAGCAAGGGGGAGTTAGCTTGCAAGGATCGGAAGATCCAAGAAGAGTCCAAAGAAGAGAAAGTGGAGCCAACACAAATTTCAGATTTGGAAGAAAAGAATTAATACTCTGAAGAGTAAGAGCAATCATCAAATGTAAATTCAAAGCATGAGGAGAAGCCACCTTCATTCAAGGAGTGGTTAGAAGGCAAGGAGTAGCCATGATGCACAAAAGAAGGTATGAACAAGATAGAAGAAAGCATGACAACCATGACGAAGTCAAAAGGAGGTGCCAAGCAAAGAGCAACCATAGACAAAGTCAAAGATGATCCAAAGACAAAGGAGGATCAAAGAGAAGCATGCAAAGAAGAGAGGAGCCATGAAGCCATGAAGTTGCAAAGAGAGGACAACAAAGAAGAAGAGAGTGAAGCAACAAAGGTACATGAAGCCAAGGTGATCTCATATTCTAAACATATGTATGAAGCATGTTCTTGATAGGGATTGAAGAGGAGCTCTTGCAAAGAGCCAAAGAAGCAAAGCTAAAGCTGGAAAGAAGCCAAAGAAGCTTGGAAGCAAAGGAGGGAGATCACCAAGCTATCAAAGGAAGAGATACAAGGGAAAAAGAAGCAAAAGGCGAAGAGGACAAGAATTGGAGAGTAGCATGCACTCCCAATTGTAGCTTGAGGGGGAGTGTTGAAAAATATGGAACTTGTGTAGGCTCCAATTTTGAGGCTTGGCACATACTCACCTCTCATTTATTACCTCTTCATCATTTATGCATTTGTTGTAAGCCCAACATGAAGCTAGGCAAATTGTTGACATGACTGTTGTCAAAACAAAGTTACCACACGAGTGAGTTATGTAAAGCAGACTTTCTGTGTAGTCACCTTCTTCACAGTTTGTTTAAAATTTTGGAAATTGAGTATTGATCCTCTAAATTAGTGAAGATTTTGAGTTACTTTTGATATAGGTGCTCTAACTTCAAGAGTAGCTTGTTCTTTTGGAGACTAATACTCTCCATCAGTGGTATCAGAGCAGGAAGTATCAAAATTGAAGAAAGGAGGACCCCGACTGCTGCAGTTATAAAGAATTCAACATTTGAAGATACAAAATGTGAAAGCTTGAGAGCAAAGCTTGAGAAGGAGGCCATAAGACATCAAGGAAAACAAAAGCAACATCATTCAAAGTAAAGGTAATCTTATTCCTCATAAAGCTTGAAGGATTTAATACACAGGTGAAGAAAGGATGGGAGATTCTCTTCAGATAGAGAAACTGGATAGAGAGAACTATCCAGCATGGTCAATGAGGATGGAAGCTCATCTTATGAGCAAAGACTTGATAGGTTATATTACAGGTGAAGAAGAAAAGCCTCAGTTCAGAGATCCTAGTGTTCCAACTAGGGAGGAATTATCAGATTTGAAGACTTGGATGAAGAGAGATGCTCAAGCCAGGAGCATTATCTACATGGCAGTTAATGACTACTTCCTACCTCACATTAGAGGTCTTGAAAGTGCAAGTGATATATGGAATGCTTTGGAAGAGCATTTTCAAAACACCATAAAGTCAAGGAAGGCATCCTTGTGTGCAAAATTTACCACATTCAAGAAGAAGACCTCTCAATCCATCTCAGATTATGTAACAAGGACGAAGGACATTGCAGATGCATTAGGAGCAGTTGATGAAGATATTGAGGAGGATAAATTGGTAAGACAAATCATCATAGGTTTAAGAGGTGATGACAAATGGAAGCCATTCATTTTGTCTACTGAATTATCACTAGATCATATTACTCTTGACTTAAATCAGTTGCTAGGACACATGCTAACCTTTGAGCAGGATGTCAAAGGTGAAGGTGATAAAAGTGCAGGTCAAGCAATGTATTCAAAGGATAAGAAGAAGAATAGCAAAGGGAAGCAACAAACAAATGAAGATGAAGGAACAACTAGTCAAGCTAACTTCCTAAGAGGAAGAGGAGGTGGAAAAGGTAAAGGAAGAGGTAGGAGTAATAAAGATGGAGTCAAAGCTTGCTGGATTTGTGGTAAGACAAATCATTTAGCTAATGATTGTTGGCATAACACTCAGAATAATGGTGGATATAATCAGAATTTTAATTCAAGAGGAAGAGGTGGCAGAAATCAAAGAGGTAATTTCAGAGGTAGAGGTAGTAGAGGCTACTTTGGAAGAAATGCAAATAGAGGATTCCAAAGTCAACAATACAACAATACCTACTACAATTATGCTTCTGATCAGAAGGAGGATTCAACATTGATAATGAATGCAACTTGTGAAAGGCAAAGTGAAGATCAAAGAGTCTTCTACATTGACTCAGGGTGTAGCAATCACCTGAGTGGCAACATAGCATTGATGACTGATTTGGAGAATAAGGTAACTAATCGTGTAGTTCAAACAACTGACAATACAAAGCATAATGTGAATTCAATTGGATTAGTGAAGGCCAAGGATGGTAGTACTCTCTTGAGTAAGGTTTTGTATGTTCCTACAATTCCAAAGAATTTGATAAGTGTAGGACAAATTGTTGAAAAAGTTTATGAAGTTAGGTTCACTAATGAAGGAGTTTTTGTGGAAGACCCTAGCAATGGGTATGAACAAATTGTTTCAGGGAAGAAAGAAGGAAGATAATTCACATTGAAGATTCAAGGTAACATTGGTTATGCCTTGTACACCTATGGAGGACATAAGATCTCAGAGTTAGATCTTTGGCACAAGGCTTGGACATTTTAATGAAAGAGGTATTAAAGATATGGTTAACAATGGTTCAGTGCTTGGATTGCCTAATGTTGCAAGTCAACATATGACATACATATGTGAGGCATGTCAATTAGGTAAGGCTCATAAGCAATCTTATCCAAGCATGGTTTTATGTATTCAAAAAAGCTTGAGTTGGTACACACAGATGTGTGGAGACCATCAAAGGATTTCGGTATCAATGGGTCAAGGTATTATGTGATTTATGTTGATGATGCTACCAGATGGATCACTATCTATGTGATCAAAGATAAGTCAGAGGTATTCAATACATTCAAACATTATCATGTGTATGCAAAGAGAATTACAAGTCAAAAGTTGAAGAGACTAAGGTCAGATGGAGGGGGAGAGTATTTCTCTAATGAGTTCAGTGATTACTTGTGGAATGCATGTATAAAAAGGGAAATTACTTGCAGGTACTCTCCTCAACAAAATGGTGTAGCAGAAAGGAGGAATAGAACTCTTGTTGAGTTTGCAAGATCCATGATGAAGGAGAAATATTGCCCAAATTATTTGTGGGCTAAGGCTGTAAATACAGCCACGTATTTGGTCAATAGATTACCATGTAAATCTTTGTAGGGTATGACACCATATGAGGCATGGTGGGGCAAGAGGCCTACTTTAGATCATTGCAAAGTATTTGGATGTTTGGCATATGCATATGTGCCCTCTCAATTAAGGAACAAATTGGAACCTAAAGCTGAAAAGTATGTGTTTATTGGATATGATGATAAGCAGATGGGATATAGGTTGTGGAGTCCATCGACAAAACAATTCATTGTGTCAAAGGATGTTACATTTGATGAGCAAGGTACTTGGTATGCAGGTACAATCAATATTTATGCAGGTGATGAAGAAGTTGTGAATCAAAAGAAAGTTAAATAAAAGGTTTAGATATTTGATGAAGAGGAGAACAACGAATTACATGTTGAAGTTGAAGAAATGCCAAGATTTGATCCAGAATGTGGTGAACTAGAAACCTCAAGAAGTGGAGAACTCAAAAGATCATCAAGACACAAATGGCAACCTACAAGGTATAGCTATGATACTTCTTTTTTGGATACCAAAGATTATGCTTATATGATAAAGGCAGATGAAGACCCCTCTACATATGAAGAGGCAAAAGGCAAGGAAAATTGGGAGAAAGCTATGCAGGAAGAGTATGATGCATTGATGGAGAATCAGACATGGGATTTGGTTCCTAAGCCAAATAGTCAGAAGATCATTGGATGCAAATGGGTCTACAAGACAAAGAGATTTGCAGATGGAAGTGTGTCTAGGTATAAAGCTAGACTTGTTGTGAAAGGGTTTGCTCAGAGATATGGTATATATTATGATGAAACTTATAGTCCTGTGGCAAATATGACAACCATCAGGACACTCATAGCTATTGCTGCATGTAAAGGTTGGAAATTATGTCAACTAGATGTGAAGAATGCTTTTCTAAATGGTTATATTTCAGATGATGTTTTCATGGAGCAACCACAAGGATTCAGAGATGAAAGGTATCCAGATTATGTATGTAAGCTCAAGAGAGCTTTATATGGTTTGAAGCAGGCCCCAAGGGCATGGAATTATAGACTTGTGAAGTTCTTGAAAGAACTTGGTTTCCAAGTATCTAAAGCAGATAGTAGCTTGCTTGTCAAAGCAAGTGATGATGGGTTCATTTACATGTGCATATATGTTGATGATATAATTCATACAGGTACAAATGAGAAAGACATTCAAAGCCTAAAGAAGCAAATGGAGAAAGAGTTCAAGATTAGTGACTTGGGAGACTTGTCATATTTCTTGGGCATGGAGATCTCATACACTCAACATGGAGTGTATGTAACTCAAGAAAGGTATTTGAAAAACTTGTTGATGAAGTTTAAGATGAATGATTGCAGGGTAGCACCTACTCCAATGGAGGCGAATCACAAATTGAGCAGATATGGAGGAGAAGAATTCAAGGACATGAAGCTATATCAAAGTTTGGTTGGTAGTCTGATCTATGCTACATTAACTAGGCCTGACTTGTCATATGTAGTTGGAGTATTATCTCAATTCATGCATTGTCCTAGGAAAGAACATTGGATTGAAGGACAAAGAGTGTTGAGGTACATTAAGGGTACACTCAAAGAAGGTTCGTATTATGGTTTTACATCAGATACAAACATCAAGATTTATAGTGATACAGATTGGGCAGGTAATCTTGATGATAGAAGATCAACTTATGGATACTTGCATTATGTGGAAGATAAGTTAATTTCATGGTGTTCAAAGAAGCAACACACACTTGCTTTGTCATCTACAGAGGTTGAGTACAAAGGTATGGTGGAAGCTGTAGAGGAAGTGATATGGCTTAAGACTTTTATGAAGAGTTTTGACATCATCCAAAGTACACCCACTATTCATGGATAAGGAGGTTGAAGTCATACATACTTCAATAAAAGATCAGATAGCTGATATGCTAACCAAAAGCTTGGATGGACCAAAGCTATAGAGATTCAAAGATATGGCAGGCATAAAGAAGATAGAGAAAAACCTCAATTGATGATTGAGGGGGAGCTGTTGGTGCAAGGCAATCAATAATTGAAGTTTTGATGAAGTTTTGAAGTCAAGGACTGAAGAAAAGATCAAGTCATGAAGCATGGAGAAAGTATATGTTCAGAGAATGAAGATATGTATACATATGTACATTAATTCAGAGATAGCTCACTTATACTTTTGTATATTTATGAGCTTCTACATATTTGCCTATATATACAAGGAAAGTGTTAGGGAAAATATTAGAGAGCATGTGAATAGAGAAAGTAGAAGTTTTATGAGTCAATAAACACTTTAGAAGTGAGTAAGATCTCTCTCATCACTCAGATGTAAAGTTTTCCAGAAATGAAGAAAAGTCGCGCCCGATATTTTTGAGTGTTCTCCTTCTATGTTGAGTCGTTCATAAAATGCTTTTATACAAGTCTAAGTCTATAGTTGATTGACCTCTGTACAAATTTTCAGCTTCTGATTGTGATCAGGCTAAGAGAATTGAGTGTAGGAACATTTACATGTGTAAATGTAAAGAAGAGAAGTTGCAGGAGGTGCAAAATTCGATGCTAATGTTTTGTTCAGTTCTCCTTCCACAGTGTAAAGTTTTGAGCAAACAAGCATTCATCCTTTAAGTTGAAGGTAAGCTATGTATGACTAAAATCATTTGATTAAACGGGTTCTAGTTTGAGAGAACCAAGCTTAAGAAGTTACAGGTGTCAAAGTCGATTGTAAAGAACTACAGTTTTAGACAGAGGTGACTTGTTAAGATCATTTCTCAAGATCTACTGAGTCTTTTGGAATGATTTAAATTGGAGGAGGTGTGCAAACTATAGCTGATACCTTGTGCAAAGTTTTATAAAAAACTTTATGCATTTGATAAGTCAATGAGTGGGTTATGCAAAGCAGACTTTCTGTGTAGTCACCTTCTTCACAGTTTGTTCAAAATTTTGGAAATTGAGTATTGATCCCCTATATTAGTGAAGATTTTGAGTTACTTTTGATATTGAGGTGCTCTAACTTCAAGAGTAGCTTGTTCTTTTGGAGATTAATACTCTCCATCAACCAAAACACTGGAATCTATCACTCCATATGAGGCTTGGCATGGTTGCAAGCCATATGTTGCTCATCTGCATGTCTTTGGTTGTCTGGTATATGCATTAGTGCATATAAAGCAATGCAAAAAATGGGATGCTAAAGCAACGAAATGTACTTTTGTTGGGTACAATTATGAAAGCAAAGGATATCATCAGTATCATCCATAGACTAAACACATTTTGGTTAGCCATGATGTTGTTTTTGTGCAAGATGAGATTCAACCATTACTTTCATGTACTAAGGAGATATTAGTTAGTTCCAAAGATGTGTATGACATCTTGCTATCTTTTTTTACAAGTGGATAGTCAAGTGCCGATCCAAATGAGATATTTTTTTAGCCTTTATAGGTTTCACATGATGATTTAGATCATTCCATTTGTGATTCAAATTTACATGATGCACTTGTAGGTGAGAGGGTTGGCATAGAGGAGGTAAAAAATATGCCAAAATGTTTGGTGCACACTTTGAAAAATAGCAAATTAGATGTATCGCTATCCCAACATACTCGTTTAGGCTCTCATAGTTGAATTAGATTGCTATATAATGACTGCCTCTAGTCTTTGTGATGAGAATGAGACTATTTCTTTTGATGAAGCACAAAATTTAAAAAATTGGAATCGTGCTATGCAATCAAAAGATGCTATTATGAAGAATGGTACTTGGTCTTTATGTTATTTGCATCAAAGTAAAAAGGCCATTGGCACTAAATGGGTATACAAGTTAAAACATAAGCATGATGGAACACTTGACATGTATAAGGCTAGGCTTGTTCCAAAAGGTTATGCTCAAGAGAGACACATTGATTTTTATAAGACCTTTGCAACCACTTGCCGAATGACCACCATTTGTATTATATGTGCACTTGCAGCTCATCATGCTTGGAATGTACATCATTTGGACATTAAGAGTACATTTTTGAATGGTGACTTACATGAAAAAGTGTATGTATTGATGCCCCATGGTTTTGTGTAGAAAGGGCATGAAAACAAAGTCTACAGGTTGAAAAAGGCATTATATGGTT
The DNA here is from genome assembly GCA_020310875.1 of Ceratopteris richardii. Classification (NCBI taxonomy): domain Eukaryota; kingdom Viridiplantae; phylum Streptophyta; class Polypodiopsida; order Polypodiales; family Pteridaceae; genus Ceratopteris; species Ceratopteris richardii. The sequence goes on along the minus strand of CM035416.1, from coordinate 20,243,972 downwards.
TGATGGAAGCACCACATGCTTGGTATGAAAAGATACATGCTTACTTGATTGCACATGGTTTTGAGGACAATCCAACTGAGAGCACCTTATATATTAAGCATGTAGATGATGAAATTCTGATAATTGTTGTGTATGTTGATGATAAGCTGATTACTTGCCCTAATGAGAAGCATATTGCTGAATTTAAGGCTGATTTGCATGCCTCTTTTGAGATGTCAAATTTGGGGCATTTGCATCATTATTTGGACATTCAATTTATGCAAGTTAATGGAGGAATAGCCTTGTGTCAAACAAAATATATTTTTACATTATGCATTATTTTGGCCTTGAAGATTGAAAACCTATTGCCATCCGTATTGAAATAAGTTTATGGTTTAGTCTTCATGATGCTGAAAATGCATTTGATGTTGTTCTCTATTACTAGGCTATTGGATGCTTGATTTACTTATGCATAACTCATTCTCGCATTCGATTTGCTGTCTCTCAGGTGAGCAGATTTATGCATTGCCCAGGGGGGATCATTACCACTAAATTTATATGCTTTTTCTTATTGAGATTGGGCTAGTTGCTATGATACTCGTGTGTCCACTAGTGGTTTTTACATCATGCTTGGTAGCTCATGCATATCTTGGTTGAGCAAGAAGCATCCTATTGTAGCCACTTCTTGTTGTGATGCTAAGTATAGTACAACTTTCATAGAGACTCTTGAGTGTGTAGCTCATACACCTTTAGGTTGATTTGGGTGTTGATTAGTCTTCTGCCACCACCATCTTCATTGATAGTAGAGCGCATTGGTAGTTGCAAGGAACCATGTGTTCCATGCTCATGCAAAGCACATTGAGGTTCATTATCACTATATGAGGAAGAGGTTCTCTGTTGGAGAGATCAGTTTGGCATATGTGCCCACACAATATAACATTGCACACTGTCACATTATGGGTGCACACGCTCGTGGGTGAGATGGCATAGATGCCACATGGCATCACTGAGGGAATTATGCCCATTTGGTAGAAGGGGGAGCGAAGAGTCTCTCCCCTTAGGGTATGAATATACTCACGTGAAGGGTATTAGAGGAGGCAACTCGACGGCAAGGCAAAAAACTGAAGGCATATTTGTGTGTGTGCTTGCACGAGTTTTGATTATGCTCCAACAAAAGAAATTGTTATAATATTGGTATTATAGCACCATCTAGGACACACAAACGATAGTGCAAGGTGTGGGAATCAAACTCTCAACATGAACTCTAGGTGAGAAATGTTTTATCCACCTTGCTATATGGGCAGAATGGCATTGCTCATATATAATTACAGTACTAGTGACGGACCCAAGAGAGCAAGGTGAGGAGCAACAAGAGAGGATAGTAACAAGAGGAAGGATAAGAGAGGAAGAAAAGAAAAAGGGGAAGAGAAATATTCTCTCTCTCTCTCTCTATCTGCCCCAAGAAAAGATCCATGACATTAGACATCGATAGTGGACGTGCCTCTTTTGGAACGGACCAGAGAGATATAAATTGGATGCATCTCATCCATATGAAGAGTTTGTCAACAAAGAGCAGCCTTTCCATGAATTCCGTGAGCCTAGTTTCAAAGTGAAAGAGGATGAAACTTCATGTAAATCACAGTTATTACTATTTTAATTGTGAAAAGATCTAACATTTTAGAGAAGGAACGAAGGGTGAGGGAGCAAGTTCTTGGAGGAAAATAATTTATATGAAGAGTATGGCATATACATTCTCATCTTTAGTCAAAGATTCCCTCAAGATACAAGAAAGCATATGCTTTAGGCATCTCTAGAATAGGCCTCTTGCATGATTTTTACATAAATTTAAGGTGCTATTTTCGATAAGTAGCCATTTTGGGAAAGGGAAATGAAGAGGGTTTTTTCATAGTTTGATGGGAAAAATCATGCCTATAGATAGATAATATAGTGTATGGACTTCCATATAGAATCAAGAAATCCAAAAATTGGCTCAGTATGATGGGAGTTTGAAGTTCCACAAAACCCCTTCCATCAATGTTTGAAAACAAATTCCAGTACCTAAATTTAATAAATTCCCATTTTGAAAGAGGAAAAAGAGGTGCCTTAGCTATGGATGGATGGGAAAAAACATATATAATGAGACTATGTTATATGGACTTCATAATGGAATCATTAGATTCATAAGAATAATAACTCAAGGAGGAATTTTACTTCCTCAAAGGCCCCCTTTCTGTACTTTTTGGGAAAAATTTTTAGATGCTAATTTTAGTAAAAATCCACATTTTGGAGCAAGAAAAGAGATCATTTAAGAGGCTTTCCATGAAATAATGTATATGTACATGGAGTGTGATATATATATGACCATAGGGAATTAGAAAATCCAAGAAAAAACCACATTAGGAGTGGATTAGATGCTTGCTAAAATATGGATTCCATAATGGAATCATTCGATTCATAAGAATAATAAGTTATGGAGGAATTTTACTTCCTCAAAAGCCCCCTTTCTGCACTTTTTGGAAAAAAATTTTAGATGCAAATTTTAGTCGAACTCCACCTTTGGGAGCAAGAAAAGAAATCATTTAAGAGGCTTCCCATGGAATAATGTATACATACATGGAGTACGGTATATATATTACCATGGGAATTAGAAAATCTAAGAAAAAACCACATTAGGAGTGGATTAGATGCTTGCTAAAATCTCCCATCTAACTTTTTACAAGAAAGTAGAAATCTCGGTTTATGCCTCTTTCGAGGAGCAAATTAGCATGCCAGAAGGGAGGATTTGGAAAGATGAAAATAGGCCCAAGCATGTTCATATATTACTCTCTGAGGTTATGGAGAGAAATATAGGATTTGGTTGATGGAAGAATGCTTTTAGGCACTTCAAAGATCACACTTTCACACTTTTTCTAGCCCCTCCACTACTCCACTAGTTTGGCATGTCACTCTTGGAGAGGCCATATCTTGGGACATAAAACTCCAAATTGAGCTTGCTATGGCTTCTTTTGAAGAGCATAAGATCTATTTTTAGCGTATTAAAAGAAATATCAGAAAGTATGTACTTATCTAGGTCTATGCAGTTTTGCAGAGTGTGAATAGTTTTTGCCAACTACCTTTCGGGAGCCATATCTTACAAACCGAGAAGGCAATTGAGGAAATTTCACTTCAAGCCACTTTCACATTATGTATATTGTATTTTACGATTATTTGAAGGTCCAAAAAAGTTTTTTTAGTTCTAAAGATGGATTGACCATGCATTTTTTGGCATATTTATATTATTTTTGGTAATCATTTGGCTCTACTTGAGGTTTTGGGAAGTGATCCAATGCTCTTGGATACTTCCAAGCTTATTTTAGGACCTAGAGATGAAGGTTTAGAGGTCTCAAATCTTGTGAAATAGGATTGGATGTATGCAATTCCAATATCAAACCATTCAAGGAAGTATGGTTTATTTTTCAGGCATTTTATTTTATGTTTTGGCATGTTCTGTATGTACATGCAAGGATTGGAATGCATAAATCAAAGTTGATCCTTGTTTTAATTTTAAAAGTATGGATCAATGTGCTAGGAGTACACTTTTTGATTTTTTACAAGAAAATATGGTTGCAAGAACTAAATGGTTATGCAACAAAGAGATTGTTGCTATCATTTTATGTTTTTTCAGGTTATGGAGTTCATGTATGAGTATATGGTGTGCATGCCATGGGCTTGCCAAGCCCTATGTTATATTGGATGGCCTATGTTCCATCGGCCCGCAAGGCTTGATACTTGAGTTTAAGGTTAAATTTTTTTGGGACTCCATTTTCTTAGGGAAATGCTATCAAAAATTTTCCCACCTCATGACATTATATATGCACTTACCTTTAGGTAAGAATGTTATGGCATGCTAACATACCTTCTCTTCAAACATCAACAAGGTATAAGCATGCTTGTAAGCATGTACTTGATGGACTTAGGACCATCATAGTAGTATAGGTAAGGCAACTTCAGTAGTATTCCGATCCCTATACATAATCCTATGGATTTAGACCATAGGATTGCTAAGGGGAAGGACATGTACCTTCACCATTAGGAATGTGCACAAGCAATCCTATAGGTTTTAGGAAGTTGCATAGAGGCTCGGGAGATACATTTATGATAAATCTCCAATGTAATGAAGATTTATTTGTGAAGAGATGGATTTATGCTTGATGAAGATGAAGTGGTGTTGCAAACCCTTTGCACTACACCAGCCAAATGAACTCCAAGGATATGTAGTGGGCCCTTTTAGCTTTCCAAAGGATGTATTAGACAACCTATCTTCTTTGTAAGATCACTCTCAAAAAGATAAATCAAAACAGATAGGTAGAAGTTGAATCAAGTGTAAAAACCTTGCTATTTTGGTTCATACACCTGTTCACTATTTTGAACAATTCTCTAGCAATAGCAAAAATTGACTTAATTCCTTTTGCGAAATCTTATTAACTTAGTAAGCTAAAAAGCATGAGTGATTTCATAAAAAATAATGGACTACATAAAGAGAAAGGAGTTTAGCAAGTTATAGCACCATCCCGATTTTCACGGGCTGTAGCAGTCCTTAGACCCATGAGCAGAGAAATGTTAATATCTTGAGATTCCAAGATGCACTACTTATGAAAATTTTTAGGAGTATACCACGGAGTATGCTGATTGTATCAAGCTTTGAATCATCGACAATGATGAACTACACACTAAGAACAAGCTATGAGAACCTCACTATTCTGATGGAGTGCTGACAAAGAAGTAAAGTATGAAGAGATATAGTCGACTTCAAATGAACATATCTCAAGATTGAAAAAGACAATTGCAATGAAATTTTATGAGTATGTAGTATACTAAAGGAGTAAACTTTAGCAACTTAAATCACTGAAAATAATGGATCATGCGCAGAAAAATGACTCTGCAAGCTCACTGAAAAACTGAGAGATATGGCAGTGAACCTAAACTCATACAAGCATGAAGATATGGACACAATTGAGCATGAAAATGAATGTATAATGATTGTAAAGTACAATGGACTCACTGGTACATATGTGTGCCTTGAAATCACACTCTAATATGGCATGAAGCCTTGCTTGTGGAGGTACAAAAATTGTGACTAGAAGGTCATGTATATATAGTGATGTTTGGAGCCTAATTTTGAATTTGAATCTCTCCTAAAATCACTCTCTAATCTTTTAGTGATTGATTATCCTACTCACTCAATCACAAATTCATGGTTTTTCTCCTTCCTACTTATCAAGTGGACTCAACCACTTTAGATTCTTTTACTTTTACATCAAGTAGAAAAATAAAAAACTTACATGGGTGAGTTCACAAGTGAACTCTACAAAGAATTGACATTTCCTTCAAATTTCTATGTCTTTTGATGATTCAACCCACCACTTAGACTTGCCATGGACTTGTTCCATCAGCTCCCCCTCAAGTTAGGTGAGCTTGAGGTGTTCAACCTTCTAAGATTACCTGCAAGCCAATCATACGTTTAAATTTGATGAGTTTGGTTCCATCTAGTGCCTTAGTTAAGATATCTGCACATTGTTGATGTGTTGACACATAAGTTAACTGAATTTCCTTGCTCACAATCTTCTCTCTTACATAGTGATAATTTACTTCAATATGTTTAGTCCTTGCATGAAAAATTGGATTGGCAGCCAAGTGAATGGAGCTCATGTTGTCACCAAAAATATTTGAAGTTCCAATTTCCAATCCAAGATCTCTAAATAGTGTCTTCATCCACCTTGCTTCTTGAGTAGCTATGGCAAGACCTCTGTATTCAGCTTTTGTAGAAGAGAGTGCAATTGTGGGTTGCTTCTTGGATGACCATGAGACAAGTTTTGAACCTGCAAAGGTAAGATATCCTGAGGTGCTCCTTTTGTCTTCCTTGGAGCCAGCCCAATCTGCATCAGAGAACAATTTCAAACTTAAATTAGATACATAAGGGTAGTATAACCCTTCATCCATGGTCCCTTTGAGATATCTGAGTACCCTCTTGGCAGCTTCCATGTGAGGTATCCTGGGTGTGTGCATAAATTGACTTAGCACACACACACTATAACATATCTCAACCCTTGTCAATGTGGCATAGGTCAAACTACCCACAAGGCTTTGATAACCTATCACATCTTCTATGAGTTCACCTTCATGTGAGCTCAATTTATGATTAACCTCGATTGGAGTACCTGCAATCCTACAATCTTGCATTTTGAACTTTGGCAACAAGTCTTTAATGTACTTTCTTTGAGTAAGATATAGACCATGATCCTTGTAAACCACTTCCAATCCTAGGAAGTATGTGAGTGACCCTGAGTCACTTATCTTAAACTCTTCTTTCACCTACTCTTTGACTTTCTTGATTCCATCTGCATTATTTCCTGTTAGTATAATATCATCCACATACACACACAAATAGATGACTTCAGAATTACTCCTTCTTATGAATAGTCATGGATCTACCTTGCTAGGTTGAAATCCTTTATCCTACAAGAATGAGACAAGCCTGTGATTCCAAGTCCTTGGGGCTTGTTTGAGTCCATATAAAGCTTTATTAAGTTTACACACATAATCAGGATATATGTGATTCTCAAAACCAGGTGGTTGTGCCATGTATACCTCTTATGTTATCCATCCATTAAGAAATGCATTTTTTACATCCAATTGAAGAATCTTCCAATTCTTGGAAGAGGCAATACTAAGAAATACCCTAATTGTAGGCATCTTTGCCATAGGAGAGAAGGTCTCCCCATAATCAATTCCGTGTGTTTGTGCAAAGTCTTTTTCCACAAGCCTTGCTTTATACCTGTTAATGGAGCCATCTGAGTTCTTCTTCAATTTCTAGATCCATCTTGAGCCTATCACTTTCATTGGTGGAGACTTAGGAACCAATTCCCAAGTGTTATTCTCCTCAAGAGCTTCAATTGCATGCCTCCATTCTGATTTCTTCTTTGCTTCCTCAAATGTTGAAGGTTCCTATTGATTTATGTCCTGTGCTAGATAGATTGAATGTTTAATAACTAGAGAAGTATCGAACCCATACCTTTCTGGTTTTCTTTTCTCCCTCATGGATCTTCTTAGGCCCCGATGTGATGATTTTGCCTCTTGTCCAAGTTCCTCGACTTTTGCTTTACCTTTAGACTTCCACATTTTGAGTTTTTCATACTGAGTTGCTTCATCATCTTCTGAGGTATCCTGCTCTTCAACTTTAGGAGGATTCTCGTTAACAAGTTTTGGAAAATATTCTTCAAGATCATAAGGTAAGTTGACCTTTCTACATGAATCTGCATACCAAGAACTATTCTCATCAAATACTACATCTCTACTCACCAAGAATCCTTTGGTTGTTGGGTTGTATAACTTCTAGCCCTTTTGATTGTTGTCATATCCAATGAATACACACCTTTCTACTTTGGTATCCATGTTGCCGCTAACCTGTGAAGGAACATGAGCATAAGCAATACATCCAAAAATCTTACAATGATCCAAGCTTGGTCTTCTTCCATTCCAAGCCTCATATGGTGTCATGCCATCAAGTGATTTTGAAGGTAACCTATTAATCAAATAAGTGGTTGTCGATACACCCTCAGCCCATAAGTAATTAGGTAACTGCTTCTCATTTAGCATAGACCTTGCAGCTTCAACGATTGTCCTATTCCTTCTTTCTGCCACTCCATTTTGCTCAGGAGTGTACCTTGTAGTGATGTCTCTTTTGATTCCCCTCTCTTGAAGAAATGAGTCTAATTCATGGGAGAAGTACTCTCCCCCTCCATCTGACCTTAGCATTTTTAATGTTTTACGTGTTTGACTCTCCACAAGAGCCAAATATCTTTTGAAGCATAAAAAGACTTCATCTTTGTGTTTCATAAAATATAATATAGTCCATCTATTGCAATCATCAATGAAGGAGACATAATACCTTGATCCAGATATTGAAGCATCCTTGCTAGGTCCCCCATACATCTGTATGAACCAAATCCAAGAGATCTTCGTGCATATATCCTTTCTTCATGAATGGTAACGTGTGAGACTTTCCAAATTGACATGCACTACACTTATAAATCAAGTGTTGTTTTGACAAGTTAGGGAGTCCAAGTACACTTTGGTCCCTGCAAATTTGCTTTAATGATCTTTCACCAATATGTGCTAACCTTTTGTGCCATACTTCCAATTCTGTGAGTGTCTGACTACCATAATTAAAGAGAGCAATGTTTTTAGTGTCTTGTAATTCAAATGTGAACAATCTACCTATCTTTTCACCTTTTGCAATTCTCCTAAATCCTTGACTTGGATCTTCAACAAATGCTCCTCCTTTTGTGAACCTAACCTGTAGGCCTTTTTCCATAATCTCTCCTACACTTATCAAGTTCTTTGTGATGGTAGGGACATAGAATACCTTGCTAAGTAGGTTGATATTTCCATCAGGCACTTTCACATTTCCTATCTTTTCCACCAAATGCCTTGTATCATCACCTATCTGCACTTCATGCTTGTTCCTTGGATCTTCTAAATCTGATAGGAGTGTCACATTTCCTGCCACATGATTGGAGCAACCTGAATCTATGTAGAAAACATGTTCATCAGATTTACCTTGTGGCATGGCCATATTCATGATTAGCAATGGGTCCTCTTGATTTGAGACTTCTATGTAGTTATTGAAGTCTCTTCTTCCCCTATTGCCTTTTGATAATTTGAATGGTTGTATTTTTGTTGTGGTTGCCATGGTAATTGTTGAATCTTCCCCTTGAGAGCCATAACTTCCTCTATTGTAGCCTCTGCCTCTTTGATTCCTGGAATTCCTAAAGCAATTTTCAGTTGTATGATTAGTTAATCCACAAATAGAGCATGAATTAGAGTCTTGGGATCTCCCCTTGCCTTGCCTTCCTCCTCTACCTCTACCTCTACCATGTCTTCCTCTACCCACATAGTGAGCTTGATGTGTACCTGCTTCATCCTCCACTTTCTTTCCTCTTCCTTTGTTTTCTTTGGACTTTCCTTTATCAGTATAAAGCAGAAGATTGATTACCTTTGGAGCTTTCTCCATTCTTGATAAGCTTGGCCTCTTGAGTAAGTAGTTGTCCTATGAGTGTATTGAAATTTGGTACATGCATATCCATGTATGGATCCATAGCTATGGTGAATGCTTCCCACTTGTCATCTACCTTCAAGCCATTGATGACTTGCCTTACAACTTGTTCTTCATCTATCACTTCTCCAATGCTTCCCAACTAAACTGCTATGTCCTTGAGTTTTATGACAAAATCAGTCACATTTTGTTTGGGAGCTTTCTTGAGAGTTGTGAAGTCCGGACATAGTTGATGCTTCTTGGCCTTTGTACTTGAAGAGAAGAAGGCTTCAAGTGCATTCCACACTTCCTAAGCTGTTTTCCAACTTCTAATATGAGGCAACAAAAAATCTGAGATAGATTTCAGGAGATAAGGCCTTGCAAATGCATCCTTGGAGCACCATGTGCTCAATCTTTCTTGCTCTTCTTGTGTTGGTTGACCTTTGTTCCTAAAACTTGGCATAACTTCATCTCCAACTATATAACCATATAAATTCCTACCTTACAAGATAAGCTTCCATCCTTAATGAAGGGGCTGAGTAGTTACCTCTATCCAATTTGTCAGTTGATGAAGGAAATCCATCAGCCATTTTGTCCAACCTTGCTCTGATACCACTGTGAAGAGATGGATTTATACTTGATGAAGATGAAGTGGTGTTCCAAAACCTTTGCACTACACCAGCCAAATATCCAAGGATATGTAGTGGGCCCTTTTAGCTTGCCAAAGTATGTATTATACACCCTATCTACCTTGGAAGATCACTCTCAAAAGGATAAATCAAAACAGATAGGTAGAAGTTGAATCAAGTGTAAAAACCTTGCTATTTTGGTTCATACGCATGTTCAATGTTTTGAACACTTCTCTGGCCACAACAACAATTGACTTAATTCCTTTTGGGGAACTTTTACTAACTTAATAAGCTAACAATCATGAGTGATTTCATAAAAATGATGAAGTACATAAAGAGAAAGGAGTTTAGCAAGTTATAGCACCATTGCGATTTTCACGGGTTGTAGTAGTCCTTAGACCTGTGGGTAGCGAAATGCTAATATGTCGAGATTCCAAGATGCAGTGCTTATGATATTTTGTATGCATATACTAGGAAATATGTTTATTCTATCAAGCTTCGAATCACAGAAAATGATGAGCTACACACTGAGAACAAGCTCTGAGAACTTCACTATTCTGATGGAGTGCTGATAGAGAAGTAAAGTATGAAGAGATATAGTCGACTTCAAATGAACATATCTCAAGATTGAAAAACTCAATTGCAATGAAATTTTATGAGTCTGTAGTAGACTTTAGCAATAAAGTTTACCAACCTAAATCACTAAAAATGATGGATCATGCTCAAATAAATTAACTTTGCAAACTGACTGAAAAAACTGAGAGATATGGTAGTGAATAGTACACTCATAAAAGCATGAAGATATGGACACAATTGATCATGAAAATGAACGTATATTCATTGTAAAGTACAATGGACTTAGTGGTACATTTGCTGCCTTGAAACCACACTCTGATATGGCATGAAGCCCTCCTCATGGAGGTACAAGAATCGCAACTAGAAGTTCATGTATATATAGTGATGTTTGGAGCCTAATTTCGAATTTGAATCTCCCCTAAAATCACTCCCCAATCTTTTAGTGATTGATTCTCCTACTCACTCAATCACAAATTCATGGCTTTTCGCTTTCCTACTCATCAAGTGGACTCAACCACTTTAGATGCTTTTACTTTTACATCAAGTAGAAAATCAAAAACTTACAAGGGTGAGTTCACAAGTGAACTCTACAAAGAATTGACATTTCCTTCAAATTTCTATGTCTTTTGATAATTCAAGCCACCACTTAGACTTTCCATGGACTTGTTCCAACATTATTTATCCTCAAAAGAGTCTCATACGATGATTAGGAGACTATACGGTATCATGAGGAATACCCAAAGAGTGACTAGTTTCGCTCATGCACATCACTTGATTAAGTAGTGAAGCATTTTAGCTACACTACTAAGGAAACCAATTATATGGGATCATAGAGATGGGTTTCATGAGAGAGCATTGATGGGTGTTTATGTGATTCGAGTGATGGTTAGAAAGGCCATAGTCATGACACTGGCTCTATGACCTAGAGCATAGATCCCTCTATGAGGAATATTTGGGGTTGGGTTAGGAGACTATATGGTATCATGAGGACTACCCAAAGAGTGACTAGTTTCATCATGCACATCACTTGAGTAAGTAGTGAAGCATTTTAGCTACACTACTAAGGAAACCAATTATATGGGATCATAGAGATGGATTTCATGAGAGAGCATCTATGGGTGCTTATGTGATTTGAGTGATGGTTAGGAAGGCCATAGTGATGACACTAGCTCTATGACTTAGAGTATAGATCCCTCCGTGAGGAATGTTTGGGGTACCCAATACATATATGTATGTTGGGATCTAGACACATGTACTCAAAACTAGTCTTGGTATTTAGGAACAAGTTGGTTTGAAATAGAAAAGAATATCAATTTTTACATGTTGATTACAACCAAACTAACTAGTTCAAGGATATGGGATTCATTTGAGTCCACCTACATGATTTGAGGACATGGGATTCATTAGATTCTACCTGCATATTCCATCACATATATATGGAATATACATTAGATTTAGTGTGGGTATAAAACCATGAATCGGAAGAAGGTTTCACTAGTATGGGATGGTGGAAATGACTTTGCTTTGAGCACTCTTCTTCTATGGCTAGGGAGAAAAGGACTCATCATTCATGGCCTCATCTCACTATATCAGAGGAGAGATCTTAGTAGACATCTCCTAGGACTGGGAGTTATCTTTCATAGTTTAGGGAAGATCTATTCTTCTAATAGAGAATGTGATAGGTGATTTTATCATCATTGATATCACATACTCATTTTTTGGTTTTCACGAAGAATAATTCCATTTTTTTTATTGGATCATAGAGACCCATGCCTAGAGGATGGCTGACAGAGATAGCTCTTTAGTATGGATACACATGTGTTTATTATGGTATCATGTCATATCATTGCTAACCATTTTCACAAAGTTCTTTGACCCTAAGAACTTTATTTTCTTCACTCTTCACCACATAAACCTTCATTCTTATTGGGAGATTTGTTCTCCATCTTCATAGGAATGTATGTAATGAAGGATTTTGCATTAGTTATGGAAGAGGGGAGCAAATGAATTCATAAATTTCTCTTTTAAAGAAAGGAGAAAGTGGGATCTAACTCAAAAATCAAGAAGAATTATCACTTTAGCTCATGTTCCTTGACGAGAAAAAGAAAAGAAAAGTATGATTTCTTCATAAGAGAATAATAGAGCGTGTTTTCTTTTGCAGAGATGAGCTATTCAAAAAACATATCTTACTTTGTATCTTAAAAAGAATTCATTTACTTTACTTTTCAATGTAATTCTCCTTCACATGGTAGTTTGATTCTCCACTATTCTAGAAGGAAAAAACATGGAGAACTTATGTAAACGTTCTCGTTGTTGGATGAGCAGAGAAAACGGAATCAAGAGAATCTCTTTTAGAGCTCTTTTCCTTAGAAGAGATTAGAGTCACAAAGAGAGAGAGAGAGAGAGAGAGAGAGAGAGAGAGAGAGAGAGAGAGAGAGAGAGAGAGAGAGAGAGAGAGAGAGAGAGAGAGAGAGAGAGAGAGAGAGAGAGAGAGAGTTTCAGTTTCTCACTTTTAGATTTTCTAGATAAAAGTGGTACTTTTCTATCAAAGACAAGAGGGAGATCAATTAATCATGATGGTAAGATTAAGTCTCACACTGAGACTCTAAAGCGAAGTAGTTAAGGTATTTCCAATGATAGTCCTCGACTAGATGAGATGATCTAGTTATTGATAGTAGTGAGACTAGGAGTAAAGTTATGAATCTTCTCTTTAGGGTTTCTAGGAGATGTGGACGCATCTAACCTATTGGGGTACCAAAATCTTAGCTGATCTTACATCATAAGGATGGTGTAAGCGTCAATTAGGAGAATGGGCACTTAGGGATTATTTGAACCTCCAAGAAAATGCTTCTGCATTCATATCCTAAATGAAAGGGAAGAGAAACTTTTAAAGTTTTCACTAGTTCAAATAAATGCTCTTCCAAAAGAATTAAGTCCAAAAAAAATGGATGACAAACCAAGGATTTCTTGGTTGGTGGATTGTAGATATTACATTTTACTACCAAGAAATTCTTATTTTTGAGATAGGATGATGGATTTGCATGGTTCACAAGGCAGTTTAGATTAAACTATTACTTGTGAGTACACTGAAGTGTTAGGAAGACCTAGAGTGGATCGAGGGAAAATCTATCATTTAGTCCTAGATGGGTTTGGATTCACTTTTTGTGGGACTTTGTTCTATATTTCACAAGATTTTATGGTTTATTATCCCCATTATGGTATGTTCAAGCCTATAATCTTGGCACTTTACACTTTCTTTTCATACTATTAATCCGTAAAAGATACATCATATGGATTTAGGTAATTTTGATGATGTTACATATCATGGGAGTGACAGTTTGGAAGTTGAGTGTATATGGGAGATAGTAGGCACAACTTAAATGGTTTCCCACCTTTGAGATGATCTCCTATGGGTCTTCTTAAGGGGAAGGATACGAGGAAACAACACACAAAGAATTGATCATGTATATAGAGTACATGGGGTTTAGGGGAGTTCAACCACTTTCTTCTACCATTATAGATATTTCATCTACATTTTTGAGGACAAAAATGTTTTCAAGGGAAAGGAAATGTCATATTATGTATGCACACCCTCTTGGATGAGATTGCATAGATGCCAACATGGCATCACTAAGGGCATAATGCCCATTTGGTAGAAGGGGGGGAGAGAAGAGTCTCCCCCCTTAGAGTATGAATATGATTATGCTCTAGCAAAAGAAATTGGTATAATACAAACCTTTTCGCAAAGGCTCTTCCTAGGCAGAAGTTTGAAGCTTTTTGCAAAGCTTTGGGCTTACTTCCTTTTGTGGATTGATGTCTGTCCACATAGCTTGGCACTTCCTTATACATGAGTGTCAACTGCTTGTTCACCACATCACTCTTAGGGGGGGTTTGTTGTTTTGTTTTGGTAGTGGTGTGTGAACACACTTAGGATTTGTGGGGCACTTTTTCCCTCTTTAGGAGGTTTTTCCCCTGGCTTGTACATGTGTTTATAACCCTAACTGGTGACTTATTCTTGCACATTCACTTGGTAATTCATCTAGTGTTGTGTTATGCTCCAAGCTTCTTCTTCTTCTTCCTTGTGCTATTTGTGTGCTTTCACACACATCAAACTCCAACATTGAGTAGGTCTTGGAATTTGTAGGGCTATCAAAAGCTTATTTCTTGGTTAGTGTACACATATGAGTGTCGATGTGAGAGGGGGAGAGAGATAAAATTTTGATTGCTTATATCTTTGTGCATATGCATTTGATCACTACAAAATCTTATATACATGTAGTATCCTATAGAACTATGTAAGAGTAATATTTTGATTTCTGGAACACATGCAACGGAGGTTTGTGCATTGAGATGTGTGTGAGGAAAATTTTGAGAAGTTTTTTTGCAAGGAAATCCTATGTTTTTTTTGCATTTCTTTTGTTAAGGAGATGGTCCTAACTAGAGCACCTACACAAAAATCATCAAAATCACAAACAAAATATGCCGAACATTCATATAGGAGGCATATTGATGGCTCATATTTTTAGGGCTTTGTGCTAGGAGTCATCATGATTTCCCAAGGAGGCATCAAGATCACCCTTTTTCATGTTCAAGGACATCATGATTGCCCAAGTTCCGATTTGAGGACATATGGATTGCCCTAGGCCATCATGGTTGCTTAAGGAAGCTGTATCTTGGGACATAATGATTATGCTAGCGATGAAAGCAAGGCCATCATTGATTTCTTTGAACGTTGTGATTGATCTCTATAGGGGGGGCATCATAATAAGGGACATTGCAACTCCTCATCAAGCCATCATCATTGTCTAGCCATCATCACATAAGACATTGCAAATTTCTTTAGGGCATTAGGATTGCTTGCCATATGGGGCATACTTGATTAAGAGGTCATTATTTCTCTAAATCTAGAAATTTTCATGTTAGAACATTGTGATTTCTCACGTAGGCATAGTAATTGCTCCTAATTTGAGCCTGTAAGAAAATAACAGCACAGCGGAATAGACCTGTAGATAGAGTGGAGAGAAAAACGCAGACAAAGATAGATGCAGACTGAGAGATAAAGAACTCAAATTCTCAGATTGTCGAGCATAATGCAGTTACAATGATGGTGCTATCCACACGTGCGCTCTCAATGTGGAGCTTAGATGGCGATCTAAACGGACTCTAGATGAAGGGCTTACTAGTGTGCAATGCTATGTAAAGCTCAACCTGGGCCATGCTTATATAGCTTTTACAAGGCGATTTGGTATAGATAAACATAGTCAAGAGATACAAAATAGTTGGTAAAATATAGGATCCGATAATATCTCCACGACCAGAAGTCCTACTGTCTCGCAAAAGGGGGGAAAGCCCCGCTCTGCACTCCCCCCATTAAGGTTCAATGGGGAAAACGGTGTCGGGAAGGAGTCGGGTGAATGGGAAGAGTCGATGCGGGGTTAGATCAGGCCTCGTGTGTGCACCGTTCCCACTGTCCGACGAGCGACATCTGTGCGTTGGACGCCTCACCCTCTCACTCTGTGGTGTGGCGATCCTCGTAGGACCCGTGCCCCTCTCGGAAGAGACGAGTGTGCGTGCGTATGCGTGAGACCGTAGGCATCGGGTGCGAGAGAGTCCAAGTACCTCGCTCAAAAACACGAAAGTCACTGGATCGGTGTGCAGACAAGCTCAACGATACAATGCGGAAGTCGTCCAATAAAATCTCAGTAATACAAATATCTCCGCTACAGTGCGGGTTGGTGATATAGAAATCCGCTACAGTGCGGATGGACGAATACAAATATGCCGCCGCTACAGTGCGGATCGGCCAAATATAAGGTAGACCTCCCGCTACAGTGCGAGAAATCGCCCACTATCTTCGTCTTCTGGTCTTTGCGGTTGAATCTTTTCTTCATTTTAGGTCTTTGGTCTTCAATCAAAGCTTCTCTTCAATTCTTCTCGGCAATAGCTTTTCTTCTCTCTCTTTAGAAATCCAGCAATCACTTCATATAATATCTCCAAATAATCAACGATAACCTGGAAAGGCGATTCACAGATGAGATCCACGGGAGATAGTGAAAAAAATTAATATCTTCCAAGAGTAAATAAAGATCACTTAAAATTGCATTCTCTTTCTTCATTCATCATACAACATGTTAGTCTATCAAATTTTACTTTATTTTAGGACAAATATGACAATATTAAGTGTGGCACATTTAACTCAAAACATGGGTCGAAACCCATTTACACATATTCTTCGGTCATTCATAAAAGTCTTGGATTCGAACGAACTCTGAAAAATGGTTTGACATGTATCAGGATCTTCATTCTTTATGGCATGTTAACATGCGCAACTCTTTTATGAATTATTGAATATCATATTTCATTGCGAGCTGCTATACTTCTTTTCATTCTCATGTATTCAAGGTCTAAAAATCTTTGCCTCACATTCCATACTTCTGAATCTGTTCACTAATCTTATCCATACACGTTATGGGCTTTTTCTGCAATCTTCAAAGAAACGATCTTCCAAGAGTATAGCCGGATACCGTCATCCCGTGTAGTGCAACTCAATTCCAATGTTCCTTTGCATCTTTTCTTAAAAAATAGAGGTTTACTTTCGAAGGGTTTGCACCCATTGAGTTGCTTTGAACCTTATGTTGAATAGATTTCAACCTCCTTGTTACATATTTATCTTGTAGAATGCAAGCTCGTTGATAACAGTAAGGATCATTCGAGTATTGGGTTTGGATCCAACCAAATGTTAATATTTAATCTCTCTTGCGCACGGGAAACAAACAAATGCATTCCAGATCGTAATCCCTCTCCCGTTTTTGTCGTTCATGTTGCATATGTAAATTAAAAGATGTTTTAGCAATTGTTTAAAAAGAATACGAGTCCAGTAGCCATTCATTTTATATGCGATCCCACCGGCTCCCTCTCATCGTCATATTTCTATTATAACCGACTTCCTTCCGTTTTCATTTCTCTACAGTATCTCTTTAACCGACATAGACCTCATCTTCGTAGAGCGCCACCATCTTTGCCCCTCTCTCATCCTTTTATCTGTAATGCACAGCAGCTAGGGCCGAGTTCCCTTCTCTCTCTCTCTCACACACACACACACACAGCGCAGCAGCGCGGCCTCTGTGCGCACTCCGTAGCTGCAAGTTCCTATCAATTGCATCTCTCTCTCTCCTCCACGACTGCGCAGCCAGCTTAATCTCCTGTGTGCTACAGCCACCAGTAATTCTGAATCTACGCGCATCGAAGATCACTTCTCTCTCTTCTGATTGGAGCACCGCCATAGCCTCCTCTCTCTAAGTCATCGGACATTCTCTCCCCATGTGCAGCGATTCTCTACAGCGGGCGCAAACCCTGCCTCTCTCTACAATCACGATTCGCCATCTATTACTTTCTCTCTCTCTCTCAGATCGTGTGTACAGTTGACAACGGTGCCCTATCAACAACGGACTCTCTTCTCTCTCTCTCTCAGATCGTGTGTACAGTTGACAACGGTGCCCTATCAACAACGGACTCTCTCTGTGACACACGTAGCATGTCCTAATTCAGTCAAATTCACTATGAATTTTCCATTTCACAGAGCACGATTATTGTGGCTATCACAACGGATTCACTCATTAAGTTCATTTTACTACAGGATCCTTAAGTTTCGCTTCCATAGATGCACTCTTCCCAAGATCAAAGAACTTCTAATGGATCGAAAAGTTTTACAACTCAGATAGAGCAACCTAATAAAGTGGACACATTCTCATAAAACTCATACACAACTAACCGAAAGACCACCTCCATCTCGGGGCATCATGGAAGTATGAACAAGAAAGTAACAAAGGAATGAACAAGTAAGGACGAGGAGCATACCTCGAAAGAAGATCCACAGAAATGTCCACGGTGAGAACAAATGAGGCTTGACCTTCTATTTATAGGTTCCCCTCCTCTTCTCCCCTTGGGACTATTCTCTAGAAGCTTCTAACCTCCTTACTCAACTTTCTAATTCCAGATCACCTTGCATGTTCATTTGCTATTTTTGGAAAATCACACCACTTATTTTTATTTTTATTTTTCTCCTTTTTATTTTTCTTAGACTAAGGTTTTGGTTTCACACTGTATGTACAAGTTAATTACTTTTAAGGGTTTGACCTAAGGTAAACGCCAATTCCAAGGGTCTAAGCTAGGGTTTTTGGTTGGAAAAATTAGGGTTTTACCTACAATTAACTCGAGCATGTCAGTCCAAGGGTTTATTTAAAATTATGGGCAAAAGTCTTAGGGTTTGTAAGGGTTCAAGCTCGGTTTTCATGGGATAAACTCATGTTTCCAAGGTTTTTAAGGATCAAACCTAGGGGTTTATGGGTCAAAAGTCAGATATTTTTACACACAGGTCCAATGTATATATTTAACATGATTTTGCATCGCACAATCAAATAAATCGGACAAAACATGCACAGAATATACTCTTTTCTCCATCGAAACATCACATAAAACTCATAAAATCAATGAACTTTGAAAAAAATTCAATGCACACTTCCTGCGGGATTTCATCCCGACAATGCGCGATTCCACAGGGCCTTCATTTTCACCTTAAATGCCAACCCAATGGCTTGGAAGTTTATGTCCTGCCTAACCTAACGGCTAGGCTCACAAAGATCATCTACAACCATCAACGGTCACACATAGACCTCATCTAACTTGGAAGTTAGGGTTCCACAAATGTCCGGGCTCTCATAATGGCTTCTCCTCATAATGGGAGCCTTACAACTTAGAGCACCATGGATCATCTGTGGTCACATGAGGGTGGAGTATTGAGCATATCTAACACCCCCCCTCAATGTCCACCCTACAGTGAACTACCTCCTTAGTCCAATCCCAAGCTTTGGAAAGTGTCAAAGAAGTTTCTCTCTCCCAAGAGCCTTGGTGAAGATATCTGCTCCATTTTCTTGAGTAGGACAATAGCTTATCTCCATGACCCTGTCTGCAAGGAATCGAACTCACAACCTCCCGGTTAGGAATGTGATGGGCTAACCACTTGCCCCAAAAGCCATGGTTGAGGATTACTTCCTAATCCTCTCTCTTAGAGCATAGTTCAACCATCTCCTACTAGGATTATGTTACATTCTTCCCCCCTTGAACTCCCTAGGGGATGTACCCTGACCAGCTATGGGACTGGCAGGATGTACCCTGGCAGGATGTACCCTGAACAGCTATGGGACTGACAGGATGTACACTTGCACTGTGTACCCTGGCACCATGTACCCTGGCATCGTGTACCCTTCGACGCGCCGCGCCGCCTTGCCCAAGCCTACTTCCTAGGCTCTGATACCAATGCAAGGAATCGAACTCACAACCTCCTAGTTAGGAATGTGATGGGCTAACCACTTGCCCCAAAAGCCATGGTTGAGGATTACTTCCTAATCCTCTCTCTTAGAGCATAATTAAACACTCTCCTACTAGGATGATGTTACACTGTCCACAACCAAATCACGCACATAGTGATACTAGATTTCTATGTGCTTGGTACGTGCATGGAAAACAGGATTTTTGGCGATGGCCATGCAACTTTGGTTGTCACACTTCAACTTTGTAGCCTCCTGTCCTTGTATTCCTATGTGCCATAGGATCCTTCTCCACCATACTACTTCACATGCTGCAATGCATGTAGCTTTGTACTCAGCTTCAGTAGAAGATAATGCTACAGTTGGTTGCTTCTTACTAATCCAAGAGAAAATCCCTAATCCTAAAGAAAAGCAGTATCCAAAAACTAATTTTCTGGTATCAATATCTCCTACCCAATCTGAGTCACAATATCTGACTAGATATGATCCTTCTTCGTAAAGAATACCATAATCAGTGGTTTCTTTTGCATACCTGAGTATCCACATGCTTTCCTTCCAATGAGTTTGACAAGGCTTATTAGAGAACCTGCTTACTACTCCAACAACATAAGAGATGCCTAGTATGCTATTGCAAAAGTAGATGAGACTTCCAACTAATTTCTTGTATCTTCCAATACCCACTAGAGGTGAAGTATCTTCAATAGATAATTCTGTGTTGACCTCCATAGGTGTAGAAATTTCCTTGCAATCCTTCATGTCGAATGCCTTCAATATCTGCCTTGCATACTTTTGTTGAGAGATGAAAATCTTCCCTGGTTCCTACCAAACTTCAAGGCCTAAGCAATAATGCATTAAGCCCAAGTCTGTCAGTTCAAATTCTGAACTCAGGGCATCTTTTGTTTGTTGAAGAAAATCATCATCATTTCCTGTAATTACAAGGTCATCTACATAGAGTACAAGCACAATTGTCTTCCCTCCTCTCCTTAGAACATACAAGTTAGCATCAGAAGCACATCTTTTGAAACCTAGATTCAAGAGATACTTATATATCCATTGGTACCATGCTCTAGGGGCTTATTTTAGCCCATATAATGCCGTCTTCAGCTTACATACCTTGTTCTCGAACGGGGAGCCTCAAACCTTGGTGGTTGAGACACATATACCTCCTCCTTGAGGTCTCCATTCAGGAACGCTGATTTGACATCCATGTGATAGACTGGCCAACGCTTATATGCAGCCATAGCTAGTACTACTCGGATAATAGTCATTCTTGCAGTCGGGGAAAATGATTCACAAAAGTCAATGCCTTCAACTTGTGAATAGCCCTGTGCAACAAGTCTTGCTTTATACTTTTCTAGAGTACCATCAACCTTGTACTTTAGCTTCCAGACCCACTTGGTGCTAATGACTTTACGCTTAGGGGGTCGATCCAGTAGCTCCCAAGTTCCATTCTTCATGATATTGTTGTATTCTGTTTGCATGGCAGCCCTCCAATTCAGATCATGGAGTGCCTCTTCCACATTGGTTGGTTCCTTTGCTTCTTCTTGAATGAGATCAGCCATCAAGGCTATGTTTACAATATGGGCGCTTTTCCATCTCTATTCCTCTATTCTCTATGATCGCCTCGGTCCATTTGCAACCTATTCTAGTGATTATGGGATGGGGTTTGCAGAATCATAGAGCTTCCTCACCCAATGTGGCCATGGCTTTTCCACTTGGGTGTCAACAGGTTGGTGACTTTTAGACTCATCATCTGAAGATGATGCTTCCTTCTCTTGTGTAGAAGGGATAGCTCTTGGGCCAGGTTCATAGTGGATTGCCCCTTCCCCTCATGATAAAGTGGAAGCTCTCTTTTCCTCCTCCATTGCATGTGGCTGCCCCTCCTTAAACACCACACCACGACTTGCCATGATCTTCTTAGCCTCAAGGTCATAAAGCTTATAAGCCTTCTTATCTTCATTGTACCCTAGGAAGATACATTTGATGCTTTTTGGTTGAAGCTTGTTTTTCTCCCTATCTAGAACATGTACATAACATTCACTTCCAAATACTTTGAAATGGGAAACAAAAGGCTTTTTACCAGCGTAGGCTTCTTGTGGAGTCTTTCCATCAAGTGCCTTGGTGTAGCTTCGATTCAAGATATAGAAAGTAGTGTTGACAGCCTTTGCCCAAAATTGATTACGCAAATCTCTTCCTTTCAACATGCACCTTGCCATCTCCATGATGGTTCGGTTTCGACGTTCTGCAACACCGTTCTGTTGAGGACTATGTGCCACTGTGAGTTGATGCTTGATTCCCTTACTCTTGTAGAAATCTTCAAACTCTATTGATGTGAACTCACCACCATTGTCTATCCTGAATTTCTTCATCTTCTTCCCTATTTTAGTTTCAACAAGCTGAAGCCATTCTTTAAACTCACCAAAATATTGAGCCTTATCGTGAAGGAAGTAGACCCACATCTTCCTGATATAGTCATCGACAAGTAACATGAAGTAGGAAGATCTGCCCAAGGCCTATGTAGGCATTTTTCCGCACAAGTCAGCATGCACCAACTATAGAGGATAGCTTTCCATGTTCTTGCTTTCTTGTGGAAACACCATACCCCTGTGATGCATCTCCTTCAGTAGAGGTTATCCAATGTGGCCAAAACTCTCATGCCATAGCTTACTTGTGCCCACATTTGTAGTGGTTGTAAGAGCACACAACTCATATAGGTTGCTCCTCCTTATTCCAGTCCCAACAATGTTGTTGTTATTGTCCATAATCTTAGCTCCTATCTTACTGAAAGATACTTGATGACCTTGATCAATTATAGAAGCTATTGAAAGTAGATTTCATTTTATTTGTGGAACATACAACACATTTGAAAGCTTTTGATATCGCCATTAGAGTTAATGAAAGAAATCATACCTTCGCCCTCTATAGGACATCTTGCATTATTCCCTGCCTTTACTATGATGGGTTCCTTTAGAGGCTATAAGGAACTGTAAAGGTCTTTTCTACTCGTCTTGTGACGAGATGCATCACTCTCCAATACCCATGAGTCATCTTCTCTTGAATCTTCAGCCGGGGAGCACACCTCCTCTATCGTAACAAATAACTCAAGCTCTATTTCTGTTGTGTTGGCGGACTCCTTGCCCTTGCCACCTTTTGAAGAGTCACTCTTCTCTTCTGCCTGCTTGATGTGAGAGTCTTGGATTCTATGTTCTTTCTTCTTGCAGTGGAAACACTCTCCCTTGAACTTCTTTTTGTCGTTCTTCTTTTTGTGTCCATCTTTTGAAGAGTCTATTTTTCCTCCTTTGGAATTTGCTGTGAATGCAGCATCTCCTTTGCTACCACCACTCCTTGCCTTGAGCTGCAGCTCCTCCTCCATGAGTAAGGCACTACATTCTTCAAAAGTTAGTGGTTGAGGTCTGATTTGAGTGTTAAGAGCAGTTACCAAACCATCAAACTTAGGTGGACAGATTCGAAGACAACATTGAGCTACCTCCTCACTTGACTTTTGAACACCTGCTCCCACCATTTGATCTCATAGATTCTTTATGCAAGTGATAAACACCTCTACAGTCTCCCCATCAGCAAACCATTCTGTTGCAAGCTGATTCTCGAAGTTTTGAATCCGTGTCTGATTACGAGTCTCATATTGATTTCTCAATATGTTCCATGATTCACATGCCTTCGTAGTATGCTGAATGAGAGGCAGAACACTATCAAAAGTACTTGTAACTAGAGCACAAAGTGCATCTACATTTCTACGTTTCCAAGCAGTAGAAGATCAACATCAGGAGGAATCATTCAACCCAGATTATTTGGATCAGGTCTTTCTTAGGGCTCATGATCATTCCCAAGAACAATCTCCAAAAGCTCATACAAATCAAGAATAGAAGTGATTTTGAACTTCCACAGGGTGTAGTTTGTACCATCAAGTTTACCTTCTGTGAAGGATGTGGCCGTATCCACAACGTTGAGATGATCGGCATCATTGCTGCTCCTACTTGTGTGCCACCTACTCCTGTTGATGAACCACCTTGACTCCCAGTCGTAGATGATGATGTGCCACTTGACATCTTCTCTCTTTTGTTGTTCAGACCTCTACAACCTCTGTGTTTCTGCTTCTGCACCACTCAGAGCCTCATGAGCTTTGATACCATGTAAGAAAATAACAACACACCGGAATAGACCTATAGACAGAGTTGAGAAAAAGATGCAGACAAAGATAGTTGTAGACTGAGCGATAGAGTACTCAAATTCTCAGATTGCTGAGAATAATGAAGTTACAATGATGGTGTTGTCCACCCATGTGCTCCCAATGTGGAGCTTAGATGGTGATCTAAACAAACTCTAGATGAAGGGCTTACTAGTGTGCAATGCTATGTAAAGCTCAACATGGGTCATGCTTATATAGCTTTTACAAGGCGATTCGGTATAGATAAATGTAGTCAAGAGATACAAAATAGTCGATAAAATATACGATCCGACAATATCTCCACGACCAGAAGTCCTACTGTGTCAGCCCTATGGGCCGGGGGGATAGGCCCCCCGGACCCCGCAGAAGGGGGCAAGCCCCCCTCTACACTCCTCCCATTAAGGTTCCATGGGGAAATCCCGTGATGCCACAGGGCCTTTATTTTCATCTTAAATGGCAACCCAATGGGTTGGAAGTTTATGCCCTACCTAACCTAATGGCTAGGCTCACAAAGATCATGTACAAGCATCAACCATCATACATAGACCTTATCTAACTTGGAAGTTAGGGTTCCACAAATGTTCGGGCTCTCATAATGGCTTCTCCTCATAATGGGGGCCTTATAACTTAGAGCACCATGGATCATTTGTGGTCACATGAGGGTGGAGTATTGAGCATATCTAACAGAGCCATCATATGTTCAAAAGTTGCAATTGCTATCTAAATAGATTGTAGACAATCATATTGTTTTTGCTATAGTTCTTTAGGGATTTTCAGGATTCTAACCATTTAGGGCTAATTTTGGGTTTGTTTTTACATGTCCATATCTTCATATCATGTGAAAGTGGAGCCAAGTCTATCATTTTAAACTTGTAAGGTGTTATGGGGCACCATTTTGAGAGCATAGAGCTAGACCTAGAGAGACTTATGCATTCAATCCAGATATTCTTGGATCTCAAATATTTTGTGAAATTTTCTCTTCTTTAGTTTCATTTCTATTTGAAACACCGAAGTACTTGAAACAAAAAAAACTCCAAGTGCAAGAGCTGTTGATATATTTAGGTGATGTGTGTGAACACACTAGGACCACCGAGGCACTTTTTTCCCTCTTTAGGAGGTTTTTTCCCCCGGCTTGTATATATGCCTATTGCCCTAATGGGCTACTTATCTTTGTACATTCTCTAGTAATACATTCAATATTGTGTGTTGTGCTCCAAGCTTCTTCTCCTTCCTTGTGTTGTTTGCATGCTTCCACAGATGTCTATCTCCAATAATTAGTATCAGAGCAGGTCGTCGCTTCATCTAGGGCGTCGTCGACACTCCTCCGGTTGCACTCTTAGATTCACACGAAATTTGGTGAGCATACTCATGCTATTTGAGAGATCAAAACAGCTTCACTTTTTGGTGCCAAAATCGTGATCTGAGCTCGTTTTGGCCTCCGAACGCACTATCATAGTGCTTGTGCAGGCTATTTCATCTTTTTGTGCCAAAGGTATATACCAGTTTCTATTCGCTAGTATAAGCATCTCGAAGTCTGCTATAGGTCTAGCAGAATTTATCTGGGCAGTTCTGTTCAACTTTTTGAGATACCATCAATTTTTGGCATCAAGGTATTTTAGTCACCGGCCATGGCTGAAAGCAGTGATGAATTCCGTATGTTGGCTGTTGAGAATAAGTTGGATAGTACCAACTCCCCATTATGGGCTTATATGATGCGACATGTGTTGGTTGCAAAAGACTGTGGAACATTGTGCAAGGTGTCGAAAAACATCCTATCACACCTACAACTGTTACAACTGAAGGTACTAAAGTTGATGCAGAAGGTGTCGAAGATTATGATATTCTGCATATTCATGTTCGTGCTATGGTTTTTGCTGCACCTACCATTATTCCTCACATTCGCTCTTACAGAATAGCTAAGGATGCTTGGGACACACTTACCACATTGTACCAAGATAGGAATGAGGCTCGTGTTGCTTACCTCCGAAAACAGTTGGAGAGTGAGCACATGAATGAAGGTGATTCTATGGACAGTTTCTTAACGAAGATCAAAGACTTGAAGGAACAATTGATTTCTGCTGATGAGGTTATACCAGATAGCTCACTTGTGTAGACCGTTCTAAATGGTCTTCCTGATTCATATAGGAGTTTTGCTTCTACTCTTCGGTTAATGATGAAAGGCAATCCAAATGCCTTATCATTTGAGGAGTTAGTCTCTATTCTGTTGCAGGAAGATCAGTCCAGGCAGAATAGGTCCATTATGCGAGTTGCAAATCAAGCTTTCCTGGCTAGTCAGAAGGGCAAAGGAAAATGGAGCTCATCTACTAGTAAGCACAAATTTGCAAATGCTGCACATTCAAAGAACCAAGATAAAGATGAGAAAAATTCAAAAAAGTAGAAACTGTTTTGCAAGTATTGTAAAGGGAATGATCATATCATAAAGAACTATCCAAAACTGGCTGCTAAAGAGGCAAAGAAGAAAGAGGCTGGAATGGTTCTTGCACAAGCCTCTACACCAAAAACAGAGTCTGCTAATCTTGTGCAGGAAGAAGAATGGGCATTTACTATTGTTTGCAGATTTGACCCATCTTCTCATGAGCAGTGCATGTCTATAGTAGACTCAGATGTTTGGTACTTTGATAGTGGGGCAACCAAACATATTACCTCGCAGCTCAGTTTCTTCTCTTCACTCGAGCCTTGCCCTACAGGGAATACTATTACATGTGCCAACAACTCCTCTTATCCTGTTATGGGAGTTGGTAAGATCATTTTGACTACTGCTGATGGTATTTCTTTCACTTTGTCAGATGCTTTATTTGTGCTAGGGATCAAGAAGAACTTGTTATCAGTTTCTGAATTAGCCAAGATTGGCTTTGTTGTGAAATTTGTTGATGACAGGTGTACAGTTCATGATCTATCAAATGGCGATGTGATTATTGCTTCTAGCATTTTATGTCGTGGGTTGCATAAGCTCATAGACTATGAAAGATCTGTGAATGATTTGGCATGTGCAATACATGATTCTTAGGCTATGTCAGACGCAAAGCCTTGGCATGCAGGCTTTGGTCATTTGAATTTTGCTAGTTTACTACGCCTGCAAAAATCTGAAATGGTGTTCTCTTTGCCCAAACTTGAGCCACTTGGAAAACATGTTTGCGAAGGTTGTATTTTGCGCAAAATGCAGTGTTCCTCATTTCAAAAAGATGGGTCAGCCCAAAGTGTTCATGTGCTTCAAACAGTTTTTGGTTTTGGCTGAAAATCTATCAACATGTAAAATGGCACCCTCGATTCTGATCGAGGGGGAGAATATATGTCTTCTAATTTTAATGCATTTCTATCTTAACGTGGGATAAAACACCAGTGTACAGTGCCGTATACACCTCAACAGAATGGAGTTGCTGAACGAAAGAACATGTCACTCATGGAGATGGCAAGGTGTATGGTCAAGAGTCAGGCTTTACCACATAGTTTCTGGTTTGAGGCTACCATGTGTGCAGCATATGTACTGAACAAGTGTCCCACTAAAGC
Source organism: Ceratopteris richardii (assembly GCA_020310875.1). Lineage (NCBI taxonomy): Eukaryota > Viridiplantae > Streptophyta > Polypodiopsida > Polypodiales > Pteridaceae > Ceratopteris > Ceratopteris richardii. The sequence goes on along the minus strand of CM035416.1, from coordinate 20,216,675 downwards.
GATTGCTATGCTATGGCTGCATCTAGTCTCTGTGATGAGAATGAGCTTTTTTCGTTTGATGAAGCACAAAATTCAGAAAATTGGATGGCTGCTATGCAATCTGAATATGATGCTATAATGAAGAATGGTACTTGGTCTTCATGTGACTTGCCTCCTGGCAAGAAGGCCATTGGCACTAAGTGGGTATACAAGCTGAAGCGTAAACCGGATGGTACAGTTGACAGATATAAGGCTAGGCTTGTTGCAAAGGATTATGCACAAGAAAGAGGCATTGATTTTGATGAGGCCTTTGCACCTACATTCTGTATGACTACTGTTCGGAGCATATGTGCACTTGCAGCTCATCATGGTTGGAATGTATATCAGTTGGACATTAAAACAACATTTCTGAATGGTGACTTGCATGAAGAAGTGTTATGTTTTTTAGCCCCGTGGCTTTGTGCAGAAAGGGCATGAAAACCAGGTGTGCAGGTTAAAGAAGGCATTATATGGTTTAAAGCAAGCACCACATGCTTGGTATGAGAAGATACATGCCTAGCTGATTGCACATGGTTTTGAGAACAGTCCAACTGAAAGCACCTTATATGTTAAGTGTGCTAATGATGTGCTTCTGATCATTGTTGTCTATGTTGATGACATGCTGCTCACTGGTCCTATTGAGAAGCATATTGCTGATTTTAAGGCTGATTTACATGCCTCATTTGAGATGTCTGCTTTGGGGCATTTGCATCACTATTTGGGCATTCAATTTATGCAAGTTGATGGTGGAATGGCTTTGTGTCAAACAAAATATATTAACACATTATTGCAGCATTTTGGCCTTGAAGATTGTAAGCCTATTGCCACTCCTATGGAGACAGGTTTACTATTGAGTCTTCATGATGCTGGAGATGCATTTGATGTTGGTCTCTATCAGTAGGTTGTTGGATGCTTGATTTACTTATGCATTACTCGACCAAATATTCAGTTTGCTGTCTCACAGATGAGCAGGTTTATGCATTGCCCAGGAGTCAAGCATTGGCAGGCAGGTAAGCGCATCTTTCGCTATTTGAGTGGTACTCGACTACTTGGGTTGTTTTATCCCAAGGGGGGATCACTACTGCCAGTTTTGCATGCTTTTTGTGACTCTGATTGGGCTGGTTGCTATGACACTCGTGTGTCCACTAGTGGCTTTTGCTTCATGCTTGGTAGCTCATGTATATCTAGGTTGAGCAAGAAGAAGCCTACTGTGGTCACTTCCAGTTGTGAGGCTGAGTGTAGGGCAGCTTTCATAGCGGCTGTTGAGTGTGTGTGGCTCAGATGCCTTATGGTTGATTTGGGTGTTGTTCAGACTTCTACCACCACCATCTTCACTCACAGTGAGAGCCCATTGGCAGTTGTGAGGAACTGTGTATTCCATGCTCGCACTAAGCACATTGAGGTGCATTATCACTATGTCAGGGAGAGGTTCTCTACTGGGGAGATCGGCTTGGCATATATGCCCACACAGGAGAACATTACAGAACTTTTCACGAAGGCTCTGGCTAGGGAGACGTTTGAAGCTTTCCGCAAAGCTTTGGGCTTACTTCCTTTTGTGGAGTGATTTCCACATAGCTTGGCACTTCCTTATACATGAGTGCCAGCTCCTTGTTCACCGCATCACTCCCAGGGGGGATTTGTTGATGTATTTAGGTAGTGATGTGTGTGAACACACTAGGACCGCCGGGGCACTTTTTTCCCTCTTTAGGAGGTTTTTTTCCCCCGCTTGTATATATGCCTATTGCCCTAATGGGCTACTTATCTTTGTACATTCTCTAGTAATACATTCAGTATTGTGTGTTGTGCTCCAAGCTTCTTCTCCTTCCTTGTGCTGTTTCGCGTGCTTCCGCAGACATCTATCTCCAACAAGAGCAAGACAAGTGAGTCTATGTCTATATGCACTTGAGATCATGAAGAATTTTCTGTCGACTATGGAGTGGAATTTCATCAAACAAGATTGTGAGTTAAAGGAGTGTGAGTTACTTGGACTTGTGGAGTGATTCTTAGTCAAGTTAAAAGGAGATAAAACAACCAAAAACTATTCATAGACCTAGTTTGAGTGAGGAAGTGATGACCAATACAGAAAGTTAGTATCACATTTCTCTCAAGTTGTTTCCACCAATATTCTTCAAGAATTTTTCTACTTAGATGGAATTTTTTGATTGGTCATAAAACTTAGAGGAGAATGAGTGTTGTGATTGCTAGAAGATTTATGAAATTTGAAGTAGGCTATTACTTGGATAAAATGAGGAGTCATTATATAGTGTGTGATGAACCACAAAATATCAATAGCCAAGGACAAATGGTAAGTGGAGTCTAAATTAAGAGAGTGAATACTAGCAAGGACATCATATCCACACCTAGAGGTAAATCACTATTGACAAGATTCTTGAGACGTGATTTGATACCGATGATCATTTGATGGATATATGCTAGATCGAAGGAATTAATCAAGTATGGTGAACATTCTTTCCATTGAATGGAGCAAGAACTACTATAGTAACCATCTACACATCAAATAATCTAGAGGAGTAGGTAGAGACACGTAATTGGATAGATCTAAGAGAGAGTAAAAAGTTATGGAGTCAGGGAAAGCAAGGTATGCATACAAGTTCAACCCATATTTCCTCTTAAGAATGCCAATAAAACTTCCACTAGCTAGGGAGCAAGATCAAATGGAGAGCAAAGAAACAAGAATATGCATCCCTCCTAGATGAGTACATCACCTTTTCTACCAATCCCACCTAGATATTATTTCCACCATCTATCTCTAGTATCATGCCAAATCCTACTTTCATTTGACCTACTCTAGTGAGAATACCATTTCTTATGAGAGCTATGATAGGATGTAGATCTCTAATAAGACCAAAAGTAGTTCAAATACATAGACCTTTAGATGTAGGTAAATGACTACAACCATCTCAAGTTTTGGAGTGCATGAAAAACCACTATGATCATTCATGTGATCCTTATAATAATATGGTTGATGCTACAATCAGAGAAAGTTGACAAACTCTTCAGTCAATATGAATCCTTTCAATTGACCTTGATAGAGACAACACTCGCATGAATCCAACAACTAGACAGAGCCAATTTTTTGTTGATTAACCAATGTTTGGATTCCATAGGAGAATTCTCCAAGAAGGGTATCAATCATCATGGAGATGAGATCCACTAGTTCCACATTTACCATATGGAAGGCAACAAGTATCTACACCAGCTTCTTCTTGTGAGATAGAAAAAAAGTGGACTAACCATGCCATAAAAAGAATTTATTATATAGACAACATGTGAGATAAATACCACAATACTAGTCTAGGCCATATCCAATTAGCCTAGAAATCAATATAAAAAGGCTCTTAGATAGACACCCTATCCATCACAATATCCACTTCTAGTCCTTTTGAGCAACAATATCATGAGCCACAATTAGTGCAAGGACAACAATCCCTCATCCAAAAAATGTAGTGGTTGAAAAATACACAAATAATGAAGAGAAGCTCAAGCAAATAGAAGTGCATATAACATCATCATCTACTACTAGACCTATGCATTCATGATATCAAAGCCAATACTCATAATATTGTTATTAAAGGTAGCATGTCATAGATTATGGACACTCCTACAAGTAACCATACTATGGTAAAGGAGATTACATTGAGCCTTATCAAGCCAACTATGCGAACTTTATGTATACATATCCTTGACATATTAATAGGCCAACACAAGAGCCACATCCAAAAGGACCCTACTATAGATCTAGTGATGCTCATTTTGTTCAAGATTTTTTAGTCCCTAACACACCACTAGGTCAAAAGTGGGAATGTGGTTATTGTATGAAATCTATAAAGGAGCATGTCTTCTAGGATTTCTAAAAAAATCCCAATAATAATCAACCTTCTACTCATCTCAATGCCATAAAAATCATAGAGCCATGTAGTAGCTACTTTGAAAACCCAATTCCAATTCAAGTGGCTGCAAGAGCTTATACCAAGGGAGAAGCCTAAGAGGAAGATGAAAAACAATTCCAAGAAGCTAAATGAGTGCATAAATAAAAATCAAGGAAAAAAAGAAACAATCCAAAGTGGCAGCAACACATGCAAAAACAAATAGGATATATTCTAGTGAATCCTCATCCCAAAGATCTAGATATGTAGTTTAAAGTTATCAATCAAGAATAGCTTCAAGAGGGATCTTGGAGCACCAAGAAAAGTGTTATCCAAGAGGTGGATTTGGAGAAACAAAGATTAGATATATGCAAGAAAATGATATAGGTTTCTTGATTTTCCTAGAAAAAGTGTCATCCTCCATTCTTGTGGCTAGAATACCACACCTAGAATTTTAGGAATGCCTAAGAAAAAAATAATCTACACCATGATAGAAGATGGAAGAACAAAAGTACTTAGAAAACATCATGGGACACTATCCCAATTGAGCCAATTAAGGAAACCCACTTGACAATTCTTGGGCTTCATGACCCTTGGATTTAAGAGCTTTGGGAATATTTGCAAGAACCTCAATGGATTAGAGATGGAAATGTACAACCACCCATCATAGAAAGAGACATAAGAAAGAGCCTTTTCCAATGGAAGTTTCATCCTTGGGTGAATGGCTCAAAATCATTTTTCTTTGGGGTGACGAGGCCATCATCTTGCAAACTCCACCAAACTAGACATAAGCATATGATCAAGCATTCCATTTGCATAAGGCGCCTACATTGAGGGTGAAGAGACCTAGGTTAAAAGAAGGAAATCTAGTACTATGAACTGTTACATAAATACAAGATCTAAATCTCTTTTCCAAGTTTATGGACTTTATTAGTTACTAATAATAAGTTGTGAAAGTCACACACATGCATAAATGTAGAGAAGAAGTGGTTAAATTTGGGGATCAAAGTAGTGGTCTCTATTTTTAGAAGATTTATTCGCTTGTGTTGGTAGTCTCTCAATTAAAAGAGTGGTTCTCTTATTCTAGGCATATGATTTGAGTGATGGTTGTTGCTCTAGACATTTTAAAACATGTATTTATGTATTTAAATTTTATTTATAAAATATCAAACTACAATTAAGGCAAACACAACTAATCAGGGAGCTGACAAGAGTGGAAAAAATCCATGATATTTGATAAATCATTATATTCTTGATGTAAAATCTCTTATGTAATCATTAGCCTCTATTTATGTATCTTGTAGAGAAGATATGAAGTGTAATAGCATACTAAATGGGATAAGAGAATATAAAACATGCAAGTTTCTTACTAGATCTATCATGACTCGAGAGAATCTACCATCCTTTGCAGATTTATAGACATTGATGATGAGACTTACAAAAACTTATGAAGTCTAGCTACTGAAACTTACAAAATTCTAGCTACTGAGACTTACAAAAACTTATGAAGTCTTCTCGGAATCAAAACCAAATGTTTCTAATGTTATGTTCATGTTCCACAAAAATTAATGTCAAAGCTGAATCCGAGCTAAATTATCTTCATTGGAATGGTAGAGCAGAAACCAAGATGTAGGTGTGTCAACCTAGATATTGGAGAGGTAATTGTTTCAAGAGTTGTCTTTCATGAAGTTAAGTCTTGATATGAGGATGAAATGCAACTGGATGAAGAAGAAGACACAAGTATTCTTGAAGTAGAGCAAAGTTATCCAAGATAACCAAAAAGTCAAATTACACATGGAGAGGTAGCTCCCCAAAATGAAAGGTTGAAGAAAATTCTAGATTTACTTTCAAAGGAAATAGAATGATAGGAAGAAAAAGTGAAGCATATATATAAAAAATAAGACAATCTCAAAGGCAAGAGAAGCATGGTATGGCAAGAATTCAATCAAGATATTGAGTAAGAGAAAGAAGTAAGAGAAAGAAGATAGCCACAAATATTTTCTCATGAATCTTACATGGTGAAATTTCTTGAAGATGAAGAACTAAAAACTTATGAAGAAGCTTCAAAGGTAATGAAATGCTTTAAGGCAATGGATGCAAAAACTAAAACTCTATATGATAACAAAACATGGAAGTTATTTCCAAGGAAATCTAACATGAAAGTGATTGATAACAAATGGGTGTACAAGGTAAAGAGAAATAGACTTGGTTCAGTAAGTTGATATAAGTTGGTTTGCAACGGTTATGCACAAAATTGTGGCATTGATATTGATATTCAATATGTTGGAGCAAAAGATCAATCAACAGACATATTCACAAAGGTAGTGGATTTTCAAATGCTCAAATGAATCAAAGTTCTACTTGGAGTTAAATCTTCGGATTTAGAGCTTGATGGGGGAAATTTTACATAAACACAAGCTCTAAATTTGTTTTCCAAGTATAACGATTTTAGTATTTACTAAAAATAAGGTTTAGAAGGCAAAATCATGCATAAAATTAGAAAATAAGTGTTTAAAAGTTGGGATTAAATTAGTGGTCTCTACTTTTATAAGAGCTAGTCACTTGTGTTGAAAATCTCTCAATAAAAAGAGTGGTTCTCTTAGTCAAAGTATTTGAATTGAGTGATTTTTGTTTCTTTACAGATCTTAAAATGTTTAGTATATATTTCAAAGTAGCTTTATAAAAAGAGAAATTCAAAAGTGCACAAAAAGAGGCATATTTTGGGACCTATTCTTTGTTGGGCATCTCTTGTCTTACCATTAATGTTGGAACACCAAGCTTGCATTATGCTTGAGGTGGATATGCTCTACATCAAATCCATCACTTGGATGGTGCCACTTATGTGTACATTATTTCTTTGTCTTGATTGGTTGATCACTTATGATCCTTTATTGTAAGGTTCAAGGTATTTATCTTTGTAAAAGGAAAGAGTAAAAGGCCTAAAATCCACGAGATAGAAGTGTTTGAGATTGATTCTCAATCAATAAATCAAGAAGTAGATATGACTTCAACTTTCTCTTTTCCTAGATTGTAGGAAAAGATCCAATCAATCAAAACTACCAAAACCCCCTAATTTCAAATTCAAATTCATTAAGAAAAGGCATGGTCATATCCTCAAGGATCTATATAAAGACATTAAAACATTTTTACATTATGTAGAGTGTTGATTTGAAGAAATACATATACTCTTTAATCATTGCTTGGTGCCACTTCAATTCTCTCCTTCTTCTTCCTCAAAATCAGTCAAATTGTAGAGATTGGTGCTCTCTCTACAGAGCCTCAAGTGTTTGAGCATAAGGTATAAGTCTCTAGTTTATGTGTACAAACTTTCAAGTCATTTGGTTTAGTACTTTTAGAGAAATCTGAGTTTTACACTCTTGGGGTCATTGTCGGCACATCCCTGAAAAATTGGGATGACATCCAATCAGTGTTAAGGTGATTTCTCCTTCATTGGTTGTTATAAATTAGGGCTTTTATGCATTTTAACAAGAAAAACCTATGTATGACACTCCCTTATTTTTCCAATTGTCATTGTGTTGCATTCTCTTAGTGTTTGAAGTCATAATTTCCATCCATTTTTAGAAGGTTTTTGTGAGCTAGTCAAGGTGCAAGTTATCTATGTTACATCAACTTGTTCTTGTTGATGTTCTAAAGTACCTATTGGGTTTTAGTGCACTAACCACAAGCATACAAGGTATACATTAGATATCCAAAGAGCTAGGGCTAGTCCTATGTTGATTTGTTGGACCAACTTCACCACTTGACAACTCAACTTTCCAAGCCTCTCCAGGCTTCTCCAACTTCTTTTAGTGGTATCAAAGCAACCTCAGAATGTGAGATGGCTTTCTATCAATGATTGAGAAGCTTGATAGACACAATTACATTACTTGGCAAATCATAATGGAGGCTTATTTGCAAGGAAGAAATCTATATGGGATTGTATCAGGTGATGAAGCAATGCCTATTCCAAGATCCAAAGGAGGACCTACTCAAGAGGAAACATAAAATCTCACACTTTGGTGTGCAAGGGATGCTCAAGCAAGGTCATACAGACTCAACTCTATCTCTAATTTTTCTATTACCACATATTAGAGGATGCAACACATCTCATGAGACTTGGGATGCTCTGGAGAATTTCTTTTTTTACTAGTACAAAATCAAGGAAGAATCATCTTTGGAATGAGTTCAACCAAATGAAGAAGACTCCAAAACAGGCCATCATTATCTTTCACCATAGCCTATGCTCTCATCATGGATGTGCAAACTCTAGATTTCAACATCTTTATTGGACAACTCTTCAATCAAGAGGCCAACAATAGCATAAAGCAACAATAGCATAAAGTAGCTCCTATCATGGTAATTCAACTAGTGCTCTATATGCAAATAAGAAGGACAAGAAGTTGAAAGGGAAGAAGATGAAGAGGAGAGTTCCCAAGCCAACTTTGCAGGCTAGAGCAAGTGGAAAGGGAAGAAGAAAGGACCAAAGCATGACAAAACGAAAGGCTAGAATGTTCAACCTTGTGCCATCTATGATAAGACCAACCACACCACTCTAAATTGATAGTTCAATGGAAGACCTATAAAGAAAGTGGAAGAGGTGGATATGGTAGCAATAGAGGCAGAGGTGGACATAACTTCAACAATAACAATAGAGGCCATAACAGAAGGGACTACAACAATCACGTTGAAGATAAAAAACATGAAGACTCATTGCTTTTAATGAATCTAAGACACAAGGAAGGTAAAGAAGACGATCATTTGTTCTACATAGTTTCAAGATTTTCAAATCATGTTGTAGGAAACATAACTCTCTTATCTCATTTGGAAATTCCAAAGCATAGACATGAAGTTCAGACAGGGGATGACGCAAAGCATAGTGTGGAGAAGATTGGTAATGTCAAAGCTTTGAATGGTAGGACAAATATTTTGAGCAAGGTACTCTATGTTCCCACTATTACAAAAAACCTAATAAGTGTAGGCCAAATAGTTGAGAAAGGCTTGCAAGTTAGGTTCACCCAACATGGAGTGGAAGATCCATGTCAAGGCTTCAAGAAGATAGCCAAAGGTGAGGAGCATGGTAGGCTCTTTACTTTTGGATTAGGAGAAACTAAAAACATAGCTCTATTCAACTTTGGGTCTCAAACCCTAAGTGAGCTTGCAGTGTGACATAAGAGGCTAGCTTATGTGAATGAAAGAACCTTGAAAGATATATGTAGGGATCAAAGTGTTCATGGATTGCCAAACATATCAAAGCAACACATGATCAACAGATGTGATGCATGTCAAATTGGGAAGGCACAAAGACAACCATTCAACCACAAAGGCTACATCCACAACAATGTTTTTGACCTAGTACATACAAATGTATGGGGGCCAAGCCAAGAACCTTCATTGGTAGGATCAAGGTATTATGTCTCATTTATTGATTATCATAGAAGATGGGCTATTGTGTACTTTATCAAAAGTAAGAATGAAGTGTTTGATTGCTTAAAAGAGTATCTAGTGCATGTGGAGAATCATACAGGTAGATCAGTCAAGAAGCTCAAGTCTGATGGAGTGGGAGAATACTTCTCCAAAGAATTTGATGAGTTCTTGTAGGATAAAGGTATCAAAAGTGAGGTGACTACCATGTACTCTCATCAATTGAATTTAATTGTAAAGAGAAGAAGCAAGACATTGGTTGGATCGGCCAGAAAAATGCTTGAAGAGAAGAGGTTGCTACATTATCTACGGGTAGAGACTATTTCAACTTCTCTGTGCCTTGTCAATGGACTACCATCCAAGTCAATCCGAGGTATGAATCCCTATGAAGAATGGTATGGAAGAAGACATAGTCTTGGACATTGCAAGGTGTTTGGTTGTTTACCTCATGTTCCAAATGACTCAATTTCAAAGGAACCCCCAACCTATGAAGAAGAAAAGGAAAACCATAATTGGGAAAAGTCCATGAAAGAAGAAATAGATGCATTGAAGGAGATGGACACTTGGGATTTGGTTCCAATGTCACCCATCAAAACGTAATTGGTTGCAAATGGGTATATAACATTAAAAAAAACTCAGAAGGATCAGTTTGCAGGTACAAGGCAAGAGTTGTCAAAGGATGCTGACAAACTCATGGTATAAACTATGAGGAAACATTCTCACAAGTTGCAAACATGACTACAATTAGAACACTGATAAGTGTAGCAAGAAATTGGAGACTCCTCCAACTTGATGTGAAAAATGCATTCCTAAATGGTTGGATAAGTGAAGAGGTACACATGTCACAAATACCACATTTTGAAAACCCTAATCATAGATCTTATGTTTGTGTACTTAAGAAAACATTGTATGTCTTGAAACAAGTTCCTAGAGCTTGGAATTAGAGGTTGGTTACATACCTTCAATATCAAGGGTTCAAACTTAGCAACTTAGATCCTTCTCTATTCATGAAAAGGGATCACAATGAGGTTATCTACCTATGTGTATATGTAGATGATATTATTGTGATAGGTGATGATGTGAATGGCATTCAAAGGATCAAGAGACACATGCAAGATGAGCTCAAAATCAATGACTTAGGTGAGCTCACATATTTCCTAGGTATGCAAGTGATTTATACAGATGAAGGGATGTATCTAACTCAAAGAAGATACATTCAATGCCTACTTTTCAAATTTAGAATGGAGAACACAAAGCTTGTAGGTACACCTTTGGAATTGAACCATAAACTAAGTGTTTACAAAGGTGAGCAAATTGATGATCATAAAGAGTATCAAAGCTTAGTTGGTAGCTTGATATATGCTCCTCACACAAGACCAGACATATCATATAGTGTGGGAGTGCTTAGGCAGTTCATGCACTCACCTAGAAGTCCACACATGGATGCTGCAAAGAGAGTACTCAAGTACCTTAAAGGGATACTTAATGAAGGTATCTACTATCCTTACTCTTCATATTTGGATATCAAAATCTATTTAGATGTAGATTGGGTAGGGGCAAGGATGATAAAAGAATTACCTCTAGATACTTAGAATTTTCAAGTTCAAAATTGGTATCATGGAGTTCCAAGCAGTAACCAACAATTGCTAGCAGACGTGATGACAAAGGCACTTGATGAGATAAAGCTTTGTAGAATCAAAGCAATGGTAGGTATTCAACCTATTAGAGAATGAAAACTCAAGCATACTTTATCTTGAGGGGAAGTTGTTGGAACATCAAGCTTGCATTATTCTTGAGGTGGATATGCTCTTCATCAAATCCATCATTTGGATGGTGCCATATATGTACCTTGAAGAATAGCACTTATGCGCACATTACTTCTTTCTATTAATTGGTTGATCACTTCTAATCATTTATTGTAAGGTTCAAGGTATTTAACTTTGTAAAAGGAAAGAGTAAAAGGCCTAAACGCCATGAGTTGGAAGTGTTAGAGATTTATTCTCAATCAATCAATCAAGAAGTAGACATGACTTCAACTTTCTCTTTTTCTAGATTGTAGAAAAAGATTCCAATCAATCTAAACTAACAAACTTGCCTTATTTTGAATTCAAATTCATGAAGAAAAGGTGTTTTCATATCCTCAAGCTTCTATATAAAGACTCCAAAACAATTTTACATTATGTAGAATGTTGATTTGAGGCAATACATATACTCTTTGATCATTGCTTGGTGCAACTTCGATTCTTTGCTCCTTCTTCCTCAAACTCAGTCCACTTGCAAAGATTACTGCTCTCTCTATAGAGCTTCAAATCGAGTGTTTGAGCATTCATTGGGAAGGTATACCTATCTAGTCTATGTTTACAACTTTTCAAGGCATTTGGTTTTGTAATTTTAGAGAAATCGGAGTTTTATGGCCTCGGGTTCATTGTTTGCACATCCCCAAAAAATCGGGACCACATCTAATCAGTGTTAAGGTGATTGCTCCTTCATTGGTTGTTATAAATTAGGAATTTTATGCATTTTGGCAAGCCAACCCTATGTATGACACTCCCTTAAGAGGAAGTTTTCCAATTGTAACTATGCTTGTTGCTCTTTGTGTTTGAAGTCATACCTTCCATCCATTTTTAGAAGGTTTTTGTGAGCTAGTCAAGGCTCTCCAAGCTTCTCCATCTTCTTTCAATTAATACATATTTTTTCATGGTATCATGTCATGATGAAGGAGATAAAGAAGAGATCTCACACACACACTCTCTCACAATCAAAGAGGAGCACACACACACACGCAGATTGAGGCAAGGAAGAATGATCTTCTTCTTCTTTTATTACATAAAAGGAATGTACAAGAATGACCTAAAACAACAATAAAACAAGTGCAATATAAAAAGAACAATACATAAGGAAAATCCTAATGTTTGCGAATGAGTAAGCTGGCAAGAAACAAATGTGCCATCACTCTTGGTAGATAAATCTAGTAAACCTCAATGAATTATCCTTGACAGATGCCAGTGTGACCACTATACATGTCAGAGAAATGAAAAAGTGATATGTGTCATCCTGGATGATCACATGTCAACCTTGATATCTCAACACTCCCCCTCAAGCTCAATGTCATGTCCTCTAATCCAAGCATTTTTTGAAACTTCTTCAGCTTCTGTGCTGCAAGCGCTTTAGTAAAAATGTCAGCAACTTGCTCATCTGTTCTCACATAAACAAGATCAATATCACCTGGTAATACCTTTTCTCTGATGAAGTGATTATGTACCTTGATATGCTTTATTCTAGCATGAAAAATAGGGTTTTGTGCTAACTGTATGCTACTAAGATTATCACAATAGATGCTGATAGGATTTTGCATTTCCACCCCTAAATCTGCAAGTAGCATCTCTAGCCAAGATGTTTCACATCCTACCATTACAACACCTCTATACTCAGCCTTTGTACTTAACAAAGCAATAGTGGGTTGCTTCTTACTACTACATGTAAAGCTACACTCCAAAGTGATAATAGAAAGCCACTAGTAGATCTCTATCTCGAATGGTACAAGCTCAATTTGCATCAATCTATCCATGAACCTACAAATCTACACTAGCTTCATAAAACAATGCATAATCCAAACTAGCACTCACATAGCATAGAGTGCACCTCAGAGCATGTAGATGCAGCTTCTTGGGAGCTTGCATAAATTGACTTTCAAGTCCAATACTGTAGCTTAGATCAGGCCTTCTAATCGTGAGATATATCAAAGTTCCCACAATTTTCCTGTACATAGTAGCATTTTCCCATGCTTCACCTGATGTAATATCAAACTTCAAATTCTGATCTAATGGCATAGAAATCATCTTACAATCAGCCATAACATACTTTTTTAGCATACTTAAGGCATATTGCCTTTATGACATCTATATACATCTTTCTGTATGTTTAAACTCAATGCCCAAGAAGTAGCGTACACACCAAGAATTTCATGTCAAATTCTTGCATAAGGAGTTGCTTTACTGCTTTAATGCTTGCTTCATTGTCACCTCCTACAATCAAGTCACAATCATGATGCCATCATCACCCTTCCTTGCATATAACGAATGATCTGCATCACACATAGAAAATCCAGTGGTGGTCAAATAATGAGCAATCCTTGCATGCCAAGTATGAGGGGCTTGTTTAACTCCATACAAAGCCTTTTGCAACATGCAAACATATTTTGGGTGCTTTGAATCTTCATATCCTTGTGGCTAGTCCATATATACTTCTTCCTATAACTCACCATGTAGGAAAGCGTTCTTCACATCCATGTGATGCAAAGTCCATCCTTTGCTATAGCTACTGCAACAAGTGTTCTGACAGTAGACATTTTACCTATAGGGCTAAACTTTTCCTCATAATCAATACCATATGTTTGTGCATATCCTTTTCCTACCAATCATGCTTTGTACCTGCTTATGCTACCATCAGCATTATACTTTACCTTAGAAACCCACTTGCAGCTTATGGGTTTCTTTCCTTGTGGCAATGGAATCAGCTTCCATGTATCATTTCCATAAAGTTCATCCATATCCTCATCCATAGTTTTTTCCAATTTTCCTTTCCAATTACATCTTCAAAACAAGAAGGTTCAACATCTTGTATTACCTTTGTCATGTAGGCACAATGAAGACCCATGTAACTATCATATGTTAATCGTTGCACTGAATTTTGCATCCTCCCAGATCTTATTGGTCCTAGGTCACTTCTCCTTGTATCATCTACATGTGCCTTTGTTACTCTTGGAGCCTTCAAAAAAGGCAATACAAGTTCCTCATCAAGACTCTTTTCTCAACTGTTTGAATCTCCATCAATGTCTTCAAAACCTGTACATGTTTTACTACCAACAAAAAGCTTTTCTTTACCTTTCTTGGATGTATTTGATGAATTTGTTGGACTGAAATTTCCACGCAATCTTCCACTCCATGGATTTGAGTTGGAAGTATTGCTTGATGATGCATCTGGTGCACTCAAACTTGAGATTTTGCACTTGATTTTTAGCATTTTCTTTGTCGTTTGGTTCAAGATTAAGTCCATCTTTGGCATTTGCATAGAAGCTTGACATTTCATCAAACACCATGTCTCTACTTACCTTCACTTGTCGTGTGAGTTTGTTATAACATTTATATCCCTTTTGCTCAAGGGAGTACCCAATGAAGATACATTTTTCTACTTTTGGATCAAGCTTCATCCTCAACTCATTTGAAATATGTACATATGCAATACAACCAAAAAACTTTCATATGTGATAAGTTTGGCTTTTTGCATGTGAACTTCTCTTCAAGTATAACTTGATGTACAATAGTAGTCGAAGTTTTGTTCATGTTGTATACAATAGTGTGGATAGCTTCTGCCCAATAACAATGAGGCATATTCTTCTCAACCTTCAATGCTCTTGTTATTTCTATAATATGTCTATTTTTGCATCCAGCAACACCAATCTATTGTGGTGTGTACTTGCATGAAAGTTGACATCGAATTCCATGAATTTTAAGAAATTTGTTGAACTCATTTGACATGTATTCACCTCCTCCATCAGACCTTAATGTCTTAATACACTTTCTTGTCTGCTTTGCCACCATAGCTTTAAAATTTTGGAGAATCTACTATTTCTAGTAGATTCTCACTAACATGCTTGTCATGCGGAAATGATGCTCTTGACTGTTTACCAAATTGACATGCTGCACATACCTTTTGCATTTTTGCAACTTTGAAATTTGATAGTCCATTGACAATTGTCACGAGGAAGGAGATAAGGAAGAGAGCTCACACACACACTCTCCCTCTCAAGGAGAAGCAGACACACAGATTGAGACAAGGAAGAATGATCTTCTTCTTCTTCTTCTATTACATAAAAAGGAATGTACAAGAATGACCCAAAAAACAAGAATACAACAAGTGCAATATATAAAGATCAGTACATAAGGAAAAACCTAAGGTCCACGAATTAGTGAGCTAGCAAGGAACAAATGTGCCATCACTCTTGGTAGATAAATCTAATAAAGCTCAATGAAGTATCCCTGACATATACCAACATGCCCATTATACATGTTAGAGAAACAAAAAACTGGTACATGTCATCCTGGATCATCACATGTTGAGCTTGATATCTCAACACTCCCCCTCAAGCTCAATGCCATATTCTATAATCCAAGCATCTCCCAAAACTTCTTCAACTTCTCAGCTCCAAATGCTTGAAAATATAGGCAACCTGCTCATCTGTGCTCACATAAACAAGATCAATGTCACCTGCGAATACCTTCTCTCTGATGAAGTGATAATGTACCTCGATATGCTTTGTTCTAGCATGGAAAACAGGGTTCCATGCTAACTGTATGCTGCTAAGATTATCACAATCTATCTATCTATCTATCTGTCTATCTATTTTCTATCTATCTATCTATCTATCTATCTATCTATCTATCTATCTATCTATCTATCTATCTATCTATCTATCTATCTATCTATCTATCTATCTATCTATCTATTTATCTCTCTATCTGTTTTTCCGTGTATCTCTATGTCTGTGTGTCTGTCTATCTGTCTGTTTGTTTGTCTGTCTATCTATCTATCTATCTATCTATCTATCTATCTATCTATCTATCTATCTATCTATCTATCTATCTATCTATCTCTCTCTCTCTCTCTCTCTCTCTCTATATATATATATATATATATATATATATATATGTGTGTGTGTGTGTGTGTGGATTTGTTGATATATTTAGGTAGTGATGTGTGTGAACACACTAGGACCGTCGGGGCACTTTTTTCCCTGTTTAGGAGGTTCCACCCCCCCTTGGATATATGCCTATTGCCCTAATGGGCTACTTATCTTTGTACATTGTCTAGTAATACATTCAATATTGTGTGTTGTGCTTCAAGCTTCTTCTTCTTCTTTGTGATGTCCACGTGCTTCCACAGGTGTCTAACTCCAACAATTGGTATTAGAGCAGGTTATCGCTTCATCTAGGGCATCGTCAACACTCCTCTGATTACAGTCTGAGATTCACACGAATTTTGATGAGCATATGTAGGGTGTTTTAGAGATCAAAATGGCTTCGCTTTGTGGTGTCCTCATTGCAATTTGAGTTCGTTTTGGCCTCCGAACGCACTATCACAGTGCTTGTGTAGGATATTTTGTCTTTTCGTGCCAAAGGTATGTATCTGTTGGTGTAGCTCAAGCTGAAGCACCACCTGCTTTACTTGTCAATCCACGGAGACGTAAGGACCGATATGAAGATCGTGAGCAATTGTGGTGAGAAAATGTGAGTGACAAGCATATACAAGCACACACACAAGGCAAGACCAAAGAGAGGAACAATGGAAGGACTTTGATTACAAAGAAATCTATTACAAAACTGAAATCTACAAGAAGCTAACCCCAAAAATGAGCTCTCTAGCTCTTTTTATAGTTTTTGGACTAGTTTTGGCCCTGTCCAGACCTAGTGTCTGGCCTAGTTAAAAATTAGGTTCTAGGGCTTATTTGAGGGCTCAAACGAAGTCTAAAAATTATGAAAATTGGTAGGATGATAGTTCTAATACTCCTCAACCTCAAGGACTCCTCGGCTTCAACAAAATGGAGTTACAAAAATAGAAAATGGTATTTACAATGGTTTCAAGTGATGTGCCCACTTCTTGTGTGCCCACTTCTCTGATGTGCGTTTTATGCTTGTCCTTGACCTTGAGCTTCAACACTCCCCCACTCTCGAGTCTGTCGTCCCTGGCAGACCCTTGTTGTAGTGGTTGTTCTAGGTAGTGCTTTGAGAGGTAGTATCCATTCTGTATGAACAAGAGTCATCTATCTTCCAAATTGGCAGCATTGGTTGTCCGGTTCTTCGTTTGTCACTGCAAGCCTTTGCAAGTTGTTGTCCCTTGGTATGCGCTCCTTCCTTGGATTCCAGCATGATTGTGTCGTTGTGAGTCGCCATTGATGGCCTCTAGATCTTCTTAAGATGATGTTCATAGTAATCACGCCAGGTACTAATAACCCATAATGAATGATGGGTAAGTGTGTTCGTGCATGGGTTGAGGAAAATATGTGCCTTGTGCACGGCCTTGTAATGTAGCCCTATGCATGCTTACTTGGAAAATGCTAGGAAGAAGTATAGTGCAAAAATTGGGGGTCTTGAGCTAAGTGCTCAAGGGTATGCCGATGAAGAGGTTTCCTAATCTATCATGGTTATGGTGTTACCAAAGTAAAGATTCTTACCATGGTGAAGGGTCGATAGATGTTTATCTCTTCGTGTTGTACTCCCGGCATTTGTGATGGACATTGTTGATGAATATCCGTGTTGAGGATCCACTGATGAAATTCTTTGAGTGCCTGGTCCTGTCTGCTCTCTTCAAATCAACATTTGCCAAATACTGAGAATTGAATTTCTTTATATTAAAGATTTGCAATGTACCAAAACTACCCTTTGCAGAGATCTCCTTGGATACTCTCATACATACAGTAGTTAAGCATCGCTCAAGTTGTGGACCTTCAAGCTCTTCCCTCCTACCATGGTAAGGGGAAGCAGTAGTTGTGGATGCCATGTTCATGCCAGGTGCTTGACATCTACCAGATAAGGCAGCAATAATATCATCTGCTAGTCGAGACACACTTCTATCGAAATTGATAAATGTCCAGTAATCAATGGTTCCACCTTCAACTAAGCATGACTCATTTGTGTTCCATGAGGCAAACCTTGGAACAACCTCTCTCTCTCTTTTCTTCTTCTCTCTTTTTTTTTTTTGCGAAACAATGTCACAAAACAAGAAGACAAAGGTTAGTATCAATAAAAATATTTGACATATGTCAATGTGCTCTTGTGCCTGGGATTCTCAAGTGTGTCTATGCACGACCGTGTAATGTGGCCCTATATTAATGCATACTTTGGAAATGCATAACATGAATGGTGCAAAAGACAGGGTTGTGCAAGGAGCACATGGTTGTCGCTTGTCAAGGCTTGATGTCACTTGCATATATTGATGCTATCTTTGTTGGAGGTATCCATTGTATCTCGAGATGACACTTGATCATTCCTCCTTATAGGGATCCATTTGAGAGCAGTCTGCGACTAGGTAGCGATCACCTTAGGCCGCTTCATGTTTGAATGATTTCTTGAGGGTTTGATCTAGCGTGGTTGGCCCTTTGCTTTGATGGATCCTATCAGTGCTTTCGTCTTCCAAACCCATATCCTTGCAGAAGAGGTTCTTTGATCTTTTCTGGACCTCTGTGCTTGATTCAGTCCCTTATGTCACCTTGGTGTCTTTGTTGTGTAGGTTGTTGCCTTGAAGTCCCCCCTTGGATTTTTTCTGAGTTTAGGCTTGATTGCTTGGGATCCTTGGATTGGGAGTGGTCTTTCTTGAAGATAAGTCATGGTAGGCCTAGACCATAGATTTTGAAGTCTAGTGTGAGGAGGATGATTTTGTACAAGGGCTTTCTTTGGTACCCATATCATAGTGCGGTTTGGTTGGGCTCTAAGTAATTTCTTGGCCACCCAAATTTGCTTGACATTACCAAGAAAATGGGATTGTTGTCTCTTGATGTAAGGGTCTTTTCGGCCTCCTATGTGAGTTTTTTGAGAAGACTCATCTTTACATGGGGAATGCAACAAAGGTTGATCTTCTATACATACATCAGGCCTATGCAAGGGATCAATGGGTTGTGTGGTTTGGGATTGATCTAGAGATTCATTGAGACATTTATCCTTCTTACACATAGAATCTCTAGGTGTACAAATGGGTGATGGATTGTCATGATTCACCCTAGAGTCGACATCATTTTTCACATCAGTGATACAAAGTATTTGTTGATCATCTCCTTCTTGATGATATGAGTGTAGATCATCCCTGCTTATGGTTTCAGGAGGGGAATCCAAATTTACAGGAAGAGAGGGTCCTTCCACTTCCCCCAAACACTTGGAGTCCTCCATTTCTCCATTTTCCAAGGTTTCCTGTGATTTACTCAAAGAAGGATTAGATTCAAAAACATGAGTAGAAAGAAAATTTTGTGCATGAAAAGCACAATCCTTGAAAAGATGATTTTGTCCCCAATTATCACAAGGCGGATAGTCATTAGGATTTTCAATAGACATATGTAGAAGTGTGCGTACTAGGTGGGGAAGACACCTCAAATTCTTGATGATTTTGTGTAATGAACGTTTGGGTGCCAATGATCAAGTCTTCATCTATAGCATCCATGACAAAGAATGTTTCAAAAAATTGCATATCATCCACCATAACAGGCAACACAACTTGACTCATGCATTCATACTGTTCCCCATCCATGAGGAGAGAAGGATGAGTTATTGGTTGAATGTTCGCATAAATAATGGTCACTAGGTCAATATGAATTAAATTCCACTCACAATTAGGGTTGCTATAAACACTCAACCTCCTATGGTCATATCCTATTCTTATATGCACAAAAGTATTGTCATATTCTCTTGTTGCAAATAAGGATCCTACTTCCTCAGATATTTCACCCCTTCCCTAGATGTATCACCCTTATGTGAGATTATTTCATGCACCTCATGTTTATCTCCCTCCTTTTTTTCAATCTTAGCCCCCTTTCTTCTCTCTTTTGCTTTTTTCTTCCCCATGAAACAATTTTTTCTCTCCCTTGGCTTCCCAACCTGACCTGAAGTTCAACTTCAAATTACTCTATCTGAAAATCAACAAGCTTTCCAACAAGCTATAGAGCTCAAAAAATGGACTTTGGATGAAAAAGTTATGTCAGATTAGGCTCCTGGGGTCAAAACAGGCAAACAGGACCTTTTGGAAAAAATCACGATTTTGTATGGAAATCGCGATTTTGTGAAGTCAAGAGAATCGCGATGCCGTGAAATTAGAGAATCACGATGCTGAGAAATCAGAGAATCGCGATCCTGTGAAACCAAGAGAATCGCGATCCTATGAAACTAAGAGAATTGCGATGCTATGAAATCAGAGAATCGTGATGCTGAGAAATCAGAGAATCGCAATCCTTTGAAACTTTGAGAATGACCCTAGAATCGTGTTCTTTTCAAAAAGATTTTAGGCGGGAAACAGAGAATCGTGATTTTCAAAAAAAATTGAATTTTTCACAGAATCGTGATTTTCATCACAGAATCGTGTTTTTTGGTGGGAACTTCGAATTTCTGAGCACCGAGCAATGGCAAGCTCCGTATGTGTAGAAAATCATGAAAAAACACAACGCTTGCTCTCCCTTGCACCTCCTAACTCCTTCTCACACAATAATGCATGAAAAATGGTATGAAAATGGTGAAAATGCACTAAAAACCAAGAAATTTCTATGAAGAAGAAGATGGATGAAGATGGAGATGATGAAGATGATGAAGATGGAAAAGAAAAATCAGAAAAATAATAGAAGTGACAGTTTGTTTACCTTCCAACGTCGCAAATCTACGATCTTACCATCACAACGCTCGTCCTCGAAGCTCTCTCCCTGGCAACGGCGCCAAAATTTGGTGTAGCTCAAGCCGAAGCACCACCTTCTTTACTTGTCAATCCGTGGAGATGTGAGGACCGATATGAAGATCGTGAGAAATTGTGGTGAGCAAATGTGAGTGACAAGCATATACAAGCACGCACACACACGCACACAAGGCAAGATCAAAGAGAGGAACAATGGAAGGACTTTTATTACAAAGAAATCTATTACAAAACTGAAATCTACAAGAAGCTAACCCCAAAAATGAGCTCTCTAGCTCTTTTTATAGTTTTTGGACTAGTTTTGGCCCTGTCCAGACCTAGTGTCCGGCCTAGTTAAAAATTAGGTTCCAGGGCTTATTTGAGGGCTCAAACGAAGTCTAAAAATTATGAAAATTGGTAGGATGATAGTTCTAATACTCCTCAAGCTCAAGGACTCCTCAGCTTGAACAAAATGGAGTTGCAAAAATAGAAAATGGTATTTACAATCGTTTCAAGTGATGAAAATCACTATTTTATAGGGATTTCTTCTGAGAATTCGACATACACTTCTTGGAGCTCCCTACTTGCTCCTTCTTCTTGTGTGCCCACTTCTCTTATGTGCGTTTTATGCTTGTCCTTGACCTTGAGCTTCAACACCTATTTTGGTTTTCCAGTATAAGAATCTCAAAGTCTACTACAAGTTTAGCAGAATTCATCTGGCCAGTTCTATTCAAATTTTTGAGATATAGTCAATTTTTTGCATCAAAGTATTTTAGTCATCAGCCATGGTTGAAAGCGGTGATGTATTTCGTATGTTGGTTGTTGAGGATAAGTTGGATGGTTCCAACTAGCCGTTATGGGCTTATATGATGGGACATGTATTGGTTGCAAAAGGACTGTGGAATATTGTGTAGGGTGTTGAAAGATGTCCTCTTACACCTGCGAATACAGGTACTACAAATAACAACTATTGGAGTTGATGGAGATGGTGTCGAAGATGATGATATTCTGTAGATTCTTGTTCATGCTGCAATTCTTGCTGCACCTACTATAGAGAAGATTCGTTGGGATGGTAGAGATGCTCAGGCACATGCATTGATAGCTTTCTCTGCCAAACGTGCCATTATTCCTCACATTCGCTCTTACAGAACAACTAAGGATTCTTGGGATACACTTACCACATTGTACCAAGCTAGGAATGAGGCTCGTGTTGCTTACCTCTGAAAACAGTTGGAGAGTGAGCACATGATTGAAGGTGATTCTATGGACAATTTTCTAACAAAGATCAAAGACTTGAAGGAACAATTGATTTTTGTTGATGAAGTTATACCAGATAGCTCACTTGTGCAGACCGTTCTAAATGGTCTTCCTGATTCATATTAAAGTTTTTCTTCTACTCTTCGGTTGATGATGAAAGGCAATCCAAATGCATTGTCATTTGAGGAGTTAGTCTCTGTTCTGTTGCAGGAAGATCAGCCGAGGTAGAACATGTCCATTATGCATGTTGCAGATCAAGCTTTCCTGGCTAGTCAAAAGGGCAAAGGAAAATGGAGCTCTTCAAGTAGTCAGTAGAAATCTGCTAATTCTGCACATTTGAAGAAGGAAGACAAAGATGAGAAGAAATCAGAAAAGCAAAAATTGTTTTGCAAGTACTGTAAAGCAAATGATCATATCATAAAGAATCGTCCTAAACTTGCTACAAAAGAGGCAAAGAAAAAAGAGGCTGGAATGGTTGTTACAGAGGCCTCTACTCCAAAAACAGAGTCTGCTAACCTTGTGCAGGATGAAGAATGGGCATTTACTACTGTTTACAGTTTTGACCCATCTTCTCATGAGCAATGCATGTCTGCAGTAGACTAAGATGTTTGGTACTTTGATAGTGGGGCGACCAAACATATTACCGCGTAGCACAGTTTCTTCTCTTCACTCGAGCCTGCCCCTACAGAGAATACTATCACATGCGCCAACAACTCCTCTTATCCTATCATAGGAGTTGGTAAGATCATTCTGACTACTGTTGATGGTAGTTCTTTCACTTTGTTAGATGCTTTATTTGTGCCAGGGATCAAGAAGAATATGTTATCAGTTTTTGCATTAGCCAAGATTGGCTTAGTTGTGAAATTTGTTGATGACAGATATACAATTCATGATCTGTCAAATGGCAATGTTATTATTGCTTCTGGCATTTTATGTTAAGCTCATAGACTATGAAAAATCGGTAATTGATTTGGCATGTGCAATACATGATTCTCAGGCTATGTCAGATGCAAAGCTTTGGCACGCACGCTTTGGGCATCTCAACTTTGCTAGTTTGCTACACCTCTAGAAATCTGAAATGGTGTCCTCTTTGCCCAAAGTTAAGGCACCCGATAAACATGTATGTGAAGGCTCTATTTTGGGCAAAATGAAGCGTTCCTCATTTCCAAAAGATGGTTCAGTTCGGGCTACTCAGAAATTATAGCTTGTTCCTAACGATGTTTGTGGTCCTATGCAGACACCCTCTTTTGGAAATTATCTTTACTTCATGACTTTCATTGATGATTTTTTTAGGCATGCTTTAAATAGTTTCTCGTTTTGGCTGAAAATATGTCAGCATGTAAAATGGGCACCCTCCATTCTGATCGAGGGGGAGAATATATGTCTTCTGATTTTAATGCATTTTTGGCTAAATGTGGGATAAAACACCAGTGTATAGTGTCGTATACACCTCAACAGAATGGAGTTGTTGAACAGAACAACATGTCACTCATGGAGATGGCGAGGTGTATGGTCAAGAGTTAGGCCTTACCACATAGTTTCTGGCTTGAGGCTATTATGTGTGCTGCATATGTACTTAATAGGTGTCCTACTAAAGCATTGTAGTCTATCACTCCATATGAGGCTTGGCATGATCGCAAGCCATCTGCTGCTCATCTACATGTTTTTGGTTGTCTGGCACATGCATTAGTGCCTGAACAACATTGTAAAAAATTGGATGATAAAGTAGTAAAATGTATTTTTGTTGGGTACAGTTCTGAAATTAAAGACTATCGTATGTATCATCCACAGACTAAATGCATTTTGGTTAGCCATGATGTTGTTTTTGTGGAAGATGTTATTCAGACATTGCTTTCATGTACTAAGTAGACATTTGTTAGCTCCAAAGACATGTATGATACTTTGCTGCCTCTTTTTACAGGTGGGCAGTCTAGTGCTGGTCCTAATGAGGCAACTTCTTAGCCTTTGCAGGTTTCATGTGATGATTCAGATCATTCCATTTCTAATGCAGATTTACATGATGCACTTGTTGATGAGAGAGCTGATATTGAGCAGGCAAAAACTATGCCAAAATGGCTCGTGCAGTCTTTGTGTGACATCAAATTACATGCATCTCTATCATATCATACTCAATCAGGCTCTCATAGTGCCTCTTTTGCATGAGATTGCTATGCTATGGGTGCCTCTAGTCTCTGTGATGAGACTAAACCTACTTCATTTGATGAAGCACAAAATTCTGAACATTGGATGGCTACAATGCAATCTGAATATGATACTATAATGAAGAATGGTACTTGGTCTTTATGTGACTTGCCTCATGGTAAGAAGGCCATTGGCACAAAGTGGGTATACAAGCTGAAGCGTAAACCTGATGGAACAGTTGACAGGTATAAGGCTAGTCTTGTTGCAAAGTGTTATGTGCAAGAAAGAGGCATTGATTTTGATGAGACCTTTGCACCTACTTGTCAAATGACTATTGTTCGTAGCATCTATGCACTTGTAGCTCATCATGGTTGGAATGTAGTCCAGTTGGGTATCAAAACAGCATTTCTGATTGGTGACTTGCACGAAGAAGTGTATGTTTTTCAACCCCGTGGCTTTGTGCAAAAAGGCCATGAGAACCAGGTGTGCAGGTTAAAGAAGGCATTATATGGTTTAAAGCAAGCACTACGTGCTTGGTATGAAAAGATACATGCCTATCTGATTGCGCATGGTTTTGAGAACACTCCAACTCAAAGCACCTTATATGTTAAGCGTGCTAATGATGTGCTTCTGATCATTGTGGTTTATGTTGATGACATGCTGCTCATTGTTCCTCATGAGAGTCATATTGCTGATTTTAAGGCTGATTTGCATGCCTCATTTGAGATGTCTGATTTGGGGCATTTGCATCACTATTTGGGCATTCAATTTATGCACATTGATGATGGAATGGTTTTGTGTCAAATGAAATATATTGACACATTATTGCATCATTTTGGCCTTGAAGACTGTAAACTTATTGCCACTCCTATGGAAACAGGTTTACGACTGAGTCTTCATGATCTTGGAAACGCATTTGATGCTATTCTCTATCAGCAGGTTGTTGGATGCTTGATTTACTTATGCATTACTCGGTTAGATATTCAGTTTGGTGTCTCACAAATGAGTAGGTTTATGCGTTGCCCAGAAGTCAAGCATTGGCAGGAGGTTAACCGCATCTTTTGCTACTTGATGTTGGAGAAACAATCACTAATTGGACATATATTTGAAGGGCAAATCTTTAGAAGAAATCCACATGCCTATGTGAAGGGACAAATTCACAAGTGTATTATATTTGTAAAGTTAGTTCACTTTAGTTCTAGAAGATTTTTAAAATTCACGAGATTGAGAAAAACTATATAAGTTAGTTTGTATCAACTGACACTATGAGAGAGAGAATGTGGAAGAGAGGTAGTTAGAGTGAGAAAAAGTTCATTTTGTATGACTGAGTATAGTCGGGCTTCTCTGAGTGAGAAAGCACCTGTAAACTTCTGAACTTTTCATAGCTATGAGAAGAACTAAGTAAAGTGCTATATATGAGACTCTCTCCATCATCTCCATGCTTGTCCACTATGTGATGAGTTCAAACGTTCAAGTTTTCCAAGTAACTCGATGCCTTGCATCGAGTTTGTGTTGATAAATCATTGTTTTTATTCTTTGAGTTTTATGTGTTGTTAAATCTTTTAAAAACATGAGATTTTTGGAGCAACTCGATGCCTGGCATCAAGTTTCAGCATAAAGTCGATGCCTAGCATCGACTTCCTGCATCAAAGTGGTTTGTTCATATCTTGTGTTCAAGAAGCCATTTTAGGTGTTGAAAAAGTGGCTAAAAAAGCACCAAGTCGATGCCTGCCATTGACTTTTGGTTGCAAGTCAATGCTAGGCATCGAATTTTCATTTTTAGACACTAAGTTTTACTAAAAGAGGCAAAATTTCTAGTTTTGGCAGCTCATATAGGGTGATCTTGTGAAGGCCATAACTAGAGTTGTAGTGATCCATTTCTTGCAAATAATAACTTGTTGGAAAGCTCTTCTCTTAATACTTTCACCCACTAAAAGATCTTAGAAAACAAATATATGTGCTAAGAGAAATAATCAAAAGAGTGAAGGTATGTCATTTCACTAACTAGAAATTTCTAAAGAAGCAAAGTTCTTAGTTTAAGCAATCATTTCTCAAATTTTGGAGAAGCATTGAGTTAATGGTGACCATAGAGGTGTTCTAGTGTCACATTAATTCATTTCTTATGATGTTTTACACATCAAAAAGTGGTATTAGAGTAGAAAGGTTCTCGAGAGCAGAAGGCATCAAAGGTAGGAGAACTTTTGGAAAGTTTTCCTTAAAGTTTGAAAGTTGAAGAATTGGAAGACTCAAAGCATCAAAAGGTTACTTCAAAAGTACATTCATACACAAAGAACTCCAAAATCTATTATCCTTTATCCTTTAAACTCATAGGTAGCAGTAGAAGCAAAAGATTATGGCATATCATATCTCCATTGACAAACTGGACAGAGATAATTATCCAGCATGGGTAATGAGAATGGAAGCCTTACTTATGGGTAAGGATCTCATGGTATATGTAATAGGTGAAGAAGAGAAACCAGTATTTGAAGATGAAATCCAACCAAAGAAAGAAGAACTGGATGATTTAAAGCATTGGCACAAGAAGGATGCAAATGCAAAAGCTTACATCTACAACACAATCTCAAATCATTTGCTACCACACATCAGAGGATTGGAATCATCTGAAGACATATGGAATGCATTGGAGTATCATTTCCAAAGCACTACCAAAGCACGAAAAGCAAGTCTATGGTCAGATTTTACAACATTCAAGAAGAAGCCAAGTCAAAGTATTAGTGATTATGTCACTAAGATGAAGGATCTAGCAGATAGTCTTGGATCCATATATGAAGATGTTGAAGATCACACATTGATTGCTCAACTGCTTGCAGGTTTGAGAGGAGATGAAAGGTGGAAACCTTTTGTCTTGTCAACAGAACTTTTGTTGAATCATTTTGTTCCAGAGTTGAATCAATTGCTTGGTTTGATGCTAACATTTGAGCAATACTTGAAGGGAGATGGAGATAAAGGACAAAGTTTTGCATTGTACATGAAGAACAAGAAAAAAGGAGATAAAGGTAAAGCAAAGGATGAAGAAGAGTCAAGTTCTCAAGTTAATTATGCAAGAGGTAGATGCACAGGCAGAGGAAGACCAAGAGGCTTTGGAAGAGGAAGAGGTAATCAGAATAACAATAAGAAGGCTTGCTGGATCTGTGGATTGAGTAATCATTTGGCTCATGATTGTTGGCACAATCAGTAAGGATCAAATCAAAATCAGAATAACAATAGTGGAGGCAAAGATGGAATAAACATGTAACCCAATTGTCTAATTCTCAAATCTTTACTCATCTAGATTAAGTGTGTATGTCAAATGTCAAATGTTAGAAGATGCTCTTAAATCATATGTTGTAAACCTGGAAGTCTGAGAACATGGGAACCTGGATATCTGAGAGCCTGAATGCTCTGATGCCAAATCCCTAAAGCTCTGATACCAAATGTTGGAAATTTAGTAGGCCCATTACTAATACCACAGGTCCAAGTTCCATAGATCCAGGATCTACAACATAAATTTCACCAATCTTCCAATATTGAAAAAACATGAACATACCATACTTAATCATACAAATGATGAGACAAAGATAGAGAGAGATTAGACAACATGTGTAAAGTGTTACGTAAGCCACTACTTACTCACACTATCATATACACAAATGTCAAATTACAATGTGGGAACAAAACTCTCAACCACTCTATGTGAACAAAAATAGATGGATGAGTGAATGTACAAATGTAACAAACATATTCAGATGCATGGACAGAAATCTAAATATATATGAGATGTGTGACCTAATAGGTTGTAGAAGAATGAACATGAGTGATAGAAAGAGGAAGGATCAATTTAAAACTAATAATCAGCAAACCCTCATCTGGACTTAGGCTATGGAAGACCTTATGTCAGATACGTGTGTGAAAAGATCACATGCTTACAAAAGTAGCAAAGAATGCTAACAAGTTTGCTGCCAGAAATCCTCAAACTCATATGAACATACCTTCTCAAACACCTCATCCAAATATGCATAAAGCATACATGTACTGATTCTCTTCTACCCATGCCGAATAGGACTCCTCTTGATATGGACGTTACTACTTCCATAAACTTCAAGTAGTATCTGTGTGCATAAAGAGAATATGTACCTGAATACTTAACATAAGATGTAAATCTTATGTTAACCACCATCCAATGTCTTTGAAGTAAACCAAAATCTTCATGTAGAAGACAATCTTCAAATACATCATGTGAATGGTTGATCCACACCACCAAGCTAATGATGGGTAAGTCCTCTCCATAAGCAAGAGTGTGAGCACACTCTCCTTCTTCAAGAAGAACTCCATAGCCGCTCCTCAACATGCTCCAAAATAGCACCATGGCTGCCCCATGTGCTAAGAGCACCACCTCTAATGAGGTACCAAACCTGGCGTTGAACTAGGTGTAGGATGAATAATGTGTCCCCAAAGTGATTCTTTTATAGTAGAGCCTCCATAAAAATAAAGCACTCTCAAAAGCATAACACAGCGATCGCTACAATCTCAAAAAACTCATGAAATTCTGTCGTCGTATATGAAAAATTGAAAAGCATGATTAAAAGAATCATTTTGTGTTTGCGCTGATCAGGGATCGAACCCACGTCACTCCTATGAGAGGAACACGACGTAGCCAAGGCGCCCAATGTGGTTTCTTGTAGAGAGACTAATAAGAACAGCTACACATGTTGTGAACTGTGAGCAAGATGGACCAATGGAACATTGAATGGACCAATGGAATATTGTACCTATATGATATTGCTTCCAACAATCCCCCCTACTATGTCAGATTGGTACAAATTGAATTGAACATGTAACTTCATAATCTTCAAACTATTACTCCTGAATTGACCTTCAAATCTTTTCTTCAAAAGTCTTCTTCAAAGCTGAATTCGACTTTCCTTCAATCTTCAAACACCTGAACTTGCAGAATATGAACCATAATACTTGAGAAAATATGCAGACTAGATATCCAATAGTGTACACATCAAGCAATCATTTGCTTGACAACAAATGTAGCATAGACTGACACCAAACCTGTTATCTCCTGTCTTCTCAAACCTGAAAACATACACTAGGATCCACATATTTGCATTTACCTTACGAAACTTTTCTCAATGTACTTCTACTATTTCATGTAAATACAGTAAACAAAATCAAGAACTGAATCCTGGGACTTGTGACTGACAACTCACAACTTAGAGTATTATGAACACTAGCTGGTTCATCTCTGACTGTACTAAACGCAACTCAAGTCATGAGTCTCAAAATTTCATATCTGTGATGTCATCTTGTTATTATCCTTGTTCTAACTGTAAGTCCTTCATACCTCTTTCATTCAGAATCTGATATAAACATAAATGTGCGCACCTCTTAAACATACCTCTCTGAAATATCAAATTTCTCTTTAATAGAACTCTAGAACCTTCTCCTGAATAGGAACACCTAACAGGACTTTCTCCAGACATTCTTCTTCTTCCTTCTTCTTTCAAAGCTGGAACATAAAGAGAAACTGACAAAGGAAATGTAGGAATACCTAAAATAGGAATACCTGTAGGTATACTCTGTATTATTTCATATATGGCTGAAAATAAGTCTTCATGTTTCATCACCCCCTAGATGATTTAACACTAGTATCCAGAATTCTTCAAATATATCATATTTTATGAAATCTGGAACGTCTTCCTTCTTTCAATAAATTTGATCTTTAGTGATCAATACCTATATCTGAAACAAAATCTCTGAACCCTTTTTATTAGCACTGCACAACTGCTAATAGCTTCCACTGTTTCTTCCTCAGCTTTCCATATTAAAGAATAAGGTTAGTTGATCTATTACATGATAAGAAAAAACCTTATTGAAAGCATTTTAGGATCCATAATCTTCTGCAACATAACAAGTATCTTCTTCCTTTTCTCTGCAACACAAATCTGATAGAATCTGAATCTTTGACTTACTTCTTCCAATGCTAAGAACTTTTCAAACAAAGGATAGACATCTGACTCATAAGTACTCAAGATCATACAAGATCTTTCTAGATCTATCTAGATCTATCAAGATCATTCAAGATCTCTTCCAACAAAATACCTGTGTAGAATCTGCTCTCATCAAACCATCATGACTAAATGTTTGATTTGCTACCTGAATGTCTCCAAGTGTCCATGCTTCTCACATAAAGCTGTAAAACTTTTCTTTAACCAAATCCTTTCCAAGAATCTGCAATTCCTACTTGAAACATAAGTGGACAAACTCTCACCTTGAGAACTCCAAAAGCTACAAGTTGATACTTCATCTTTTCATATTCTTCCCAGGTGAAATGTGAAAATATCTGCTTGACTTTCTTTTGGCTAACTCCACTTCTCAATCAAGTGATAGGATCTGAATTGGAACACCTTTTTGAATACAAGCATGTATACAAAAATCAATACAAACATAGAAAGTAGATTCTCCAACTGAATGGTACATCAAAAATCTGAATTTTTTGAAGTTTTTTGAAAATACTAAATATGAGGTAACTTTTCCAAACACAAAACCTCCACCCAAGTCTTCAACATCTGCTACAAAAGTTCTTTTACCTCAAGTGTTAGATAAAGAAGAAATATACTTCTTTGCAACTTGTCATATACCAAGTAGCTCTGAATTGACACTCCAAGAATTCTTTGAGGGAACATATAGCTGCCTACTCAAAATCTTCAACTTATACATAACTCATACACATATGAGTCAAAACATATAAACTGCCTTTCTTTCTCTCAATGCAATTATTTGTCAAAAACCTACTAAAACATGACCAAGTATAATGCAAAACAAGAAACTGCTTCTTCTTCACATGCGATGTTCTCGTAGACTTGTCTTTGGGTGTAGAGGATAAAAAAGGAAAAGTATATAAAAATATAAGAGCAAAGGAAGTCTTACTTTCCCTTTGGAAATATTTGGACTTTCTTGTTCTACATCTTTCTTTCACTTGATGATGTCAACATCTTCAAACTTCTCTTCCATACCTAATCTTCTCTTCATCTTGAAGTAGCAAGCACTCTTAACTTCTTCAAATAAACTTTTCTCTTCCTCTAGTGCTAAGAGTAACAGATAAAAAAACATGGTATACAAATGGAAGTGAATATAGAATCATGTTTTACCATCTCCTCATATCTCTGAATCAAAACTCTACTTCAAATGTGACGGATATGACTAAATTCACCA
>CM035416.1:20152811-20162811 GCA_020310875.1 Ceratopteris richardii | reverse complement strand
TCCAAGAAACTATGATAACTTTCCTAGATCACTGATGTTGAACTTTTTCTCAAGTAATCTCTTTACCTCCTTGATTCCTTCATCTGAAGTACCTGTGATTATAATGTCATCTACATAAATACCTTGTACCTTCATCTGTTCTTTTGATGAGTAGACTTGGATATGCTTTTGAACTTTGATATCCAAGATCATTAAGATACTTCACCAGTCTATAGCTCCATGCTCTTGGAGCTTGCTTCAACCCATAGAGTGCTCTTCTCAACCTGCAAACAAAGTTTGGATACCTTGAATCTATAAACCCTTGAGGTTGTTCCATGTATACCTAATCTGATATGTATCCATTCAAGAATGCATTCTTTATATTCAATTGACTTAGGGTCCATCCTTTTGAAGCTACAATAGCATTGATTGTCCTTATAGTTGACATTTTAGCTACAGGACTGAATGTCTTATCATAATCTATGCCATAGGTTTGGGCATAGCCTTTCACCACCAGTCTAGCTTTGTATCTGACTATACTTCCATCTACAAGCTTCTTCACTTTATAAACCCATTTGTTTCGAACCTTCTTACCATTTGGTTTAGGAATAAGTTCCCATGTCTTGTTCTCCTCTAGTGCATTGAACTCTTCCTTCATTGCTTCTTCCCATTGTTTCTTACCTTTTGCATCATCATAATTCTGAGGTTCTTCATCATCTTTGACCATATATTCATATTTCTTCTGAGTTATGTAAGAAGTATCATAAGAATACCTTTCTGGTTGTCTTCTTGTCCTACTTGACCTCCTTGGTTCACATTCTTCATATGTGTCTGGATACACCTCTTCATCAAATATAGGATCTTCTTCATTCCTTCTTGTTAATCCACTTCTGGATGTACTTGCTTGCATATAGCCTTCATCTTCATTTATCTACAAAATTGATTTTCCTTTCTCACATCTTCTTACCTCTTCTTCAAATTCTTCAGCTCTATGACTTTGATCTGCATACCAAGTTTTCTGTTCATCAAATGTAACATCTCTAGAAACAAGAAATTGTTTCATTAGAGGATTCCACAACTTGTAACCCATCTGCTTTTCATCATAACAAATGAACACATATTTTTCTGCCGTTGGTTCAAGTTTATGTCTAAGTTGTGATGGCACATAAGCATATGCAATTGATTAAAACACTTTACAATGATCTAGTGTTGGTTTCTTACCCCACCAAGCTTCATATGGAGTCATTCCATTTAGAGCTGCACATGGTAATCTATTCACAAGATATGTAGCTGTATTTACAGCCTCAGTCCAAAGATGATTTGGACAATTCTTCTCCTTCAGCATAGCTCTAGCAAACTCAAACAAAGTCCTCTTTCTTCTTTCTACTGCACCATTTTGTTGTGGTGTATACCTACAAGTTATTTCTCTCTTAATACCTGCATTCCAAAGATAATCATTGAACTCTTGGGAGAGGTATTCTCCCCCTCCATCAGACCTCAGTCTCTTAAGCTTTTGACCTGTGACTCTCTTTGCATATGCATGAAAATGCTTGAAAGATCCAAACACTTCTGATCTTTCCTTCAAAACATATAAAGTTATCCATCTTGTAGCATCGTCAATGAAAAGAATATAATACCTTGAGCCACTAATAGATCCTTCTTTTGTTGGTCCCCATACATCTGTATGAATGAGCTCTAGTAATCCATCATGTTTGAATTCTTTCCTCTGAAATGGTAACCTGTGTGCTTTACCCATTTGCCATGCTTCACATTTATTAACCATATGTTGACTCTGCACATTTGGTAATCCTAGAACAAACTGATTTGCAACCATAACTTTAATTCCTCTTTCATTGAAATGACCTAATCTCTTATGCCAGAGATCAACTTCTGTAATCACTTCTTCACCATGTGTGAGCAAAGCTTGACCAATGTTCCCTTGTACTCTTAAAGTAAAGAGTCTACCTTCTTTCTTACCACAAACAATCTGATTATATCCATTCTCTGGATCTTCAACAAATACTCCTTGATTTGTCTTAGGAGGTCCACTTTCTACTCAAAGGATATCGGCATGGAGCTCCCAATAAGGAGAGTGCACCGTGGTGCATTTCCATCGAAATACTTCACTGGTATCAGAGCGGTTTGATGCAAAAGCTATTCCCCCTGGCTTTCTCCAAGGCTTATGACTAATGCGGCGACCAAGGCATAGACCTTGGCATACCTTGTCATCCGAGTCACCAAAGTCACCATTGGTGCCATTGGCTGTGTGTGAGGGAGGACCTCAACGATCAAGGAATATAGAGGTTCCCGATACTTCCCAAGAGGTCACCCATCCCAGTACTGTTCCCCCCAGAGCTCGCTTGCACCTAGCAGATAATGTTTACTTTACAGTATTAGAATGTGAAAGTGCAGAGGAGCTTTGGAAGAAGTTATGCAATACATATGAAAAAGAGACAACATCAAATAAAGTCTATTTGATGAGAGAATTATATGACCTTCGTATGAAGGACACGGATAGTGTTGCTGCTCATCTAAATGAGTTTGATGCTATATTCTCTCAATTACAGGCTCAAAAAATGGATATGGATAATGAAATGAAAGCAGTATTGCTGTTATGCACCTTGTCATCATCATGGGATACGTTTTGCACAGCTACTAGCAATAGTGCACCTGGTGGAAAACTTGTCTATGATGACATATGTGGAGCACTCTTGAGTGAGGAGATTCGTAGGAAATCCATGATTGGAACTCAGAGTGGAGATGCATATAATGTTCATGATTCTTACCAGGGAAAGAATCAGTTAAACAGTTACCTGCACCATCTACTTCGACTGTGAAGATTGAAGAAATTAATGCTATTTCTGATGATGCTGATGTGTTGACACTTGATAGTACTATTCCAACTGAGGCTCTTATGGCTGATTCTCTTTCCCACACCTGGCTGCTAGATTCTGGTGCTTCTTTCCATGTGATACCACATAGAGAATGGTTCTATAATTATGGAACAAAGTCTCTTGGTACCGTGAGACTTGGTGACTCTTACCAGTGTGATGTTGTGGGGATTGGAGATGTGGTTGTGCAGTTCATTGATGGTTCAAAATTTACTATGCATAATGTACAACATGTACCTCAGTTATCATCCAGTTTGATGTCAATTGGTCAACTTGATGACCTTGGTTACAAGGTGGTCTTCTATGCTCAGTCCTTTCGCATATCAAAGGGCAATATGGTTATTGCAAAAGCAAGGAAAGTTGGCTCATTTTATCCTTTATTTGTATCACAGAAAGAACACTTGTTAGTTGTTACTGAACAGCCTATGGCTTGTATTTGGCATGGTTATTTGGGCCATATATCGTGTAGTGGAATGGAAAATCTTTCTTGTTTTGGCTACTTACCTGTGTTATCTTTCTCTTATTTTTCATTTTGTGAGCATTGTCAATATGGAGCAAACTAGAAATGTGCATAGAACGCACATTGACTCTTCAATTCAGCCTTTAGATCTCGTTCATACAGATGTGTGTGGTCCTATGCCCACTAGGTGCTTAGGTGGTTCTCTTTACTTTGTCACTTTTATAGATGATGCTACTAGAAAAGTCTGGGTATATCCTATCAAATCGAAGGATGAGGTATTCCCTACTTTCAGAAAATGGCTTGCTTCAGTTGAGGTTGAAAAAGGAACTAAGCTTAAGGCTTTACGTTCAGATAATGGGGGTGAGTATACCTCACATGAATTCAACCTTTTCTGTCATTCTAGAGGGATTCGTAGAGAGTTTACAGCTCCTTATACCCCATTACAAAATGGTGTAGCTAAAAGGATGAATAAAACTATTCAAGATATAGTAGTTTCTATAATGCATCATGCAACCATATTATGATCATCTTCGAGTTTTTGGGTGTGAAGCATATGTTCATATACCCAAGAGTCTTAGACAAAAGTTGGACCATAAGTCAAAGAAATGCATTTTTCTTGGATATGGTCGAGAAGGACAATTTGGATATCGCTTATGGGATCCTGAAATAGGGTCAATGATCAGTAGTAGTGATGTCATTTTCAATGAGTCTAAGATGCATAAACAACCCATTAAGGAGGTTGAAGTGAGAAGAGTGGTGTTTGAGGATACTAGTCATCTAGCTAGCATGCATAGAAATGCTACACATAGGGATGTTCAAGAGAATGTCCGATCAGATCAATCTGCACATGTTCCTGTTGAGCAACCATTGAGATGCTCTACACATGTCTCACATCCACCTGATAGATATGTTCCAGGCTTAGATTTTGTTATGCTAACAGATGCCAGTGAGCCTCTTGCTACAAAGAGGCTATGCAGACAAAGGATCATGTCAAGTGGGAGCGTGCCATGAAGAGTGACTTGGATTCTATTCACAAGAATGGTACTTGGGATTTAGTACCTTTGCCAAATGGTAGGAAAGCTTTACCATGTAAATGGGTATATAAGCTAAAATTCACATTAGATAGTGCTTCTCCAAAGTATAAAGCACGACTTGTTGCAAAGGGTTTTAAGCAACAATATGGTGTTGATTTTGAGGAAATCTTCTCTGTAGTGGTCAAGATGACTACCCTATGCATGTTGCTTGGATTCATTGCAATGGAGGACTTAGAGTTAGTCCAAATGGATGTGAAAAATGCTTTCTTGCATGAAGATCTTACAGATGAGATCTATATGGAACAACCAGAGGGTTATGTAGTTCCTCGCAAGGAAAGTCTAGTTTGTAAGCTCAAGAAGAGCTTGTATGGACTTAAACAGTCCCCTAGACAATGGTACCAAAAGTTTGATGCTTTTATGAATTCTCAAGGCTATTCTCGAAGCAATGAGGATCATTTTCTCTACATAAAGAGATGCTCAGATGACAGCTTGATATGTTTGATACTTTATGTCGATGATATGTTGATTGCTCAGAAGTCCTCTTATGACTTGTCAATTCTCAACAAGAATTTGAGTTAGACATTTGATATGAAGGATTTGGGGGATGCCAAACATATTCTTGGCATGCACATTACTTGTGATAGGAGTAAAAGATGCATATACTTGTCTAAAAGTGAGTACATATCCAAAGTACTTCACAGATTCAATATGCAAGGTGGAAAGGCATTGAGTACACCTTTACCCACAGATGTGAAATTGAGCAAGGATGATTGCCCCAAATGAGATGAGGAAAAGGAATTCATGACCAAAATTCCCTATCAGTCTGCTATTGGTAGTCTCATGTATGCTATGGTAGCTACGAGACCAGACATTGCATTTGCAATGGGAGTTGTGAGCAGATATATGTCTAATCTTGGCAAGAAGCATTGGGAAGTGGTCAAGGTGATTTTGAGATATCTGAGTGGCACTAAGGACAAGTGTTTATGCTTAGGTAGAGGGAAAACATCCATTATTGGTTACACAGATTCTGACTATGTTGGTTGTGTAGACAGTCATAAGTCTACATCAGGGTACATTTTTCATTTTGCTGGAGGTGCTATCTCTTGGAGATCTCGTCTTCAAGAATGTACAGCTGTTTCCACCACAAAAGCAGAGTATGTTGCAGTGAGTGAGGCATGTAAGGGAGCATTATGGCTTTCTCGTCTTGCTTGTGATATGGGTTTACCTCAGCATGTACCTCGTTTGCTCAGTGACAGTTAGAGTGCCATTGCTTTGGCCTATATACTCTGTAACATGCCCATCAGGTGGAATGTATAGTTTATATACTTACACTCAGGTATTCTTTTATCATTCTTTATTTTTTTCCCCATAGTTACTTTGTCCATATTGGCCTTTAGTGGGAGATTGTTATCGTTAGTGTCCATGTGAAAGGCCAAATGGCCACTCGACACTTCTTGTATATGCTCTTTAACAAAACATATAGTGGCCTGGTCAGCCATAGACTATAAATTCAACCGCATTTGTAAGACCTAAGAAGTCTATGCTCGTGCTCCCTGTGTACTGTGTTTTCTGCATATTCTGCAGTCTCTGTGCAAAGTACTGTGTGCGGTGTTAGGAGGTCCATTTTCTACTCAGAGGATATCATCATGGAGCTCTCGATAAAGAGAGCACACCGTGGTGCATCATCATTGAAATACTTCAACAAATGATCTGAGATTGTGCTGTAGATGTAAGCTTTTGCACTTGCATCCTTCTTCTGCCAATGCTTTAAAGCATCCAGTTCTTCTTTCTTTGGTCGGCTTTCATATTCAAATACTGGCTTCTCTTCTTCACCTATTACATATACCATGAGATCCTTACTCATAAGTAAGGCTTCCATTCTCATTACCCATGCTGGATAATTATCTCTGTCTAGTTTGTCAATGGAGATATGATCTGACATAATCTTTTGCTTCTGCTACAACCTATGAGTTTAAAGGATAAAGGATAATACCTTTTCGAGTTCTTTGTGTATAAATATACTTTTGAAGTAACCTTTTGATGCTTTGAGTTTTCCAATGCTTCAACTTTCAAACTTTAATGAAAACTTTCCAAAAGTTCTCGTACCTTTGATGCCTTCTGCTCTCGAGAACCTTTCTGCTCTGATACCACTTGTTGATGTGTGAAACATCACAAGAAATGAATTAATGTGACACTAGAACACCTCTATGGTCACCATTAACTCAATGCTTCTCCAAACTTTGAGAAATGATTGCTTAAACTAAGAACTTTGCTTCTTCAGAAATTTCTAGTTAGTGAAATGACATACCTTCACTCTTTTGCTTATTTCTCTTAGCACATATATTATTTTTCCAAGACCTTTTGTTGTCCCTTCACATAGGCATGTGGATTTCTTCTAAAGCTTTGCCCTTCAAATATATGTCAAATTAGTGATTGTTTTTCCAAGAGCTCACCCTCAATCACTAATTGACATTCTCTATTTCTTCATATCATCTTCTTTTCTTTTACTCTTGCCATGCTTTTGAATCTATTGGTCTTCACACCATCCAAGCTCTTTGTCATTATGTCTGCTATCTGATCCTTTGTAGAAATGTACTCCACTTCAATTTCTTTCTCCATTACCTTTTCTCTCAGGAAATGATCTCTATATGTTTTGTTCTTACATGAAATACTAGATTTGCTGCAAGATAAAGTGAACTCATATTATCTCCATATATTGTAGGTATACGTTGATCAATGCCCAAACTTTTGAACAATGTATGCATCCATATGACCTCCTTAGGTGCTTCCACAAGTCCTTTGTACCCAGCTTCAGTTGATGATAATGCTACTGTATGTTGTTTCTTTGAACACCAACTTACAAGATTATCACCAATGTATATCATGTAACCATGAGTTGATCTCCTGTCATCTTGATTACCTACCTAGTCTGAATCACTTTAGGCTCTCAACTTCAAATTTGAAGTAAAAAGATAATATAATCCTTCCTTTATAGTTCCTTTGATATATCTGAGAACTCTTTGACCTGCAATCCAATGTGGGTCCTTTGGACAATGCATGAATTGTAACAAAACTCCCACTGCATAACTAAGATTAGGTCTTGTTAATGTAGCATAAATCAAACTACCCACAAGAGATCGATACTTCCTCATATCTTTATATTCTGCACCATCATATTTATTGAGCTGATGGTTTACTTCCAGTGGAGTTGAAGCTTCTCTGCAATTTTCCATTCCAAAATTCTTCAACAAATTTAAAAGATACCTTTCTTGTGATACATATATGCCATGATCTGTATAAGTGACTTCCATTCCAAGAAAGTATGATAACTTTCCTAGATCACTCATCTTGAACTCTTTCTGAAGTAATCTCTTTACCTCCTTGATTCCTTCATCTGAAGTACCTGTGATTATAATGTCATCTACATAAATACAAATGTAGATTGTACCTTCATGTGTTCTTTTGATGAGTAGACTTGGATCTGCTTTTGAACTTTGATATCCAAGATCATTAAGATACTTCACCAATCTATAGTTCCATGCTCTTGAAGCTTGCTTCAATCCATAGAGTGCTCTTTTGAACCTGCAAACAAAGTTGGATACCTAGAATCTATAAACCCTTGAGGTTGTTCCATGTATACCTAATCTGATATGTATCCATTCAAGAATGCATTCTTCATATACAATTGACTTAGGGTCCATCCTTTTGAAGCTGCAATAGCAATGATTGTCCTTATAGTTGACATCTTAGCTACATGATAGAATGTCTCATCATAATCTATGCCATAGGTTTGGGCATAGCCTTTCACCACCAGTCTAGCTTTGTATCTGGCTATACTTCCATCTACAAGCTTCTTCACTTTATAAACCCATTTATTTCCAATTACCTTCTTACCATTTGGTTTAGGAACAAGTTCCCATGTCTTGTTCTCCTCTAGTGCATTGAACTCTTCCTTCATTGCTTCTTCCCATTGTTTCTTACCTTTTGCTTCATCATAGTTCTAAGGTTCTTCATCGTCTTTGACCATATATGCATAGTTCTTCTGAGTTATGTAAGAAGTATCATAAGAATACTTTTCTGGTTGTCTTCTTGTCCTACTTGAGCTCCTTGGTTCACATTCTTCATATGTGTCTGGATACACCTCTTCATCAAATATAGGATCTTCTTCATTCCTTCTTGTTAATCCACTTCTGGATGTACTTGCTTGCATATAGCGTTCATCTTCATTTACCTGCACAATTGATTTTCCTTTCTCACATCTTCTTACCTCTTCTTCAAATTCTTCAGATCTATGACTTTGATCTGCATACCAACTTTTCTGTTCATCAAATGTAACATCTCTGGAAACAAGAAATTGTTTCGTTAGAGGATTCCACAACCTGTAACCCATCTGCTTTTCATCATAAACAATGAACACATATTTTCTACCTTTGGTTCAAGTTTATGTCTAAGTTGTGACGGCACATAAGCATATGCAATTGATCCAAACACTTTACAATGATCTAGTGTTGTTTTTGTTGGAAGCAATATCATATAGGTACAATATTCCATTGTTCCATTCAATGTTCCATTGGTCCATCTTGCTCACAGTTTACAACATGTGTAGTTGTCCTTATTAGTCTCTCTACAAGAAACCATGTTGGGCGCCTTGGCTACGTCGCATTCCTCTCATAGCAGCGGCGTGGGTTCGTTCCCCGATCAACGCAAAACAGAAAAATTTTGCTTTTAATCAAGCTTTTAAGTTTTTCACGTAGGGTGACAAAATTTCATAAGTTTTTTGAGATCGTAGTGATTGCTGTGTTATGCTTTTGATAGTGCTTTATTTTTATGGAGGCTCTACTATAAAAGAAGCACTTTGGGGACACATTATTAATCCTACACCTAGTTCAACGCCAGGTTTGGTACCTCATTAGAGGTGGTGCTCTTAGCACATGGGGCAGCCATGGTGCTATTTTGGAGCATGTTGAGGAGCGGCTATGGAGTTCTTCTTGAAGAAGAAGAGTGTGCTCACACTCTTGCTTATGGAGAGGACTTACCCATCATTAGCTTGGTGGTGTGGATCAACCATTCACATGATGTATTTGAAGATTGTCTTCTACATGAAGATTTTGGTTTACTTCAAAGACATTGGATGGTGGTTAACATAAGATTTACATCTTATGTTAAGTATTCAGGTACATATTCTCTTTATGCACACAGATACTACTTGAAGTTTATGGAAGTAGTAGCGTCCATATCAGGAGGAGTCCTATTCGGCATGGGTAGAAGAGAATCAGTACATGTATGCTTTATGCATATTTGGATGAGGTGTTTGAGAAGGTATGTTCATATGAGTTTGAGGATTTCTGGCAACAAACTTGTTAGCATTCTTTGCTACTTTTGTAAGCATGTGATCTTTTCACACACGTATGTGACATAAGGTCTTCCATAGCCTAAGTTCAGATGAGGGTTTGCTGATTATTAGTTTTAGATTGATCCTTCCTCTTTTTGTCACTCATATTCATTCTTCTACAACCTATTAGGTCACACATTTCATATATATTTAGATTTCTGTCCATACATCTGAATATGTTTGTTACATTTGTACATTCACTCATCCATCTATTTTTGTTCACATAGAGTGGTTGAGAGTTTTG
>CM035416.1:20082811-20105311 GCA_020310875.1 Ceratopteris richardii | reverse complement strand
TGATTATGACATAAGGACATTTTGAATTTGTATTATGGTAATCACATGTGTATCAAAAAGGATCCGAGAGTGTTTGAGTATATGGTTGCATTTCAAAATGGTGTGAAAATATAATATGTAAGGTGATTGTGTGGATTTGTGCATATGGTGTTGTGTAGATACATGAATACATTTCTCAATTGCAGAGGCTCCTATCAACAAGAAGTTTATGTATTGTTGTTTTAGAGCATAGAAGTTGCAGGTGTTCATGCAATGGCCAAGAAAAAAGCAATCAGCCAGATTATGGGAAATCAGAAGAAGAGGAAGAGTGAAGTGCTAGAGGTCTCCCACTAACAGAAGTAAAACGAAAAAGGAGTAGGTCATCTTCCAAGAGAGTTGGCTGTCAAATGCAGGTTTTGCTATCCTTTCCAAGGGGAAAGAAGGAATTAGTTTTGTCCAAAAGTACAGGAGAGCTGCCTCAGTTCAAAAAGTCAACTATCCCCTCTTGGCTGATGGACAAGGGAGTTTTTGAACTTGTCGCTTACATCAATAAGAAAGATGGTCATGTGATGAAGAATGGGCATGTCACTCGTGAGGGGGTGGTTTATAATTGTTGTAGTGAAGTGTTTACCTTGTCTAATTTTGAAGCACATGCGGGAAGATGCTAAAGAGAAAGAAGGTCCTATGGAAATCAATGATGATACATGTGGGATTTGTGGAAATGGTGGCGAGATAGTTTTATGTGACCATTGTCCATCAACATTCCATGCCAATTGCAGTGGCTTGGAGATTATTCCTGAGGGCAACTGGTATTGTCCTCGATGATGTTGTGGAATATTGACAGTTCCAGCTTCTGCCCATGACATTGACAGTTCAATGCATCGGTGTGAACAATGAGAACTGAAATATCATCTCATTTGTGCACAGGGGGCATGACTCTATTTCAACCCCTCGCTTGGAAACATCACCCTGGTTTTGAGATAGTACACTTGCGTGCTTGGTCTGGCTTGGCTTCTTCCTCGGGGGCATGGTGCAGGAGCTCATCTATTCAGAGCAGTAGGGGATTTTTTTTTAAGGGGGAATTATACAGACAACAAAGGGCTGCTGGGCGGGTAGAGGAGGTCTATCCCTGCAATCTCGGAGGTTTTTTTAGCGACATTCTCATTTCAATTTCTTGTTGAGAGAAGGGCACCAGTCGAGTAGGGAGCTGTCGGGTCTTCTTAGAAGGCAGAGGAAGGAGGCAAGGGGTTCTTTTATTGATACTGGAGGTGAAGATCTGAAGGCCAAAGGGTGGAGCAGCAAACCTCGGAGCAGTTCTTTTATGAAGAAGGTAGTCGTATCCTCAAGTAAACATTTTTATCCTTCTGCGAGCTAAGGAATGGCAAGTGCTGTATAAGTTTTCTTGAAGAAAAAGGGGATCTCGCCATCCAGTGGCTGTTTGTGCCCCCTATTCTCTCTCTTTGGGCGCCATTTTTTACCCAAAAGTCGTGATAATCAGAGAGAGGAAGGAATACTTGTATTCTGGCATTGGGGAAACTCTGAGATTTTGAGTGACCCCGTGTCTTTCCTAGCGGAATCTATCTGATGTGTGAGTCAAGGGAACTTTCTTCATGTCAGACTTTCTGTTCGTCACGTTCTCTGACTCATTGCATTCATTTTTCGAATATTTTGCACCAGCGTAGTAAAGGTGCCAACGACATCAGGAGCTAAGTTTCTACTCTGCATAGACAAGAGATGCATTCCAAGCATTAATGCGAATCACTACCTTTGCAGATCGCGAGCTTCATATCAGTGAGCAGACAGTAGGGCGCTGACATTCCATTTTCGATGACGTCATTTTGCTCCATGCCTCTTCTGAAGAGGAGACCATATAACCTCTACGGGCCGCTGCAGGCTGCTATGGACCAACACCCTCCAATGCAACAGCAGCAACCGCCTTGGCCTCCTCTTCAACCCCATTACGCTTCCCAACCAGATTTTCAGCAAATGCAAGTGCAGCCACAGTATTCCTTTCCTCAACAGATCAGCGGCCCTCCATCTCAGCCCTCACTTGATGAGGTGAAGAGCCTCTAGGTCGGTAACCTTCAGTTTTGGATGGATGAATCTTACCTTTACAATTGCTTCGTTCACACCAGTGAAGTTGTGTCAGCTAAAGTGATCAGAAACAAGATCACATCTGCCTCAGAAGGTTATGGATTTGTTGAATTTGTTTCACATGCTGCTTCAGAAAGAGCCTTACAGATGTATAATGGCACTCTTATGCCTCAGACAGAGCAAAACTTTAGAATAAATTGGGCTTCTTTTGGTATGGGAGAAAGGCGTTCTGAGGGCACTAACCTCTCTATATTTGTTGGGGATCTTGCATCTTATGTAACTGACCTCATGCTGCTAGAGACATTCAAAGCACGTTATTCTTCTGTGAAAAGTGCAAAGGTTGTGGTCGATCTTGCTACCAACAGGGGAAAAGGCTATGGTTTTGTTAGATTTGGTGATGAGAATGAAAGGGCACATGCAATGACGGAAATGAATGGTGTGTACTGTTCAAGTCGGCCAATGAGGATCAGTGTGGCTACTTCAAAGAAGTCAATAGGATCAGCTCAGCAGTTTGGTACAAAAGCATCCATGTCTTATTCAAATACGGCATATGATCAAGGATCATCATCAGATACTGATAACCAGTAATACAACTGTATGTTTTTGTGGGTGGTTTGGATCCAAATGTTACAGACCAGGATTTGAGGCATGATCTTGGACAGTATGGTGAATTGCTGTCAGATAAAATTCCTGTGGGAAAAGGTTGTGGTTTTGTTCAGTTTGTCTACAGTGCATCTGCCTCTCTCGGGCTGGCCCTTTGTGTGAGTTTCAGCTTCGTTGTTGCTTCCTTCGTCTGCTGAAACTCAGAAGATTCTTGGTTTTGGGATTGGGAAGACCTTGTATCAAAAAGGAATCGGGGAAAGTAGCACTGACTTGCAGACAGATCCATTATGGCAATGCTGCGGGCTGCAACACGCCTATCAAGATCCTTTCATACAAATTAGATTTTTGAATCTCATGCTTCCCCCTTGTCGTTATCTTCAGTAACAGTTAAGAGACTGGACCTTCGATGCTTGCTGAGCACTGCAGCAGAGGCTGTTGCTGAGCCGATAAAACCTGACATATCTATAAGTCTAACTAAGCTTTTGATTGATGGCAAATTTGTTGATGCTGCATCAGGCAAAACTTTCCCCACCATAGATCCTCGTACATAGGAAATAATTGCACATGTTGCAGAAGGTGATGTGGAGGATGTAAACAGGGTTGCCAAGATTGCACAAAGGCCATTTGATAAAGGGCCATGGCCAAAGATGAATC
This sequence comes from Ceratopteris richardii, assembly GCA_020310875.1. Taxonomy (NCBI): domain Eukaryota; kingdom Viridiplantae; phylum Streptophyta; class Polypodiopsida; order Polypodiales; family Pteridaceae; genus Ceratopteris; species Ceratopteris richardii. The sequence goes on along the minus strand of CM035416.1, from coordinate 20,101,981 downwards.
CATATGAGAGATCTAAGATTCTACTTAGGTTTGCTGACTTGATTGACAAGCATAGTGATGAACTTGCCACCCTAGAGAGTTTAGATTCTGGTAAAACTTACCAACAATCACGATATGCTGAGATTCCAACTATGGTGAGACTGTTTCGCTATTATGCAGGTTGGGCAGACAAGATTCATGGGCTAATAGTTCCTACTGATGGACCACATTCTGTCCAGATCCTACATGAGCCTATTGGGGTTGCTGGACAAATCATTCCTTGGAATTTCCCATTACTCATGTTTAGCTGGAAAGTAGGACCTGCACTTGCCTGTGGCAACACCATAGTTTTGAAGTCAGCAGAGCAAACACCTCTATCTGCTTTGCTAGCTGGCAAGCTTTTGTACGAGGCTGGGCTCCCTGAGGGTGTGCTGAATTTCATATTTGGATGTGGGCATACTACTGGTGCAGCTATATCAAGTCACATGGATATTGATAAGTTGGCATTTACGGCTCCACTGAAGTTGGGAAGGATTGTAAATGGATATGGACGCAATGCCACATATGGGTTGACGGGGCTTATCAGCATGAACAATTTGACCCTTTTAAATGATGTGACTCAATGCAAATTTATGTAATATTATGCTGACAGCAATGTATTATCCCTCCAACTCCTGAATTGTAGGAACTTCTCCCGTCTTCTCTCTCTAACTTTGTCAAAGTGTTGTATATGCCCCACTCCCCTCTGCCCTGTCTTGTCAGACCTTGTACGTGCCGTGGTCAGATCCAGTGTCCCCCACTTTCTCTACCAACGTCTGACAGCCACTCCTTCCCCCACTCTACCTAACCTTTGTCAAACCTTTTATCTGCCCAATGCCCACTCTTCCTCTCCTCTGACACCCACTTTCCCTTGTCTCACCCACGTGTACCCAAGGCTCTTGCAGCCCACGTGTGGTCAAAAGACACATGACCTCTCCCCCTTCCCAGTTTATAAAAACTGGCACTCCTTGGCCAGTAGGTTGGTTAGTTAGCTACTTGTTTGATCATTCTGAAGAGAGAGGGAAGCACTATAGGGAGTGAGAAGTTTCTGCAAGGCGGAAGCAAAGGGGGAGGTGTAAAGAAATCAAGGGGGGATATTGCCAACAATTCTGGTAATTGCTCAAAGGCAGTTGAAGATTCTGAAGTGCAGCCATGTGCCGAACAGTACAAAACGGAAGGCCACTGGGTGTTGAACAAAATCATGCAACCATGGATATCAACTAGAAAGTTCGCTGCAATCTGAGGTGATACACTTCTCTGAAAAGACTTCCCTAGCTGATTGAAGTAACTTTGATCAGTCGTGGATTAATGACATAAAGTAAGAACCATGTGGCTTCTATTTGATCAATTTAACGAAGAGTCGAGAAAATCTAAGAAGAGGGGATTGGAGTAGGTCATGCTCACTTTCTGTTTGAGGTGAGAAGATCATTTTCACCTTTGTCTCTAATCGAAAGATGCACATTTCATATGAATGCATAGAAGTGTGTTAGGCTGGCATTCTGAAGGTACTATTAATCGGGTGTGCATGTGAATACATCATAGGAAATGATCTGCGGTGCACAAGGAACGTAGCATTTCTGTATACTTGTCCATTTGGGATAAAAAGGCGGCGAGCAAACTCATAGTATATGATTTGATAAATGTATCTCACATGTGCCTTCTTCTTTTTGGCTGAACGATATGAATTTCTCTATGTGTGAACTGTCTGTCAGGATAATAAGGAATTTATAGTGACTGTGTGCCTATTAACCCATATGCAATCATAAAGGCCACTTGCAACATTTGGACATGCGACATTTGAGTGGCAATGTGTAGTTGGTATTCTAGATACTTGCGAGCATTAACAGTTGCACTCAGCATTATGTGAAGTCCAAAGTAGGTTCAATTTATTTAAAATATGCATGCACATATTTAATATGGCAATACATTTGATGGTATTTTCTTGATCTGCAACTTCTTGGATCTTTCAAATATTTATTGCCTGGTCCAATACGGATATATCATCGGTGTCTACATCTAATTCGGGGTCAATTTGTACGAATGTGAACTTCAAGGAACTGGCATGCAAATCTGAACGTGTTTAAGTGAACTTGAGTTGATGCACCTCTGGTTATACTTGCCTACATCTACGTCTTGGGCTTTCATATGATTAAGGGAGTGAGTGTATACATGAGTAATTGAAGGCAGGTATGTGCATCTGCGTGAATGAGATTGAACATGTTTTTTTTGGTCTGTAAATATGTTTTTATGTGGCTGCAATTGTTCAATTAAAACAGCAAAGTCTAAGCACAAATAAGAAAATGCAAAGAGAATATGTGTAATTAAGAATGAACCTCTGAATATTTGTGACTCGATCTTCCCTTGTACATGTGAGTGCATGGTGATGTATGAATGTGAAATCGACTATGTATCCTTGTGATATAGGGAAGGAAGCAGATATGTGATGGGAGTTGAGCATACTTTATCTATGATGTGTGCATGTATGCAAGCAGGGTTGTTTATGTGTGTCTGAGTGAGAAAGATCAGGAGCGAAAAGTGGAAGGAGAGGAGATAGAGCTAGAAGTAAGGAAAAAAAATAATTGGAGTTGAGTATCTATGAGTGAAAGGATTAGTGAAGGACTATGTGTAGAGGTGCATAATTGCATGCAAGAGTGAAGCATTGAGGTCTATGTTAAATTGATTGTGTGTATGTGAAGGTGAGAGTGAGAGTGTGTGAGAGGTAGGGAGTGCAAGAGTGTGTATGTGAAAAAAATATTAGTGTTTGGGTGAGATTCTAGTGGATTATTTCTGTACCAAAGTGAGATTAGGAGGGTGTGAGTGAGTACTTGTATTCAACGCAGTGGGTATTTGAATAAATGTGTCTGAAAATGAGAGTGAAAGGGTGAGCTTGACAGAGAGAACCCAGAGCAGGACTGAGAAGTGGGAGTAAGAATGTGCAACTATGAGTTGGTGTGTGCAAGCTGGGCTGTTTATGCGGGTTTGAGTGAAAAAGAATTTGTGACTAAATAGGGAGTGTGTAAGTATGTAAGGGTGAGTTAGTGTGTAAGTGATTGCATGGTCCGAGTGGTGAATGAGTGAGTGTGTGTTCAGCTTGGCGTGTGTGTATGAGTGAGAGGTGTGCAAGTGCAAGAGTGCAGGTGTATGCCCTAGCCTATTAAAAAAGAGGTTGATTATGAGTGTTAGTGCGTGGTTATTAGGTGTGTGCAATTAGAGAAGTAAGAATGAAGAAGTGAAAGAGTGCATCGTATCGAGAGGGCCAAAAAGAAATAGAGAGAGAGTGTGTGCTAATTAGAGGAAGAGGAAGGGCATGCACTCGAGTGTGTAGGGTTTGGTAAGATTGGGTGAGCTTGTGAGGAGGTAAACGTAGGATTGTAAGTAAGGAGGGTACACGAGGAGCTTAGGGTTGAGAGGGAAGAAGAAAAGGGGAGGGGCGTGATAAAAGAAGGCTTAAGACTAGACCTTCCATGTATCAAAGCAGGGAGTAGGACCAAGAAATAAGTTAACGAGATCGGGAAGGTGAATCACATTAGTCAAATTGTGGCTTGAGGGTAAAATAAGTTTGGCCAATTATGAGAAATTAGAGTAGAAATAGCTAGATATAGGCGCAACTACTTGCACGTTCTCTGGGCTTAAGACCTTATCCATTTGGCGATCCTGCTGGGGATGAGCTTGGTACGTCTCTACGAGAGAGTGCCATAGGTTCGCCTAGCGCCACAAGTTGGCTGAGCTCTCTGACCCAGTGACTAGTACATGAGCGAAGAAAGTTCTTCTTCAAGAAGAACTAGGACTGAGAGAGAAGAGCGAGCCGCTCGAAGGGCTGAAGCTCGAGAAAGGCATAGGCAGGAATCATACGAGACATCTTCGAGTAGTCGGAAAGAATTAGAAGAAAGAACATATTATCGGAGAAGAGTAGCTGCTTAGGTAAGGAGACTCGAGGGAGTCTTGAAACCAAGGGCTCTGAACTTCTGGGAAAGAAGTGACATTGATATCACCCCTTTGTTTGAAATGGCTTACCATATTCCGGTACATCTGGGAGACTTCCCAAGATTTTTAGGCCTCTGGGATGAGGACCCAGACAATTTCATTCAGCTTTTTGAAGTAACCTGCGAAGCAAATGAAGTCGTAGACCAAGGGCAGAGATTAAGAATTTTTCCAGCAACCCTCCGAGACGAGGCAGCAAACTGGTATGGGAATCTCACACCTCAGGAGAGAGGGACGTACCAAATGCTAAAAGATGCCTTTTTGGCAAAATTCCGAAGACAGGGGTTTCAAGATCACCTTGCCCAACAAATGGACTACCTGCGGCAAGGGGTAAATGAAAGCATAGACCATTATATCCAGAGAATGGAGACGTTGGTAAGGAAGATGGGTGTAAATGCCCCAAATGATGAAACACTAAAGAGGAGGTTTATAGCCAGATTGAGGGATCCCACTGCACAGCAACATATAAGCCTTATGCGGCCCGCCAATTTGATAGCTGCCAAAGAGCAGGCTAGGGTATGGGAGGAAGTGCAATTGGGTCAACAGAGGAGAATAGAGCTCTTATACGAGCCAACGAAAGGATTAGGGAGCGCACCAGTAAGAAATCTTGGCCAGGGAGGCCCTACATTGACCACTCCGGCCTTTGTAGCTGCGACCAATACGCCATGCGAGGTTAAACCCGCATTGACAGAGGAGCGAATATTAGAGTTGGTCACTCAAGCGGTAAAAGCTGCCACGCTCACCCAAGAAACATACACTGTGAAACATGAGACAACCTCGAACCCTAATCAGGGCGTGTTTAGGTCCAACACATGGTGTGGGAACTGCCATGGTTATGGTCATCTAGCTTCGGAGTGCCCCACAGTTTCAAGAGTATTCGTGGATAGACCACCACCTAGATGGTTTTGCACTTTCTGCAATAGGCCGAACCATACAGAGGACCAATGTTATCATAAAAGGGCTTCTGAAGAATGGGCCCTACAATCAGAAAACACCCAAAGGTGTCCTTACACAGGATTGCCGGCTCAAAGCATCCCACCCATACCTCGTTGGGAAACTAGACAGACTTATGGGCATGGTGCTCAAGGTCAGGTGGGTGGCTATCCTGGAAGGGCAACATAGGCCCAGGGAAGGGGAACTGGTCCAATTCAATGTTGGAGATGCCATGGTTTTGGACATACCCAAACTAGATGCCCAAATGAAAAGAAACCCATTGATTACACTCCAATGTGCAGGTACTGCAGTGGAGAGGGCCACTTTGACGAAGACTGTCCAAAAAAGAAAGCCGATAGTGGCAAGGGAAAAGGGCCAGTAGAATCCTTGAACTATGTTGAGACCCAAGCACATCCCACTCCTAGAGTACAAGAACAAATTTCGACAATAGGAGTGGTGTTTAGGACGCCCGATTCCCGAGAAGGACCCACTTCTTCCATGCACTTTGTAGAAGCTAACCCAGGCAAGAGTGCACGAAAAGATCCTATTGTGGTAGTGGTCACGAGGACTCAAGAATATATGAAGAAGGATGCGGAAAAAACTAGTGAAAAGGCCGATAAAGAAAAGGTACCCAAGCATAGGGAGGTAGAAGAGCAAGTGGAGGAACTTGTTGAGCAACGAGAAATTGAAGACGGAGACGAAATAGAAATACTTCTGCGGGTGACGAAGAAGTTCATGCCAAGCATTACCCCATTCCCGGAGAGATTACAAACCACAAAATGTCGTAAGGAAAGGAAAAGCATAGAGGAAATTGACATTGTGCAAATGTTGGCCGAAACAGAAGTTACTTTGGACATTGGCACCTTGCTAAGATGTTCCCCGACATATAGGAAGCAATTTTATAATGAATATATCAAGAGACCAAGGAAAGCTCGAGATAAGAAGAGATAGGAAAAAGATGTCCAAGGATTTATTCAGAGCATCACAACCCAGATCAATTCAAACGCTCCTTTTGTGGTCATTGAAATTAAGGGATATGCAGTCCCAGGTGCTCAATTGGATAGTGGGGCAGCGGTCAACTTAATGACAGAATATATGATGAAGGCTCTCGGCCTAACCCACATGGAGGAGACTCCAATGTCCCTAAGGATGGTGGACCAAACTCAAGTGAAATCGGCTGGTCTTTTGAAGAATGTGAGCACAGTAATTGGAGGATTAGAGTTTAGTGTCGATTACTTGATAGTCAGACCGAGAACGTCAGAAGCGACCTTCTCAATCCTACTTGGACGGACATGGCTTGTGCAAGCCAAATGTGTGCATGACTGGCGCATTGGGTTCATTACAATCGGGCCAAAAACCGATCGCGTGCAAATCCAAGTTTCCTCGAACTCAAGTGACAAGAGGCCAACAACAGAGGAGGAATTAGAGAAAAAAGCAAAGGAGAAAGCGAAGCAAGAAAAAACACGAGTAAAGTTTTCCCTTAATGCTGAACCCTACAAGGATCTGCTTCAGGATGGGTTCAATTTGCAATTGTTTAAATTCCAAAGCACGAAAATGGGAGAGTATAAGAAACCAATAGCTTACAAGGATGATTTGGACCAAGAATTGCTTGGATGGTTGACATGCACAAGTCAACTTGCCTGTTACATGATGAACATAAACTTAGGGGAAGGCAAAGCTACCCATTCCTTGGAAATAGGGACTTCAGAAAAAGAATCAAGTTCCAAAGTAGTTTCATCTATGGAGGTAAGGCGATTAAGAGAACAAGTTAGGGTTTTGGAAGAAGAGCTCCAAAAGAGACGTCAAGAGTAAGAGGTAGTGACAGAAAGGGAACCCAAGGCACAGGAAAGGATCGCAAAAGCGAAACTAAGGAAATTGAGTCCATTGGAAAAGAACAAACGAATGATTTATTGGCAAATCATACACGTATGATTGGGGAGCATTTTCCAATCAAAGCAATATCAAGAGGTGAGGGATATTTGAGAGAAGATAATGTGGAAAAGTGGGAAGTCTCCACAGAAAAGTTCTTAAGCATCGGATCGGAGTTACCAGAAGATGTGCGGGATTAGTACTGAGGAATTACAGTATGGCCTTTGAATGGTCATACAGTGATTTGAGAGGAATTGATCCCCGAATTTGCCAGCATTATATAGACTTGGAAGAAGGTGCCAGACCAATATGTCAAAGACTTAGGCGAACAAATCCAATCTATTCGGAATTGATCAAGCTGGAATTAACGAAGTTGTTGGAAGCGGGATTCGTATACCCCATCGCATCCAGTGAAATGGTATCACCAATTGTAGTTGTTGCGAAAAAAATAAAAAAATTCACATTTGCATAGATTATCCAAAGTTGAACGAGCGCACAAAAAAGGATCACTTCCCTTTGTCGTTTACTGATCAAATCTTAGATAGAGTAGCTGGCCATAAATTGTACTCATTTTTAGATGGTTTCAGTGGATATAACCAGATCCAAATCCATGAAGAGGATCAATCAAAAACAACTTTCACCATGGAATGGGGTATGTACGCATATGGTGTTATGCCATTTGGATTATGCAATGCACCGGCCACATTCCAGAGGGCAATGATAGCTGCATATCAAGACTATTTGCAGGATTGGATGGAGATATTCCTCGATGACTTTGCAATCAGAGGCGACGATGAAAACATGATGGAGAGGATCGAAGTTATTTTAAAAAGAAGCATTGAAAAAGGCATCGCATTAAACCCTGAAAAGTGTACGTTTGGAGAACGAAGAGGATTGCTCTTGGGACATGTTATTTCCAAAAGAGGGATCTCGGTTGATGAGGATAAAGTGGAAAAAATTGGGCGACTCCCACCCCCTCAAAACCTACGGTAACTCAGGGGATTCTTGGGACATGCCAACTATTACCGGCCGTTTATATTAAACTTCTCCTCGATAGCTGCACCATTGACAAATCTTCTGAGGAAAGATCAGCAGTATCAATGGACCGGAGAATGTCAAGTTGCATTTAACTCTATAAAAGAGAAGTTGGTAAATGCCCCAATTTCGATAGCACCTGATTGGACAAAACAGTTTCATGTGCATATGGATGCATCCCATACCGCGGTCGGGGCAGTGCTTTGCCAAGCCGATGAAAAGAAGTTGGATCATCCAATTTATTATGCAAGTCGAAACCTGAACAGTGCCGAGAGGAACTACACAACTACAGAAAAGGAATGTCTATCAATGATCTTTGCAGTAAACAAGTATCGGCACTATTTGATGGGCAAGCACTTCACATTTTATGTGGATCACAAAGCCTTAAAGTATATCATTAACAAACCCGAGTTATCAGGACGATTGATGAGATGGATGTTACTTTTGCAAGAATTTCAATTTACGGTGGTAACTAAACCAGGGAAATCGCACATGCTCGCAGATCACTTATCTCGCGTTGTTAATGAAGAATCAATCTCTGGTGTGCCCGACGACCTTCCTGATGGTCACCTATTTCATGTTGATGTTAAATTACCTTGGTATGCTGATTTAGTAAACTTCTTATGCACAGCTAAGTATCCATCGGAAGCGAGCAAGAGGGATAAGCAGAAATTGTTAGCACTTGCAAAACACCATAGCGTCATTGGAGGACAGCTCTACCGATATTTTGTTCACGAGAGCATTTATCGAAGGTGTTTAGAGGAAGAAGAAGCAGCCATAGTTCTAAGGGCGTTACATGATGAACCTTGCGGTGGACATTTTGCGGGTGAACTCACGGCCAGGAAAGTCTTATTGGCTAGATACTGGTGGCCGACGTTGTTCAAAGATTGTCACACCTATTGCAAGAAATGTGACAAATGCCAAAGGATGGGTAAACCGACAATGGTGCATGCGGCTCCTCTTACCCCAGTGCTAGCTCTTAAGCCTTTCGAGAAATGGGAAATTGACTTTGTGGGACCCATTGACCCTCCTTCCAGACATAGGTCTAATAGATATATCTTGGTTTGCACAGTTTACATCACCAAGTGGGTAGAAGCAAAGGCTTTAAAGACCGATCGAGCTATCGATGTAGCCAAGTTCCTGTATGAACAGATTATCACACGATTCGGATGTCCCCTGGAGATACTGAGTGATAGAGGAACACATTTTGCTAATGAATTGATCGAGGAATTGATGGAGCTATATAAGATCAAACATCGAAAGAGCACTCCATACTATCCGAGAGCGACTGGACAAGTGGAGGTCACCAACAAGATTTTGGAATAGATTTTGACAATAACAGTGGCAGCTCATCGACGAGATTGGGATGAGAGACTGTTAGAGGCCTTGTGGGCGTATCGAACGTCCTATCGAGTGACGACGAAGAGCACTCCATTCTCACTAGTATATGGCGAGGAGGCCATTTTTCCCATTGAAAAAGAAATCCCAACACTGGGGGTGGCCATCGAGGTCAGGCTGGGAGAGGAAGAATCGTTGAAGGAAAGATACATCCAATTGGTCAAATTAGAAGAAAAGAGATTGCTTGCACAACAAAGCTTAGAGGCCATTCAGAGAAGACGAAAAGACAAGCATGATAAGAAGCTCAGAACCTATGCAATTCAAGAAGGTGACCTGGTGTTAGTTTACGATAGCAAGTACTACAAGTTTCCTGGGAAATTGCAAACAAGATGGGTTGGACCATTCAAAGTGGTGGAAGTAAATTCAAACGGTTCAATACAAATACAGGACGTAGACGGAGAATGCGCTCGAGTGAAAATCAACCTACTTTGTGTCAAACCATACTTCAGTTAGCAGATGAGGTTATTGAAAAAAAAAAGGGAAGAAGAAGAAGAAGAAGAGGAAGAAGAAGAGAAGGTCAAGAAAAGAAGGGAGAAGCCAAGGAAACAAGAAGGAGAATGAGGAAGATGGGAAAGAAGAAATGGACGGAGGAGAAGATGAGGACGAGGAGTAATGATAAGAGAGAGGAATGAGGAGAATGAGGAGACAAGAAGAAGAAAAAGAAGAAGAACAGTGATAGGCAGAAAATGAAAAAATAGCATGCGAGTGGGGGGATTTGCACATATATGCATATTAGTCTTGTTTTTTTCTTTTCTTTTAAATTAAGCATTATTTCTTTCTATTTCACTAAAAGAGAAAATTGTTGACGTTCAGGGATATTAGAAACAAGGTGAGAGATGGCAGATCACATAACCCAGATGTATTTGTACAGCCTCGTGGTATATTTTTCGGATCAGGCTCTAGCCAGTATGGACATAGATGTCGAGAACTTGGAAACGGAGTATGATGTGGAAGAAGCTCATTGGTTGGTATGTTTTCTAAATCAAGACATAGATGTTATCTTTCACATTCCATGGTTCGAAAGATATTTGCTTGAATGCGTGGGATGCACAGAGGGTAGATATTATTATTTTGACTCCACTCGAGAAATGCCCAATGAGGAAAATGACATCCGTTGGGATTGGGCTGATATGTTAGTAATTCACAGTGACGATGAGGCTCCTCCAGCGGAGCCCGACTCACCTCCTGGAGAACATTGATCACCAACTATGAAATGAGGCTGAGTAGAGATTTTTTGAGCTATCTTATATAACATTGACACCTTGGAATGAACTCTAAAATAAGATGAGAAAAATTCGGATTGGTAAATGTGATTGCGATTAATCAATTGTGTCATATAATCTTTATATCTTAGTGGGTTATGGCAAGAGGAAATCGACCTATCAGCTTTCATGGGTTTTTCTGTATTTTTGTACTTCTAGTTGCATGATGTGTGGGTTGGGTGGGTAGATGCTCCTTTCTGCCTCTCCCTAACTCTCAGGACATCGAAAATGATTGGATGAAATTAAAAAAAAAAGTGTGTATATATGTATGTGTGCCTGCGCGCTATGACGGGCTAGTAGGTGGGCGGAATCCTCTTGATCGGGTGGTCAGGACCGCGAGCCGACGCTAGTTTCGTCATAGGCTAGGACGACTGTGTGTATATCTATTTTCGTGCTTCGCACCATAACGGGTTGGTAGGTAAGTGGAGCCATCTCAGCCGGGCAGTCGAGACCACGAGCCACACCCAGCTTCGCTATGGGCAAGTACGTATATATGTGCATGTATATGTCGTGTATATCTGCCGTTGTGCGCTATGTTGTGTTGGTAGACGGGTGGAATCAACCTGGCCGGGTGGTCAGGGCCACGAGTCGCATCCAATTGCAACATAGGCCAACTTGTAAATTAAAAATAAACAAAAAGAAAAAATGATGAAGAAATAGCCCCACTCCTGAGGGGGAGACATAAAGAGGAGGAGGGCGATGATCGCCCGGAAGGGTGTGTTTTTGCATGCAAGTGTCTAATGGAACGGCATGATGATAGCTGATAGATCGATCTGCTCAAGGCTAATACCAATGAAAGGTATAAGTATTATATGTATGAATGGTTGGTTTGTAATCCATTTTTCCAATTTGGTTTGTTCTCATTTTATCATCAAGTTGTTCCAAAGGTCGGTAGTGTTGTATTTGTTTCTTAAAAATTCTTTATTCATGTCTCGCTTCATCTGTTGATGATCTGTTTTTTGGGATTTGAGGTAAGGCCACGCTTTAGGAAATCTCGACATTGCTTGTGTGTACATAGCCTGCATAAAATAGGATAATGAATCTTTATGTGCGATCTGAGTATGTGACATTTTGGGTTTTTTTGTTTGTTTTTCTTTTATTGCATGTTTTTGGTCTAACATCTTTTGATGAGTGAGCAGATAAGACAGAAAAGGAAATCAAGAAGGTCTTCAACAAGGTGAGCAAGGTAAGGAATTTGTTTTGTAAAAAGCACTGCATCAAGGGCAACATTGTGTCTTCATCTTTTAATCACTTTTTGTCAAATACAAAAAGTTGTTGACATCGATTAAAATCATGTTTTGGAATAAGACATGCATATATCGCATTGCTTTGGTTTTTTGCATAAGCGCATGATATGGGAAGGAAACGAATCATGCATGAGCATGTAAAAAATGGGATCGGAAGTGTAATGGATGTGTTACGTGAATATATCGATGCATGTGATTGTGACACATGGTTGGCATGATGACACAATAAATGAATAAAGAAAAATATGCATGATGATTGTGCATGAGAAGAGAGCATGATATAGATCTATTTGTGGCTTGACATGGTCTCATTTCTTGAATAATTGAATTGCATCTCCATAGAAGATTTAACCGTTTGGATGAGTCACAGGTGGAAACAAGATTGCGAGAATGCTTGTCGAGGGTGACATCGCAAGCAAGAAGAGGGGAGTATGTTACACAGGAAGGTTATGTGGATTGGCCCTCTACTAGCATGATGAGTATGGAGATAAAGTTATGAAGAAGATGATTTTTTCTTAAATAATCAGAGAATTGTCGATTGTATGGACGTTCATTGGGTGTGTGCATTTGTTAGCATGGAGAGGTTCTTGAGTGCAGGATTTGCAATAGGAGGGTACATGTGTGTTTGTAGTCAATGAATGGATGTATGTGTTGATTATGACATAAGGACATTTTGAATTTGTATTATGGTAATCACATGTGTATCAAAAAGGATCCGAGAGTGTTTGAGTATATGGTTGCATTTCAAAATGGTGTGAAAATATAACATGTAAGGTGATTGTGTGGATTTGTGCATATGGTGTTGTGTAGATACATGAATACATTTCTCAATTGCAGAGGCTCCTATCAACAGGAAGTTTGTGTATTGCTGTTTTAGAGCATAGAAGTTGCAGGTGTTCATGCAATGGCCAAGAAAAAAGCAATCAGCCAGATTATGGGAAATCAGAAGAAGAGGAAGAGTGAAGTGCTAGAGGTCTCCCACTAACAGAAGTAAAACGAAAAAGGAGTAGGTCATCTTCCAAGAGAGTTGGCTGTCAAATGCAGGTTTTGCTATCCTTTCCAAGGGGAAAGAAGGAATTAGTTTTGTCCAAAAGTACAGGAGAGCTGCCTCAGTTCAAAAAGTCAACTATCCCCTCTTGGCTGATGGACAAGGGAGTTTTTGAACTTGTCGCTTACATCAATAAGAAAGATGGTCATGTGATGAAGAATGGGCATGTCACTCGTGAGGGGGTGGTTTGTAATTGTTGCAATGAAGTGTTTACCTTGTCTAATTTTGAAGCACATGCGGGAAGATGCTAAAGAGAAAGAAGGTCCTATGGAAATCAATGATGATACATGTGGGATTTGTGGAAATGGTGGCGATGTCGGGAAGAAGGAGGTCGTGGCGGGAAGCCGGCGCCTGGGGTTGGATCAGGCCCCGCTCTGGTGCGCCGTTCCCGCTGTCCTCCGAGCGGCGTCTGCGCGCTGGGCGCCTCGCCTGTGCTCTCCGGAGCGTGCGCGATCCTCGTAGGGTCCCTTGCCCCTCGGAAGTATCGAGACGTGGGACCGTGGGCGTCGGAAAGAGACGATCGGATACCGCAGTGATACACGGAATGCAGATCAAGCCAACGATACAACGAAATACGAAACTGAAGTACTCCAATAAAAATTAATGATACAAACAGGCCGCTACAGTGCGGGCCGAGGGTACAATAAAACCGCTACAGTGCGGTGCGATGATACAATATGAAAGCCGCCGCTACAGTGCGGGCTGGCTGATGTAAAATAGATCCCTGGCTACAGTGCGAGAAATCGCCCACAGGATTTCGCTTCGGTCTTCGCAGTCCAAGCTTTTCTTCCAACTTTACTTCGGTCCGTTCTTTACTTCAAGTACCCTCCGCAATGGCCTTCCTTCTCTTTACTTCAGATAATCAGAAACCCGCATAAACCTGAAGGTGACAATCCACGAGCAAGATCCACGGGTTAGGGAAGAAACAAATGAATTAGCACTTATTTATAGGCCCCCCCTTGGACTCGCTTCTAGAACATTCCCACCTCCTCAATTAACTTTCTATTTTTGGCAGTCTTTTAATTTTTCCCTAGACTAAGGTTTCCATTTCACACTGGATGTTCACAGTTTAATGGGTTTTTAAGGTTTGGCCTACAGAAACCGCCATTTCCAAGGGTCCAACCTAAAGTTTTTGATCGGGAAAAGCAAGGATTTGCTCACAATTATCTTAAACTCACCGATTCAAGGTTTTATTTACAGTTTCGGCCTAAACTCCAAGGATTTCCAAGGGTTCAAGTCCGGTTTTCAGGGGGGTAAACTCACATTTTCAGGGAGTTCTGAGGGTCAAAACTAGGGTTTTCGTGTTTCTAATGTCAGTTATTTTTACACACACGTCTAACATACATCTCAAACTTATTTCTGCATCACACAATCAATCAATTCGGCCTAAATATGTACAAAATATACCACTCTCTCGATCAAAACATCACACAAAAACTCACAAAACAATGAACTTTTAAATAAAATCATGCACACTCCCTGCGGGATTTCATCCCGACAGCGAGATAGTTTTATGTGACCATTGTCCATCAACATTCCATGCCGATTGCAGTGGCTTGGAGATTATTCCTGAGGGCAACTGGTATTGTCCTCGATGATGTTGTGGAATATTGACAGTTCTAGCTTCTGCCCATGACATTGACAGTTCAATGCATCGGTGTGAACAATGAGAACTGAAATATCATCTCATTTGTGCACAGGGGGCATGACTCTATTTCAACCCCTCGCTTGGAAACATCACCCTGGTTTTGAGATAGTACACTTGCATGCTTGGTCTGGCTTATCAAATCCCGTGGAGGGTGGATAGTGTCAGATTTTATTTAAGGAAAAAGACAGTCGCCTTTGTGTCCCTTCATCATTTCAGGCCTGTCGGCCCTTCCCCGCATGCAAGGGGGAAGCAGGCAAAGGACGGGAGTCGTGGGGGGTTTTCTTTTCTTCATTTTTTTATGTGCAGGAACAGAAAAAGAGGAGGAGCGATCTGTGGTTCGGAGGCACTCCGCACTTTCTAGCAGGAGATACACAGAGGAGTCTCCTGGGGGAGTCGACTACGGGATGTGTCCAGCATAGAGAATTTTTCTGGATATTTTGGTGGGAATGGGCAGGTAGAGGCATCGAGCAGCAGAGAAAGTCAGCTTGGCTTCTTCCTTGGGGGCATGGTGCAGGAGCTCATCCATTCGGAGCAATAGGGGATTTTTTTTTTAGGGGGAATTATACAGACAACAAAGGGCTGCTGGGCCGGTAGAGGAGGTCTATCCCTGCAATCTCGGAGGTTTTTTTAGCGACATTCTCATTTCAATTTCTTGCTGAGAGGAGGGCACCAATCGAGTAGGGAGCTGCCGGGTCTTCTTAGAAGGCAGAGGAAGGAGGCAAGGGGTTCTTTTCTTGATACTGGAGGTGAAGGTCTGAAGGCCAAAGGGTGGAGCAGCAAACCTCGGAGCAGTTCTTTTATGAAGAAGGTAGTCATATCCTCAAGTAAACATTGTTATCCTTCTGCGAGCTGAGGACTGGCAAGTGTTGTATAAGTTTTCTTGAAGAATAAGGGGAGCTCGCCATCCAATTACTGTTTGTTCCCCCCTATTCTCTCTCTGGGCGCCATTTTTACCCGAAAGCCGTGATAATCAGAGAGAGGAAGGAATACTTGTATTCTGGCATTGGGGAAACTCTGAGATTTTGAGTGACCTCGTGTCTTTCTTGGCAGAATCTATCTGATGTGTGAGTCAAGGGAACTTTCTTCACGTTAGACTTTCTGTTCGTCACGTTCTCCAAGTCATTGCATTCGTTTTTCGAATCTTTTGCACCAGCGCAGTAAAGGTGCCAATGACATCGGGAGCTAAGTTTCTACTCTACATAGACAAGAGATGCATTCCAAGCATTAATGCGAATCACTACCTTTGTAGATCGCCAGCTTCATATCAGTGAGCAGACAGTAGGGCGCTGACATTCCATTTTTGATTACATCATTTTGCTCCATGCCTTTTCTGAAGAGGAGACCATATAACCTCTGCGGGCCGCCGCAGGCTGCTATGGACCAACACCCTCCGATGCAGCAGCAGCAGCAACCGCCTTGGCCTCCTCTTCAACCCCATTATGCTTCCCAACCAGATTTTCAGCAAATGCAAGTGCAGCGGCAGTATTCCTTTCCTCAACAGATCAGCGGCCCTCCATCTCAGCCCTCACTTGATGAGGTGAAGAGCCTCTGGGTCAGTGACCTTCAGTTTTGGATGGATGAATCTTACCTTTACAATTGCTTCGTTCACACCAGTGAAGTTGTGTCAGCTAAAGTGATCAGAAACAAGATCACATCTGCCTCAGAAGGTTATGGATTTGTTGAATTTGTTTCACATGCTGTTGTAGAAAGAGCCTTACAGATGTAGAACGGCACTCTTATGCCTCAGACAGAGCAAAACTTCAGAATAAATTGGGCTGCTTTTGGTATGGGAGAAAGGCGTTCTGAGGGCACTAACCTCTCTATATTTGTTGGGGATCTTGCATCTTATGTAACTGACCTCATGCTGCTAGAGACATTCAAAGCACGTTATTCTTCTGTGAAAAGTGCAAAGGTTGTGGTCGATCTTGCTACCAACAGGGGAAAAGGCTATGGTTTTGTTAGATTTGGTGATGAGAATGAAAGGGCACATGCAATGACGGAAATGAATGGTGTGTACTGTTCAAGTCGGCCAATGAGGATCAGTGTGGCTACTTCAAAGAAGTCAATAGGATCAGCTCAGCAGTTTGGTACAAAAGCATCCATGTCTTATTCAAATACGGCATATGGTCAAGGATCATCATCAGATACTGATAACCAGTAATACAACTGTATGTTTTTGTGGGTGGTTTGGATCCAAATGTTATAGACCAGGATTTGAGGCACAATTTTGGACAGTATGGTGAATTGCTGTCAGATAAAATTCCTGTGGGAAAAGGCTGTGGTTTTGTTCAGTTTGTCTACAGTGCATCTGCCTCTCTCGGGCTAGCCCTTTGTCTGAGTTTCAGCTTCGTTGTTGCTTCCTTCGTCTGCTGAAACTCAGAACATTCTTGGTTTTGGGATTGGGAAGACCTTGTATCAAAAAGGAATCGGGGAAAGTAGCACTGACCTGCAGACAGATCCATTATGGCAATGCTGCGGGCTGCAACACGCCTATCAAGAGCCTTTCGTACAAATTCGATTTTTGAATCTCATGCTTCCCCCTTGTCGTTATCTTCAGTAACAGTTAAGAGACTGGACCTTCGATGCTTACTAAGCACTGCAGCAGAGGCTGTTGTTGAGCCGATAAAACATGACATATCTATAAGTCTAACTAAGCTTTTGATTGATGGCAAATTTGTTGATGCTGCATCAGGTAAAACTTTCCCTACCATAGATCCTCGTACAGAGGAAATCATTGCACATGTTGCAGAAGGTCATGTGGAGGATGTAAACAGGGTTGTCAAGGTTGCACAAAAGGCATTTGATAAAGGGCCATGGCCAAAGATGACTCCATATGAGAGATCTAAGATTCTACTTAGGTTTGCTTACTTGATTGACAAGCATAGTGATGAACTTGCCACCCTAGAGAGTTTAGATTCTGGTAAAACTTACCAACAATCACGATATGCTGAGATTCCAACTATGGAGAGACTGTTTCGCTATTATGCAGGTTGGGAAGACAAGATTCATGGGCTAACAGTTCCTGCTGATGGACCACATTCTGTCCAGATCCTACATGAGCCTATTGGTGTTGCTGGACAAATCATTCCTTGGAATTTCCCATTACTCATGTTTAGCTGGAAAGTAGGACCTGCACTTGCCTGTGGCAACACCATAGTTTTGAAGTCAGCAGAGCAAACACCTCTATCTGCTTTGCTAGCTGGCAAGCTTTTGTACGAGGCTGGGCTCCCTTAGGGTGTGCTGAATATCATATCTGGATGTGGGCATACTGCTGGTGCAGCTCTATCAAGTCACATGGATATTGATAAGTTGGCATTTACGGCTCCACTGAAGTTGGGAAGGATTGTAAATGGATATGGACGCAATGCCACATATGGGTTGACGGGGCTTATCAACATGAAAAATTTGACCCTTTTGGATGATGTGACTCAATGCAAATTTATGTAATATTATGCTGACAGCAATGTATTATCCCTCCAACTCCTGAATTGTAGGAACCTATCCCGTCTTCTCTCTCTAACTTTGTCAAAGTGTTGTATATGCCCAGTCCCCTTTGCCCTGCCTTGTCAAACCTTGTACCTGCCCTGGTCAGATCCAGTGTCCCCCACTTTCTCTGCCAACGTTTGACAGCCACTCCTTCCCCCACTCTCCCTAACCTTTGTCAGACCTTTTATCTGCCCAATGCCCACTCTTCCTCTCCTCTGACACCCACTTTCCCTTGTCTCACCCACGTGTACAAGGCTCTTGCAGCCCACATGTGGTCAAAAGACACCTGACCTTTCCCCCTTCCCAGTTTATAAAAACTGGCACTCCTTGGCCAGTAGGTTGGTTAGTTAGCTACTTGTTTGATCATTCTGAAGAGAGAGGGAAGCACTATAGGGAGTGAGAAGTTTCTGCAAGGCGGAAGCAAAGGGGGAGGTGTAAAGAAATCAAGGGGGGATATTGCCAACAATTTTGGTAATTGCTCAAAGGAAGTTGAAGATTCTGAAGTGCAGCCATGTGCCGAACAGTACAAAACGGAAGGCCACTAGGTGTTGAACAAAATCATGCAACCATGGATATCAACTAGAAAGTTCGGTGCAATCTGAGGTGATACACTTCTATGAAAAGACTTTCCTAGCTGATTGAAGTAACTTTGATCAGTCGTGGATTAATGACATAAAGTAAGAACCATGTGTCTTCTATTTGATCAATTTAACGAAGAGTCGAGCAAATTTAAGAAGAGGGGATTGGAGTAGGTCATGCTCACTTTCTGTTTGAGGCGAGAAGATCATTTTCACCTTTGTCTGTGATCGGAAGATGCACATTTCATATGAATGCATAGAAGTCTCTTAGGCTGGCATTCTGAAGGTACTATTAATCGGGTGTGCATGTGAATACATCATATGAAATGATGTGCGGTGCACAAGGAACGTAGCATTTTTGTATACTTGTCCATTTGGGATAAAAATGCGGCGAGCAGACTCATAGTATATGATTTGATAAATGTATCTCACATGTGCCTTCTTCTTTTTGGCTGAACGATATGAATTTCTCTACGTGTGAACTGTCTGTGAGGATAATAAGGAATTTATAGTGACTGCGTGCCTATTAACCCATATGCAATCATAAAGGCCACTTGCAACATTTGGACATGCGACATTTGAGTGGCAATGTGTAGTTGGTATTCTAGATACTTGCGAGCATTAACGGTTGCACTCAGCATTATGTGAAGTCCAAAGTAGGTTCATT
>CM035416.1:20072811-20075311 GCA_020310875.1 Ceratopteris richardii | reverse complement strand
AACATATATGGTTCTTTCAGTTGGACTGTTCTCAAAACCATGTGCAATCAGATAGGCATGTATCTTTTCATACCAAGCACGTGGTGCTTGCTTTAAACCATATAATGCCTTCTTCAACCTGCACACCTCGTTCTCATGCCCTTTTTGCACAAAGCCACGGGGCTGAAAAACATACACTTCTTCATGCAAGTCACCATTCAGAGATGCATTTTTAATGTCCAACTGATGTACATTCCAACCATGATGGGCTACAAGTGCACAGATGCTCTGAACAGTAGTCATACGGCATATGTAGGTGCAAAGGTCTCATCAAAATCAATGCCTCTTTCCTGTGCATAGCCCTTTGCAACAAGCCTAGCCTTATACTTGTCAACTGTACCATCACGTTTACGCTTCAGCTTGTATACCCACTTAGTGCCAATGGCCTTCTTGCCACGAGGCAAGTCACATAAAGACCAAGTACCATTCTTCATTACTGCATCATATTCAGATTGCATAGCAACCATCCAATTTTTTGAATTTTGTGCTTCATCAAACGAAACAGGCTCATTCTCATTACAAAGACTAGATGCAGCCATAGCATAGCAATCTGATGCAAAGGAGGAACTATGAGAGCCTGATCGAGTATGATATGATAGAGGTGCATCTAATTTGCTATCACGCAAGGTCTGCACCAGCCATTTTGGCATAGTTCTTGCCTGCTCAATATCAACTCTCTCATCAATAAGTGCATCATGTACATCTGCATCAGAAATGGAATTATCTGCATCATCACATGAAACCTGCAAAGGCTGAGAAGTTGCCTCATTAGGACCAGCACTAGAGAGGCAGCAAAGTATCATACATGTCTTTGGAGCTAACAAATGTCTCCTTAGTACATGAAAGCAATGGCTAAATAGCATCGTCCACAAAAACATCACGGCTAACCAGAATGCGTTTAGTCTATGTATGATACAGACGATAGCCTTTACTTTTTGAACTGTACCCAACAAAAATACATTTTACTACTTTATCATCCAATTTTCTGCGATGTTGTTCTGGCACTAATGCATATGCCAAACAACCAAAAACACGCAGATGAGCAACAGATGGCTTGCGGTCATGCCAAGCCTCATATGGAGTGATAGTTTGCAGCGCTTTAGTGGGACACATGTTCAGTACATATGTTGCACACATGATAGCCTCAAGCCAAAAACTATGTGGTAAAGTCTGACTCTTGACCATACACCTCGCCATCTCCATGAGTGACCTGTTCTTTTGTTCTGCAACTCCATTTTGTTGAGGTGTATACGGCACTGTACATTGGCGTTTTATCCCACGTTCAGCCAAAAATGCATTAAAATCAGAAGACATATATTCCCCCCCTCGATCAGAACGGAGGGTGCCCATTTTACATGCTGACAGATTTTAAGCCAAAACCAAAAACTATTTGAAGCACATGAACACTTTGGACTTTGCCTTCAATGGATATACCCATGCATGCCTGGAACAATCATCGATGAAAGTCACGAAGTAAAGATAATTCCCAAAAGAAGGTGTCTGCATAGGACCACAGACATCACTATGTACAAGTTGCAATTTTTGAGTAGCCTGAGCTGAACCATCTTTTGGAAAGGATGAACGCTGCATTTTGCCCAAAATACAGCCTTCACAAACATGTTTTCTAGGTGCCTCAAGTTTGGGCAAAGAGGACACCATTTCAAATTTCTGCAGGCATAGCAAACTGGCAAAATTCAGATGACCAAAGCGTGCATGCCAAAGCTTTGCATCTGACATAGCTGCCAAATCATTTACAGATCTTTCATAGTCTATGAGCTTATACAACCCACGACATAAAATGCCAGAAGCAATAATCACATCGTCATTTGACAGATCATGAACTGTACACCTATCATCAACAAATTTCACAACCAAGCCAATCTTGGCTAATGCAGAAACTAATAACAGGTTCTTCTTGATCCCTAGCACAAATAAAGCATCTGACAAAGTGAAAGAACTACCATCAGCAGTAGTCAAAATGATGTTACCAACTCCCATAACAGGATAAGAGGAGTTGTTGGCGCATGTAACAGTATTCCCTGTAGGGGCAGGCTCGAGTGAAGAGAAGAAACTACACTGCAAGGTAATATGTTTGGTCGCCCCATTGTCAAAATACCAAACATCTGAGTCTATTGCAGACATGCACTGCTCATGAGAAGATGGGTCAAAACTACAAACAGTATTAAATGCCCATTCTTCTTCCTGCACAAGATTAGCAGACTCCGTTTTTGGTGTAGAGGCTTCTGCAACAACCATTCAAGCCTCTTTCTTCTTTGCCTCTTTTGCAGCCAGTTTTGGACAGTTCTTTATGATATGATCATTCCCTTTACAATACTTACAAAACAATTTCTGCTTTTCTAATTTTTTCTCATCTTTGTCTTGGTTCTTCGAATGTGCAGCATTTGCAGATTTCTGCTTACTAGTAGAAGAGCTCCATTTTCCTTTGCCCTTATGACTAGCC
>CM035416.1:20050311-20052811 GCA_020310875.1 Ceratopteris richardii | reverse complement strand
GAACACAAGGGGGGACAAAGGTACAAGAAGTTTTGAAAAGTTTTCATTAAACTTTTAAAGTTGAAGCATTCAAAGACACAAGGCATCAAAAGGTTACTTCAAAGGAATCTTCATACACAAAGAACTTAAAAATGTATATCCTTTATCCTTTAAGCTCACAGGTTGCAGTAGAAGGAAAGGAGTATGGCATATCATATCTTCATTGACAAACTCGATAGAGATAATTACCCCGCGTGGGTAATGAGAATGGAAGCCTTACTTATGAGTAAGGATCTCATGGTGTACATAACAGGTGGAGAAGAGAAGCCAGTATTTGAAGATGAAAGCCGACAAAAGAAAGAAGAATTGGATGCTTTAAAGCATTGGCAGAAGAAGGATGCAAGTGCAAAGGCATACATTTACAACACAATCTCAGATCATTTGCTACCACACATTAGAGGATTGGAATCATCTGAAGATATATGGAATGCATTGGGATATCATTTCCAAAGCACTAGTAAAGCAAGGAAAGCAAATCTATGGTCAGAGTTTACAACATTCAAGAAGAAGGAAAGTCAAAGTATTAGTGATTATGTCACTAAGATGAAGGATCTAGCAGATAGTCTTGGATCCATAGATGAAGATATTGAGGATCACAGATTGATTACTCAACTACTTGCAGGTTTGAGAGGAGATGAAAGATGGAAACCTTTTGTCTTGTCAACATAACTTTCTTTGAATCATTATGTTCCAGATTTGAATCAATTGCTTGGTTTGATTCTCACATTTGAGCAAGACTTGAAGGGAGATGGAGATAAAAGACAAAGTTCTGCAATGTACATGAAGAACAAGAAGAAGGGAGATAAAGTTAAAGCAAAGGATGAAGAGGAGTCAAGTTCTCAAGTTTATTATGCAAGAGGTAAAGGCACTGGCACAGGAAGAGCAAGAGGTTTTGGAAGAGGAAGAGGTAATCAGAATAACAACAAGAAGGCTTACTGGATCTGTGGATTGAGTAATCATTTGGCTCATGACTGTTGGCACAATTAGCAAGGATCAAATCAAAATCAAAATAACAATAGTAGAGGCAGAGGTGGAAGATATGAAAGTAATTTTCAAAGAGGTAGACAAAGTCAAAGAGGAGGCTATGGTGGAGGTGGAGGAAGAAGTTGGGGACAAAATCAGTCCTACAACACCACCTACTACAATTATGCAACTGATACACAAAATGAAAGTCATACATCATTGATGATGAACTCAATCAGCACATTAGATAAAGAAGATCTAAAGGTATTTTACATTGACTCTAGATGTTCTAATCATTTGTCAAGAAACATAGAATTGATGTGAGAATTGGAAAAAGGCATTTTTAGTCATACAGTTCAAACAGGTAATAATACAAGACATAGTGTACATTCAATTGGAAAAGTGAAATGAAAGAGTGGAGCAGATTTTCTAACCAATGTTTTGTATGTTCCCACAATACCTAAAAGCTTGATTAGTGTGGGACAGATAGTTGAAAAAGGTTTTCAAGTTAGGTTTACAAATGAAGGAGTATTTGTTGAAGATCTAGAGAATGGATATAATAAGATTGTCTGTGTAAGAAAGAAGGTAGACTCTTTACTTTAAGAGTGCAAGGGAACATTGGTCAAGCTTTGCTCACACATGGTGAAGGAGTGATTACAGAACTTGATCTCTGGCATAAGAGATTAGGTCATTTCAATGAAAGAGGAATTAAAGTTATGGTGGCTAATCAGTATGTACTAGGATTACCAAATGTGCAGAGTCAACATATGATTTATAAATGTGAAACATGTCAAATGGGTAAATCACATAGGTTACCATTTCAGAAGAAAGGATTCAAACATGATGGAGTACTAAAGCTCATTCATACAGATGTATGGGGACCAACAAAAGAAGGATCTATCAGTGGCTCAAGGTATTATGTTCTTTTCATTGATGATCCTACAAGATGGATAACTCTGTATGTTTTGAAGGAAAGATCAAAAGTATTTGGAGCTTTCAAGCATTTTCATGCATATGCAGAGAGAGTCACAGGTCAAAAGCTTAAGAGACTGAGGTCTGATGGAGGGGGAGAATACTTCTCCCAAGAGTTCAATGATTATCTTTGGAATGCAGGTATTAAGAGAGAAATAACATGCAGGTATACACCACAACAAAATGGTGTAGCAGAAAGAAGAAACAGGACGTTGGTTGAGTTTGCTAGAGCTATGTTGAAGGAGAAGAATTGTCCAAATTATCTTTGGGTTGAGGTTGTAAGTATAGCTAAATATCTTGTGAATAGATTAACATGTGTAGCTCTCAATGGAATGACTCCATATGAAGCTTGGTGGGGTAAGAAACCAACACTAGATCATTGTAAAGTGTTTGGATCAATTGCATATGCTTATGTGCCATCACAACTTAGACATAAACTTGAACCAAAGGCAGAAAAATATGTGTTCATTGGTTATGATGAAAAGCAGATGGGTTACAGGTTGTGGAATCCTCTAACCAAACAGTT
>CM035416.1:19932408-20004908 GCA_020310875.1 Ceratopteris richardii | reverse complement strand
CACATGAATGTATGAGTCAATGGGTTTCTCTATAGATTCTTCCTATTTCTTGAATGATTAGGACACACTGTCATGACTTGCAAAGAATCCATCCCAAATTTAGACCGAATTCTTGCATATGTCGACCCATCATTCATAGCTTTCGTTTCCATCCTCATCTCTACTATAAATGGCTGCCCAAGAATTACTTCATAAGAACAATGATCTTGAACAAAGAAATGAAATTATTCTCGAACACCTCCTATCATAATAGGCACATGTGGGCATGCATCTAGTAAAATCCCTGATCCATTATCAACTAAGCCTGAATCAATGAGAGCCAGAGCTAAACATGAACGTTTCTCATCACCAATTCTAATTTTTACTTCTGGAGTTCCTCATGCCCAGAAGGTTATATTAAATTGACTTTCATTTTTTATTATTTCATCATCAGGTTGAATTGGACCTAAAAAATTCTTATTCACACTTCCAGTCGTAAACTCCTCTTCTTCTTCATAGTTGCTATCACTAAATGTCACAACATCATTCATTGCTAGAATTTCCTCTGCTACATCTTGCATATCCTCGTCCTATGGTAGTGGAAATTGAAGTATTTCGATGGCGATGCACCCCAGTGCGCTCTTCTTCTCCCAAGCTCCACGACGATATCCTCAGAGTAAAAACCCGAGCTCCTAAGGCTCAAAGCTCCTCTGCACTTTCACAGTCTAATACTGTAAAGTAAACACTATCTGTCAGGTGCAAGCGAATGGTAGACCTAGCCATTTCATCTAACTCATCCCAATCATCTTCATCCATGTCAGCAGGCTTCTTTGAAATTCCATTAACTGGCTTCCATTGCCTCCTTTGAATCAACACATCTTTAATCTAATTCTCCATAGAGCAAAGTTTGTGCCATCAAATTTTCAGATCTCAAAATGGTCTTTGCCTGTAAGTTATAACTCCTCCTCAGAACATTAGCACTAGACCCTGATCCACAGGATGTGCCTGAGACCTCTGATGTCATGTGGTAGAGAACTGAATAGAATGATAATTGAGCCAAAAGAGTCTTAACACCAATGAAAAATTGTATCAAGGAGTAAATCGACCACTATATATTTGATAAAACCAAAAATCTATAAAAAAATTTCCAGAGTATCCTCTGCAAAATGAGCATATGACCAGTGTCAAAATATCATAAAACTGCAAGTACTAACGTGTCTACCTGCATAGCGAATCATGTACTCCACTGCATATAATCAATTACCCAATAGAAGCCAACTAGGTTTATCAAGCACCTATGAACAACTATCATACATCTCCTATGGCGAGGCTAGGTAAGTCTTTCACTAGCATCACCGAAGAGACCCCGACATCTGGGTGTCTCCCAGTTAAGAAAACCTCACCACGACCCTCTTTATCAAATGTCAAAGGCTTTATGCAAAAAATGTAATTGCTATATCAATGACCACATGGACGTACATAAGCAGTATCCACAAAAGCGTACATGGTGTGTATGTGCTCAATATATACAGTAAAATGACAATAAAAGTATGAATGCACAGCCCAAAAACTAGCCAATAACACCTACAAGTGTCTATCAACTCTAACGTTTCGGGCTCAAAAAACATGCATAAATTTACAGTGGCTGCTCCCACCAAAACTGGAAACCTCTCGAGAAACCTGTAGTTTTACGAGGGTGGCTGAAAAAACACAGCCCCAAAGGTTGATATTTATTGTCGGAGAAGTACAAAGAACACTCTTCTTGATGTTCTTGGACCTGTGTGAAGAGAACTATGTGTGAAAGTACTCCAAAATGGCTCCAAAAGACACCCCAAAAATGCTTCAAAAATAGGCTTTGAAAGCAAAGAATGAAGCTTTGAGGGACCAAAACTTGTTCAAGATAATGTCAATCTTAGTCTTTCCCCTTCTTTAGACACCACAAGAGTGTAGCTTAGTGGCAAGAGATTGCCACGGTTAAGAGAGCTCTAGGGGGAACATTACTGGGATGGGTGAGCTCCCAGGAAGTATCGGGAACCTCTATATTCCTTGATTGTTGAGGTCCTCCCTCGCGTGTAGCCAACGATGACCTCTGTGACTCGTATGACAAGGTATGCCAAGGTCTATGCCTTGTTCGCCACCTTAGTCGTAAGCCTTGGGGGGGAGGGGGTGCTCGCTTCACTCGCGCAAAAGGAACAAAGGCATCGAACTGCTCTGATACCAGTAAAGTATTTCGATGGCGATGCACCGCAGTGCGCTCTCCTTCTTGCAAGCTCCACGATGATATCCTTGGGTTTCTTGGGGGCGGGGGGGTGCTCGGTTCGCTCGCACAAAAGGAACAAAGCTTTTGCATCGAACTGCTCTGATACCAGTGAAGTATTTCGATGGTGATGCACCACAGTGTGCTCTCCTTCTTGCAAGCTCCACAACGATATCCTCATAGTAGAAACCTGAGCTCCCAAGGCCGCACACGGTAGTCCGCACAGAGACTGAAAAATATGCAGAAAAACACAGTACACAGAGAGCACGAAGACAGACTTCTTAGGTCTTACAAATGCGATCAAATGTACAGTCTGTGACTGACCAGGCCACTATTGTTTTATTAAACAACATATATAAAGAAGTGTCTGGTGGCCATTTGGCCTTTCACATGGACACTAACGGTAACAGAAATCATCTTCTTTTAATAAGTCTAATAAAGTTATCCTTGAACTCAGGTTTTGCAATCGAAAACACTTGCTCAAGGGACATAGTAACTTGACTTTTTAGAAGTATATCATTAAGGATCTCTCTAGCATCATTCTTTTTCTCAAGCTTCGATATCATAATTGCTCGTGGAGCTCTCCTTCCTTTCTTTTTCCCTTTTTCCTCACCTTGCTTCTCTTCATCTTTTTGCTCATTTTTAATATTTTGATTTTGATTATTTTCATTTTTAGTTTTCCTCTTTTCATCTTTAGTTGGGGTATTTTGATTTTCCTATGAGTGAATATTTTCTTCTTATGGTTTCTTTCCTTCTCTAATTAATCTTCTTTTCTCTTCCTCGGACAAGTTTGTAGTATCTTCAAATTGTACCCCTTTTTCATTTTTCTTATCATTCTCTCTAGTTTGTCTTCTTGTCATTCTCCTATCTCCCTCTTCTATATCATCTTGCATGTCATCTCGTCTCCATTTCTCCTCAACATTGGCAATGTGAGAATATATAGAGGCTTCGTCAACCGGAGATTGCCATGCAGTTTTGCACATGATTTTGTCTCTAGCTCTCACCAG
The DNA here is from genome assembly GCA_020310875.1 of Ceratopteris richardii. NCBI lineage: Eukaryota > Viridiplantae > Streptophyta > Polypodiopsida > Polypodiales > Pteridaceae > Ceratopteris > Ceratopteris richardii. The sequence goes on along the minus strand of CM035416.1, from coordinate 20,001,665 downwards.
TGCCTCGATAGAATAAGGATTTTGGCTTGCAATAGAAAGAGTCCTATCATTTGATGGCTCTAATCTAGTAGCCGAGGTACTGGAAATTGTTAATGGCTAAAGGAAGTTGTGATCTAAAATCACACAATTTCCTATCAATCTCAACTACCAACTGATTTTCTTTCACACTCTTTAACTCATCACAGGCATACGTCACATGTTCTTGACTATCAAACCAAACACAACTTTTACTGCCAGTTCCTCTTTTATTAGTATTTCTCTGGAAACTTGGTTGAGCAATGAACTGAGTAGGTGGAATCAGCTGATAAACTGGCTGAGGAGGATTATATTGTGGCATAACAGGCTGTATGGGTGTAGTCATAGTTGCTTGACCCAAGCCACTATTGCTAGCTCTAGGCTCATGCACATTCATGGAATACACTTTATTGTTTAATTGAGCAATCTCTTTAGAAAGATTGTCGTTGTTTCATTTGGGTTATAGCCTCTATTTCACATTTCACTTTTTCCCAATCATAAGTCAAACCATACCTTTTGCTTGGCTCTTCTATTCTTTGCTCTACTTCAGCTCTATCCTCTAGACTCAATATCTTAAGGAAGTGAATAATTAGGTTAGGCTTCAATGCATTCCTATCTTCCTCAAGAAGCTAGGCAAATCGTCTCATGAACTCTCCTTGAAGATGAGTTAGAGACTCATTAGTCTTAAGAGAATTCACCCATCTCAAAAATCCTTCTCACAAAATCCTCAAGATCAAACATTTTGTGCAGTTCTTTCCTAAACTCCTCCCAAGGTTTACTAACATGTACTTGAATGCTTTCTAGTATGGATCCAGAGACCACGGCCAAAGTACTTTACTAGTATGTCGTTAGGTAACCCCTGGATTTGCACTTGCTCTTCAAATGCATCAAGGTACTCAGTAATATTTAACCCAGTAAATTTACCCTTTTCTCTCAAGATTGCTTGTACAGTTTGTGTTCCTTGTTTCTCTATCATCATATTCTTAAACATTTCCTCCATCTTGCGTCCTTGATAGCACCTAGAATGGAGTAGTAAGTCTCTAATAGCAGGCTCTAATAACTCTCTAAGTTGTCTAAACCTATCCCTAGATGATAAAGCTAGGAATATTGACTTTACTAAAACCTAGGCTTTTCTAATTAGATTTTGATTTTGTTTTAACTTTAGCTTTTACTTTGACTTCAAAATTATAATTACTCTAGTCTAAATTAAGATTGTGTTTTTATATGTTTCTTGCTACCCTTTGAGTTTCTTAACCCCAAAGTTTACGTTAATGGAAATTGAATTTTTATATAATTTTATATAAACTTTCTTAATTTGTTTTTAAATTTTTGTGTAATACTAAAAACTAGAAAAGAACAAGAAATAAGAGTAATTAACTAAATGAAGAAAGTAAAACTAACTTCGTAGAACAACAAACTTTTTGTGCAGTAATAAAGTAACTTCTAATGCAATTTTGAAGCTTTCCTTTGTTTTTCGAAAAAACTTATGATCTAACATGCAGTTGCTATCATTCCTACTGCAATGCTAAAAAAAATCTTTTTATATTGATTTAATAAATTGAAAATGCAAGAGAAATGACTCTTGCCTAATGCAATATGACATGAAACAATCCTTTTTGTTTATAAAGGCAAGTGATATATGTTAACTCTTGGTGCAAATGAAAATGAACCTCTTTCCTAATGTAATGTGAAATGAAAACAATCCTTTTGCGAAAGAAAATTATGTATATAAACTTTCTATGCAAATGTAATTGAACCTTAATAATTGTTACCTTTAGGTTTGTTGTAGAAGAAGTTTAATCTTCTAAAAGTATGAACTAAATACAAACTTTCCTTATTGTCGATGCGAGGGGAAAGAAGTGTTGAGGCTCCTCCATCTTGATTGCCCCTCTTCTCGTGGAGGCGCTCAGTTCCCTAGGGAATAACCCTCAACAACCAGGGAAAAGAGAACTGTGCTCGCAAAGTCTCCACTTGTCGTTGCTGCTCCTCTCTCCAATTTCTTGCAAACAAGAAGAATATAAAGGTTAAATTTTTTTTAATTAATGCTAAAAACACACTTAAGAATCCTAAGCTCACTAGCATCACGTTTCACATCCGGTTCACCAAATTTGTTGGGGGGTTGTGAATGAAGACAAACGCAGATCAGAACTCACTTGCGACAGCCTCACTATGTGACTACACGCAGGGTGTTTCGTAGTGTACTCTAGGATGTATGATGTGTTTCAGTATGTGGGAAGTGATTAACTATGGTTTAACAAAATATTTAAGATCAGCCTATGAATCTATTGTCCGTAAGGTTGCGTAGCTCTATACCTAGAAAGATCATATTTGTACGAATGCTAGACTAATGTTTCATTAGTTATACAATCTTTAATAAATTCGTCCACTTCGTGTTCTAAATTAGCTACGCTTTCAGTCTGCTTAGATTGGTTATTACGTTTTATAGGTGGAGGCAACAGATTCTCACTATTCTCATATTCAATTGATGCAATTGAAAACAAAGCTAGAAACCTAGATAAACAATAATCATATGATGGGGAGATTAAATATACATTAGCAATACGATCCTTAATAATTTCCTCTATTTCTATTTCTTCATTAGTTTCATTCTCTTTAGATTGAGTGATAGTATTTTCAACATGTAGAGGTAATAAAGTTTCTAAAATAAAATATGTAGGTATGTTATTTTCTTTGGTAGATTCATTTGAAGACACATTGCTTGTATATATCAGAATTAAAGAGTAATGTAAAGTTTCAATTGATAAATGAACTTTGCTAAAGACCTTTTAAGTAGTAATATTGCTATGCTGCTTCAGAACTAAAACAAATCCTATACGAATACTTTGATGAAAATCCTATACAAATACTTTGATGAAAATCCTATACAAATACTTTGTTGAAAAAGTCTAATACAAGATTTAAGTTTAGAATGTGATTTAGAAAAGGTAGGAGAAGAAGCATATAAGTAGCTCCAATCTTCTGGTCAAAAGCTCGTAAGTATCATCAATTTGTCAATTCTCGTCAATCTTCATCAATGTTCGTGTAAAAGCAACATTAGGAAAATATCATACTAGTATTACATATATATACACATACATACAGATTCATACGCGCATTAAATTAAATATAGTACTTATTAGTTAATTATTTACTACTTATGCCTATATATATTTATTATATATTAAATCAACCATTATGATGAATTATAAGAGTTTACTAGTTACATAGATTAAAATTAACTATTATATGGATTAAACTATATATTAAAATATTATCTCTTATATTTGACACACACACACACATATATATATATATATATATATATATATATATATATATATATATATATATATATATATATCATACATATGCATATATATTTATATTATATTAAGGTTAAAACTTATAAACATACACATTCATAGCACACATTCACAGGGTATGAAATCATATATTATTACGTATCCATATATTTTAATAGATATATGATGATTCCATTAGGGTTAAAACACACATATCCCTTCATAAACATAAACTATAAGATACATTGATCCCATGCTTATACATATGATCATATGTATAATTGCTCACATTTTCATATCCACACATAGACTTGCATTGGCACACACCTTCACATGCAATTATACATGCATAAGCATAAGCATACAGACCCATAAAAATTACAATACATTCTTTCCTATGCGTCCTACACCAATGCACATGCATACATATGGCACATACCCATGCACACACACACATAAGCATGGTAAAATAGATGTAATCATAAAGCTTGCTTGTATTCAACTACAAAAGACTTCATAAACATAAGGAATTTGGATGATAGATCTTTAGATCACTCAAGATTTTCAGAGTTTTCACATCACCTATCTTCTCAACTAGATGCCTTGTGTCATCTCCTGTTTCAACTTCATGTCTATTCTTTCGGTCTTCCAAATTTGAGAGTAGATCCACATTGTCTATCACATGATTTGAGCATCTTGAATCTATATAAAACACATACCCATTTTTCTTGCCTTCCTTCATAGTCATGTTCATGAGAAGAAGTGAATGTTCTTGAGCTTGATCATCTATATAGTTGTTGTAGTCTCTCCTTCCTTTCTATCTAGCTTGGTAGTTTTTGTTATATGAGTTACTCTTGTATCCATATGAATTGTTGAATCTTCCTCTTGAGTTTCCATAGCCTCTTCTGTTGTATCCTTTTCCTCTTTGGTTCCTTGGTTTCTTGAAACAATTCTCTTTAATGTGATTGGTTAGACTACATATAGCATAGGGTGATGAGCTTTGAGCTCTCCCCTTGTCTTGTCTACATCCTCTCCCTCTTCCTCTTGAGCCTCTACCTCTACCTACAAAGTTGGCTTGAGAGGTGCATCCTTCATCATCAAAATTCTTACCTTTTCCTTTTTCATCCTTGTGTTTATTTTATTTGTATAGAGAGCAAAAGATTGATTACCTTTTTGGTTGACTCCATTCTTGATAAGCTTTACTCCATGTGTGTGTTGAAGTCAGGAACTTGCATGTCCATGTAAAGATCCATAACTATGGTGAAGGTTTTCCATTTTTCTTCTTGATCCCATTGATGAATTTCCTTATTATTTTTTATGTTGTAAACTCCATCCATAGTTTATTCTTCCAGGCCTTGGTACTTGATGAGAAGAATGCTTCCAGAGAATTCCATGTCTCTTCTTATGTCTTGCAATTCCTAGTGTGAGGGAGTAAAAAACGAGAGATAGAGTTCAAAAGGTGTGACCTTGCCAAAGCATCCTTTGAGCACCATGCATTTAACCTTTCTTTCTCCTCTTCTGGCCCTTACTTCTGGGTACTGGCATTATCTCATCTCCAAATATGTAACCAAATAAATTCTTCCTTGTAGATAGGCTTCCATCTTGAGTGACCATGCTGAGTAATTACCTTGTCCAATTTTTCAATAGATGAGGGGAATCCATCACCCATGATGCTTAGATTCTAGCTTTGCTCTGATACCATTATGAAGAGGTGATGGATATAGATAGAGATGAGTGAGTCTTGGCAAATACCTACTCAACACTAGCCAAGATAGCTTTTGGAATATCTAATATACTTGCTTATCTTCCAAAGTATGCATAAAGAAGTGATAACTCCTTTGTACCATCACTCTCAAATGACTGCATCAAAACATATGAGTTTGCACTTTTAGGACTTGGAAAAAAACTTATATTTTGGGAAGTAATGCTCACAATAAAGTGCTCAGAGCTCATAGCCTGGTATGAATTGACCAGAAAAATTTTGCACATATTCAATTAGAGTTTCTAGCTAGTTAAAGCAATTTATTTGATGAATTTAGCCACACTATATATAGAGAAATAAGTTCAACAATTATGGGGGTTCTCCCTAACTTTTGGCCAAAATGAATATTTGGAATGTATATTTGCAATTTGAAGCCCTTGAGAGGTAGCTGGTAGTGTGATGCCTCCTCTAGAAACACTAATTTGTGAATTCCTCTATTTCCAAGTGTTGCACACTTGATTTGAATTCACAACCCCATAAAATAGAGGATAATGATTAGGAACATGCAAAAAAACTCAAGAAAAACATGATTTCTTTGGGGAATCACGATGTTTGAGGGCAATCATGATGCTCGAAATGCAAGGAGAAATTGTAATGGCATTCAGATCATGATTCCCTTGGGCAATCATGATGTCTAATCATGATCACAATGTTTCAATCCCAATTTCTATGGGCAATCATGATGGCCTTACTGTTACCGTTAGTGCCCATGTGAAAGGCCAAATGGCCACCAGACACTTCTTTGTATATGTTCTTTAATAAAACATATAGTGGTCTGGTGAGCCACAAACCGTAAGTTTGACCGCATTTGTAACACCTAAGAAGTCTATGTTCATGCTCCCTATGTACTGTGTTTTTCTCCATATTCTACAACCTCTGTGCACAGTACCATGTGAGGCACTTGGAGCTCGGTTTTCTACTCTGATCACATCACCATCGAGCTCTCGAGAAGGAGAGTACACTGTGGTGCATCAGCATTGAAATACTTCATTATTGTTAGAGCATTTCGATGGAAAAGATTTGTTCCTTTTGTGCAAGCGAAGTGAGCACCCGCCCGCCTACCAAAGGCTTACGACTAAGGTGGAAACCAAGGCATAGACCTTGGCATACCTTGTCATCTGAGTCACCAAAGTCACCATTGGCTGCTGCGAGGGAGGACCTCAACGTCAAGGAAGATAGAGGTTCCCGGTACTTCCCGAAGGTCACCCATCCCAATATTGTTCCCCGAAGCTCCTTAACCCTGGCAATCTCTTGCCACTAAGTTACACTCTGGTGGTGTCTGAAGAAGGGGAAAGACTAAGGTTAACATCACCTTGAACATGTTTTGATCCCTCAAAGCTTCATTCTTTGCTTTCAAAGCCTATTTTTGAAGCATTTTTGGGGTGATTTTTGGAGCCATTTTGGAGTACTTTCCTTCATAGGCCTTTTCACATAGTTTCAAGAACATCAAGAAGAGTGTTCTTTGTACTTCTCAAAAAATAAATATTCACCTTTGGGGCCGTGTTTTCAGCCACACTCATAAAACTATAGGTTTCTCGAAAGGTTTTCAATTGTGGTGGGAGAAGCCACTGCAAATTTATGCAAGTTTTTTTAACCTAAACAACAGAGTTGATAGACATTTGTAGGTGTTGTTGGCTAGTTTTTGGGTTGTGCATTCATCCTTTCAGTGTCATTTTATTATATATATTGAGAACATATACACTATGTATGCTTCTGTGGATAGTGCTTATGTACGTCCATGTGGTCATTGATATAGCGGTTACGTTTTTTGCATTAAGCCTTTTACGTTTGATAAAGAGGGTCATGGTTAGGTTTTCTCAACTGGGAGGCACCCGGATGCCGGGGTCTCTTCGGTGATGTAGGTGAAAGACTTACCCAGCCTCGCCATAGGAGATGTATGATAGTTGTTCATAGGTGCTCGATAAGCCTAGTTGGCTTCTTTTGGGTAACTGATTATATACAATGGAGTCAGTGATTCACTATGCAGGTAAACATGTTTGTACTTGCAATTTTATGAGATTTTGACACTAGTCATATGCTCATTTTGCAGAGGATACTCTAGCAAATTTTTTCTAGATTTTTTGGTTTTGTCAGCTATACAGTGGTCGATTTACTCCTCGATACACTTATCAGTGTCAACACATTTATTCTCACATAATCCTTCTGGATGGTCATTATTGTTCAGTAATTCATTTTTTTGGGAAGATTGCTAAATTCTCTCCCAGAATTTGACACTTGGTCATCCTTCTTTGAGCCCTAGAGGTGTTTGGACTCTTTTAGCTCCATTATCATTCTATTCAGTTGTCTAGCATCATGGCATCAGAGGTCTCAAGCACATCTGGTGGATCAGGGTCAAATCTTGGAGCGCAACACAATACAAAATGTATTACCAAGAGAACATAGAAAGACAAGTTACCCATTAGGGCTGGCTATAGATGTATATACAAGCCGAGGGAAAAAATCTCCTAAAGAGGGAAAAAAGTGCCCCGACAGTCTTAAGTGTGTTCACACACATTGCTACCAAAATATATCAACAATCTCATCTTACCATAGAGACACACCTCCGAGTTTAGACATACATGATATATTTGACTTTTTCAAATATTTGTCCAAGTTCTAGAACATGGACTTGTCTCTTTTCTAGATATGCACATAGATCGTCAATACACCCTTTCTCTTTTACATGAATTCTTAAAGCACATGGCACATGAGTCATCAAAAATGGTTAGGGCGTTTGTAAGCCCAAAGGCGTCACTTTAAATGTATAGATGCTACCTAATTATAGCTCGAAAATCCCTCAAGAAAGTTATACACTTCTATGTCTAGCACCCTTTCCAAAAGCTGGTGTGTAATTGATAAAAGATAACTATCAAGGATAATTTCTCCATTAAATCAATGTAGATTCTCAACTTCCCATTTCTACTGGGCACTCTCAAGATGGGAGATACCCACTCTATGCGCTCATTCTCATAGAGGAATGTTGCATCTAGTGATTTATCGATTTCCTCTTTGATCTTCATTGAGCAAGTATCATTGTACATATATAGGGTGTGTTCAGATAGGGTGGTAGTGTTTTCTTGGTTTAATTGGGGTTCCGTTGTATGTCATTCATATAGAGCGGTGGTACTATCTCAAAAGCAAAGTTTACCTGTGATATTATTCATTGAATAACATGAATAACCAATTAGAATCGCTTGTCAGAACAGCACATAGTTGTTCCGAGGGGGGAAGCCCGTCTCAATCAGTGGTGGAGCCAGAACACCCTTCCCTTTTTTTCTTCAAATGAAGTGCTGCCATTTGTATAGCGCCCTTGTGCCATCGGGCTGTGTGAACCCAGCCATAGCCTTCGTTTGCATGCTTCTGCAATCCTCGAACTTCAACAATTTTTGCACTTCTCGGTTTTGAATATTACACTTATGGGTTTTGAAATCCTTTCTCTCATTGTAAAAATCACACATTGAGGTTTCAACTTTTATTTTTCAATGTATATGCTCATGAAGAAGACAATGCATTCTTTCATCGCATTCAAAAAGATAACTTGCACGATACTAAAAATCACACCCATTACATCTCAAAGTTTTCTCTTTTCCTTTTGTCAATGAATTGAAAAAAATTGCACTAATGATTTTCTCATTACCGAGATTCCATGTACAAACATTTAACATGTTTTATCTCTCCAAGCTTTTATTCTTATCCCCGCTTCAATGTCACAACCTCAAAGTCTCAATGTAAAGCACAAAGCACGTTCTTACTTTTTGTATTCCAAATTCGCATATGTAGAGATTATAAACTTGTGCTCATGTATTTCCTCTTTTCTTTCATAAAACTAAGGTAAAATCACACTTGTGCTTTTCCACGTTTACAAATGTAACATTCCAGTGAATTCCCAATCTTCACTTATACAATATTGTGTGTACATTATTTTTCCCAGGTTTTGTAACATCCACAAAAATACCACTCCAATTGTTTGAGCACTCTCCCAAAACTATCAAAACCCAAGTCTTTTAAAATTGCCTGTCCAGTTCTACACTCTGTAGATGGATGTACCAATCGGCCCAGAAAAAGATGCAATGCCCCTTTTTCTTCATACTTCTGATTCACATGGTTTCACCCATTTTCTCAAATATGTTAATGGACCTTTATCATCCTACGAACTTCAATTGCCTCTTGGAAAACCATTGATGTCTTAGCTCGTTGTGAGAATTCAATTCCCTTTGACACCCGATATCTTTCGCAATTATTTGCTTCCTCATATATCTCATCTAAAAACAGTGAAACTGAAAATTTTGTTACTGAATCTCCCGTGATTAACCACTAATCACAAAAAGGTTTAATGCACAAGCCCATTTTCTCATCTCACATAAGAAAGGTTCCTTGCATGGTTCACAAAATATTGCCAAGATTAGGATGATTTCCCTACGACAATTGCATCGGGCTTTACCTTGTTGATTCAACTGCACAAAACCCTATCAAGTTTAGTTACCAACCACCATACAAACATTCAGGAGCATCACCTGCATATGCCTAGGAGCAACCTATGCAACTCTTAACAATCACCCAGCAACACCTCTTAAAGCCTATGCAGTGCCACTCACAGCTTATGTAGAACCACCCTTCTCCTGACAACTCTGCTTTGCCTGCTTGCTGATTGCTATTGCCTTGCTCAGATACAATTCTTCGCCCTACTTTGTTCGTTGCTCTACACACTCTTACACCCAAAGTACAATTCCAATGTTTCCTTTTTTCTCTTTCTTTTTTATATTAATCTTTCGTTATGTAGGCTCACTCCACTTCAACAAAAACCAAACAAGTAGTTTTACTTATCCTAATCTCCGACTCTCATTTGATCTCTAACTAAATCTCCTCATCACCCTTGCCTTATAAACCCACCATTGCCATTTTCTACTCCGCAAATCCATGATCAATACTTCATAAAACACTCAGACTTTAGTTATAAACATGTCAAATCTCTAAAAACACTCAAAGAAGAACGTTGTTATTGATCTCAAAAACTGACTTACAAGGTTCAACAAAATGAGGAAGATGGAATTTTTTATAGTAGTCCCTCTCTTGTACCACTTTTGTACATAGGTAAATGTTGGTAAGATGTATAAGAGCTATATTAAAAAGGCACTTCTTGGGTTTTCTTGACATTGAACTAACCGAAATTACATCCATGGGTTTTGCTCGAAGAAGATAAGCTATCACCGCATTCCTCTAAAAGGGTTCAATTCACTTGAGCCTGCAGGAATCTTGTCACATGTGCTAACAACTCCTCTTATCCTATAGTGGGAGGTGGTTAGATCATTCTGAATACTGTTTATGGTAGTTCTTTCACATTGTCAAATGCTTTGTTTGTGCCAAGGATCAAGAAAAATTTGCTATCAGTTTCAACATTAGCTAAGATCGGCTTAGTTGTCAAATTTCTTGATGACATATGTACAATTCATTATCTGTCAAATGGCGATGTTATTATTGCTTTTGAAATTCTATATCATGGGTTGTATAAGCTCATAGGCTATGCAAAATTTGTGAATGATTTAGCATGTGCAATACAAAATTCTCAGGCTATCTCATATGCAAAGCTATGGCATGCACGTTTTGGTTATCTAGATTATGCTAGTTTGCTACGCTTGCATAAATCTAAAATGGTGTCCTCTCTACCCAAACTCGAGGCACTATGTGAAATGACCATGAAGGCTATATTTTGGGCAAAATGTAGCATTCTTCCTTCCCTAAAGATGGTTCAGTTCGAGCTGCTCATAAATTGTAGCTTGTTCATAGTGATGTCTGTGGTCCTATGCGGACATCTTCTTTTGGAAACTACCTTTACTTCATGACTTTTATTGATGATTCTTCCAAGCATGCATGGGGTGTATCCATTGAAAGTAAAGGCCAAAGTGTTTATGTGCTTCAAATAGTTTCTCATTATGGCTGAAAATATGTCAACATGTAAATTGGGCACCCTCTATTTGGATTGAGGGGAGGAATACCTGTCTTCTGATTTTAATGTATTTCTAGTTTAACACGGGATAAAGCATCAATGTATAGTTTTGTATACAACTCAACATAATGGAGTTGCTGAAAGAAACAACATGTCTCTCATGGAAATGGTGAGCTGTATGGTCAAAGGTTAGGCTTTAGCACATAGCTTCTGCCTTGAGGTTATGATGTGTGTAGCATATGTCCTTAACGGGTGTCCCACCAAAGCACTGCAATCTATCACTCCATATGAGGCTTGGCATGGTTACGAGCCATCTATTGCTCATGTACGTGTCTTTGGTTGTTTGGCATATGCATTAATGCCTAAACAACGACAAAAAAAATTGGATGAAAAGCAATGAAATAAATTTTTGTTGGGTACAATTCTGAAAGCAAAGGCTATCATCTATATCATCCACAAACTAAATGCATTTTGGTTAGTCGTGATGTTGTTTTTGTGGAAGATGCAATTTAGCCATTACTTTCATGTAGTAAGGAGACATCACTTAGCTCCAGTATGATAGCTTGCTTCCTCTTTTTATAGGTGGACACTCAAGTGCTACTCAAAGTGAGGCAATTTCTCAGCCTTTACAGGTTTCACATGATGATGTAAATCATTCCATTCCTAATGCAGATTTACACGACACACTTGTTGATGAGAGGGTTAATATAGAGGAGGCAAAAATTATGCCAAAATGGTTGGAGCACACTTTGAGAGATAGTAAATTAAATACACCACTATCATATGGTACTCGTTCAGCCTCTTGTCGTGCTTCTTTTTCATCAAATTGCTATGCAATGGATGCCTCTAGTCTTTGTGATGGGAATGAGCGTATTTCTTTTGATGAAAACACAAAACTTTGAAAATTGGTTGGCTTCTATGCAATCCAAATATGATGCTATTATGAAGAATGGTACTGGATCTTTATGTGATTTTTCTCTGGGTAAAAAGCCCATTGGCACTAAATGGGTATACAAGCTGAAATGTAAGTCTGATGAAATAGTTGATAGGTATAAGGCTAGGCTTGTTCCAAAAGGTTATGCTCACAAGAGAGGCATTGATTTTGATGAGATCTTTGCACCCACTTGCCGAATGACCACCATTCATAGCATATGTGCACTTGCAAGTCATCATGGTTGGAATGTACACCAGTTGGACAATAAAACTGCATTTATGAATGGTGACATACATGAAGAAGTGTACGTATTTTAGAGATGTGGTTTTGTGCAAAAAGGGCATGAAAACAAAGTGCGCACGTTGAAAAAGGCATTCTATGGTTTGAAGCAAGCACCGTGTGCTTGGTATGAAAAGATACATGCCTACTTGATTGCACATGGTTTTGAGAATAGCCTAACTGAGAGCACCTTATATGTTAAGCGTGCAGATGATGTACTTCTGATCATTGTTGTGTATGTTGATGACATGCTATTTAAGGCTGATTTGCACGCCTCTTTTGAGATGTCAAATTTGAGACATTTGCATTGTTATTTGGGCATTCAATTTATGGACCGAGGAATAACTTTGTGCCGAACAAAGTATATTGACACATTATTGCAACACTTTGGACTTCAAGATTGCAAAACTATTGCCACTCCTATGGAAATAATTTTACGGCTGAGTCTTCATGATGTTGGAGATGCATTTGATGTTGTTCTCTATCAGCAGGCTATTATGTGCTTGATTTACTTATGCATAACTCGACCTGATATTCAGTTTGCTATCTCCCAAATGAGCAGGTTTATGCATCGCCTAGGTGTCAAGCATTGGTAGGCGATTAAGTGTATCTTTTGCTACTTGAGTGGTACCTGGCTATTTGTTTTGTTTTATCCCAATGGGGATCATTATTGCCAGACTTACATGCTTTTTTTGACTCCAACTTGGCTAGTTGCTATGACACTCATGTGTCCACTAGTTGTTTTTGCTTCATGCTTGGTAGCTCATGCATATCTTGGTTGAGTAAGAAGGAGCTTACTATGGTCACTTCTAGTTGTGGGGCTGAGTATAGGGTAGCTTTCACAACGATTATTGAATGTGTGTGGCTCAAATGCCTTTTGGTTGATTTGGGTGATGGTGGGTCTTCTACCACCATCATCTTCACTGACAGTTAGAGCACATTGGCAGTTGCAAGGAACCATGTGTTCCATGCTTGCACAAAGCACATTGAGGTGAATTATCATTATGTTAGAAAGAGGTTCTCTGCTGGAGAGATTGATCTGGCATATGTTCCCCATAGAGGATAACAATGTGGACCTTTTCACAAAGGCTCTGCATATGGAGAATTTTGAAGCTTTTTGCAAAGCTTTGGGCTTACTTCCTTTTATGGATTGATCTCTATCCACATAGCTTGTCACTTCTTTATACATGAGTGCTAGATGTTTGTCCACTGCATCACTCCGAGGGAGGATTTGTTGATATATTTCGGTAGTGATGTGCAAAAACACACTTAGGACTGCCAAGCCGCTTTTTTCCCTCTTTAGGAGGTTTTTCCCCCAGCATGTATATACACTTATAACCCTAACATGTCACTTATTCTTGTACATTGACTTGGTAATTCATTCAGTGTTGTTATCCAAGCTTCTTCTTCTTCCTTGTGATCCAAGCTTCATCTTCTTCCTTGTGATCGAAGCTTCATCTTCTTCCTTGTGATGTTCGTGTGCTTCTGCATACATCTAACTACAACAGAAGAGCACTCAAAAGTTTGGTATTTGTTGTGTTGTGATCCAAGCTTTTTCTTCTTCGTTGTGATATTCGTGTGCTTGCGCATCCATCAAACTCCAACAGAAAAGTACTCGGTTTTCTCATAAAACTAAGTTCGGTATTTGAGGTAGTTTTTCTCCATGTCTTCTCGGTAGATCCGTGTCTTTCCTTAACTTACACCTTTCTCATTTTCATTTGCATTATGTATGTGTGCATTATGCAATGTATGTATCCATTATGCATGTACAATATGTACGAATGATTTTGCATTGTGCATGCATGTATGTATGCATTTGCAACATATACGTATTGTCTATGTGTGCATTTGCATTATATAATTATGAATATTCAATGATGCATTATGTATTTTGAAGTATTTGTGCGTTTGCATTTTGAATTGCATTAGCATTATGATTGTAAACATGCATGTATGGATCTGCATTATGTATGCATCACGTACGTTTGCGTTTGTCAAGTTGCCATTATGCGGAAAATAAAATAAATAAAATATAATAATTTCAATAACTCCACAAATGATAGCATTGCATCAAGTATATACATTATCTATACTTTATGTGTTTTCGTTTATATGTATGCGTTGTGTATGCACCTATGGTTTATGCATTATGATTATGTGTGCATTATCAATTAATGGTTTAGCATTATCAACGCATGTATGTATGAAGATCTTCTTTGTTTATGATGATAAAAATGATTAAGCATTGTGCAAGGATTGGTAAGAAACCCTTCCATTACCTGTGTGGAAATATCATACCTTCTATGGAGAAAAAAAAAATCACAAACAATTGAAGCTATGCCTAACCAAGATATAGTATCCATTGGACTTACAAGCCTTGCAACTAGTGCTATGAGTTTGGGAATAGGGGATACTTTTGGATGTTCAAATAGCAAAACTTGTGGCACTATGCATGATCTTTGTAAAGCAAATATAACATATAATCTTATAAGATATATACGTTAGATGGCATTTAGCCTCTTGATTAATGTTGTGTGCAATAGATGGCTCTCACATCCCTTCATTGCCCCACATAACAATCAGGTTGTTTGAGTATTATCATGTATGTTTTAAGATTCATGTTATTAGTGTAATATATCAATGTATGTTTGATACTTATGTAGTACTTACATTAATATTGGCTGTTTGTATAATTGAATATTGTTATTAATTTGATAGTCATTATTTTTGTACATATTGAAGTTAGATATAATGCATAAGTATATTTTCCACCATTTCAAATGTTTACATAAAAATATGGAAGAAAAATTATCTTTGTAGTGTTTCGCACTCCATGTAGTGCTTCACACTTGTGAGAGAACACGTAGATGTATGACATATGAATCTTAACATGGTCTCACTTGAAACAATACATTTTGGAATGCTTGCTCTGTGGTTTGGTGTGTGAACTCAGAGTTGATAAAGGAAGCGGAGGTCCAAAGTCATGTGACAAAATCTCGATGATCCCGAATGGCACTGTCACTATATCCTCGCTATCCACTGTTCACTGAATGCTTGTCCACATGTTTTTGGAAAAGCGGCAAACCTAATGGATTACGTTCCAATCCACACTCAGACATCCTCCACGTCACTGCGTGACTTCCCGCACATAGAAGCTCATTACTGTACTCTTGGGAGCGACATCTCTTCTCGTCCATAACCAGATTCCGCGCTGTTCAACTTCCATGGCAGCCTTCTCAGTTGTCCAGCAAAATGTCTGCATTCCTTCTGCTTCCATTGCCACTCCCACCGGAAAGAGGACAGTGAGCAAGAGCTTCTCCGGTCTCCGAGGTCTACCCTCCCTCAAAGCTCCCAGCCTCCAAAGTAAAGTGAACAGAGGGAGGGCTCGTCTTGTATGTGCCGTAGGAGATGTCTCTCCCGAGGGAACCACCTATCTTATAGCTGGTGCGATTGCTGTCGCGCTTCTTGGCACTGCCTATCCTCTACTCTTTTCCCGAAAGGACCTGTAAGATACCAGATCTCACATGATTCCCTAATCGTGTGCGTACGCGGCAGTGATTTTGGGCTGCATGTGATAGTGCTTCTTCTCGCAGGGCTCAATGTAATCTTGTGTACGACTCTGTGTGTGTGTATAGAGAGAGAGAGAGAGAGAGAGAGAGAGAGAGAGGGAGAGAGAGTTTTGATACAGGTGTCCTCAGTGTGATGGTGCTGGATTTGTAAGAAAGACAGGCTCTGCGTTGTCGGCGAATGCAGCTCGCAAGGATCAAGTTCAGATAGTCTGTCCAACGTGCAAGGGACTTGGAAAACTTGGTACACTTCTATTTCCTTCGCTTTCTAGCATTATTTATGGATAACGTCTAGGTTGGACGTCAGAGTTAGGTACTACATTTTCTGATTCCTTAGTGTTGTTATTACGAGCCTTTAGTGAATGTGTTGTGCATGTTTATCCACAAACAATCTATTTCAGGGAAAGATAAGGATTCATAACTGGCCTACCCATTTGATGTCATTCCACTACTTCCCATAGAGTATTGTTTAGGAATAAGAGTTTTGAAACAATGGATTCATAGTGGATATAAGACTCTGTTAGTTCCTGTTTTTAGGCTTGGAAAGTTATGTGTGATGATCAGAAGTCCCTAATTTTGTTGCGTATTCTCACAAAATGTGTATTTCGTGTGCCCTTCAAAACTCCTCAACATGGATCTGCCTCACTGGTTATGGTGTGCAATTTGAATGTCTCTAGGATTTGCTTGTAAATTTGGTTTTTGATCATTCCCGTTGCATCCATATGAGTTTATGGGAGCATCAACACGTATACATAAGTACAACTTATGGCTTAAACTTCTACATGCATCATATGACTGTGTAGAATCACACGACTATTAGATATAATGAGAATCCCTTATGTCACAGGACAGAGTGATTGCATTTGTGCTGAGTGGAGTTAGGTTATTGGATAATTATGTATAAATGACTCAGTCTAGAAGCCTAGCTGTCTGTATGCAGCACACAGGATATGATGGTAGTATGAAAGGTCCTATAGGATGTAGGACTGCATATGTGATGCACACATATAGAATTCTTTTAGGAGACTGTTTCTTGCATTGATTTGTTTTTCATTACCTTATCTGCTCTCTTGCAGGCCAAGTGGACAAATAAGGCACAAAAGCACTGCAGTTTGTTGGAAGGAATAATATCAGTCCCGTATCTCTGGCAGTGACAAGTTTTCCGTTTTTGTATTGGGATCAATGAGACTTTACAACTGTCATCCATTGTGTATATAGTAACTGTACAACCTTATGCTTGAATTGTCACGCTCAATGATGTGTAACAGTTTTATTGCCGATCTAATTGTGTATGAGTAGTGGCATACAATGATCAGGATTTGTATCTGATTATTGTATTTTTATTTTATGCACAACCTCCATACTAATTTCAAATATGAACATATAGCTCGGTAAATAATGAAGTGTACGTTATTAGTTTAGGTTGTTTCATTCTAGATGGTCATTTTCAGTTCTGACTTGTACTGTTTAGTAGGACGAATGCAGTGAGAACCACATGTACTCCATTGTATGTTCCAGAGAAATGTATATTGATGAATTTTTTATTCAGGCATGATTGCCACTCAGAATTTTCCACCAGATTAAAGTTCGGATAATGACGTGATGAAAATAATGCTTTGGTGAGCGTATTATGCAGCTCTGTTCCTCCTGCTAATTTTAACTTAATCACATGTACAGTGGAGGTTATATGTTTCCCCCCCAAGGGGAATGCGCAATGGGATATATAGTATCCTCTACTGAATTGGAATATAGAGCATGAAGGTCTGGTGCTAGTTTTTTTTTTAGTATAATGGTATCTATACTGAATTGGCTCACATAGCTTGAGCAGAACAAGTACAAACTCTTTTCATTAGTGGGTCGTAGAAGAAAATATTTTGCTGATCTACCACCTCTCTGTCTTCAGATAGAGGAATGGAATACACATTAGCTACCCTCCATCTGAATCGAATGGAAGATGCCTTGACATGAGAATGGAATTATTTATCATACATTATTTCAGAATTCCACACATGTAATTTTGTTGACCCTGGAACAAGTATGGGGTGAGGGGGTTTGAGACAGAATGAAAGTTTTGGGCACGACTCATGAGGTGGCATAAATGGCTGAAATGCGTCCAGCCCATGCGAAAAGGGAATTGTACATGTTAATATATAATTGGTTAAGTGGGTTTCTCCAGTATTACTACAACTCTTATCTGCATTTGCCCTATGATACAAAATGCCATTCACATCAGAATGTGAAAGATCCATCTCTAGTGGTGAATTAAATAGGTTATTACACATAAAGTCTGCAACATCCTTAATTAATTATTTATGTTAGTTGACCTATTTCATAAAAGCAGCCTGTAAATCTAAGTTTGCCACGTATGTATGTGGAAAGTGAAAAGGTAATAGATTAAAAGTTTATCAAACAAAAGTCTGCTTTACATTCCCTTGCCTTGTTTCATTATGTGAATGAAGTCTGGATTCTCTGGGGAGTGACACTTGCAGCTTTAGGAGCTTCGAGCAGTTAAATTCCCTTCTAAAGAGCATGGACCACAGTGTGGACTCTTGGTAGGGTCAAGGTTCGTAGACGCATGTTGAAAATGGAGAAGCCCTTTCAAGGGGGGTTTAAAGTTATCTTTCAATGAAGTATGGATGAATCATGTAATCTCTCCTATTTCTTTGGAATTCCATTAGGACTTTGTCATTTAGCTGTGCTAAGTGTGGTCCAGAGATTAATTTGGAAAGTTCAAATTCCACTTGTATGATAGGTTCTGCATTGCATTCCTTTCAAACGCCAATGTGCTGCACTTCGCAATGTCAATGTGCTTGTTGGAGTTTGAGGGCGACAATAGAAGCACGCGAATAGTGCAAAGAAGAAGAAGTTGGGAGCCCAACACACACTGCCTAATGTATTACCAAGTGAAGGTGCAAAGATAAGTAACCGCTTAGAGTTATAGGCGTATATACAAACCTAGGAAAAGAAACTCTCTAAAGAGGGAAAAAAGTGCTCGGTGGTCTTAAGTGTGTTGACACACATCACTATTGAAAGACATTATCAAATCCCCCACGAAAAGATATCAATCCACAAAAGGAAGTAAGCCCAAAGCTATGTGGAAAGCTTTAATTTTTTATCAATGCAGAGCATTTATTAAAAGATCATCAATGTTATCTATGAGTGCATCTATGTCAAATGGATCTCTCTAGTTTAGAAACTCTCCTTGACATAATGGTAATGCATCCCAACATGCTTTGTGTGAGCATGGTACACATGGTAATGCATCTCAATGTGCTTTGTGTGAGCATGGAACACAAAGTTCCTCGCCATTACCAGTGCACTTGGGTTGTCAATGAAGATGGTAATGGCATAAGATTGACAAATACCAAGATCAGGCAAAAAGTGTTTGAGCCAAACATACCCAACAGGCGTCATGAAAGCCTTCCTATATTAAGCCTCATAATTAGAAGTGGCCACAAGAAGTTGTTTCTTGCTCAACCAAGATATGCATGAGTTACCAAGTATGAAGCAAAAACTACTCATGAAAACTCAAGTGTCATAGCAATAAGTTTGATCAGAGTCGAAATGCATAAACTTGCTCATATGTGAGAAAGTAAATTGGATATTAGGCAATGTCATGCATAATTGTATGAAGCATCCAACAGCCTATTGATATAGAACATCAAATGCGTCTCTAGCATCATGAAGGCTCAAACGAAAACCTATTCCATAAGAGTGGCAATAGGTTTGCAATTTTAGGCCAAAACACAACAATACGTCTACATTTTGTTTGACACAAAACTATCCCACCATCAACTTGTTTAAACTTGTACAAATTGAAAGCCCAAATAATGGTGCAAATGCCTCAAATTTGACATCTCAAATGACGCATGCAAATCAACCTTAAAATCAGCAATATGCTTCTCATTAGGACCAATGAGAAGCATGTCATCAACATAGACAACAATAATCAAAAGCACATCATTTGCACACTTAACATATAAGGTGTTTTAAGTTGGATTGGTTTCAAAATCATGTGCAATTAAGTAGGCATGTATCTTTTCATATCAAGCACGTGGTGCATGCTTCAAACCATGTAATTCCTTTTTCAACTTGCACGCTTTGTTTTCATGCTTTTTTTTACAGAAAATCACGAGGCTGAAAAACATACACTTCTTCATGTATATTAAGGTCCAATTGATGTACATTCCAACCATGATCGTTTGAAAGTGCATAGATGCTATGAACGATAATTATTCGACATGTGGTTGCAAAGGTCTCATCAAAATCAATGTCTCTTTTTTGAGCATAATCTTTTGCAACAAACCTAGCCTTATACTTGTCCATTGTTCAATCAAGCTTACGCTTTAGCTTGTATACCCATTTAATGACAATGGCCTTTTTGTTTGGAGGTAAATCACATAAAGACTAAGTTCCACTTTTCGTAATAGCATCATATTTTGATTCCATAGCAGCCATTCAATTTTCTGAATTTTGTTTCATCAAAAGAAATAGGCTCGTTCACATTGTAAAGACTACAGGTAACCATTGCATTTCTATTTGGCTCAAAAGAAGCACTATGAGAGCATGGATAAGTACCATATTACAGAGGTGCAAATAATTTGCTATTTTGCAAAGTATGCTCCAGCCATTTGGGCATTGTTTTTGCCTCCTCTATTTCAACCCTCATCAACAAGTGCATCATGTAAATCTACATTAGAAAAGGAATGATTTGCATCATCATGTAGAATCTATAAAGGGTGAGATATTGCCTCCTTTGGACGAGCACTTAACTATCCATTTGTATAAAAGGGTGAGCAAAGTGTCATACACATCTTTGGAGCTAAATAGTCTCCTTAGTACATGAAAGTAATGGTTGAATTGCATCTTCCACAAAAATAACATCACAACTAACCAAAATGCATTTAGTATGTGGAAGATACGCAACAAAAATACATTCAATTGCTTTATCATCCAATTTTTTGCGTTGTTGTTTAGGCACTAATGCATATGCCACACAACCAAAGACATACATACGAGTAACAGATGGCTTGCGACCAGGCCAAGCCTCATACGGAGTGATAGATTGCTATGCTTTTGTGGGACACTTGTGAAGTGCATATGATGCACACATAACAACCTGAAGCAAGAAGCTATGTGGTAAAGCCTTACTTTTGACCATACACCTCTCCATCTCCATAAGTGACCTGTTCTTTCTTTCAACAACTTTAATTGATTGAGGTGTGTACAACACTGTCATATTCAACGAGAAATGCACTAAAACCAGATGACATGTATTCCCCTCGTGATCAAAATAGAGGGTGTGTTTTACATTTTGATAGACTTTCGATCAAAACTAGAAATTGTTTGAAGGATATGAACACTTCGGACTTTGCTTTCAATGGATTCACCCATGCATGCCTTGCAAAATCATTAATGAAAGTCACGGAAGTAAAGGTAGTTCTCAAAAGAAGATGTCTACATAAGACTACACACATCGCTATGCAGAAGCTTCAATTTTTGAGTAGGTCGAGCTCATAGTGGAAAGCAACGTTTTAGCAACGGGTTATCAACGAGGGCAACGTTTGGAGCTAGGCGTTGCGATAAAGTTATTTATTTTTCAAAAATTTTACATATACTTTTTAGGTATTTTGGGTTCTATGATATATAATAAGGTTGGATATGACTATATATACCATAAAATACTATATATATATATATATATATATGTATATATATATATATGTGTGTGTGTGTATGTATGTATGTATGTATGTGTTTACATGTATATATGTATGTATACACACATAGAGAGAAGCACTATGACAAATCATGAGTCATGGCATAAATTATAAGTGGCAAGTGATAAATTTGAAGTCACAAGCGCTATCACAATAGTAAATACCATAGTGGAAAGCAACATTGCCTATCATTTCCAAAATATTAATCTATTTCAAGATGATAAGGTCCTGAATCATATATAAATGAATCTCTTCTCTTCTAAAGCATTTTGTGTCTTCATTCTCCACATTATTTGAAGATTTGAATAAGGTTATAGATAATTTTTTATCCCTCCTAAGAGAAATGTATTTTTTGGATTTAAAAAAAATGAATGCAAAGCAACGCGTTGCGAACGTAGCAATGTTGCGAAGTTGCGGTGGTGAAGTTGCGGACCGTTCGCAACGCGTTGCGATGCAACTATGGTCGAGCTGAACCATCTACTAGGAAGGAGGAATCTGCATTTTTCCCAAACTAAAGCCGTCACAAACATGTTTACTTGGTTCCTGAAGTTTGGGCAGAGAGGACATCATTTCATATTTCTATAGGCGTAGCAAACTAGCAAAATTTAGATGACCTAAGCATGCATGCCAAAGTTTTGCATATGATATAGCTTGAGAATCTTGAACTTCTCATGGAGAATTACTCACAGATTTCGCATAAATTATAATCTATGAGCTTCTATAACCCACGACATAAAGTGTGAGGAGCAATAATGTCGCCATTTGATAGATCATGAATTGTGCATATGGCATCAATAAATTTCACAAGCAAGCGGATCTTGGCTAATTTTCAATTTAGTAACAGATTTATCTTGATCCCTAGCACAAACAAAGTATCTGACAATGTGAAAGAACTATTATCACTAGTAGTCAGAATGATCTCATGGTAGGATAAGAGGAGGTGTTGGATCGGTGACAATATTCCCTGTAGTGGCATGCTCAAGTGAACTCCAAAAACTGTGTTGCAAGGTAATATGTTTGGTTGCCTCACTATCAAAGTACCAAATATTTGAGTCTACCATAGACATGTATCGCTCGTGAGAAGATTGTTCATAATTGCAAACAATAGTAAACGTCCATTCTTCATTGTACAAGCTTAACAAACTCTGTTTTTCTATGTAGAGGCCTTTGCAACAACCATTCCAACCTCTTTTTCCTTTGCATAACCATTCCAACCTCTTTTTTCTTTGCCTCTTTTGCAATCATCTTGGATAACTCTTTATGACATGATCATTTCCTTTACAATATTTGTAGAATTGTTTCTTCTTTTCTGTATTCTTCTCATCTTTGTCTTCCTTTTTCGTGTTTGCAGAATTAGCTGATTTCTACTTACTACTAGATTAGCTCCATTTACCTTTGCACTTCTGATTAGTTAAGAAAGCTTGATCTGCTACATGCATAATGGACCTCTTCTATAAAGACTGACCTCTCTGCAACAAAACAGACATTAACTTCTCAAATGTTAAGCATCAATCGAAGAGGAGAACCCAAACTCTGATATGAATCTAGAAGATGATTAAGAAAGGTCTATACAAGTGAACTATCTGGTAAGACTTCATTAGCAAAAATCAATTGTTCCTTCAAATCTTTGATCTTTGTCAAAAAACTGTCCATAGAATCTCCTTCATTCATATGCTCACTCTCCAACATTTCTCGGAGGTAAGCAACACGAGCCTCATTTCTTGATTGGTATAAAGTGGTAAGTGTATCCCAAGCATTGTTTGTTGTTTTGCAAGAGCGAAGATAAGGGATAATGGCACGTTTGATAGACAAGGCTATCAATGCATGTGCTGGGCATATCTGCCATCCCAACGAAGTTACTTTGCAGTAGGTGGAGCCAAAACCGAAGCATGTTCAAGAACCTGAAGATCATCGTCTTCGATGCCATCTGCATCACCTTCAATAATTGTATTCTGAGGTCTAGTAGGTCCTTTCTCAACACCTTGCACAATATTCCATAGTTCTTTTGCGACTAGTGCATGATGCATCATATATGCCCATAAGGGGCAATTGGTAGCATCCAATTTATCCTCAACAACCAACATATGGAGTACATCATGCTTTTAGCCATGGCCACTGATTAAAAGGCCTTGATGTTGAGAAATGATTTGCTAAACTTGTAGCAGATTTTGAGATACTTGTACTGACGAACGAAAACCTCTATATATGTTCGGCATAAAAAGACAAAATTGCCTACATAGACAGTGCAATAGTGCATTTGGAGGCCGAAACAAGCTCATATCAAAATTTCGACACACAAAGCAAAGCTGTTTGGAACCCTTAATCACCCCGAGTATGCTCACCAAATTTTATGTGATTTTGAGACCGTGACCCGAGGGGTGTCGACGATGCCCTAGATGAGGTGGCGACCTACATTGATACCGATTGTTAGAGTTTGAGCTCTGCAAAAGCACGCGAACAACACAAGGAAGAAGAAGCTTGGAGCATAACACACACTAATGAATGTATTACCAAGTGAATGTACAAAGGTAAGTAACCCGTTAGGGTTATGGGCATATACGCAAGCCCGGGGGAAAAAACCTCCTAAAGAGGGAAAATGTGCCCCGGCGATCCTAAGTGTGTCACATACATCACTACCGAAATATATCAACAGTGCTGCTCTTCATATTTTATGGGACTTGAGATGATTTTTGTTGCAGATTATGACACAGCTTGTTGTTAAGTGGGTCTTGGTTAATCTCTGCACTTTGTATCTTGTAGACTTGATGTGATTTATGTGCGGATTATGTTCAGCGGCTGCCTAGTGGACTTAGTTTGATCCTTGCATTTTACATCTTAGAGAATTAGAGTTTTCTCTGGAATTTGAGCTAGTGTGTAGAAAATTTTGGATGATTTTCAAATAAGTAAGTGAACCTAATGGTTTTCAAAGATCAAGCTCAAAGACCTAAATCAATGAACAGAATATTATCTCCTCTAGAAACCACGTTGACTATTATGCCAATATTGAACTCAAGTGCATAAGTTTGTGTTCGCCTTTCAAACTTGATTACGTTGCCAGAGTTGTGTGCAGAATGAATGGTGAGGAACCTCATCCTCTGTGCTTCGATGGCCTGCAGCTTATTGTGACAGGAGATTTTTTCCAACTTCCTCCTGTCAAACCTCAAAATCAGAGATTTTTTTTTTTTTCATTTGATGCAGACTGCTGGGAGAAGTGCTTCGATCTGCAAGTTGAGCTTAATTACTGTCTTTAGACAGTCAGATGGGCAGCTAACAGGTATGCTAAATGGGATAAGGAAAGGTTGCCAATCTGCTGTGACAGTTAAGAATCTGAACTCACGTTTCAGAGTTCTTGCTGATTATGGGCTGGGGATTTCTCCAACAAGGCTTTACCCTTTAAAAGTAGATGTTAGTGAAGAGAATATGGAGGAGTTAAAGGTGCTTGAAAATTCCATTTTTTAAGTTTACAGCACAGGATAAGAGTTGTTGGCCCTCAATGCAAAGGAGCACTTGATAGCAAGAGGTTAGAAAAGGAGTTGGATCGATAATGGCACATTACCTGTGCAGAGTCGAATCAGAATAGGATGGTGACTTGAATACCCTAGAACCAAGCATGTCAATGCGAGTTTTAAGCTATTTCAGGATTGTTTCTACTAAGCAGGAATGACCTACTTCACTATTCTAGTATAAAGCTGCTGTAAGCATATTTGATTGTCTCCCTCGGTGAGAGGAATTGCCAAAAAATGGAATTGCCAAACAATGGAACCTATTGGACATTGAGCGGAATCCAGTAATCTTTAGAATGAAGCAAGAATGAGCTTCCTATTTTCTATTTTTATTTCTTTCTTCATGTTATTGCACTGAGTGTGAAGACCTAATGTTTATATTGCTGTTGCCTTCATTTATTTATCCATAATTCTTTTGTTTATTTATTTGTTTTTTTTTCTTTTGTTTTTTTGGGAGGAGGACTAAGAAAGAGAGAGGGAGTTGCATGACATATTCAAAATATGCTGCGTATATGCCCGAGTTCTCTTAGAAGTAAATAAAACTGGGTTTTTCTTTCGAGGTAGTAGAGCTCAACATGTTTAGACGACCAGAAACACACATTTATGGTCAAGAAAAGATCATTAACTAGAAGTGTCGTTCTTTGTCTCATTATGGGTTGTGAAAGCAGGTGAGCTTCCATTCTTGATGTGGTTACTATAATAAAGGTTTTTTTTCTTTGTGTGAACAGAGAGCGTGAGAAAAAAGGCATTATCTAAGCAATGCCACATGCTTTTTCTTCTTTCTTTTTTTAAAGTAAAGAAGAAGTACCCCAAGGCTTACCGAGGCTAGGTTTGAAGACTGCCCTAAGGCCCAAGACGTGGCAACCGCGGCTAGCAGGGGTTGAAACCCTGCCCCCACTTCATGATGCTAGAGCTCAAACCAGGTGAACTAATGCGTGTCCGTAAATATTTATGTTGCGATATATTTAAATAATATTTTACGAAATAAAAAGCTGCTTTTCAAGCGAAAATAGGACAAGATATGACCCATTCTCAATAACATGAATGTTACTCAACAATTTTATAGAAACTTGTCAACGAATGTTTGGGGAGGACACATGGTTTCAAGTTGTGTGAGGACAACAAGCGCAACTAAGACATCAAATAAAAAAATCCACAAGAAGCCCATTGGCTATTCAGAATATGCATCATCGACACTATAGTTGATAAGTTTCTATCAGGAATAGAGTGTTCAACCCATTGACCATCATCATGATGCACTAATGAGACACAATAAAAAATTAACTCACGCATAAAGTTCATCATGTCAATTGTTGGAAAGATGCATTGTTGGCAATATGGACTACATGAGAGGAAAATGTAGGCACTCATTGATGTGACCCTTCCATTCTTGATACCTATGGGCTTGTCCCCTCACCCTTCCAAAGGGGGATTAAGCTCTTCAACATGGAAATTGAGAAAATCTTTTTTAGTGGACCATGCAACAATGATTATATAAATGAAGATGAATTAGAGAGAATGAGGGCCCCGATGTCATGTTAAGTATTACATAGGGGGAATATAAACTTGTGGAAATTTATGTGATAATGATGAATCTAAAAGATTCACTTCAATTTAGGCCTGGTGGAAGCTAGTCGCCTACAAATATTGTAAGATGGATCGTAAATTGTGACTATATCTCAACAAATGGAGTCTAAATTAGGAAAGAGGAAGTGGAACTATTATTTAACTACCATTGGTACCTTTACAACAAACAAAAAGAAGAAGATCTATATTGGTTAATCATGCACAAAGTGATCAAGGCACAAAAGAAGGCCCACAAATTAGGAAAAGGATTTTGACAATGCCTGCACACATATAGAATAAATGGAGAGGTTTGCTTTTCTTCTATCGATGTGATTATTTCATTCTGGGAATTATGTAGAGAGCAAGGCCCCCTCTACATCCAATCATCTCCTCAATTGATGACTTGTCAAAAGTGTATACACCTAAATGTACATGTGTAAGTTCTTCTATCGATGTGATTATGTCATTTTGGGAATTATGTGTAGAGCAAGGCCCCCTCTACATCCAATCATCTCCTCAATTGGTGACTTGTCAAAAGTGTATACACCTCAATGTACATACATGTAACAACATGGAAATCAAATTTCTTTATTTCCTTTGGATAATTATGAGCAATAAATGATAAGAAACATAGAGTTTTAAGTATATTTAATTATAAGTACTTCAAGAAGTAGAAAATGATGTCCAGATGATAACAAACTAGGATATACCAGAGCATTTCATAGAGATGGCATGGAGAAAGAAGAAATAGTAGGCATAATGAAAATAGTTCTTGTTGTAACACAAGTTTGTAGCAAAGTTCAAGTTCAAGATGGAAGGAAAATGGGATGCTGAATAAATTAAGAAGAAGATGGACATAGGAAAAGGATACCTCATTTTGGGACCCCCACATACCTTTTTGTAATATCCCTCATAGGATAGATCTCATATTTTTACAAAAGTGTTAAATTTTGTAATTCAATAGAGCATGGAAAGCTTACCTTTGTATTTATTCCACTCACCATAGATTTTTATCATCTTGACATCATTTTCTGCTTCTTGAAGTACTTATATTAAATACATTTAATTATAAGTACTTCAAGAAGTAGAAAATGATGTCAAGATGATAACAAACTAGGATATACGAGAGCATTTTGTAGAGATGTCATGGAGAAAGAAAAAATAGTAGGCACAATGACAATACTTCTTGTTGTAACACAAGTTTGTAGCAAAGTTCAAGTTCAAGATGGAAGGGAAATGGGATGCTGAATAAAGGAAGTAAGAAGAAGATGGAAAAGGATACCTAATTTTGGGACCCCCACACCCTTTTACAATATCCCTCTTAGGATAGATCTCATATTTTTACAAAATTATTCAATTTTGTAATTCACTAGAGCATGGGAAAGCTTGTCTTTGTGTTTCCTTCTTGAGAAAAGAGGATTTCCCTCTTCTTGGATGGATTGCTTAGCAATGAATTCTGGGTAATTGTTTATATAAAGTGCTTGCAAACACTTGATGCATGCTTAAAAGAGTGTACTGACTTGGAAGGCAATCTGGGGAAAGATTCAAAGCTTCCACATGTACACACAACATTAGACTCTTCTACGAGTAGTGGCTCACATCTATCTCTGTTGACAAACTTGCGAACATGATATCGAAGAAGTTGGGAATTCAATAACCATGTGGTAATCTAGTACACCGAAATGCACCTTAGTGTGTGCAACCACTCAGAAGATGTTATCAATGCAGAGGAGACCATCTAACAAAAAGTTATACATTTGGGAAAGCCCAACCTCATACCGATAGTATGGAACCACAATAATGTGAATACTACCAAAAATTCATGAATCATACCAAGAATGATTGTCATTATCCAAATTTTCAGTCAAGGTCCTATCCTTATGCATTGCATTGTTTGTTAGGAAACCATAATAGTTGGCAATATTACTAGGCACCTAGGCCAAAAAGGGGTAACAAGATCCTAATCTACCACAACCTATCCTAGAGCAACACCCACCACCCAAAAAATATGTTCCTGTGAAGTACATGAACCCATAGGAAAACAAAGAACATGCCATCATGCCTATTTCATCAGCACACTATCCTGAACTACAACAATACTATTATGAGGAGCCACAAAAGGATTACTTTTCTTCTTATGATGCTCCATAATATAGTCAAGATTTCAATTGGAATCCAAGACTGAAACGAGGTTATTCTAATGTGTAGCACATAATCATTAGACCTCCTATGATGTAAAGTAGGGCCCCACCAACTAGATGGGTACAGAAGTAATAGAGACCACTTCATTCATGATTGCACTCATTCATCCAACTATGAGCCTAGTATAAGAATTGAGTGTGGATATTGCAATGAGTATGCGAAAGAGCATCTCTTCAAGGATTTCCTTAAACTTCCAAACAAAGGGAAGACTACTTAGAGGAATATCATATAATTATTAGGACATGAATTTACAAGGCAAGACATCTCAATACCAGTGCAACTTTTGATGAGAGCTCAAGTGCAACATCAAGAAGTCCAAATAGAGTTTGGAATCTTCAACCGATCTAACAAAAATGAGGAAAACACGAGAATCCTAGAACACACCATGGATGTGTGAAAGTCCATTGAGAAAGTGGAAAGCAAGAAAGGAGAAACTTAAGAAGAAACAGAAACAAAGAATGATGGGCCTACAAGAGAACTTAAAGAACAGACAAGATAACAATCAAATGCTTAGGGAAACTCTCAAAATCACACACAATGATTGTCTCAAGTGAGACCAATTCTAGATGAGTGTAGGAGATCAGACGAAGCATCAGGTAGGATCCGTTCTAAGAGATCCTGTGCCGAAAGACCTATAAATTTTCATGAAAGCATATCAAGCAAGAATAGTCATAGGACCAAGCACAGAGCACCATGGGCAATGTTATCCTAGAGTAGACCTAGAAAGGGCAAGGTTAGAATTGTGTAAAAATATGGTAGAGGTTGCTCAAACTATGCTAGAAATAGTGCCCATAGCCATGCCAAATACTAGGATTCAAGAACCTCTCTTCCAAGAGCTCATAGAACAAGTGGCACATAAAGATCCACCACATATCAACTCAAATTTAGAAAATCATTACAATGGAGATGCACTCATATGGATACAAATGGAAATGAAATGGATGAACTCATGTTGTCAACAACACCTTGTCCTTATTGTCAGTATTGATAGATACATGTACCACTCTCAACACTATCAGAAGGACAATTGCAAAAAAGTTCCAAGGAAAGATAATGCTCATTGAATCCTACATAGTAGGCATAGGTGGAAATCACACTAGATGCTTAGGAGAACTCGAATTACCAATTCAACTTGGAAATGTATCAATAGAGGCTACCTTCTTAGTGTGTAATTATGAAGAACTCATAGAAGTGGTCATAGTAGGGCAAGATTGTCCATATCAACACTCAATAATGTTTAAATTTGCTCACGGTATATTGTAAGCAATGGTCCATGGAAGACTAGTTTTTAGTTTTCTAAAAGAAGGAGAACCATATAGGAGTCATCCTATCAACAAATCACAAAATTGAAATAAATGGCCTTAAAAGAAGATATAATATTTTTTTCAACTACAGGGACCGAGGATACTAATTCATCAGCAATAATGGAAACAACTCAAGTTCTTGAAGCAACCAAGGACAATACAAAAATCTAAATCGATTTGGGTGGTTAATGGATCTTTATCATTCTCGACCAAGGTAGCAAGAGTAAGCATAGTCAACATCAAAGACCAAAGGAAAAGTGAAAGCAATTGATATATAAAGCATAAAAGATTCAAAATCCAAGAAGAAAGAACTAGCAAATACGACGAGTTTGGATATCGAAGTCTAGTACAAGCATAGTGCCATAGAGATAGAATCAGGATAGACATTATTGACTACTCTAAGGCATTAGAACATATGGAAAAACAAGAAGGAAGCAATTGAGCACAACACAGACAATACAAGGAAATATCACTAGTCTCTTTTGATTCCAATCAACGAGTCATCTCCAAGGGATCACATCATCCATAAGAAACATTGCTTCAATCAACAATGAAGAATGAGGAGATTCTCAAGAATCAACTAGAAGCTCTCACACAAGAAGATAATCAATGGACAACAAACTCATCAAAGACCAAAACGAGGAAAGAAGTAGGTTTGGGTTGTAAAAGGTTCATGCCTTTTTCCACCTCAAATGCCAAGATCAATTTAGAGGCACGGTTTCAAGTAGCAACAAGAAAACCAACATAGTCAACTTTTTGCATACTAAGAAAGACAACAACAGGAAGAAGCAACCAACAACTCATCAAATTTGGGTACCAAAAAAAGTCAAAGATGCTTCACACCACAACTCAAAGATTTGGATACCAAAGTGACAATCAAGAGAAGCTCCGAAGAAGTAGAGACAATAGTATTTCAATTCAAAAGTAGAAGCGAACTCAAGAAGCAGACGAGAGAAGAAAGAACAGGTGGTCTCAACTCTAAAAACTAACCATGCTCGACTAAATTGGATAGCAAAGGCTATGTCTATAAAAAAATCAAGGAGTTCCCTTCTTTCAAAAAATCACTCCCAGTCACATCACACACTTAAAAAAAACTCCAAAATATGTTTGGCAACCACTAGATAAACACAAAAGTCATCGTTAAAACCCCTTGATGTATCATCAAGGACCTGTCGACATTGCACCATATATCAGAATACATTTAAAGTATGCATGCATAGGGCTAAATTATATGCTTGTGCAACAAAGCACAAAGATTTTCTAACCGATGCATGCACCTCCAAGAAGGGAGAAAAAACTCAATCAAAAGAAAAACAAATAAAAGCATAAGCATGTACATATGTATAATATGAGTTTGGTGCATATTTCGGATTTGTTCAATTTTTATTGAGTTTTAGGAGAGTTCCTTACTTGAGCAAGATGTGTTGGTTTCCATGCACAAACACTTATGCACTGAGTCTTGATGCAACACCTGGAAAACATGAATCAAGTCACACCCCATTTGCATGATGTATTTTATTTTTTGTTTGATGCTTGATATTCAATTCTTTGAAAAATATTCATTTGGTTAGGGGCTTCCAAAAGCTAAACCTGTACTTAAAAACAATCAACCTATAATAAATAGAGAGGATATAATAATGTTGTGAATGACCATCATGTGTACATGGGGTTAATGCAGCGACACACACTCATACACTACAATAATTTCTTTATCTCGCATTCTAAGTGAAAACATTGTCGTTCTTGTGCACATTAAATCCAATATGTCCGAGTGAGGCAAAGGAAGGCAAGTAGTTCAAGAGTGATCATCAGGCTAAGTAGGAGGAGCTATGGGATAGGAATTAGAGATCGATTGCTTAGAAATACCTCCTAAGTATCTAGATAAAGATCCACCAATGCTATTGCAAGATCCACTCCATGGTCATATAAAAATAATTAAAGAAATGACAAACATCTAAGCATTGTGGTGCATAAATTTCCAAGCACTAGGGTGGTCATATACTTGAAATTGGACTTAATCAAAGAAGCCATTTACGTCATCAAGGGTCAAATAGAAGTCAATGACATAGAGGTAACATCCACAAAGAAATCAGAGCAGATGAAAACTTTCAATGACCTAAACAGTTAAGAATTGGAACTTGGTCTAATATTAATCCACAAACATTTCTTCCTTCCAAGCCAAGATAGATATAACATCTCACATAAAAGAATTTTCCATGGTTTGATGCATACTACGGGAGTTAGAATAACAGTAGGCATCACCACATGGATCTATGAATAGATTGAAGCCGTTAATGCTAGATGGAGCAAAAAGAAACCAATCTTCATGTTAAGAGCCTATTCTCCATGTTAGAGAGAATCACCTACCCAACCTATCATTATATACATTATGGGATTAATGATGACCTCTAGAGTAACTGGAGGTACTTTTATGTGTGTGATCTCCACCACTACTTTTAAACCTTACACTCGAGTCCACCAGTGGTAGGTGTACTCGCCACTCGAGTTAAGACCCACTGAAGTCAAGTTAATTCATGTCAACTTAGAGTGGATGCTTCTCAAAGGCTCTATATATCTTTGGGAAAAAACTCTCCCCCCATGTTCCTCATGTGGATTAAACCCAAGATCTCCTCCTTCCCATCCTCGAGACTTAACCGCTAGGTAAGTGTAGTAAAAATTTTAAATACTTAGTACCGAATGTTATCATTATCTTGAACCTTGTCCAAGCTACTTTATGACATTTTCCCCCCTTGAAGATTATTTTCATCCTCTAAAAGATGCTTCAAAACTATAAATTTGTCATATCTTTCTCCCTGAGACCATGGTCCAAACTAAGGAGCATGGTTATCTCTCTAATTTGGATCTTTAAACAAAAGGGGATTCTATCCCAATTTAGATCTAGAAAGAGGTGAATTCATGCATGGTCTCATCCTTGCACAAATAATTATCAATACCATCTAGCTTTGCACTTGATAGGTTGAACTTGATGCAAAGTATGGAATGAATGAAAAGGGTCAATTAAACATCCTAATCTAATGTAGTATTTTGCTATGTGTGGAATGGGCACACATAGCACAAACATATGAAATAGTTCGACTCTAACTATATTTTAAACAAATTGTTATTTTGGTCCATTTCTATGCAGCACCTTTGCATGGATCTAGCAAAATGGATGGATATTCTAAGACTTTGAGAACTCTTCATAGATTCACTAGAACTTGATTTGGATAATGAAATATGAGTATGGTCGACCAAAGCATATGATTTAGATGCTTGTATTGTGGTCACTTTACCCAACTAGAGTATTATTGTGTCCAATCTAGTCCTTGAAGTCTTGATAGAATGTAGAAAGAAGTGTTAGCTCAGGTTTAGACAACCAAACTTCAACTTGACCAGAGAAAATCCTAAACGAATTTCAAAATTGTCCAACTTAGGAAAGACTTGAGCTTAGACTTTAGCATTTATCAGTTTAAGTAGAGTGTCCCATATCACCATACCCACTTAGATATTCATGCAAAAACCATCAAGTCCACATCTATGCCTTCATGCAGTCACTTCCACTTAAACTTAATCTTCTTTAAATTGAAAACATTGTGCTAGAAATTCAACACTATGTCAATTTCTTATAACTTTGAGCCTATGTGCAACTCAATACCTTGCTCAAAAGTAATGAATATTTCTTTTTTCATGCTTGGACTTAAACATACAAGGCTCCTTCTTTGATCTACAAACTTGAGATCCTTTAAGTGCTTTGGTATCTCTTGACCCCTTTACATCTCTATGTCTCATCTTGAAAAAAATCTAATTAGGATTTTTCTTAAGAGGTAAAACCTCTCCTCATCTCATAGATTAATTTTTGAGACTTTAATCTGAACTTTTACTACTATCAAGGTTTATAATATTTCCAACCACAATCACATGAATACCCTTGTTCCAAGTCTGATGAGTTCCTATTGATCAGAGGATGGAGATAAATAATCCAACCACAATCACATGAATACCCTTGTTCCAAGTCTGATGAGTTCCTATTGATCAGAGGATGGAGATAAATAATTAACCTTCATCTTAAGTCTCTTTCTTAATCTAAAAATCTCATTGGCTTACCCTATGGATTTTCTAGAGATCTCCCCCTCAACTCAAGTCTAATCATAACCTAATGCATTTTAGATTGCAAATCTAATGCTCTATTAAATCATGATACACCTTTTAGTTATAACAATAAACCTATTTCCATAGGGATGGCAATAAGTTTGCAATCTTCGAGGCCAAAATGTTGCAATAGTGTGTCCATATATTTTGGTTGACACAAAATTATTCCCACATCAACTTGCATAAATTGAATTTCCAAATAATGATGCAAACACACATCTCAAAAACAAGCATGCAAATCAGCCTTAAATTCAATAACATGCTTCTCATTAGGACTTGTGAGTAGCATATCATAAATATATACATAAATGATTAGAAGTACATCTACACACTTAACATATAAGGTGGTCTCAGTTAGAATATTCTCAAAACCATGTGCCAAAAAGTAGGCATGTATCTTCTCATACCAAGCACATGGTGCTTGCTTCAAACCATATAATGCCTTTTTCAACCTACACACCTTGTTTTCATGCCCTTTATGCACAAAACTAGGAGGCTGAAAACATACACTTCTTCATGTAAATCACCATTCAAAAATGCACTTTAAAGTCCAACTAATGTACATTCCACCA
Organism: Ceratopteris richardii; assembly: GCA_020310875.1. Classification (NCBI taxonomy): domain Eukaryota; kingdom Viridiplantae; phylum Streptophyta; class Polypodiopsida; order Polypodiales; family Pteridaceae; genus Ceratopteris; species Ceratopteris richardii. The sequence continues at coordinate 19,966,847 of CM035416.1, read as the reverse complement.
TGATGAGTTGCAAGTGCACAAATGCTATGACCGGTGGTCATTTAGAATGTTGGAGCCAAGGAGTCATCAAAATAAATGCCTCTATCTTAAGCATAACCTTTGGAAACAAGCCTAGCCTTATATTTGTCAACTCATCCATCAGGCTTATGTCTCAACTTGTATACCCATTTAGTGCCAATGGCCTTTTTGCCTAGAGGAAAATCACATAAAGACCAAGTACCATTGCATAACAACATTACATTTTGATTGCATAGAAGCCATCCAATTTTATGAGCTTTGTGCTTCATTAAAAAAAAGGCTCATTCTCATTACAAAGAGTAGAGACGACCATTACATAAGAATATGATGCAAAACAAGCACTATGAGAACCTGAGTGAGTATGATATGACAAAGGTGCATCTAATTTGCTATCTCTCAAAGTCTACACAAACAATTTAGGCATAATTTTTGCCTCTTCTATGTCAACCCTCTCATCAATACGTGCACCATGTAAATTTGCATAAGAAATGGAATGATTTTCATCATTGTTTGGAAATGAAGGCTGAGAAATTGCCTCATTTGGATGAGCACTTGATCGTCCACTTGTAAAAAGAGGTCGCAAAGTGTCATACACATCCTCAAGCTAATTGATGTCTCCTTGGTACATGGAAATAATGGATTTGCATCTTCCACAAAGATAACATCATGACTAACCATAATGCATTTAATCTATGGATGATACAAAAAATAGCCTTGGCTTTCATAACTATATTGAACAAAAATAAATTTCACTACTTTATCCTCCGATTTTTTGTGTTGTTGTTTAGGAACTAATGCATATGCTAGACAACCAAATTCACACAGATGAGCAATTGCAAATGGTTTGCAACCATGTCAAGCCGCATATTGAGTGATAGATTGCAATGCTTTGGTAGGACATGTGTTAAGTACATATGTTACACACATAACAGCCTCAAGAGAGAAGCTATGTGGTAACGCCTTACTTTCGACCATACACCTCATCATTTCCATGACAAAGCTATTCTTTCTTGTATTTTGTTGAGGTGTATATGATACTTTACACTAATGTTTTATCCCATGCTCAATTAGATGTGCATTAAAAATAAGAAGATATATATTCCCCCCTCGATCAGAATGGATGGTGCCCAATTTACATGCTTATAGATTTTCTACCATAACTAGGAAATGTTTAAAGCCATAAACACATCGGACTTTTCTTTCAATGGATACACCCATGCATGCATGGAAAAGTCATCAATAAAATTCATAAAGTATAGCTAGTTCCCAAATGAAGGTGTTTACCTACAATTTATGAGCAACTCTAACTAAACCATCTTTTGGGAAGGAGGAGGGCCTCCCTTCCAAATGGAGGTTTTGTAGACTCTGTTTATCTTGAGTAATTCGTTGTTTTTTGGTCTCCAACAAGCCAAAAAGTAAATGATTACTCAAATGAAAAACGTGTTTAGCACCATTACTTGCTTGTCACATTTAGTTGCAGTCCTTTCCAATATGCTTACTTTCAAGCTTGGCAATAACCTTTTTCCAATGTTAACTCATAGACACCCCAGATCCCATCAGGATGCTAACATGTGGAACATTTGACAAGTGACAACTTCTTACATCATTGATCCCTAAGAAACTACAAGGTAGCTTGCATAAGAATTTTAAAAATTCATTTTGGAATTCTTAGTTGTAGATCCAAGATCAGTGCAAAAGATCTTCAGGCCATGCTAGAAGAGAGAGATGCAATCAATTTCATTATGTAGAAACACATTGTTGTCATCCATGAAAAGCATGAGATTCATCGGATCTTGGCATTGGGGGAGAGTGGTCCCTTAAATTTGACCCAATAGCATTTGATTAATAAATAAAAAATTGATCCCATCAACAACATATACAAATCGCAATGTGTCTAATGGCAAATCTTGCATGATAGAGAACTTAAAAATATTTGTGGAGAGCTAACCTTGATGTTGATCTAAGCCACAACATTTCTTAGAATAGTAGATCCCATCTTGATGAATTTTGGTTTGCAACCCAAATCCTTGAGGGATTAAAGAACAAAATCCCCAATATGACATAGGCTTGAAAAAATAAATTTTGAAGAAGAGAAGGTTTTGTGATGACTCATTACCATATTGGAGACCTTAGTAGACATGGATAATGGCTTCCAAAATAAACCTAACTTTGATGTTTTCTTTTCTTAAAGGAGGTTTGATCTTGCAATCTACTCTTCTTAGTAGCTTGAATTTTTTGGAAATTACAATAATGGACATAACACCCATGGGACCCCTCAAATCTCATGCAAGCAAGGGTTAATTTCCTAGAAGCTGCAAGGAATCAATAGAGCCCAAACTCTCACTAAGGGTAGAGACTGAGTTTTTACTTCTAACCACTACATGTGGATAATGGATATCCTGCTGACACAACCCATAGGGCTTGAACCCACACCCTCCCCAAGGGGAGGAAAACGACTCAACCACTCAAGCTAGTGTTATTGGAAGCCTACCTTTGATGTTGCTAGTTAGGTCATCTTGATCATGATGACACTTTTGATGTGCTAAAGAAGAATATACCTTATGATGCATAGTTATATACTTGATTTATATGTTGAAAAATAAAATTTCGTGTAGTCTTTATCACATTTAATCATGCAAAAAATATCATGGATATATGAAGATAAGCTAACTCTAATAATGGTGCCTTGGATGCCATTATTATAGCATGGTTCACATGGTTACATGAACTAAAATAGCATATATTTCATTAGCATTTGAAAGTGTGAAGAGTAACTGGATCCCACATGAAGGGGATGAAAGGATTATGAGCCTTCTATGTACCTCTATTTGATTTTCTTGTACCTTTTTTTTTTATTTAAAGTGATTTTTTCACAAAAAAAAGAATGAAATTTTGGTGTACAAGTTGTTATGCACAAGAATAGACATCACTATTGTCATTAGATATTGATATGGGCATATACTGAGTGGAAGCAAGGAATTCTTGACATGCTTGTTTTTCCAAAACTCTACACATTTCTTTTGAGGGTTTATCTACCTTTAGGTGACAAATTAACTTCTTGTTCTTTACTTCCCATTCACATATGAGAATATTCATGACCTTGAGGAGGCCCTTCTACAAGTTGGTTTTACCTTGGTTCACCTACATCTCCATGAAAATAACTTATGTAGAGCTTGTCTCTTCTTTCTTTTCTAGTTCCCTCAACCTCCTTTTGAGATTGGTGCACAATATGCAGGGTCTCTTTGATAGCATTAATCCAATTCATTGTTGGGGAGGAGTGGAATGGAAAGCTTGGTGCTAAAGAAAAATAACTTCTCCTAATGAATTGAGGGGATCGAAAATAATAAAGGATCAACATGAAACTAAGGAGCCTTCAAAACCTAGTGAAAGGGTGAAAAGAGACAAAAATAGAGAAGTGATTTGCTAGTGAAATATCCATGTTTTGGAAGACAATGGACAAACCAAAGTGATTAATAATTTTGTGATAAATATAGACCCTATCAAGTTTGAATTTTTGGAACTCTGTGCTAGACTAGAAATTCTATTGAGTGAAGCCATAAGAGCCCTTTAATTCAATTAGATCATGGTGGATCTTGTGGTGATCAAATTTATCCTTTTCCAACCCATCAATTATCCGACCTTTAAGTGCCCAACTATTTGATAGCACCTCTACCATGTTAAAATCCCCAACTAGGATAAGATCTAAAGATAGAGAGACAAGAGATTCCACATGTCAATTCTCTCAAGGTCTAAGTATTGGGCATAGATAGAAGCAATCAAAAGGGCTTGGAGGATGCCAAATGAAATCTAAACCCATCTATGATGAGGATCAATAGAAGATCCAAGAAAGGAACAAGATAATTGATTCTTGAATCTCTTTGTTGCATCAGTGCACCTTCGAGGATGGGTCATGGAAAACAAGCAGTGTAGAGAGGAAATCCACTTCAATCTTTGCATGAGGTCTTCACCTTCAATTTTAATTTCTTGAAGATAATATGAAATATGGATTAATTCTCTTGTCTTTGAGCCATTGGAAAATAACAACCACTCTAGAGGGGTCTATTATCTCTCGGACATTGAAGGAAAGGATGATCATTATGAGAAGAGGGTTGTTTCCAAGTCTAGGTTTAATATCTACATTTCTTTGTTTTTCTTTCATCTTTGTTATTTGGAGAAGTTCCATTGTTTGAGGGGATTCTCACTTTCATGGGGCTTTTCCATGTCATCACTAGCAAAAAATTGCCTTTAGCTCATTAGGTTTTTTGGCAAGGAATTCATTTCTCCACCCTCAAGTGGCAGCAAATGATCCATGACACTCTAACTTGTAAGGCCCCCATCATGAGGAGATGCATTGTGAGAGCTCGAACATTTGTGTAACCCTAACTTCCAAGTTAGATGAGGTCAATGTGTGATAGTTGATAATAATAGATTATCTTTGTGAGCCTAGACATGAGCTTAGGTAAAGCATGAACTTTCATTCCATTTGGTTGCCATTCAAGGTGAAAATAAAGGCCTTGTGGCACCGATTGGTTTCCCCATAGAACATTAATGGGGGGGAGTGCAAAGGGGGGCTTCCCCCCTTCTATTGTATCCAAGGCATCTATCCCCTCAGCTTGTAGGGCTTAAATGACAGGTCTTTTAATCGTGGAGATATTATTGGATTATATTTTGCTAACTATTTTGTCTCTCTTGACTATGTTTATCTATATCGACTCCCAATGTAAAAGCTATATAAGCATGGCATATGTGAATCTCTTTACAACATTTGCACTAGTGAGCCTTTCATCTAGATTTTTTCTAGATCGCCATCTAAGCTCAATATTAGGAGCAGAAAAGTGGACATCACCATCTTTGTAGCTGCATTGCTCTTGGCAATTTGAGAATCTGAGTTCTCTATCTCTTAGTTTGCATCTCTCTTTGTCTGCAATTTTTTGTCTGTTGTTCTATTCAATTATGATATTATTTGTTACACCTTATAGTGGGAAGGACCCTCCCCATGGTTCTTAATAGGACTCCTTTTCTTTCTCCTTTTGTCTTCTATAGATCCATCTAAATGTTGTCTCAAATGTTGAATCTTGTCTCAAACTGAAGCATCTTGGGTATTGCCTATAATAGGATTCAAGCAACCTAGTTTAGGAGAGAGATGAGCATGGTATTGGAGTTCCAGGTCTACATAAGCACGTGAATAACACGAGGAAGAAGAAGAAGCTTGGAGCACAACATGCAATACTGAATGTATTACCACTAGAATGTACAAAGATAAGTGACCCATTAGGGCAATTGACATATATACAAGCCGGGGAAAAAAACCTCCTAAAGAGGGAAAAAAGTGCCCCAGCGGTCCAAGGGTGTTCACAAACATCACTACCTAAATATATCAATAAATCCCCCCTGGGAGTGATGCAGTGAACAAGGAGCTGGCACTCATGTGTAAGGAAGTGCCAAGTTATGTTACATCAATCCACAAAAGGGATTAAGCCCAAATCTTTGTGAAAAGCTTCAAACTTCTCCCTAGGGAGAGCCTTTGTGAAAAGGTCTGCAATGTTCTCCCGTGTGGGCAGATATGCCAAGCTGATCTCTCCAATAGAGAACCTCTCCCTCCCATAATGATAATGCACCTCAATGTGCTTAGTGCAAGCATGGAACACAAGGTTCCACACAACTGCCAATGCGCTCTAACTATTAGTGAAGATGGTGGTGGAAGAATCCATAAGGGCCTATACTTAGCCTCACAACTAGAAGTGACCACAGTAGGCAGTGATCACAGTAGGCTGCTTCTTGCTCAACCAAGATATACATGAGCTAGCAAGCATGAAGCAAAAACCACTAGTGGACACACGAGTGTCATAGCAACCATCCAAGTCAAAGTCAGAAAAAGCATGTACATCTCGCAGTAGTGATCCCCCCTTGGGATAAAACAAGCCAAGTAGTCGTGTACTAATCAAGTAGCGAAATATGCGCTTAACTACCTGCCAATGCTTGACACCTAAGTAATGCATAAACCTGTTCATCTATGAGACAACAAACTGAATATCTGACCGAGTAATGCATAAGTAAATCAAGCATCCAACATCCCACTAATAGAGAACAACATCAAATGCATCTCTAACATCATGAAGATTCAATCATACACTTGTCTCCATAGGATTGGCAATAGGTTTGTAGTCTTCAAGGCCAAAATGTTGCACTAGCGTGTCAATATATTTCGTTTGACACAAAGCTATTCTGCCATCAACTTGCATAAACTCAATGCCCAAATAATGATCTGAATTCCCCGAATGAGACACCTCAAATGAGGCATGCAAATCAGCCTCAAAATCAGCAATATGCTTCTCATGAGGACCAATGAGCAGCATGTCATCAACATACACAACAATGATCAAGAGCACATCATTTGCATGCTTAACATATAAGGTGCTCTCAGTTGGAATGTTTTCAAAATCATGTGCAATCAGATAGGCATATATCTTTTCATACCAAGCACATGGTGCTTGCTTTTGACTATATAATGCCTTCTTTAATCTGAACACTTGGTTTTCATGCCCTTCTTGCACAAAGTTGTGGGGCTGAAAAACATACACTTGTTCATGCAACTCACCAATGTAGTTTTAATGTCCAATTGATGTACATTCCAACCATGATGAGCTGCAAGTGCACAGATGCTATGAAGAGTAGTCATTCGGCATGTAGGTGCAAAGGTTTCATCAAAATCAATGCCTCTTTCCTGCGCATAACCCTTTGCAGCAAGCCTGGCCTTATACTTCTCAACTGTTCCATCACGTTTACACTTCAACTTGTATACCCACTTAGTGCCAATGGCCTCCTTGCCAGGAGGCAAGTCACATAAAGACCAGGTACCATTTCAGCAACTCCATTCTATTGAGGTGTATACGGCACTATACACTGATGTTTTATCCCATGTTCAACTAGAAATGCATTAAAGTCAGAAGACATATATTCCCCCCCTCGATCAGAACGGAGGGTGCCCATTTTGCACGCTGACAGATTTCTAGCCAAAACTAAAAATTGTGTGAAGCACATAAAGTCTTCGGACTTTGCTTTCAATGGATATACCCATGCATGCCTAGAAAAATCATCAATGAAATGCATGAAGTAAAGATAGTTTCCAAAAGAAGGTGTCTGCATAGGACCAAAGACATCACTATGTACAAGCTGCAATTTCTATGTAGCTCAAACTAAACCATCTTTTGGGAAGGATGAACACTGCATTTTGCCCAAAATAGAGCCTTCAAAAACATGTTTACTTGGTGCCTCAAGTTTGGATAAAGAGGACACCATTTCACATTTTTGCAGGCATAGAAAACTAGCAAAATTCTGATGACCAAAGCGTGCATGCCAAAGCTTTGCATCTGACATAGCCTGAGAATCATGTACTGCACATGCTGAATCATTCATAGATTTTCCATAGTCTATGAGCTTATACAGCCCACGCCATAAAATGCCAGAAGCAATAGTCACGTCGCCATTTGATAGATCATGAACTGTACATCTATCATCAACAAATTTCACAACCGAGCCAATCTTGGCTAAAGCTGAAACTGATAGCAGATTCTTCTTGATCCCTGGCAAGAATAAAGCATCTGAAAATGTAAAGGGACTACCATTAGCAATAGTCAAAATGATTTTATGAACTCCCACAAGAGGATAAGAGGAGTTGTTGGTGCACGTGACAGTATTCCTCATAGGCACTGGCCTGAGTGAAGTGAAGAAACTACGCTGCGAGGTAATATGTTTGGTTGTACCAAACATCTAGGTCTACTATAGACATACACTCTTCAAGAGAGGATGGGTCAACACTGCAAGCAGTAGTAAGCACCCATTCTTCATTTTGCACTAGATTAGCAGACTCTGTTTTCGGTGTAGAGGCCTTTGCAACAACCATTCTAGCCTCCTTTTTCTTTACCTCTTTTCTAGCCTCTGCTTTTCTGTTTTCTTGTCATCTTTGTCATCCTTCTTTGATTGTGCAGAATTAGCAGATTTTTGCTTACTAGTAGAAGAGCTCCATTTACCTTTGCCCTTTTGACTAGCTAGGAAAGCTTGATCTACAACATGCATAATGGACCTGTTCTGCCTAGACTGATCTTCCTACAACAGAACAGAGAATAACTCCTCAAATGTTAAGGCATTTGGATTGCCTTTCATCATGAAACAAAGAGAAGCAAAACTCTGATATGAATCGAGAAGACCATTCGAAATAGTCTAGACAAGTGAAATGTCTTGCAAGACTTCATTAGCAGAAATCAATTGTTCCTTTAAATTTTTATCTTTGTCAAAAATTGTCCATGGAATCTCCTTCATTCATGTGCTCACTCTCCAATAGTTTTCGGAGGTAAGCAACATGAACCTCATTCCTTGCCTGGTATAAAGTGATAAGTGCATCCCAAGCATCCTTAGCTATTCTGCAAGAATGAATGTGAGGAATAATGGCATGTTTGATAGACAAGGCTATAAATGCATATGCATGAGCATCTCTGCCATCCCAACAAATTCGCTCTGTAGTAGATGTAGCAAAAACTGCAATACGAATAGGAATCTACAGAATATCACCATCTTTGACACCATCTTCATTAGCTTCAGTACCTATATTTGCAAATGTAATAGGACATTTTTCAACACCATGCACAATATTCCACATTCCTTTTGTGACCAATACATGATGCAACATATAAGCCCATAATGGGTAATTCATACCATCCAACTTATCCTCAACAGCCAACATATGGAATACATCATTGCTTTCAGCCATGGCCATTGACTAAAATACCCTGATGAAAAAAATTTAGTATATCTCAAAAAGTTGAATAGAACTACCCTGTCGAGTTCTACTGAACTACTAGTGAACCAAAACCTTTATATAACTTTATCTCCTAATCACCCTGAGTATGCTCACCAAATTTCATGGGGTTCTGAGATTGTGACCGGAGGGTTGTCTACAACACCCTAGATGAAGCAACGATCTGCTCTGATACCAATTGTTGGAGTTTGAGGTCTGCAGAAGCACACGAACAACACGAGGAAGAAGAAGAAGCTTGGAGCACAACACACAATACTGAATGTATTACCACTAGAATGTACAAGAGATAAGTGACATGTTAGGACAATAGGCATATATACAAGCCGGGGGAAAAAACCTCTTAAAGAGGGAAAAAAACTACCCCGGTGGTCCTAGTGGGTTCACACACATCACTACATAAATATATCAACACATGGGCGATCATGTTGTTGATATATTTTGTTAGGGATGTGTGTGAACACACTTAGGACTTCCCAGGCACCTTTTTCCCTCTTTAGGAGGTTTTTCCCTTTAGCTTGTATATAAGCCTATAACCCTAACATGTCACTTATCTTTGTACATTCACTTGGTAATACTATCAGCATTGTGATGCTACAAGTTTCTTCTTCATCCTTGTGTTGTTCATGTGCCCACACTCCTTGAACTTTAGCAATTGATACCAAAGTAGGTCGCCACTTTCTTTAGGGCATCATTGACACCCTTCTAGTCACAGTCTCATAATCATATGAAAAATGTTGAGCATACTCGAGGTGATTAGGAGTTCAAAATCTCTTTGTTTGGTGTTGTCAAAGTTTTGTTTTGAGCTCATCTCACTCTCCAAATGCATCATCATAGCGATTGTGTTAATTATGTTCTTTTGTGCCAAACACACACACACATGTGTGTGTGTGTGTGTTTATATATATATATATATATATATATATATATATATATATATATATATATATATATATATATATATATATATATATATATATATATATATATAGTTTTTGGTTCACTAATACAAGCAACTTGAAGCCTATTAGAAGTCTAGTTGAGCTTGATTGGGTATTGTTGTTCAACTTTTTAGAGATACAATCAATTTTTTATGTTAGGGTGTTTAGTCACTAGCCATGGCTACAAGCAACGATGTATTATGTATGTTGGTTGTTGAGGATAAGTTGGATGGATCTAATTACCCATTGTGGCCATACATGATGCATCATGTATTGGTAGCAAAAGGCTTGTGGAATATTGTGTAGGCTATTTCAACACTTCCTCCTACACTTGCAAATACAATAATTACAGGTGGTGAAGGTGGTGCTGAAGATGATGATCTTCAATTTCTTGGTCCTATTGCAGTTTGCATTGCACCTATTGCAAATCAACTTAATTGGGATTGCAGAAATGCCAATGCACATGCATTGATAGCTTTTTCTATCAAGCATGCCATTATCCCTCACAATCGCTCTTTCAAAAACAATGAGGCAAGAAATAAGGCTCGTGTTGCTTCCCTTCGAAAACGATTGGAGAGTGAGTAGATGAACGAAGGAGATTCAGTGTACACTTTTTTAAAAAAGATTAAGGATTTTATAAAGTTATGTCATTCAGATCTTCAAGCATATGATGAGTGATATCTTGCAAGAATATTTAGAAGATTTTGTGGTATCTTTCGTTGCACCAAAGAAAGGATAAGAGGATTTTGATCAACAAGAGACTGTATTACGCAAACCTAAACATCTTCAATTAATAGCTATCTCTTCAAGCCATCAAGAAGATTTAGCCTTGACACATCTGATTCATGAGACTTTACCACAAGAAAAATTATTTTGCAACTTCAAGCAGAAAATTCAAGAAGGGAAATTTCATAATGTAAATGAGTTCCAAGAAAATGATGGGCTACTATTCTTGTATGTACCTCTGGGAAAGCCCAAGATCCAAGTACTTTATCAACATCATGATAACTTTTCCACATGAAATTTTGGAGTGAATAAAACAATATAACTCATATCAAGGGATTTTTAGTGGCATCAAATGTGGAAGGAAGTCAAAGAATATATCCAAACCTATGACACTTGCAATAGATCTAAGGTACCACATCATAAACCTCATGGCCTCTTGCGGCCTTTAGCTATTCGAGAAAGGCCATGGTCTTCATTATCCATAGATTTCATCACATATCTACCAAGGTTTGATAAGTATGGTGCCATTCTTGTTACACGGGATAGATTCACAAAGATGGCACACTTCATTCTAACTAATAAGGCAATCATAGATGCAACCATTGATATACTTTTTCTCAGATACATCTTTAGGCTTCATGGATTTCCTAATGATATTGTTAGTAATCGAGGTCCACATTTCATATCCAACTTTTGGAATAGTGTTTTCAAGCTTCTTGATGATTAAGTTAAATTTTCTACAGTCAATCATCCATAAACTAAAGGAAAACAAAGACATGTGAATTTAACTAGAATAATCCATTGTACCATCAATTATCATCAAAATGATTGGTTTGAGATTTTACCCTTTGTAGAGTTTCCTATAACAACAATTTTCATATATCCATCACGCAGAGTCCCTTCTTTGCAAATTTTGGACAACACTCAAGGACAGATGCACAACTCTCAAATCATGTCAACCTAGTTGCCAAAGATAAGGCCTAGTACCTCATGGATATTCACCAAGAACTCAACCAAGAGATCCATAGATCTCAAGAAAAATATTAGTATTAGGCGGATCAATATCGTGTTGCAAAGCCATCCTATCACATTGAGGATAAACTGTGGTTGCTTAGAAATAATTTCTAGACTTCAAAGTCATGTGCAAAGCTAGATCATCAGAGATTTGGCCCTTTTATTATCTTGGTCGAGATTAATCGAGCCACTTTCACGATCAACTTATTGAGTACCATGAGAATACATCCAATTTTTCATTTATCGATGCTAGAACTATATCACATTTCACTATTGAGGGGGAGATATGTAGCCCTTCACCACCTATCGAGATTGATGATCATTTTAGAATTTGAAGTCGAGCATGTCCTAGATTTGAGAATATTTCGAAGAAGTTCGGAGTACCTTGTTCATTAGAAAGGGTATGTCATCGATGATCGTACTTGGAAACCTGTAGAAAACCTTCAGAGAGCACCAACCAATGTTTGAGAATTCCATAAGAAGAATCCAATGAAGTCGAGACTAGAGAACATTACCATTCCTTGTGGAAATCATCATTTGAGGGGGAGGTGATATAGACACAAACGGAGGTCAATTGGTCGAGATCTCATAAGTACTTATCCAAGTTCCAATTCGAGTTCTAGTCTTGTTCCTTGTTTAGTCATGTTTAGTCTATTATTATGGACAACTTGTCTTGGTCTCTTGTAATCTCATAAGTACTTATCCAAGTTCCAATTCGAGTTCTAGTCTTGTTCCTTGTTCTAGTCATGTTTAGTCTATTATTATGGACAACTTGTCTTGGTCTCCTTGAGATCATGTCCAACTATTTCTTGCACCTAGTTCATCTCCCTCAAGGGAGTTTTTGTAACTCAAATATCTTGTTTCATAGCTATGATCCTAGGTTGTGGGATCTCTTCTATCTTTCCTACTCCAATTATCCATATCTATCAATCTCGAGTTGTGGGACTTCTTATAATAGTTGTATATTCTTGTATTATTTTCCTTGCATGATGATCTTGTAGTCGAAACCATATTCCCAAAATTTTGTTGAAGTTTAGTGAGAGGGCACAATGTAGTGCTCCAGGACAACGTGTACGAACTCAAGGCTTACTATTTGAGGTCGATATGAGACTAACATTAGCTAATGTCATTAAATATTTTCTTTATTTTACGTTACAAGAAGTTTTAGGAGATGTGTGGTGTAATGGTTAACACCTTGTTCTTTGGATTGTGTAAGGTTCAATACTTACAAATGGTGTGGCGTTACCCCCTAAAAGTGGAGGATACAAAAGGCTCTCTCTAAGGTATGTACGTTGTTTTTTCTACTTTCAATCATAACAGAATAATTGGTTGAGAATAAAACTTCCATAAACAAAACGTTTTCGGGGAGCCTGAATTTTAAGATTTAAAAGTTGCCTCTCACATATGCATGTATATGAAAATGTTTTCGGGGAGCCTGAATTTTATGATTTAAAAGTTGCCTCTCACATATGCATGTATATGAAAATCCAAAAAATATACGTGCATTAAAAAAAAAAAAAGGGAAGTTCGGCCAACGCCTAATCTTCCTTGCTTCAATTCGATTGAAAAAATAACTATACATAGCTATGGGACCCCTCATGCCCCACAAAGCAGGGGTTAAAACTGCCAAAGAAAACATTAAAAAAGGAGTATCCAAAAGCATTTCGTTTAGGGACTCGAAAACAATACAATTAAGTCTTTTTTTTAATGGAGGTTTGGCCAAGGCCTACTTCGTCGGGTTTTAACTTTGAAATTGCAACTGTACAAGGAAGGACGTAGTACCAATGGGACCCCCCTTATCTCACAAGAACAGAGGTCTACATGGTTGGGTTAAACGACGGTCATAACTATCGCAGAGCTGAACAAACAATGGCACATCAGCCACATGCTTCATCTTTCCAAATTATACATGTCCCTTACATGTGTCGGTAAGGGTTGAACCCTCGCCCGTGCCTCAAGAGGCGAGAGGCCCAACCACCCACCTTAGCGGCCTGGGACCAGCTAAGTTTTTTTGCTCTCCTGCAATAGAGCTTTAATAAAGATATCGATGTAAGGTTGGCTCCACCCTTTTTCTTTCTCCTCCTTCTCCCCTCCACACTTTTTTCTTACCTTTCCGTTATTTCTCCTCATTTTATTTTTTATAAAATAGTTCCAAAAGAAGATCTCTCTCTCTCTATTGTTGTGGGACAATAACAATAGCCCAACATGTGGCGGGAGGTGAGGACATGACATCCTTTTCCTCTCTATGGAGCTCAAACCTGCAGAGTCGTAGCGTCACATGTTACTAGGAGTGCAAGTGCAAAAGAGTGGTGGTAAGGGTGACACTTTGTTGTCGCCATCTATAATGTTGCTTCTCTCTCTCTTTCTCTCTCTCTCTCTAAACCATGATGAAAACTCACTTATTCCTTGTGCTAGGATTGACATTAACATGAAATTGCTCCAAAACTTGTCCTCAAATTAAAATTGGGTTTGTTATCCTCAACATATAGATTTGGGAAGAGCTTCTTACTAACATCTCATGCAGTATAACAATTCCTAAAAAGAGAATGAGTACATAAAATAAAATTCAAGTGAATAAGCGCTATAAAATGGAGAAGTGGAAATGAAATATGGATCGTCAAGCCTTTAACGCATCTTAACTTGATACTCAATATAATCAAAACCATAGTCATTGAGTTTGCTTTACTTACTATTTGGTTGGGAAATAGAGCGCGAGATTATCCACTCTTCTATGATCGAGTGGATGTAATAAGTTTGGTCCTTTTTCGACACATAGAACTCACATCATAGGAAGTAAGCCAACTTCACTTTCTTAGATCCTAGGTTAGGCCAAATTGTGCATCCAGGAAGGGAGTAAATGGGAGCCTAGATGTGCCTCGAAATTTTGGAACATAAAAATAGCGACGTCCATATAATAGTAGGTATAAGTGTTGGAGTTGGAGATCGAGAACACACAAAAATATCACGAAGAAGAAGAAGCTTAAGAAAAGAACACGTAGTGTATTACTAAGTCTACAATGTACAAAGATAAATAGCTCTTTAGGGTTACGGGAGTATATACAATCAAGGAAAAAAAACCTTTAGAAAAGAAAAAATGTTTCTTGATAATTTTGAGTGTGTTCACACACATCTTACATAAATATATTAACAAGTCCCCCCTTACGAGTGATGCATTGAATGAGGGGCAAACACTCATGTATAAAAAAAGTGGCAACCAATGTGGAATAAGATCAAACCACAAAAGGCTACAACCCTAAGTCTTTGTGAAAGGCTTTGCAATTTTTCACGAGGCAGAGCCTTTGTAAAAAGGTTCACAACATACATTCTTACCTTGTGCCTTTTCAGGAACAAGTGTAGGATAGTTCTTAATGATATGTACATTTTCCTTAGAGCATTTGCAAATTGCTCATGTTTATCTGCTTTCTTCTCATCTTTGGCAACCTTCTTTGATTGTCTAGCACTTACATATTTCTACTTATTAGAGGAAGATCCACCTTTACCCTTGCCCTTCTCACCTATAACAATGCTTGATCTCCAACGTGCATTATGGACATATTTTTCTTGGATTGGTCTTCTTGCAATGAAACAAAAACGAACTCTTCAAATGTTAAGGCATTTTGGTTTCCTTTCATCACCAACCAAAAATTAGAAGCAAAATTTTGATAAGAATTTGGAGTCCGTTTGAGAACAATCCACATAATTGAATTATCTAGAAAAATTTCATCTGCAACAATTAAATCCTCCTTCAAATCTTTCAAATTTTTTATGAAACCATCCATGGAACCATCTCCATACATGTGTTCCTTCTCCAATTGTATTTGCATTGTGGCAAGACTATAAGCATCCTTTGCTATCTTACATGAGCAAATATGAGTGATAATGTCATGCTTAAAAAAATCAAGCAATCAAGGCACATGCATGTTAATATCTCATGCACCTAAGATAGTTAAAATTGGAGTTGCAAGAGGACTCACAATAGGAATTGCACAAAAAATCGAACTTGCAGCATCCTCAACACCACCTCCATTAGCTACATTTCAATCATTTGTAATTGTTAGGGGGTGTATTTCAACACCCTGCATAATATTCCATAGTCCCTTTGCAACAAATGCATGGTGTATCGTGTATGCCCATAACGAGTAGCTGAGACCATCCACCTTATCCTCAACAACCAACATGCAAAATACATCGCTATTTTTTCCATGGTCAAGGATTGTTTCTTGGAGAAAAAATTTGAATAATGAAGAAAAATCAAAACAAAAATTGGCACAAGAAGGGTGAAGTTGCCAACACAATCATTGTGATAGTGCATTCAGAGGCCAAGACAAGCTTAAATCAATTTTTGAGCTTCCCATAACTTGTAAAGAGTTCTTTTGAACTATACATTGTCCTAAGTAAGCTCACCAAATTTCATAGAAATATGAGAAGGTGAGTAGGGGTGTGTTGATGAATGCCTCAAGAAGCAAGAACCTTCTCTTGTACTATTTGTTGGACTTTGGGGACAAATAACACGATGAAGAGGAAGAAGCCTAGGGGCACCATATAAAGTGTATTACTAAGTTTATAATGTATAAAGATAAGTAAGCATTAGGGTTATGGGCATGCATATGTGTTAGGGAAAAAAACCCTCCTAAAGCTTCCCCAAGATATACTAACAATAAGTTGATAGAGGTCTTGGTATATGCTGTTGGAGTTTGAGGTATGCAGAGGCATGCAAATAGCACAAAGAAGAAGAAGAAGCTTGGAGCACAACACACAGTACTGAATGTATTATCAAGAGAACGTACAAAGATGAGTAGCCCATAAGGGTTATAGGCATATAATATACAATTTGAGGGAAAAAACCTCCTACAGAGGGAAAAAAGTGCATGAGAGTCTTAGTGTGTTCACACACATCACTACCCAAATATATCAACATATCCCCCCTACGAGTGATGCAGTGAACAAGAAGTTTGCACTCATGTACAAAGAAGTGCCAAACTATGTGGTATCAATCCATAAAAGGAAGTAAGACCAAAGCTTTGCTTAAAACTTCAAACTTATCCCTAGGGAGAGCCTTTGTGAAAAGGTCTGCAACGTTCTCCTTTGTGGGCAAATATGCCAAAATGATCTCTCCAATAGAGAACCTCTCCCTGACATAATGATAGTGCACCTCAATGTGCTTAGTGGGAGCATGGAACACAAGGTTTCTCACAACTTCCAATGCGGTCTAACTGTGCAGTAAAGATGGTGGTGGTAGAAGATTGACCAACACCCAAATCAACCATAAGGCATATGAGCCATGCACACTCAACAGTCCCTATGAAGTTGCCCTATACTCAACATCACAACTTGAAGTGGCCACATTAGGTTACTTCTTCATCAACCAAGATATGCATGAGCTACCAAGCATGATGCAAAAACTACTGGTGGACACATGAGTGTCATAACGACTAGCCCAGTCAGAGTCAGAAAAAACATGTAAATCTGGCAGTAGTGATCCCCCCTTGGGATAAAACAATTCAAGTAGCCGAGTACCACTCAAGTAGCAAAAGATGTGCTTAATTGCCTGCCAACACTTGATACCTAGGCAATGCATAAACCTGCTCATATGTGAGACAAAAAATTGAATATTTGGTTGAGGAATGCATAAGTAAATCAAGTATCCAATAGCCTGCTCATATAGAACATCATCAAATGGATCTCTAGCATCATGAAGACTCAACCATAAACGTGTTTACATAGGAGTGGCAATAGGATTACAGTCTTCAAGGCCAAAATGCTTCAATAACATGTCAATATATTTTGTTTGAAACAAAGCTATTCTGCCATCAACTTGCATAAAATGAATGCCCAAATAATGATGCAAATGCCCCAAATCTGACATCTCTAATGAGGCCTGCAAATTAGCCTTAAAATCAACAATATGCTTCTCATTAGGATGAGTGAGAAGCATGTCATCAACATAGATAACAATGATCAAAAGCACATCATTGAATGCTTAACATATAAGGTGCTCTCAGTTGGGTTGTTCTCAAAATTATGTGCAATCAAGTAGGCATGTATCTTTTCATACCAAGCACATGGTGCTTGTGTCACACCATATAATGCATTTTTCATACCAAGCACATGGTGCTTGTGTCACACCATATAATGCACTTTGTTTTCATGCCCTTTTTGCACAAAACTAAGGGGCTAAAAACATACACTTGTTCATGCAAGTCATCATTCAAAAATGTAGTTGTTTGATGTAGATTCCAACCATGATGAGATGCAAGTACATAGATGCTATGAATAGTAGTCATTCGGCATTTAGGAGCAAAGGTCCCATCAGAATCAATGCCTCTTTCTTGAGCATAACCCTTTGCAACAAGCCTATCCTTATACCTGTCAATTGTTCCATGAGGCTTACACTTTAGCTTGTATACCCACTTAGTGCTAATGGCCTTCATGCCAGGAGGCAAGTCACAAAATGAATAGGTACCATTTTTCATATAGCATCATATTCTGATAGCATAACAATCATCCAATTTTCTGAGTTTTGTGCTTCATCAAATGAAATAGGGTCATTCTCATCACAAAGACTAGAGGAAGTTATAGCATAGCAATTTGATGCAAAAGAAGCACTATGAGAGCCTGAGAGATGCATCTAATTTGCTATCTCATAAAGTTTACATTAGCCATTTAGGCATAGTTTTGCCCCCTCTATATCACACCTCTCATCAACAAGCACATCGTGTAAATCTACATTAGAAATGGAATGATCTGCGTCATCATGTGGAACCTGCAAAGGTTCAGAAATTGCCTCATTTGGACTAGCACTAGACTGTCCACCCATAAAAAGAGGAAGCAAAGTGTCATACATATCTTTGGAGCTAATTGACGTCTCTTAGTACATGCAAGTAATGGCTGAATTGCATTTTCCACAAAAACAACATCACGACTAACAAAAATGTGTTTCGTTTGTGGATGATAAAAATGATAGCCTTTGCTTTCAGAACTGTACCCAACAAAAATACATTTCACTGCTTTATCATCCAATTTCCTATGTTGTTGGTTAGGCACTAATGCATATGCCAGACAACCAAAGACACACAAGTGAGCAACAAATGGCTTGTGACCATGCCAAGCCTCATATGGAGTGGTAGACTACAATGCTTTAGTGGGACACCTGTAAAGTACATATGTTGCACACATAACAACCTCAAGCCAGAAATCGTGTGGTAAAGCCTGACTCTTGACCATTCACCTCTCCATCTCCATTAGTGACCTATTCTTCCTTTTTGCAACTCCATTCTGTTGAGGTGTATACAACACTACACACTAATGTTTTATCCCACTTTAAGCCAGAAATGCATTAAAATTAGAAGACATATATCCCCCCCCCCTTCCCCCCCCCCAATCAGAACGGAGGGTGCCCATTTTACATGCTGACATATTTTCAGCCAAAACCAAAAAGTATTTGAAGCATATAAACACATCAAACTTTTCTTTGAATGGATATACCCATGCATGCCTAAAAAATCATCAATGAAAGTCATGAAGTAAAGGTAGTTCCCAAAAGAAGGTGTTTGCATAGGACCACAAACATCATTTGTGAACAAGCTTCAATTTATGAGTAGCTCGTACTGAACGACCTTTTGGGAAGGATGAATGATACATTCTTCCTAAAATACAGCCTTCACATACATGTTTACCAGGTGCCTCAAGTTTGGGCAGAGAGGACACCATTTCATATTTTTGTAGACATAACAAACTAGCAAAATTCAGATGATCAAAACATGCATGCCAAAGCATTGCATCTGACATAGCTTAAGAATCTTGAAGTACATATGATAAATTATTCACAAATTTTGCATAATCTATGAGCTCATGCATCCCATCACCTAAAATGCCAGAAACAATAATGACATCACCATTTTACAGATCATGAATTGTACATTTGTCATCAACAAATTTCACAACCAAGCCGATCTTGGCTAATGTTGAAACTCATAACATATTTCTCTTGATCCTTGGCATAAATAAAGCATCAAACAATGCAAAAAAACTACCATCAGTAGTAGTAAGAATGATCTTGCAAACTCCATGATAGGATAAGAGAGGTTGTTGGCACATGTGACAGTATTCCTTGTAGGGGTAGGCTCAAGTGAAGTGAAGAAAGTGCACTGAGAGGTAATATGTTTGGTTGCCCCACTATCAAAGTATCAAACATCTGAGTCTGCTGCAGACATACATTGTTCATGAGAAGATGGGTCATAATTGCAAACAATACTAAATGCCCATTCTTCATTTTGCACAAGATTTACGGACTCTGATTTGGGTATAGATGCCTCTACAATAACCATTCCAACCTCTTTTTTCTTTGCCTCTTTTGCAGCTAGTTTTGGACAACTCTTTATGACATGATCATTTCCTTTACAATATCTGCAACACAATTTTTGCTTTTCTGTTTTCTTCTAGCCTTTGTCATCCTTCTTTGATTGTGCAGAATTATCAAATTTTTGCTTACTAGTAGATGAGCTCCATTTACGTTTGTCCTTCTAACTCACCAGGAAAGCTTGATCTGCAACATGCATAATGGACCTATTTTGCCTAGACTGATCTTCCTGCAATAGAATGGAGAGTAACTCCTCAAATGTTAAGACATTTGGAATTTCCTTTCATCATCAATCGAAGAGTAGAAGCAAAACTATGATATGAATCTGGAAGACCATTCAAAATAGTGTGCACAAATGAACTGTTTGGCAAGACTTCATTAGTAGAAATCAACTGCTCCTTCAAATCTTTGATCTTTGTCAAAAAACCATCCATGGAATCTCCTTCATTCATGTGCTCACTCTTTAATTTTTTTTGGAGGTAAGCAAGACGAGCCTCGTTCCTTGCCTGGTTTAAAGTGGCAAGTATATCCCAAGCATCCTTTGTTGTTTCACAGGAACAAATGTGAGGAATAATGTTATGTTTGACAGATAAGGCTATCAATGCATGTGCCTGAACATCTTTGCCGTCCCTACAAAGTTGCTCTATAGTAGGTGCAACAAGAACTACAACACAAAAAGGAACCTGAAGAACATCATCTTCAACACCATCTGCATCACCTTCAGTAACTATATTTGCAGCTGTAATAGGACGTTTTTCAACACCCTGCACAATATTCCGTAGTCCTTTTGTGACCAATACATAATGCATAATATATGCCCATAATGGGTACTTGATACCATCCAACTTATCCTCAACATCCAACATACGAAATACATCATTGCTTTTAGCCATGGCCAGTGACTAAAATACCTTGATGCAAAAAAATGACTATATCTCAAAAAGTTGAACAGAACTACCATGTCGAGTTTTGCTAAGTCTGTAGAAGACTTTGAGGAGCCTATACTGACAAACCAAAACTTGTATATATGTTTGGCTCAAAAATATGAAATTGCCTACATAGGCACTACGATAGTGTGTTAGGAGGCTAAAACGAGCTTAGATCTTGATTTTGACAACACACAACAAAGTTGTTTTGAAGTTCTAATCACCTTGACCATGCTTACCAATTTTTGTGTGATTCTGAGACTATAACCAGAGGGGTGTGGACGACGCCCTAGATGAAGCGATGACCTACTTTGATACCAATTGTTGGAGTTTGAGGTCTGTAGAAGCACGTGAACAACACAAAGAAGAAGAAGAACCTTGAATCACAACACAAGATACTGAATGTATTACCAAGAGAATGTACAAAGATAAGTAACCCATTATGGTTATAGGTGTATATACAGGCTGAGTAAAAAACCTCTTAAAGAGGAAAAAAAGTGCCTCAACCATCCTAGCATGTTCATACACATCACTACCGAAACATATCAACATATGCATGACCCGATACCAATCAATTTGATCATGATTCTTACTTTCAAACTCCTATAATTGGGTGAGGTTCACATTAGTTCATGAAAATCCCACCAATCCGTCTTCCCACCTCTATCATCACCCATATGATTTTGTTATCTTCTCGTGTTTTTAATGCAAATATGCTTCCATGGTGAGATGAAATCATGGATCTCAAAAGTGTTGAATCACACCAAAATAACACTCGATGTTTGAATGAAATGTGTGTCCATTTGCAATCTTGAAGTTGGTTCTAAAAATCTTTACACCTATACATGTGATTTTGATGAAGATCATGAGAATGAATTGAAGTTCCTTTCAATAGTGTAGTGCTTCCTCAATCACAAGCTATCCTCAATCACAAGTTTTTGATCACTCAAGGATAGTGGAAGAGAGAAAAACATAACTACCACAAGATAAGAGAAAATCCAATGTGAAAGAGTAGACAAGATATGACTTAGAGAAAGAGAAGTCATGGCATTATAGCTTTGAATCAATCGATACAATAACTTTGGAAAATAGCTTCTTGACAAAGCCTACAATCTCATTCACACTTGCACTCTCAATCACACTCTCACTCTCACTCTCAATCACACTCTCACTCTCACTCTCAATCACAAAATTCTCTGATTTTCAGCCTCTTGCTTCTTGACATAGCAAATCTCTTTCAAAATAGATTTTATCATCCCCAAGGAAGTGCGTGATCCACCAAATATAGAAAAAGTGGGCTCTCCCCATGTTGCATGCAAAAGTTTCACAAAAGCATGTGCTTATAGTAGTCAAGTGCTTTCTTGAGCGATACCTTTCCAAAAATAGAAGAAAAGCAACAAGAAGATATATCCGAAGACATCCATAAGTATGCATGACAACACGTATGCTTCAAAATCATGGATTCGAATAGAAATAGAGAAGCCCACAAAACAACACTTTTCCAAGCTCTATAACCTATGTTCAAATCCACCTTCAAGTATCACTTTTGAGCCCTGTAAGTTTAGAAATTCTAGAGAGAGAATAAAATCAAGACATTTTCTTACAATGAATTAAATGTAGAGCCTTAAACGAGGTATTTAAAACATGATTCACAAAAATTTCACATAGACACTTTTATTCTCTTATGCATGCTCTACCTTTTTCTCATACAACATTTGTCTTAATTCTTTCATCTCCAATTTCAATTTTCAACCAAAAAACAAGATGTAGATAAGATTTAGAGAGAGAATATAAAACTTATCATCTCTAAATTTTGCCTACCTAAATAAAATGACCTAATTAATCATTCTAAACATTATCCCCACAATGTAATTCAGAAAGTTCAAAATGAATTATTTCACTATCGAAAGGCCTATTACAAATAGCCTCTAAAAAAATCCTTAGTTCTCAATTCAATGAAAGATACACAAATACATGCACATACATACTTTGTACGTACATACATACATACGTCTCTATGTCTATATATGTATGTATATATCCACACACACACACACACACATATATATATATATATATACATATATATATATATATATACACACATATGTGTGTGTAGGTATATGTATAAATGTATATGTATGTGTGTGTATGCTTAATAGCTTTGCCTTTGTCTTACATTAAGAGGACCTAACTATTTTTTTTAGATGTAAGGCCTCTTCATGGAACATGATTCAAGTAAAAGAACGTTTAATTTTAAACTTTGACGTCGACAAGCTTTTTTTTTTTTTGAATGGTTGAGTGTATAGAGGCTTCACTAATTCCTACTTTGATAGGAAGCAACTCATTTCCAACAAAATGGCATGAACCAAGTAAACCTCTCATGCGAAGCATCATCAAGTACAACTATTCGATGCCACACCAAGTACAACTATTGGATGCGTGTCTCTTTGCCCCAACCCCCATAATCGACACCTTTCATATGATTTTCGTGTTCACACAAAAAAAAAAAATCAAGGAAGGAGTGATTCTTGTCTATTTTCAACACATGTTGTTAGTTTTCATGTATAACACAATACAAGGATCAATTCAACTCTTTCTCATATGTTGCGTATTCCAACGCTTGGAAAACCCATATTGCGAATTTACTTGAAATAATCTACTTGGAATCATCTATAGATCTACTTGGAATCATCCAACGCTTGCAAGCTTCGTAGATTGTGTATAGATATTTTTAAATCCTACTTTTATTAGAGAATGAGTGTCCTTGAAGGGAAATAGATCAACTCCTTAGTTGCGACCACTGAGATTCCCCCTCTTTTTGCCCGATTTTTGATCATTTACATGGGATATGTCGAAGTGCAGGTAACCCTTTTCTCCGTTTAGCGTGTAATTGTCTTATTCCTTTCTTCATTGTTTTTCCCATGTAGCATCCTGGCTGCATGTATTATATCTGTTTGCGTGAGAAAATGGATTACTTCTGCTTGAAATTATGGATGCATTTGAACGCTACTCCTTGTAATCTACTTGGAATCATCTACTCGTAAATCTACTTGGGATCGCCTGACACTTGCAAGATTCATATATTGTGTATATGAGAGATCATTCAATTCCTACTTTTGCTCGAGAATGCGTGCTCTTGAGGGAAATAGATCAATTCCTAATTCGAGTCTACTCACATTCCCCCTCTCTTTGCCCCTTTTTCGATCGACGTCATGAGATATGTCGAAGTGCAGGTATCCCGTTCCTCTGGTTAGCGTATAATTATCTTATTCCTTTCTTCTTCATTCTGTTTCCCATCTAGCATCCTTGCTGTATGTATTATATCTGTTTTCGGGGCAAAATGGATTAGTTCTACTTGAAACTCAGGATCCATGCGTATCATCCTCCCCTGCCACGCTTTTGTTTCTTGCAATCATGGATATGTAAAATTATGCTAAAATGTCTGGCTATCTATGGTATTCTCAGTGAGCGGGTTTCCAGGTAACTTTTTTCTTTTGCAGTCACTCATCAACTAAGTCGAAAGACGCTCATGCTCTGTAGTAAAGTTGTAGAAGACGTTTTTGATAGGATTCGACTTCATTCTCTCGTCATGCTTAATTTCAGCGTTTATCTTTGAAGAGAAGTGTATGTTTCTTTCCTTTGTTACACCAATATAACTGTATAGCAGTACATTTTTTTCAATTAGTGGACCGCGGTCCGAGGTTCGGAAGGTTTTCTGCACCCTATATATCCTTGTTTTGTCTTCTTATTAACCAACTGTACTTTGGACTTCTCTTCCGTATTTGCTATATAAGGATGGTAAAAATTTATGCCATTCGGATTTTCAATGATTTCCTTGCTAAACCTTGTTATACTGTAACTGTATAGCAGTATACCATTTCCAACTAGTGTTCTGAGGCTGCTGAAGGCTGTTTTCAGCAGTTTTTTATTCTTGTTGTTATTTTTGTTTTTGTATTAAACAAGTGTTCTTGGGACTTGTCTTCTGTAATTTTTTTTTTAAGGATGCTAAACATTTTTACCTTACTTCAAACATGATGGATTAGCTGAACTGATTCTATATCAATGTCTTATTCCTCTGTTAAACCAATGTAACTCTATAGCAGTATTGCTTATTGTTATTATACCAATGTAAATGTACAGCAGTATACCCATTCTAACTAGTATTTCAAGGTTCAGAAGGTTTCCAACACTTATTCTTGTTGTAGAATAATGTTGCCAGAAGGTTTAATACAAAACCAAAAATAATGTTGTTATTTTTGTTTTTGTATTAAACAAGTGTTCTTGGGACTTGTTTTCTGTAAATTTTTTTTTAAGGATGCTAAACAATTACCTTACTTCAAACATGATGGATTAGCTGAACTGATTCTATATCAATGTCAAATCCCTCTGTTAAACCAATGTAACTCTATAGCAGTATTGCTAATTGTTATTATACCAATGTAAATGTACAGCAGTATTACCAATTCTAACTAGTATTTCAAGGTTCAGAAGGTTTCCAATACTTATTCTTGTTGTAGAATAATGTTGCCAGAAGGTTTAATACAAAAACAAAAATAATGTTGTTATTTTTGTTTTTGTATTAAACAAGTGTTCTTTTGACTTGTCTTCTGTAAATTTTTTTTAAGGATGCTAAACGTTTTTACCTTACTTCAAACATGATGGATTAGCTGAACTGATTGTATATCAATATCAAATTCCTCTGTTAAACCAATGTAACTCTATAGCAGTATTGCTAATTGTTATTATACCAATGTAAATGTACAGCAGTATACCAATTCTAACTAGTATTTCAAGGTTCAGAAGGTTTCCAACACTTATTCTTGTTGTAGAATAATGTTGCCAAGAAGAAAAACAAGTCTTTTATGGAAATGGCAAGATGCATGGTCAAGAATCAAGCTTCGCCTTATAGGTTTTGGCTTGAGGATGTTATGTGTGCTTCATTGAGTCTTGGCATGAACATAAGCTATTTGTTGATCGTTTGTGTGTCTTTGATTGCCTTGCATATGTGTTAGCAACAATACACAAAATTGGATGGTAAGGCTATGAAATGTGCTCCTATGGGTAGAATTCTGAAAGCAGAGACTATACTATTTATCATCCACATACTTACATGTACTAAATGTGTTCTAATTAGTCATGATTTTGTTTTGGTGGAAGATAATTCAACTTCTACTTTCATGTACCAAAGACTATCAATCAACTCAAAAAATATTTATGAATTTTTCATTCCCTCTTTTCAGTGTTTGATAATCAAGTGAAGCTACCACTCATGTGATTTCTCAACCTACGCAAGTTTTGGATCAGGACACTTATCATTCCATTTCTTTATGCAACTGCACATGATGCACTTGTTGTGCCACTAATGTGTTGGGATCTCTCTCTCCATTGAGGCCTCACATGGATGCAAGCTATCTGTTGCTGTGTCTTTGGTTTCTTGCATATGAAGTATAGTATGAGCAACAATGCAAAAAATTGGAAGAGAAGACTATGGAATGTATTTTCGTTGGATACAATGCAAAAGCAAAGGTTACGTATGTATCATCTACACACTAAATGGATCCTACTCACTTAAGATCTCGCCTCTTTTGCTTCAAATTGTTATGAAAAAATTGCATTCACTAGTCTTGTGATGAGAATGAGTCTCACTACTTTAGGTCTCCAAAACCAAAGGACATCTAGATGGGTGCATGTAGTTATGTCTAGCCAAGTGTTAAAGTGTCTGATCATATGAACTTGCCCACCTTATTAAGTGAGTCCTACAATAGGGCTCAAGGCTCATTTCTCATTCGTCCTTGGTGTGCAACAAACACTTTCCACGTGGACTCTTAGCCCTTGGTGGTCATCACTTACCTATATGGTGTAGGTGCACAGGTATTGGAGACAAGCCCTTGTGATGATGGCCATGTGTACAATTGAAGGCTCTTAGGCTTGGGGATGAGCCTCTTT
Organism: Ceratopteris richardii; assembly: GCA_020310875.1. Taxonomy (NCBI): domain Eukaryota; kingdom Viridiplantae; phylum Streptophyta; class Polypodiopsida; order Polypodiales; family Pteridaceae; genus Ceratopteris; species Ceratopteris richardii. Next base: position 19,940,102 of record CM035416.1, on the reverse strand, counting down.
GGCTCTACAACTTGGGAGTGAGTGTGATGTTCTTTGTTATATATTCTTTCATGAATATGACTTGTACTTTGTCTTGTTGATAGGATATTGGTGAGGTTCTAACATAAGTATCAGAGCATTTTTTTGATAAAGAGCAAGGCAACACAATGAATCCAGGTCATATAAACTTTTCACTACTTTCACTATTGTCCAATATTGGTATATATGAGTTGAATAGGTATTGTGCATACCTTAGATACAAGAAAAAATAAAAATCTCTTGATGAATAAAAACCTCATTTTTATTTTTATTTTTAAAAACCTCTACGATTTAAACGATTTGAATCCCGATTTAAATCTACGATTTAAATCTCTACTTTGTACTATGGGTGGAGGTGTTAGAAGTCAATCATGGATTTCATAGGGTAACAAGCCTTGTGTAGGAGAATCTTTGGAAGAAGAGGGTATTGATTTTGGTCAGAATTAATTATGAGAAATGGGACATCTTAAATAAGAGAGGACCTATTATGGATGGTACTCACATGAGTACTGAGTGGCACCCATATGAGTGGCCATCTATGCGATGAGATGGCATAACTCCATGGAGAGAGAATAGGATGTAAGGGTTGCAGGCTAGGGAGTAAAAGACCATCAAATTATCATGTAGGTAAGTTAATACATTGTTGGGCTCCATGTTCACCTTCGTAGATTGTCAAAAAGTAGGGAGAACCATTGGAGCAACTAGGAGGACCAACAATAACATCAGAGGCAAGGTTGGATAGTCTTAGTGAAACTCCATTATTAAAGGACGCAAAACGACCATAATTCGTGGGGGATGATCTTGTCAAGAATAAACTTGCAACTTTCACATTTTTGCAAAGTTGGCAAGACTTGCATTGATTAAAGGGAACCTCATTAGAGTATTGGGTCTTGGAATTGAGTCTTTCAGTAGGACCTTGTACTTATAAATGGTGGATGAGTCCATCAATGCTATTAGGTCGTGTACAAATATGTTCATATTTATTTATTAGTACCATGAACGAGTCCATAAATGCTAAGGTGGACAAGTCCACCAATGCTATTAAGTCGTGTACAAATATGTTCATATTTACTTATTGGTACCATGAATGAGTCCATAGATGCTATTAGTATGTGTATGAATATGTTCATATATACTCTTGGTACCAGTATGATACAATATGTACTTGTATGAATTTCTACGATTTTCAAAAGGGTGGGATTGCACGAGTCCATTGATGGGCTGGTGGAGCATTCTTATAATGTTTTTTTTGGGCGAACACAAGTCGTGTGCATTTGCCATTGCTCAAGGGCGAGGTTATCTACCTCAATGTTCTAGCCCTTAGGCTCCTATCTCAAGGACCAAGGTTCCTCTTTCAAGCTTCTTACCTCCCACCTCAAGCTTCTTATCACGTTCCTCGAGCTTCTTATCTCCTACCTCAAGCTTTAGGGCTTAAACTTTAGGTTCGCGCTCTCTATTTCAATCACGATGATGAGAAAAAGACTTGAAACATTTGATCTTCATGTGGAGAAAGATGCAAAGAAATCCAACTCCCATGATTGGACTTTTGAATGTTGTGGAGAGATACAAAAGTGGGGCTGCAGGCTTCTCGGACATTTCATAAAGGATGGGAGACAAGTTGTACCATGCAAACTAATACACCAACAAATCACATATGAGATTCGTCAAAAGATGAGGGGGAAGTGCAATTGCAAGGATATCTCAACCATTAAACTCATATTTGATACCTTCTCATGATGCAACCTCTCATATGGATTGCTCCATTAATGGCTCTATAGCACAATGATCAATCATCATAATTTGATGGACACAACGACCAAGAGAATCATCATGACACATGCCATTCGAGAATCGATATGTATGTGAGAGCCCAAAGTAGTATTCATCAAGTTGAGGGATATGCAAAGAGCACCCTCACATTTTCTAAAGAGTGGCTAAAGGAAGCAAAAATTGTGATTGCATGCACAATCATTATAGGCAATCTTTCTTTTAATGTTCTGAAGCCAGAGCAATTGAAGAACATGGACAAAACCATTGCAAATGTGGTTCCATGTGAAGGATGGACTGATGTTAGCTATTTGGGCATACGGTCCAAAATAAGTGAAGAAGGGTTTTGTCCTATACATGCTGCATGAAGCAAATACATGAGTTTTGAAGCATATAATTAGCTCACACGAGAGAGAGAGAGAGAGAGAGAGAGAGAGAGAGAGAGAGAGAGAGAGAGAGAGAGAGAGAGAGAGAGAGAGAGAGAGAGAGAGAGAGAGAGAGAGAGAGAGAGAGAGGGGGAAGAGTGAAACATAGAATACTAAGTACTCAATGTAGAGGAGCATGCGTGAGCTCCACACACACACAGATGTTGATGACGTGAGTTCATCTATTTCGTTTCCATTTGTATCCGTATGAGTGCATCTCCATTTTGTATCAAGGAGACACTCCATTTCATATTATTTTAGTTCTATCTCATTGTATTTGGATACCTTGCCATTTGCTTCTACCATTGTATTCAATCTCCTTCAAGAGGAATTATTCCACGTGATGTACTTTGGAGAGCATCATCCAACTGCATATAATGAGGGCCTCTCCCCCACTTTGTACTTGGTTAGTAGCTTGAAGAGCTTACTTATGCTGTTGGCCATATAATGAGGGCCTCTCCCTCACTTTGTACTTGGTTAGTAGCTTGAAGAGCGAAGCTCTTGGCCAGCTCATTTGTAATCCATGTGAGTTTACCCATTTCTTGGTCTACTCACATTGGGTTTCTCACACTCTTTCATTTTGTGAGTACACTCTTCTTTTCATTTTGCTTCTGCATGTGTACTCTAGTCTCTTTACATGGTATTAGAGCACTAGAGGGAGGTCTTGGTTGGTTTCTTTGGTGGTCATTTTGGTGGTAATGCTAGAGCTTGGTGGTGTTGCTCTTCACTCATTGGGAGAAGCTTTTTGCCATCATTTTTATGCTTTTGCCTCATTTTACCAACTTGCCAAACCTCTTGACCCTCTTCTTAATCATTTTTTACGGCCTTTCACCCCTATTTTCCCTCCCTCCCATTGCTTTTCTCGGTCTTTGGTGATTTGTGAACATTTTAGTGGTCAATTTTGAAGCATTGATTTTGCATCTCATCAGTTTTGAAGTGTTTATAAACAATTTTTTGTGAAGTTGAAGGATTCTCCTCACTTTGATGGTGCCTTTGGAGACATTTTTGGGCATATTGGATATGCATTATTCATATATCATTATTGTTCATAGGCTCGAATTCTGTGCACTGCAAATCTTAAATTTCCTTAAGTCTCGATCCCTATAGTACGTAGTGTTCGAAGAAAGATTTGTTCTTTGGGATGGAACCATAGTGGCACACACTTAGAACCACACACACGCAGAAGCACCATCAAATCTTTGAGGAGCTGCTACAACTCAAAGTGAGCTGCCAGGGACGACAACACCTACAATTGTTTTGTATGCCTTGAGTCCGCTTGCATCTTTATCGCTCGTGTACTGAGCCCATTTGAGTCGATCAAAGAGCTAATTGATGGATAAAAGGACGTCAGAGAAGCACAAGCTCTCAAGCCTCTCGCTCTTGCTCACCTCGGCAATTCTTTAACGTGTATTGACTCACGCGAAGTGCAAGAGAAAAACACATAGAACAACAACAGATCAACAAAGACATGATGTAGGCGATATGATACGGGAAGCGAAGGCGGCACCCCGTCCCAAAGAGACCGAGTGCATCCAAAACCATGTGCCAAAAAGATGGTACAGTGAGTCATGTTCGCTCAACACTCTTTTACTAAGAGAGTTTAGCAAATCATCCCCAACACACAAAAGTGGCATGTAAGTCGCACGAGATGCATAAGAAGAGAGCAATAGGTTCGGTTACGAGAGAATGTAAGGCAATGAGCAGGGCATTGCAGCGCGCAGGATGCTCAATAGCCAGAGAGAGAGCACGAGTGAAAGCTCTTTCTGAAGCCATCTGTTTCTCTTGGTGGAAGCTCGATAGGGAAGGAGGGGTATTTTGTGAGAGAGAGAGAGAGAGAGAGAGAGAGAGAGAGAGAGAGAGAGAGAGAGAGAGAGAGAGAGAGAGAGAGAGAGAGAGAGAGAGAGAGAGAGAGAGAGAGAGAGAGAGAGAGAGAGAGAGAGAGAGAGAGAGAGAGAGAGAGAGAGGGAGAGAGATCTTTCTATGAGCACATGTGAAAAGCGCCACCAGTCCTCTTCTAAGAAATAGAGAGAGGGAGATAGAGGTCGACGAGCAGCTCGTGCCTTGCCATTCTCCATTAATAGATAGAGAGAGACTTCCTGAATACCTTTGCTCTCATTCTCAACTGAAAGCGCATCTTATTCTGTGTCATAGCAGAGTCACATGGACATATTGAGTCGGGGAAAATGTGCGCATGATTCCATCATTGGTGATGACTAGACCATTTTCGGAACAACTACTCAATGAGTGAATACATGCCTTTCATATGACATCATCTATGATGTCAATTCTTGTGTGTGTCCCATAACCGTTGTGCCTTCATCTGATTTTGACTTTGATTCTTGCATAGTGCCACACTCAAAGTAAAACACTTAATCAAATTTCTTTTTATTCACAAGGATCTTGAGCAAGAGGTCACATTGAAGCATGACAAATACACTTACATAAGAAGTTGACAACCACTAGCAACCAGCCTTGCCTTATACTTGGGTTTGCCATCGACCGTTTTGATTTTGTATACCCACTTGTTGGGAATGCTCTTCCTACCTTGGGCAACTCAACCAAATCCCAAGTATCATTAGATGCAAGGCATTTATCTCTTCTTGCATGGCTAACTCCCACTTCTTCGTGTGCTCACATAGCTTTGCCTCTTTATAAGTGAGTGGCCCACCCTCATCTCATAACATAATGTAATGTACAAAGGGGTCATATCTGTTCACAGGCCTCCTAGGATGTGTATATCTTCTTATGTAATGATCCACAGTCTCTGGCAATGGATCTACATCAGGAGATACATCAACTTCCTCATTGTTAATGGGCTGCTGTACATCATTTCCAGCCCGTTTTCAGCATGAATAAGTGGCTGCATATGCCCATCAGGAGCCTCATTTTGCTATCCAACATCATCGGGCTCAATAACCACTGGATCATTGTCATTTCCAGTCAAATGTGGTGCGTGTCGAGGGTTCATATCAGATTTAATGCGTGGCTTTACATGCTAAAATTTAACCTCTATATGGTCATTTTTAGAGGCACAATCATTTTTGAGCAGCCTTGCCTCAATAAATACTCAGCTGCATATTACCTTCTTGAGTTGAGGTAGCCAAATCTTGCTGCCCATTTCAGCTTCATCTTCATAACCTATGAAGATTCCTTTCATGGACTTCAAAATCTATTGAATGCAGCACTTATAAACTCACCCCCATTATCTGCACGTAAGCATTTCAGCTTTCTACCTATTTGGGTGGTCACAAATGCATGAAATTTCTCAAATCCAGCAAAGGCTTCATCTTTAGATTTGGCATTCATTACAAAAAATCAAGTTTTGAGCCTTTAGTATCAAACTTGTCCTATTACATAGTTTATCAAGGCCTTTTTGGCTCATGTGGCCAAGCCTTTTATGCCATAATTCCATCTGTGAATGGATTTCAGCCAAAGCAATAAACTTGCCCAACAAGGCTTTACCATGCAAGCAATAAAGAGTCCCTTTCTTTGTACCTTTAACAGCCAGCCTAGAGCCTTTGATAAGCTTCCATGACCCTTTCTCAAAGAGGGTACTATATCCAATGTCCATGCATATCCGTTTGCCCAACAAACAATAGGCTTTTCTTGATGCTTGGTACATACCTTACATCATGCAAAACCAGCTCATTAGTGCCATCTACGGTGAGATGCATCGAGCCAATACCTTCAATAGAACAAGCATGGTTGCTTCCAAGATATACATGTCCATGGTTGCATGCATGAAAGGTAGTAGAACACTCCTTAATAGGAGTAACATGGAACGATGCAGCTGAATCCACAATCCATGTTTGTGACAAATCATCATTCATAGTAAGCAAGGCATCAATCAAATCCCTCTTTGTGATCTGCATATCCTGGTCATGAATATTAATAGAAGCACTAACTTTGGCATGATCTGCTGCCATAGTAGCACAAAGAATATCTTTGTGCTACTATGGTTGCATGCATGAAAGGTAGTAGAACACTCCTTAATAGGAGTAACATGGAACGATGCAGCTGAATCCACAATCCATGTTTGTGACAAATCATCATTCATAGTAAGCAAGGCATCAATCAAATCCCTCTTTGTGATCTGCATATCCTGGTCATGAATATTAATAGAAGCACTAACTTTGGCATGATCTGCATCTGAAAGCTCCTCAATGACGACATTAGAGGTCACATTGTCCTTCTCTTCGTCCTTGTCCTTTGAGTTGTCATATGCTTCATTCTTGGTGTCCTTTTTCTTCTTGTCACTTGTGTTCTTCTTTCTTTCTAGTTGAGGTTTGTAGTATTTGTAATTTGGCTTCTTGTGACCTTTTGTACCACATTGGTAACAAGTCACTTCAGCCTTGCCTTTGCTTTTGATGTTGTTCCTCTGTACATTTCCACTTTTCTTTTATGTTCTTCCTCTAGCCACATTGGCTGAACCACTACCCTCTCCACTCGCTTTCCTCTTGATTTCCTCATTCAAAATAGAACCCCTTACACCATCAAAGGTAAGATTGGGGTTATTTGAAAGTGAAACAGCCAATGTTTCCCATGAATCAAGTAAGGTCATCAACAAGAAGATGGCCTTAAGCTTATCATCAATTGTAGGTAATCCGGAGTCCTTCAATTGCAAGAGAGTACCTGTAAACGTAGATAAGTGCAGAGCTTCACTCTTTGACTCATTACGTTGCATACACAATAGCTTACACATAAGATGCACTTGATTTATGGGCGTGATATTTTCATAGGTGACTATTAGCGTCTCTCATGCCTCCAAAGCACTTGTAAGGCCCTTCAGATCCACTAAGATTTCATTTGATACAACCATCTTGATATAAGTGATGGCTTTCTTGTTTAGGTTCGTCCATGCTGCATCTATCATATCTTGAGGCTTGACTTCCTCAAGATTCCTTTCGCAATCTTTAAGAAAAAGGATTCTCAACATTCTCTTTCCACAAATCAAAGTCGTTACCCTCAAATCTCTTGATTTCAAACAAGTTTTTGATATCAGAGGAGGTAGAAGCCGTGTTTGCACACTGAGAGCTTCAAAAGTTTACCAAAAAAGGTAAAATTCACTTATTGTCCTGTTTGCAATCACTTGACAAGATTATAGCTTAGAAATTAAGTTCAAAAACTAGTCAAAACATGAAAAAACCAATTTTCGAAAAGTTTTGAAAAAAATTTCAAAAAATTCCAGCAAGCTGTAATTGCATCAAAAACAACAAATTTGTTGTTTTTCAACCACAAAAGGAATAGATAGATGCATGACAGAGTCAATGTGTGTTTGTTTTCACAAAAATTTTGCAGCAATATGACCTATAAAATCAAAGACCTAACCTTTTGTAATAAGTTTCAAGCAAGTATACACTTCCTCAATCCACAAAATTTTAGGAGCTTTAGGAGCAATATGACCTGGAGAATCAAAGGAATGACTTGCTGTAATAAGTTTCAAGCAAGTATGTACTTCCTCAATCCACAAAATTTTATGGCAAT
>CM035416.1:19909908-19922408 GCA_020310875.1 Ceratopteris richardii | reverse complement strand
TGTGCGAAGATTATGATATGAGGGAGGTTTGAAAGAAGCACCTGCACACCCAATTGCATTTACCATATCAAGAAAGTAAGGGCTCCTTACTTTCCAGAAAGGAATATCTTCTGCAAAAAAAACCTTCTCAAAGCTTTGGTTGCCTCATCTCTTGCTTGGGACTCCCAAACCTTTTGCAAAGGTCCTTATGAAGCTTTTTCATTCCATGCATGCTTGAAGATTCTCCACAAGGCATTGCATGCTCTTCATTTCCAACATCAGATGTCTCTCCAATGCCTCCCATTGGAGTGTATGCATGTGACTCTTCATGTGAATGCATTCCAAAAGGTGTGCCACTTTCTTAACCCCCTTTACCTTGCATTTTCTTGCATGCATCTCTTATGTACTCGGGTGCACTATTACATTTATCAACCCCATAACCTTTCAAACCAAGAATGTGGGCTCTGATACGGTTAGCTCCCCCATCCAAAGAATGAGAGCAAAACTTGCATTTTACTTTCCAATTCCCTTTTGGTAGAGATTTCACTTTCTCTACATACTCCCATTCGCCTCCGTCTTTTCGAGGGATCTGCAAAAATCATTACCATAAAAAGAAATCAATTGATAACTCCACGGACCACAATCATGATTCATTATAATGGAAGCTCATAAGAATGGTCGAATCTACAAATTACAAATTGTAATTGAAATTTTGTTGCATGATGCATGATGCATGATGCATCATGTATATCTTGACATGATGCATAATTTTCTTGACACAATGCCTTCCAAGTTCCAAGTTCCAACACAACATTTATCATTACCAATTCTAATTTCTGCCTGAAAATATACCTTCAACAAGGCATCACATAGGAACAAAAATGGTGCACTCATCCTTCAACAAATATATGCATAGAGTATTACACAGAGTTTGACCAGAGTGGACTCTGTAGACTCAAGACTGGAGTGACTAGTATGTACATACCTTGAGGGTCAGGGCCGGAATGAAGATGCCAAAGGATGACTGTTGAGGGCGGAGACTGGAGGCTCGCGAGCCTAGGGCCCGAGTGGAAGACGAGGAAGCAAGAAGGATTGAAGGTTGGAGCTCTTGGCTGTAGCATGCAGATCGAAAACCTGAGAACTTGGAGGCTGTTCGTCAAGTTTGCATACAGGAACTATGCCTGGCAAGTGAGGAACCCGAGAGCAACAACCCAAAAAAACCCACTGTGCAACGGTCTCGTCAGATATCCGTTCTGGATGCGGCATCAGATAAACGTCCGTAACGCGACAGGCACTTGGTTCCTGACACGTGAGGAACCAAGTATGTGTCTATATGCTAAGGGTAGTACAAACATGACAATGCATATGTTTACTAGCTCCATCCAGTGTCAATGGAGGCATGGAGGATGCGGTACATGGGTGGAGCCGGTGCTAGGGGTGGCCGTATGAAACCTATAGGATCTTCTCTCATCTAGGTTTCTCGCTGTGAAGTCGCCTCACACTGTTGGGCTCGAATCTCCTCTATCTTGTGGTGGTTACGCCTCACTTCTTTGAACCCTGTGACTTGTGGTCGTCGTCTAGCTTGGTTCACCTAAGCTTACGGTAGTGTCACTCCTAGATGGGAAGATGGGTTGGGGGGGGGACTGTGGTCCTTTGGAAAAAATCAGTGAGCTGTAACTATCTCCTCTCCATCTGTGTAGCGGTGCGTGTCAGTGATAAAAGTGCATCCCTATGGCTCTGAATATCTGTCCGGAAATGCCTTAACTGTCTCTGATCTCGAGAGTCCATGATCTCTGGTAGGTTGGTCTGTCCTCTGAACAAAGTCTCATATGTGGCTCTAATATGAGTGTATGCGTTGCATCGACATACGAAATGCTCCTTACTCTCCACCTCCTCTCTACAGAGTCTGCAAATCCGCTCTCCCATGGGGACCCTGCTGTGTCACCTCTCGTCTGTGTGATGCCACCCTCAATTGACCACTCACCACTCGTTAACTGTGCGGCGTATAGATGTCCATATAGTGTGGTCTTTGTATGAATCCATATGATAAAATGGTGAGAAAATGGTCTCTATAGTCTGACATCCTCCCTTCTAAACTAGATGATCTCCATACCCTCTTGATGTAGAGCCTCCATAGATCCTATCTCAGTACCAAATTCTTCTTGTTGCGAGAGAGGTGTTAGTAAGGTGTGCCTGAGTCGTACTGAAAAGGTGGTAGATGCTCCATATCCAATGTGTCGCAAACCAAGTTCTGACATGTGAGTACCAAGCTCTACCATGTCCACTCTCATACAACTGTATAGCTGCATCAAATGGTCTATGAGTGAGTCTGTATCGTGGCAACTCTCGCACCCTCTGAATAAAGCTTACTGTTTGGAAAAGTGCCTCAAGGACCATGGGTGGTTCAGTGAGCTCTGCTCGGATGATGTCATGGGGCATGGTCTGCATGCTATGGAACAAGCATGAGATCATACATACCTGTGGCCTCTCAATCATGCTTGCCTCAGTACGCGTACCGCATGGAAAGACACTCTCATCCGGTTCGGTACGGTTCGCATCCAATCTGATCGTCCGGTTTGTTCAGATATCGACTCCAGCTTTAGGTCGTTTTTTTGAAACTTGTGCCATAGCTTCCGTTCGCTCGAGCGTAACAAAGACTAAAGTGAAGTTTGAACTGTCATGCCCATTGCCTATAATCCATTAGCCCATTGAACGTGAGTCGAGCAAGCTTCGAACTTCCATACACACTAACACCTATCAACGCCCTGTCTGCATGCATATCATAGCCTTTGCGGCTCTGTTCGACCTTTTGTAGGCTTCTAGCCGCTGCCCAGGCCCACTGCCCATTGACTGAAAGGAAGTGCATACTTTGCTTGAGACTCGAGTAGACTCAAGTTTGAGTGGCTAAAGAGTCAAGAGTAATAGAGACACTTTGAAGTTTGAAGGTTCAAGGTACTAGGTAGTAGGTAGAACATCCTAAAGCTTTAAGCCTCCTCACTTCATTCAAGAATCAAGAATCAACATTGAAAGCTTTCATTGAGTCCTAAGCCATTGAGCATCAAATAGCCTACCCATTGCCCAATTGTCAGTTTTGATCCTTTGAGCATCAAAAAGCCACCCTAATGACCCAACAATCCATTTTGTTCCTTTGAAGTTTGAATATTCAGTGTCCAATGTCCACCTTCAAGGATCTTAGCCATCATGCCTTGTGCCGTGTCCAATGTTTGGGATTCACACACTGTTAGCCATACTTTGGCTAGTGGTTAAAGTGCATCTGGGTCTGGTACATGGAGATGGACATACAAGTATTGCGGTAGGAGTTTTTCCACTACCACAACACGCCTCATAAGTCGTGTATGTGGTGTAGGAGGAGGAGGCATCTCTGCATGTGAGAAATTGCCTCTTGAAATAGCAGAGGCTATAAAAAATGAGCATCGTCTTGCTCAACAAGGAAAGGAAGCATGCCATCGTGAGATGGAAGCCTCATATGTTGAGCTGATGGATGATGTGGATCCTTCTCCTAGTCAAGCATCACAGAGGGCTTGTACAGTCTCTCAACGAGATGAAGAGGATGTGTCCACATCCCCTTCTTGTCATCCTCCTCCTACACAAAAACCTAGGCAAGGGAGCTTACATTCTTCTATTTTGTCCCCTGCTTTGCAAAAGCAACGGCAAAAAGTTGCTGAAATAGAGATTGATTGTCGTTCAATGTAGTGAATGGTGAAAGCAATAGCCTTTGTAGGTCCTTGTGATGATTGGCATGGGGTGGAATATAATAGGCTTCGTGGACCCATGTGATGAAGAGAAGGACTGTATAGAAGTACAACTAGAGCCAATTAGATTGGGGTGGAAGACCTATGGTTGCTCTATTAATCCGATGGATGGAGTGACACTAGGAGACGCCACATCATCAATATATTGGTATCTAGTTGTCTTGGCACATATTTCCTATGAGCCATTGATGCTAGTTGTGCAAGGATCCGCATGATCGGGGGCTTTATTTTTGAGCACATAAAGACTGCTATCCTTGAGATTGGGGTTGAGAATGTGGTACAAGTTATCAAAGGCAATACCTCCAATTGCAAAAGGATGGGGGAAATGATAGAGAGAGAGTTTTCTAGTATTGTCTCGATTCCATGTGCTTCACACTGCCTTGATCTTCTTTTTGAAGACATAGGGAAATTATCTTGGCTTGCACCGTTAGTGAGTGATGCAAAGAGGATTGTGACTTTTATACGCAAAAACCATAAGGCACTTGCTATTTTCCATTGTCATAGTTCAGTGGATATGATTCGTCTTGCATACACATGCTTCGTATATGTATATACATGGTTTTTTAGAGACTCCAAGTAGTTTGTGATGCTTTGCGCATATCTGCGATTGATCGTCGATGGGCTTCCATGCATACGGCAAACACTGAGCTTGCATGTTATGTGCAACGCAAAGTGTTGGATGACGTCTTTTAGGCTGATATTGTAGCCACAGTACTCGTGTTGAGATGCATATACATTGTGCTATGTATTGTGGACAGAGAAGGATCTACTCTCGGTCTTGTATACCACATGTACACGAAGATGCGAGAGGCTATCTCTTCATTGATGACATTGTCACTTGACAAGTATTTTCTATATGTTATTGAAGTTTGCACTTTTCTTAGTACATTAAATAATAAATCTGAATTTAAATTTGTTCGAATGTTTCAATTTTATAGGAAGCAGGATATCACAGACTTGGTGGATGCACGATGGGGGACACTATCTCGTCCTATCCATGGATTTTCAGCCCTTTTGTATCCCTTTTTCAAGGGACCTACATTATGGGTGTAGACGAGTCTTCGGATGATGAAGGATCAGTACATGGAGCACATCTTGACATGAGATGAGCAACTCACATTCGATAGTGAGTTTACTGGCTACATGAGCAATGTTGGTATTGCTATGGGAGGAGATGAATCATGGCACATACTTGAATGATATGTTTTTGATTTGTTATGTATTTGGGATTCATTACTGGAGACATTCCTTCATCATCTTCATCATCAGAGGATTTAGATGAGTAGTAGCATGTAGCCATTCATATGTATGATGATTGACCAAATGACATTGATGTATCATGGCACATACTTGGATGATATGTTTCTGATTTGTTATGTATTTGGGATTCATCATTCATGGATCATATCATCATAGATCTTTCAGGCTTAGTTCTTGGTATTACATAGTACATAGTTGAGTGTCGACATTATGTGAGACTCCAGTTTTGACTTGTTTTTCATTATGTATTCCATTTCTCTTGAGATGTAATGGAGATGTTGGCACATGTTGCTTTGTTCATTTTGTGGCATCATCTTTTAAGTTTTCTTTATTCTATATTGTTTGGTTTACATTGATGATCCATGCTCATTGAATTGTGCTAGGTGAATTGTAATTTGTGATATCATTCATATGACTTGTGAGTCGTTAATGGTGAGGTGACTCGTGAATATGTACATTGTAATTTGTACATTGTATGTAATATTTGTGTATGTATGTATTATGTATGTATCTCTCTCTCTCTCTCTCTCTCTATATATATATATATATATATATATATATATATATATATATATATATATATATATATATATATATATATATATATATATATATATATATATATATATATATATATATATATATATATATATATACCTACCTATATATCTATCTATCTATCTAGAATCTAAATTCATCATTCTACACACACACACACACACACACATATATATATATATATATATATATATATATATATATATATATATATATATATATATATATATATATATATATATATATATATATATATATATATATATAGATATATATATAGATAGATAGATAGATAGATACACACACACACACCCCCAAATGTACCTTACGAACCTTACCTTGGAGGTAAGATTCGGTTCACGTACCTTACCCGTATTGAACCTTAGGAACCTAACCGCCTTGCTTTCAATCTATGCCCATTGATCGAAAGTCAATACTGGTGCCCATACTGTCGCTGAATACATCAAGGCAAGGGTGACCACTATGTCGAAAAGCCACCCCTTTGTGTGGCACCTCCGCTCTAGCGTGGCCAAGGATGCATACCTCATGGCGAAAGGTCTTGGTAGGCTGATGAAAGTAACTTCCAAGTAGATGTATGAAGTAACCACCTCGACGTTCCATCCTATGGTGAAAATGGTTGCACTCATTGGATTGGATGTGTGAAAAATCATGACCTTGGTCTTGCCAAGGTTCATAGTGAATCCTCTATGTGTAGAGAAATCATCCAAAGCTTGGAGGTGGCGTTGAAGCCCCTGAAATGATTCTGAAATCAAAACAATATCATCAGCATATAATAGAATGTGAATTGGGGTATCTCCCAAGTCGCTCCCCTCTGTGTTTGCTCATAGTATGTAGTTGGAGATCTCATCAATGTAAAACCTAAAAAGTGTCGGGGAGAGTTGGCAGCCTTGCTTACTTAACACCAATGGTGCTAGCAACGAGCTCTGATAAACCGCCAAGATATCATACTCGACCAAAATAAAGGCTCTTCTTCTTTGCCTTTGCCCCATCAATGAGACAATGCAGGACGAAGATATGGTTGATAGTGGAAAAAGCTCGTCTGAACCCGACTTGGCTAGGTCCTCGGAGGCTCTCAACCTCTGCATATGAGCCAAGCTCTCCCTCAAGAACTCCTCCATATAATTTGGCCATTGTGTGGCCAATCATGATAGTCTTGTAGGTCCTTGGATCCAAAGTGTCAGCAGATTTGTCGATAGGCATGATAGTATGCTGTGTCCACTCCGCTAGTAAACCATCCCATATAGCCCGGTTGAAAACATGTGTGATCAACGGGGCTATAGTGGAGGCTATGTAGATGAGATGCTCACTCTGTAAATCAATGTGATCGGCTTCATGTCTATGCTGCATGCAGTGTATGGCCCTCTCCACCATCGCTGTATTAAAGAAAGAGGAGTGTGTGGGTGGAGGCTCATGTGGCTGTCGAGGCACATCATATAATCATGTTGCATAATCCCGCCAAATCTATGGGTCCTCATAGGGAGGTTCACGGAGAGTGCCCCATGCTCTCGCACTATCCATGCTCATGAATAGACGATATAACTCGAGATCTTGTGCCTCCTCGAATGCGTGCTGCTTTTGACGGGTTAGTGCCTTCATTTGTCTACTTGCCTCTCCCTGTAATCTCTCCCAAGGCTTGTCGTGCATGTAGGCATCTGTAAAGGGTTCTGCACTCATCATCATACCAACTGCTCTCAGCTCTAGTATGAGGGGGAGGGGTATGTCTTGTGTGAGTGGTGTGTGGGAAGGAGCTGATAGCTGAGGTGTGTAAGATGGACGAGATAGGTGAAGTGAGAATTGGGAGGGGGTGGATGGGTGTAGTAGGCATGGGACACGCTCGACCTCCGATGAGTAGAGAGGAGCTAGTTCACGTTTGAAGTGAATGGTGGTGTGTGGGTTTACATGGTATGGGTCTATGTATCGGCAAGGGATAGGTATGTGTGATCAGCTCTGATGGGTATGGGTGGGATGGTAAGTGATGTAATAATGTGGGTGGCCTCCATGTATCCTAAGAGATAGTAAATTGGATGATTCATTCATTTGATTTGCACCTAGATTTATGGATGCCTTGAAATTGGTATGACCTAGTAAATTGCGAGTTCAAGAATGTAGTTCTATCTAGAGAAATAGAGGGATATCCATGGAGAAGCTTTCTTCACATAAAAATTCTTGAGCCAAAAAGAGGTCCAAAATTTACCCAAGATTTGTGTTTTTCTATATCAAATCAAGTGCATTCCACAAGTAGCATAGAGGAGAATAATAGCTTAAAAAAGCTCCCATTTCCATGATGTGCAAAAGTCAGAATTTTCTGAAATTTTGCAATAATGTCTTGCGAAAGCGAGATTTCTTTCTCTTTTCATGTATTTCTTATAGTGCTTGCCCACTCCCACCCAAAGTGGAGCTACTTTTAGAGGTGTTCTTTGGATTTTGATGACCATGAAGACTTTTTGCAATGGAAATGTTGTTGAGAACCATCCTTAATGCTAGGGTTGATTCGGTTCGCGAACTGGAACCATAATGTTCGTTTTAAGGTTTGTAAGGTTTGGTTCGAATCTGGTTCGTAAGGTTCGTTGCCTAAAATTTTTTAAGGTTCGTTTTCAGATTTTTTTTGGGACTGAGTGAGCCACTTAGTCTTGTGTTTTATGAGCATAATTATCAGCCTATTAACCATTCAAAGTGCAGCTCATAGCCTCTTCTTCACCTTGGCAGCTTGGCAGCTTACTTTCTTGCATTCTTGCATTCTTGCATTTGTGAGAGGCTTTTCCATAGAGTAGGGAGCTCTAACTTGGAAGGGTAAAGCCAACCATTGAGACTCAAGAGCTCTAAGTTCTTCCATGATACACACACACACCTCTCTCTCTATATGTATGTATGTATGTATGTATGTATGTATGTATGTATGTATGTATGTGTGTATGCAATGTGCATGCATGCATGCATGTATGTATGTATGTATGTATGTATGTATGTATGTATGTATGTATGTATGTATGTATGTGTGTGTATGCATGTATGTATGCATGGATGTGTGTGTATTTATGCATGTAATGTATGTATGTATGTATGTATGTATGTATGTATGTATGTATGTATGTATGTATCATGTATGCATGCATGCATGGATGGATGGATGGATGGATGTATGTATGCATGCATGCATGCATGTATGTATGTCTCTCTCTCTCTCTCTCTCTCTATATATATATATATATATATATATATATATATATATATATATATATATATATATATATATATATATATATATATATATATATATATATATATATATATATATGGACTAACCTTACGAACCATATATATATATATATATATATATATATATATATATATATATATATATATATATATATATATATATATATATATATATATATATATATATATATATATATATATATATATATATATATATATATATGGATGAACCTTACGAACTTTACCTCCGAGGTAAGGTTCTTCCCTCGAACCGAATTCGTATGGAACCTTACGAACCTTACCACCTTGCTTAATGCTTAAAATAGAGGAAAACCATAAGGCTCTGATACTAGTTGCAAGGGTGTGATAAGAGCTTGGTCCTAGGTTTGTCTTTGATCGTTCTATGTGTTAATTGTGTGCATCACCTACAATTCTTCTTCCGTAGTAATTATCTGTTCATGGTCCCTCTGAAATCTGGCCATTTGGCATATGCTTTTTATTGTTATAATTCTTCTTATCATTTGAAATGGATCTTTATTTCTAAGTTACGTTGTCCACACTATCTTAATTTAAGGTTCAGTGTCATCATATGCAACGTCCCTATCTGTCTTTTGTGTCATTTACCGTTATAAGTTTATTGACTCGATCATTTATGATTATTATTACCACATTACTTCTTTTCATGCTTAAACCCTCTTAATTAATTAACTGTATGTTATGCCAAAAATGCAGGCTCATTGTGATGCAGCATTGAAGGATATCAAATCGTAGCTGTATTGGATTCAACTGCTCATAACTGTCATACTACAGAAACATACAGCTTATCTTAATCGTCATGTAAGTAGAGTCAATTTATGTCAGTATTCTTTTAATAGAACTCAGTAGGCCAAGGTTATTTGTTCTATCTTTCTATAAAGAATGTTTCAGTCTAATCTTTGACCGCATGATATATTATTTCATCTTTATGGGTGAAATCCTTTTTTATAAATGTCCAATTTCGCTCTTGATGGTTTTATGAAGTAACCAATAATCTTTTTTTATTTTTTCTCGATTGGCGAGTCAGGCTACAAAATGTATATGATCAGGCTTTTGAGTTCAATGTTTGATTGTGACATATAATTATGACAAATAAATAGGTACAGATAGGTGAAGGACAAATGTTTTCTCGTTTGGGGATGCTACAATTCTGTAAATATCTGGTTGGCTTCATGTTGATTCGATAATGACACTTTTTCTCCATTTGTTTGGTGAAAGCTTTTCACTATTATATACCTATGGGCTTGTTCCATGAAATTGGACAACTGTCTGTTATTTTGGGACCAACTGTTGTAGACTAGTCTGAATAATGTGCAGGAAGTCGCTTGTATCTAATCTCATCTCTATTCATGCACTTTCTTTAGAATTTGTAGGATGTACCATGAATATTGGAAAATTTTGTTAAACTATGTGTAGATCTTTATATATTTAAAATGTCTATTGTATGTGCTTAAATAAGAACATTGTCCAAGCTCTTCATTATGTTTTCAAGTCAATATATTTCCTATTACAGTGCATGGTTATACATCTGTTTGGCCTGAAAATGTGGAATTGCATGATCAGTCAATGATAAAACATAAGAAGTTGCCATGATTGTATCCTTCAAGTTTGTGCTAAATGTTCTGTTTTTCATGAAACATTCTTCTTGGCAGTACAGTTTGTAGAAAGAAATCACCATCTCATGAAATGGTGGATGTTTTGACTCATTGCATGTTTATTGTTGACTGACATGCAGCAAATGGAAAATTTAAGTTGCCTCAAAAGCAATGAAGAGAAGATTTTGTTTGTGAAGGTTGAGGTTTGTATAAAAGAAGTTGCCATCTTTGTATTAACAATCAATGCTCAGTTTTGTGCTAGAGGCTTTGACTTTTCATGAGGCAGTACTTCAGTGAAACAATCTAGAATAAGAAGTCTAGATGATCGAAACGCTGGCAGTTTCAATAATTCTTATTTATTCATGAGTGAGATTTAGTGGGTGCAAGATGCACAAGGTGAAAGAGGCCATGGAGATCTATGGAATGATGTGCTCGATTGTGCTGAACACCAGGGGAATGCTCCTATGTAAGGAGAGAAAGTAGAGAGAGAAACTTGCATAGAAACTTGGAGAAGAAGATGGAAAAGCTAGAAGTTCCCTTCAAGTTATGTGACTTTGAGACCAAGTTTTATTGAAAAGTGACTTATAAGTCATTCGGGCATGTTCACACATCCAATGACCAAAATCCATAAATAATGTAAATGCCTATAATTCTCCAATTCGGGGTCCAAAAAGTATAATAAAAATATGTTTGGAAAGCTCTCGAAGAGAGTTATCATTTGGAAGGGAGAGTCCTAGGGGCCTTATCCCCAACAACTTCCCACTTTAAGGGCAAAGGAGGCTTTTTTAAGCTAAGCTAATTCCCACCATTTGTAGACATAGCTGATGTTGTGTCTTCAGAAGACACTTAGTGAGAACATATGCAGGATTCTATGAAGTATTGATCTTGATCAAAGTGATCAGGCCATCCTCTACCACCTATTTGATAAAGTGGTGTCTCACATCAATATGCATTGTGCGAGCATGGAACATGGAATTGCGAGACATATGACACTTTGGCTATCACAACCAAGAATAGGTGCCTTGTCAAGGAAACCAAGCTCACTGTATAAGCGTTCCAACCAAATGGCTTCTTTGGAAGCCTCTGTCGCTGAAATATAAATAGCCTCTGTAGTAGATAATGCTACTATCCTCTGAAGTTTAGAGCACCATGGAATAGCACCTCTTGCAAGAGAGAGTGCATATCCACTTGTGGATTTTTGTGTATCCGCATCACCTTCCATATAGGATTATCCATAGACCGACTTACGACTCCGATTGCATGGGCAATGTCTGGCCTAATAACGAGCATTGCATACATAAGTGAATCACAAGTTGATGCATATGGAACACCTTTCATATAGTTTGCTGCATGATCATCTTTGTGACGATCATCCTTGGAAAGCATAACGTGGCTGCAATGGCACTCCAAGAGTCTTAGCATCAGCCACATTAAATCTGTCCAGCACTTTTTCGATGTACTTTTCTTAGGATAAATGCAAAATATGCCGCTGCCTATCCCTTTTTATTCGCATACCAAGTACTATCTTCTCCATGTCTTGATAGAAGCTAGTTTTGCCAAAATGTCAGGGACCACTAGGCTGTGCCCTCTGAATAGATTGGAGATCCCCTTGAGCTCCCAAGATTGGCATTGGCAAGACTGAAGATGTATGTGGCCAAGCCTTCCTTATATAGGTGTTCAAGGGTGGTTATGAATTGATGATGTTAGTAATTTGAAATAGGACTTTCGGATGTCAGAATCAAGCAAATAGGCAGATGACTTAGGGTTTCGGCGCATTTGGAACGTGATGGTCGGATTAGTTTCTCCAAATCTTGAACCAATCATGAGATATAGAAAATCACATGAAAAATCTAAGGTTTAGGATGGTTTCCTTTGTGTCCATGACATCTGCTGCCATCTACTGAATATTGCACTAAGCTTGGCTTGTGTCTTCCATATGACTCTTATCTTTCTACATGTTGCACTATTCTCTATGTGCACTATTTTCACCTTCACTGATACTAATTGTTGGTTTTTCGGCCTTAAATCAATATTGAGACAGAGAGAAAATAGAGACAAGATG
>CM035416.1:19884908-19892408 GCA_020310875.1 Ceratopteris richardii | reverse complement strand
CTCTCTCTCTCTAATATTAGAGGCTTTGTGGTGGTGGGTAGATATGGAAATGGAAGAAAACTAGCGTCATGCTGATCTTTGACTTTTCATGGTCAAGCTTTGATTTGTTATATATGTTTTTTGAAAAACTCTACTTTCTATCTTAATTTGAAATATTCTAGTTTTGCTCAAAAATAAAATTTATTCAACTTTGTGGGACCAAATATTTAAACATGATAATTTAGTTGTATCTTAATGATCGTTTCTCAAAATTGATTAAATGCTGAATCACCTGGATTTTTTTTCTACAAATGCCAGTGTTTTCTATGTATCTCATGGCCATTTTTGAACATATGTTTTGCA
Organism: Ceratopteris richardii; assembly: GCA_020310875.1. Classification (NCBI taxonomy): domain Eukaryota; kingdom Viridiplantae; phylum Streptophyta; class Polypodiopsida; order Polypodiales; family Pteridaceae; genus Ceratopteris; species Ceratopteris richardii. The sequence goes on along the minus strand of CM035416.1, from coordinate 19,892,066 downwards.
TCTTCAGGAGCTGGATTAGAAAGCACAGAAAGAAACTTCTCATCACAGCTGGTGTGGCTGGGGTTGGATACATTTGTTATCGATGTATCAAAGCTCATTATACCAGAGTTCAGCAAGGAGAGGCACAGCTTTCTATGATGCGAAAAGCTGAATTACGAGCAGAATCTCAGTAGGTTTTTTGGTTTCAAAGATATATATTGACGAGTGTGTATTGCTTATATCTGTGAAAACTTATATTGGAACCGGAATTGTAATATTGTAGAATGCAGTCACATTTTCAAGTTGTGCAGCAAATATCAGACACATCTGCATTATCGAGTGTTTTACCACACCTAAAGTCACAGCTGTTTGATCAAATAGACCTCTCAGACTTGACTGGGAGGCTCTTTCAAGGGAAAGACTCTCCTCATATGCTTTCGGCAAAAGAGAAACTGGAACTATGGGAGAACTTGAAAATCCTCAGTATGGCACTCATTTAAGATGGTTTTCTTTGTTGCATGGATGGTATTTCATGGTCTCATAATGGCATTAATTTGCAGGTTTTACCCGTGCTTTCAGCTCCTTGTGCTCACTGTCTCTCATGGTTTTACTCATGCGGGTCCAAATGAATGTTTTAGCTAGGCATGTCTACATCAACACAGCTCGAGATATCTCTGTTATGAGGCCAGTGGTATGCTTGATGCTTTTACTTTTTTATTTCTCATTATTGTGATAGTCATTGCTTGTGGTGGTTGTTCTTCTTATTATTACTATTCTCGTTGCTATCATTATTATCATTCAATTGCTAGAAAAATTCACTCTACAGGATCAGAGAGGGGGATTATCAATGAAGTTTCAGCAGAGTTATCTTGCATTTGCAGAATATTTACCTCATGAAGGGTTACATAAACTAATTAAAGATATTAAATCCGCTGTTGAAGAAGTTCTTGGAGTGTAAGCATATTTTACTTGTGTCCTTGGATTTCTATATCCACACCATGTTATGTGAGTTGGACGTCAGCAGAAATTTACTACTGCAGGAAGACTCTCAGGGAATCTTGTTCAGTGGAAGATCTTCGCCAGATATTTGCAAGCATCATGAAAGGCCTCAGATTTAATAAAACGACTTGGTTGGTTTACATGCTTCCAAGGGAGATGAAACTATCTTTTGAGCTCTTGTCGAAGTCAATGAGTGTGGATGGCACTGCATATGCAAATGAGTACTTGTCATTTCAGAATGATGAAAGGATGCAGCATATACTGGAGGAAACAAGGGCTATCTTAGACAGGTAAGACCTTTTCACAACTATACATGGATGTGAAGGCCTCTCATAGGCTTAGCATGCATGAAGAATGTCAAACTGTCTTGTCAACTTTCTTTCTGATACATATTTGAGGATTTTAGATCGTCAGGGAAGCACAGATTGTTTTCTTAATGACTGAGGTATCTTGCCTGCCTTTACAGTAAGGAGTTCGAGGAAATTTTAGTGTTATCTGTGGCCATTATGATAGATCAGGTAGCTGTGGGTTTTGAAGATCTCTATCAAGGATGGAAGACTACAAGTATTCCTCTGGCAAAACTGATACCTCATGTTGCACATTCAGCAGAATCTCTACTTGATCAGCCTGATAATAACAGGTTTATTCAAAATGTCATCAATAATCCAGAGTTGCAATCTTTTTGTGCCATGGTTTATGCGGCTGGGGAGCATCAGATCGATTGAACATATGCAAACAATCATGTTTGAAAAAATGTGCTCCATTATTCTTTCAGAATGTTCCACAATACTCCTAATTTTTTTTTATAAGGGTATCTGTGGGAACAATATCTTCCTATTAAAAAGCTCATATGTGACCCTGACATATGTTTCCTGATAGAAGATGTCAGCTCTTTCTTAAGCAGCAGACTCCGGCCAAAGCAGTGCAACCACACATTCTATTTGCTCTATTGTAAATTTCAGGAACATTTTCTAGTTCTGATGGTGATTGGCAAGTGCAGCTTGCAGGTATGCCTGTATAAATTGGCATTGTGGTTTTAATCAAAACTGAGCAGCTTTGCAGTGGCACTACGTTATCTTTTCGCTGGGAGTATTACCATTTCCTTCTTGACTTGGGGATTTGTGGAGGGAAGAACCGATATAAAGACATTTTCTAGTTCACAAACTTTTCTTAAACCATAAAGCTGACAGACAACATTCAGCTCCAGTGTGTAGGCACATAAATGGTTGTGAGTTCCTATCAGTTTGTTGCCTCTGGCATCAAAGGTGAATGGCATATGTAACTCAATTAGAACTGTAGTTCAAAAAATTGTGATTTTTTTTGTTGAATAAAAAATGTTTTAATGGCAGAATGTTTAAAATGGTCTAATTGTGATTCTTTCTGTTTGCTATATATGCACTGAGTCTCATGTCTATGGACCATATTAATATTTGGATGAACTTTTCGATATCTATGCTTAGCATATTTTTAATTATTGAATTAAAATATATAAGTAATATCTATGTAAAGCATAGAGTAGAATAAAAATCATGATTTTTATTTATGACCCTAACTATCAGAACGTGTCAACTGATTAAAATGCAATTTGGAAACGCTTTTTAAAATTTTGAATTTGAATAGTGGTTGGGACCTATTGTATATTTGTTGTTCTTGTGGAGGTCAATTCTTGCAACATATGTCTGGGTTTTTTGAGATTTTTTTCTACACTTTCATTTCAGTCGACTAATGTTTCTCAAGATTACATGTTTATGTGCCAACACTTACCACTTTGTCTGTGTGTGCATATGCACACACACACGTCCACATACAAATTTTTCCAGGATGAGATTGTATGCTGGTTGCTGCTGTTAAGGAGACTCAAAGACGGGCATGAAACAAAGGAAAAGGTAGAGAGATTTTGATGTATGTAAATTGGAAGAAGAAAATAATGTTAGATAAACTCTGGTGCAATGATTTGGATTGTATTTCTGAACTCAGGAGTTTTGTATATGTACATGAAATCGGGCAGTATAGAAGATGTTTCTAGGATGTTTTCACCAATTACTGTAGTCTACACCAATGTTTGCGAGGATAATGTTTAGATCATTGTAACTAGAAATCCTTTTTGATCATGTGAATCTTCAATTCAAAATGACATTGAGTGGTAGGAAGCTGTAAAGGCAACAAAAGGTCATCTGCATGTCAAGTATGATCTCTTTCTTTAAGATATCAAATTTCATGATAGCAACTGTGCCCATTTTTGAATCTTATGAAGTTCTTATTTTGGATTTGCACGTTTCTAAAAATCAATGATTTGCCATTGAAGCGCATTCTGTTATTATGTCGAGGTTCTCATGAGTCTTGTTCGAATCTTCTATTTTTCTTTTTCATGCTTGATATCACACACACATGTTTGACAACACTGCCTGAATCTTTCTCTATTTAAAACCTTTATAATGCTTTAGTACTAGTGTGTAAAAGCAAGTTCAATACAACATCTGGGAAAGTATCAGTATTGTGAAGGCAGAGATTCTTCTTCACCTACTCGTGCTAGTGGGAAACATGTTGGCTTACCAGGTTTGCTTGCCTTGTCCATTTTTATTGTAGATATGATAGTCTATCTTAAGGGCTAACAAGATGTGAAACGTATTGAAATCTTGTTATAATATGAACATCTAGATTAGCTTTCAATACCAATCAGATGTGTACTATATTATCTGTCTTTCAGTCAATAAAGGTACACATTTACTGTGTCAATTATGCATGAAATTCTGCATTGCTTCTTGAGTTTTAATCACAATAGAAGTGCCACTTTCTTTAGTATTATTCGTATTATGCATCTTGTCGCATGTGAAATAGAGATGGCCAACATTGCAATCTTCGTACAAGATGATTATCTTGCTCTTATGGGGTCACATGATGTGTGACATAATTCTGTAATGTGGCTTTTTTTTCCCTTTCAATACACACTTTAATTGGAAAAAAAGAGGGGAAAAAAATACAAGAGCCTGAGAGGGAGCTAGAAAGTAGGTTGATGAACGTGTTGTCTTCATCTTTCAACTTATCATCATGAATTACAAATATCATATTATGCCAAAAAGGGGGAACTCTCTTATAGTTCTTGATTCTTCTACCTAGGAGTTATAGGGATCTTTCTATAGAGTGTTTATTCCCAAAGTCGATGTTGCATCTTCATTTCAAAATTTGCACATGGCCTCTTCTCAGATAGCATTCTGTTGGAGTTTGAAGTCTTCAGAAGCACACGAACAACACGAGGAAGAAGAAGAAGCTTGGAGCTCAACACAACATTGAACGAATTACCAAGTGAAATATACAAAAAATAAGTTATTTGTTAGAGTTATTGGTGTATATACAAGTCAGGGAAAAAATCTCCTAAAGAGGGAAAAAAGTGCCCCAGTGGTTCTAAGTGTTCGCACACATCAGTATTGAAATATGTCAACAAATCTTCGGAGTGATGCGGAACAAAGAGTTTACACTAATGTATAAAGAAGTGCAAAGCTATGTGGAAAGAGATCAATCCACAAAAGCAAGCAAGCAAGCCCAAAGCTTCAAATTTCTACCTAGACAAAGCCTTTGTGAAAGGGTGTGCAACAATATCTTGTGTGGGCACATAAGCCAAACTGATCTCTCTTGTAGAGAACCTCTCTATGACATAGTGATAGTACACCTAAATGTGCTTTGCATGAGCATGGAACACAGGGTTCCTTGCAACTGCCGATGCACTTTGATTGTCAGTGAAGTTGGTGGTGGTAGAAGATTGACCAACACCCAAATCAACCAAAAGGTATTTGAGCCACTTACATTCAACAATCGCTTTGAAAGCTTCCCTATACTCAACCTCATAACTAGAAGTGGTCACAGAAGGATGCATCTTGCTTAACTAAGATATGCATGAGCTACCAAGCATGAAGCAAAAACCACTGATGGACACGTGACTGTCATAGCTACTAGTTGAGTCTAAGTCAGAAAAAGCATGTAAATTTGGCAGTAATGATCCCTCCTTGGCCAGTCAAGTAGTGAAAGATACGCTCAACTCCCTTCCAGTAATTGACACTTAGGCAATGCATAAACCTGCTCATCTGAGAGATAACAAACTGAATATCAGATCGAGTTATGCATAAGTAAATCAAGCATTCAACAACCTGTTGATAGAGAACACCATCATATGCATCTCGAGAACTCAACCATAAACGTGATTCCATAGGATTGGTAATAAGTTTGCAATCTTCAAACCTTGCACTAATGTGTCAATATATTTTGTTTGACACAAAGCTATTCCCCCATCAACTTGCATAAATTGAATGCCCTAAGATGATGCAAATGCTCCAAATCTGACATCCCAAAAGAGGCATGCAAACCAGCCTTAAATTTAGCAACATGTTTCTCATTAGGACTAGTGATAAGCATGGCATCAACATATACAACATTGATCAAAAGTACATTTGCATGCTTAACATGTAAGGTTCTCTTAGTTGGATTGTTTTCAAAACCATGTGAAATCAAGTAGGCATGTATCTTTTCATACCAAGCACATGGTGCTTGCTTCAAACCATATAATGCCTTTTTCAACTTGCACACTTTGTTTTCATGCCCACTCTACATAAAACCACAGGGTTGAAATACATATACGTCTTCATGTAAATCACCATTCACAAATGTAGTTTTAATGTTCAAATGATATACATTCTAACCATGATGAGCAGCAAGTGCATAAATGCTATGAACATGATCATACGATATGTGAGAGCAAAGGTCTTATCAAAATCAATGCCTCTTTCTTGAGCATAACCTTTTGCAACAAGCTTCGCCATATACCTAGAATTGTTCCATCAAGCTTACATTTCAGCTTGTATACCCATTTAGTGGCAATGAACTTTTTGCCTAGAGGCAAATCACATAAATACCAAGTATCATTCTTCCATAATAGCTCATATTTTGATTACATAGTAGCCATCCAATTTTTTGAATTTTGTGCTTCATCAAAAGAAATAGGTTCATTCTCATCAGAAAGACTAGAGGTAGCCATTGCATAGCAATCTGATGCAAAGGAAACACTATGAGAGCCTGAACGAGTATGATATGACAAAGATGCATCTAATTTTCCCTATCTCAAAGTCTACACTAGCCATTTAGGCATTGTTTTAGCCTCTTCTATGTCAGTCCTCTCATCAAGTGCATTATGTAAATTTGCATAAAAGATGGAATGATCATCATCTTGTGGAATGTATAAAGGTTGAGAAGTTACCTTATTTGGACCAGCAGTTGATTATCCACCTAAAAAAAGATTCAACAAAATATCATACACATCTCAAGAGCTAGGTGATGTCTCCTTGGTACATGAAAGTAATATTTGAATTCCCATAAACATCACAACTAACTAAAATGCATCTTTTTTGTGGAGGATACAAAAGATAGCTTTCACTTTTAGAACTATACTCAATAAAAATTTCACTATTTTATCATCCAATTTCCTATGTTGTTGTTCTAGCACTAATGCATATGCAGGACAACCAGAGACATGCAGATGAGCAATAAATGACTTGCGGCCATGCCAAGCGTGATATGGAGTTGCAAAGCTTTAGTGGGACATGTATTAAGTACATGTATTGCACACATAACAACCTCAAGCGAGCTATGTGGTAAAGCCTAACTTTTGACCACACATCTCACCATCTTCATTAGAGACATATTCTTTCTTTCAACAACTCCATTTTGTTGAGATGTACACAACATTGTACATTGGTGTTTTATCCTATGTTCAACTAGAATGCATTAAAGTCAGAAGATATGTATTCCTTCCCTCGATTAGAACAGAGGATGCCTAGCTTACATGGTGATAATTTTTTAGCCATAACAGAAACTGTTTGAAGCACATAGACACTTCGAACTTTGCTTTCAATGGATATACCCATGCATGCCTGGAAAAATCATCAATAAAAGTCACAAAGTAAAAGTAGTTCCCAAAAGAAGGTGTCTACATAGGACCAAAGACATTATTATGAACAAGCTCCAATTTATGAGCAACATAAACTAAACTATCTTTTGGGAATGAGAAACGTTGCATTTTTGCCCAAAATACAGGCTTCATTGACATGTTAACAAGGTGCCTCAAGTTTGGGCAGAGAGGACATGATTTCAGTTTTTTGTAGGCAAAGCAAATTAGCAAAATTCAAATGATCA
>CM035416.1:19737408-19879908 GCA_020310875.1 Ceratopteris richardii | reverse complement strand
CGAAGTCAGAAGAAGAAGGAAAAGAAGCCCTAGGGCAACCTCTGAGCGAAACAACAAGTCTGTTTCCCCCTCCAGCAACTTGTATTGCAATCTGGAAAAGGAAATCAATGAGTTTGACTACCTAGGTGGGAACCAACTTGAGGAGGACACCGGTGTCAAAGGCCTGGAGATCCCTGACAGTAAAGAAACCTTGCAGGAGGGTTACACTACAAGCAAAGAAGACGGCTTTACTACCAGCAACGAAGATAACATGGATAGTGAAAGCTCCATCATCGAATCGACTATTCCGGAAACGGAGCTGAAAACGGTGTCCAGTTCTTCCCAGCAGGAGGCATCCCGCAAAGGAAAACAACCTATGGAGTTACCGTGGAAAAGCCCCCACAAGAACCTATTGTTAACTCGGGATCCGATCCGAGCGAAAAAGAAAGAGGAACCCAAGAAAAGAAAGGACAAAGCTCCCTCCCGCAAAGAGGGATTACTATGACAATGATCATCATCTCGTTAAATGCTAGAGGGCTAACCGACCCCTCAAGAGCGACCATCATTGGTCAATGGCTTCGCGACATCAGCCTAAACCCAGATTTTATATGTATCCAAGAGATTAAAATTGATGGAGAAGACCTCCAGAAACGGCTTAGACATGTCTCCTCGACCCATGTTTGGATTTCAACGACGCATCTGCGGGGATCCGGCGGAACGGTAATCGGTATCAATCAACGCTGGTTTGAAAAGCTCGAGAACTCCTTTGAAGATGAATGCCATCGATGGATTGCTATTTCTTTCGGTGCTCCCTTTTGTTTTACTTTAGTTTCTTTGTATGCCCCCAATGGGGAGTTAGAGAGACTTAACACTTGGGCCTCCTTGGACTCGCTCCCCCACAACGTGCTTATCTGTGGTGACTTCAACATGGTTGAGGACCCTACGGACAGATGGATGGGCAAGGGTAGGGTCATCGACAGTCGGGAGAAAGAAACGTGGGACAAAACTAAACTACACTTGGATTTGGTCGAATTCAAAGACTCGAAGGGCTTTTCTTGGTCTAATCTCCAAGCAGGCGACGACCTGAGGAAAGCTAGACTTGATAGATGCTACATCTCCCAGAGTTTTACTCATCAGTGGGGCCACCCTTCCCTCTCGCAACGCATCGACCTCACCATCTCTGATCACTACCCGATCGTCATCACTTTTCAACCCCCCACCAAGACTCGTAGGGCTCCGTGGTTCCACGCCAGTGTGCCCTCCTTCTCTCTCCCCTCCGTCCATCAAGAAATTTCTGATGTGTGGAAGGAGGCATTTGCCTCTGGCTTGTCCCCAGCCAAGTGTTGGAGAAGTGCGGTCGATAAGTCACGACAGATCATGATTAGATCCAGGAAGATGCTAGAGACTGTGCGGCGGGCTCGCAGAGAAGCTCTATATCACAGACTCTGGCGGCTCGAGGAGGAAGTGAACAAAGGAAAATCTCAAGCCCAGAAAGGACTTCGAAAAATCAGAGCGCTGCTGAGATATGAGGAAGAGATACAAAGGAAAAACTTGCAAATTTTCTTCAAGGAGTGGTGGGCTGGCAAAGCCGACAAACCCACCAAAGAGATGTGCCTTATCCTCAAAAGGAAACACAACAGAGATTCGATCCCCTTACTGCTAGACGCAAATGGCAATGTATGCAATACGGAAGAAGATAATTTTGGGATCATTGAAGGGCACTTCACGAGACTCCTGGGGACCTCAAACCCCCTCTCCCACCATAGAAGGGACTGTATGGCAGCCATATCTAGGGTTTCCCCCCACAGGATACCACCCAACCTTCACTCTCTGCTTCATGCCTCTATCTCTGAAGCCGAAATCATTGAGGTCATCGATGCCCTCCCCTCAGGTAAAAGCCCGGGCCCCGACGGGCTCACTAATGAGTTCTTCAAATCCTTCAAGTTGGTGGTTGCCACCCCTCTCCGTTTGGTTTGGCAAGAGGCACTCAAGTTTGGCGCGCTTCCTTCTTGCCTCAACAATGGCATTATCAAGCTAGTACACAAAAAAGGGGAAAAGAACAGAATTGAGAATTGGCGTCCCATTACAATGCTCCAAACAGGATACAAGATCATCGCCAAAGTCATTGCCAACAGAATCTCTTGCCACTTGAGAGCGTGGTTAAGCGAGGACCAAAAAGGTTTCATCAAAGGCAGGTCAATTTTGGAAACCATAATAGATATCTGGGAAGGTCTTGAATTTGCAAATGAGTCTAAACAAGAAGTGGTTTTCCTCAAGATCGACTTTGATAAAGCCTACGACAGGCTAGAATGGGACTATATTCTTCAGTCGCTACAGGATCTTGGATGTAGTCAGAAATTCACCAAGATGATCGCGACCCTTCTTGGAAACGCTTCGACCCAAATTAACATTAATGGAAATCTTTCAAAGGTGATCAAACTTAGAAGATCTATTAGACAAGGGTGCCCATTGGCTCCCCTTCTCTTTGCCATTGCCACAGAAGGTCTTAGCAGGCTGGTGGAGCATCAGGTGGAAGCTGGTAACATTAAAGGCCTTCGTTTGCCGCATGACCACAGTCAGATCACCATGAGACTTTTTGCCAATGATATGAACGCTTTTGTGCACAATGATAGTACCAGCCTTGAGACGTTCTGGAAGTGTCTGGCTACTTTTTGTGAAGCCTCTGGATCCATAATCAACCACTCTAAGACCGCCTTTAGAGCTATTGGTGGATCACAGCCCGACCTTCTCATTGATCATGGCTGTAAAATCATCCCGCAAGGCCAAAATTTTCGGCTTCTGGGGATTCCCTTGGGGTTTGGCGTCTCTATGGAACAGCGGTGGAACTGGGTGCTTGCCAAACTCGAAAACAAGCTTAACTATTGGAGAGGTATGCAAATCAATCTAGCTGGTCGTGCTATGGTCATCAACACGTTCCTCTTATCATCTACCATTTATTTCCTTTCTTGTTGGAGACCGAAAGAGCAAGATCTGTCCAAACTGGATAGTATCTGTAGAAACTTCCTTTGGACGGGCGACCACAATAGGAGGGGGGTGCCTAAAATCAAATGGTCCATCTGCACCAGCCATAGAGATAGTGGGGGACTTGGTATCTTGGACATTGGGTGCATGGCTAACAAACTGTCGGCCAAATGGATGACTAAGGCTTGGTGCAACGGAGAGGCCTCGTGGGCCAAGCTGATCTTCAGAAATAAGAATGAGTTGGCGCTCATGGGTTTCCCAAATTGGAGGAATCTTGACATCTTGACCTTGCTGTTTTCCCCGATCCCCGTCTTCCCGAAAGGCTCTAATCTGGTGTGCTCCCTTTGGAAGAGTTGGAATAAAGTCAAAAGCTTCACAAGAACAAGTGAAGACTGGAAGTGGGCTGCCGGTATCAAACAAAACGACTCTATCTGGTTTCCGATCCATGGCATCCGGAGTGTGGAATCTTGGAACATTCAAAACGCCAAGAAGCTATGGAACAAAGGCTTCAAAAAATGGAAACATCTCTGGAAACAAGACACCAACCGCTGGATCAACTTTGAGGATATTGACCCTAGCATCAACATTTCGCATGAAGAATGGAACACTTTGCAAAGCAGATTTCTCGCCTGGGACCGACACAAAGTTCGCCTTCTCATGGGACACGACATGCCGAGCTCGCTTGGTCTCAAATGGCACAATGGGAATAGTCTATCAAAAATCCCGAACATCAAAGAAACGATCGACTGTCAGGTTAACCTCAACAAAAAGTGGTGCTTGTCATGGACGCGGCTTCGGTGGGACATGAAGTTCATGGCTATCTGGCACCCCCTCATAGAAATCAAAAAGTCTGTCCTCTTATGGCAAATTCTTCATCACGAAATCTGGACCAACCTTAAGGCTAGCAAAATTTGTGGGATCCCTCCCTGGTGCAAACGCTGCCACCGGTCTATCGAAGATGTTTCACACATCTTCTTTACCTGCCCCAACTCCAACAGACTCTGGCAGGTGGTTGGAAAGAGAATTAGACTTCAAAAACGTCTCAGTTGGCAGCAAGCCCTGCTGGGAGAAGCGATCGGCTGCTCCGCGACTCTCTGGAACGCCATCAGAGGGGAGGTTCTATGGAAAATCTGGCGGGAAAGATGTGCTTTCAACTTCGGTGACTCCCCCAAGGAGAGGTCAATTGAGAAATCGTTGTTCCTCCTTGGCAAAAGGATTGTCAACTGTAAAAAATCCCCCCCCTTTAGGCATCATCAAGTACTCCTTTTGATCGATAACAAGCTTAAACCCAAGTGGGCCCCACATGAGGGTGATGAGAGGGTAATTAACCTTCTTTGTAATGTCATCTAAGCTCTGTAAAGGCTTCCCCTGCTTTGTGGGATTTGGGGGGTCCCGTGGGCACTAGTCCCCTTCTCTTGTATATTTCTTTATTTAATTCAAGTCCGGGAGAGTAGGCTATTGCCGAACTTCCTTTACATTAAAAAAAAAAATGAAAAAGTTCAGTCGACTCATGAATTTTTAGAAGATATGAACTTCAAGTTGAAGTTTTCAGAAGATAAATTGAAAAAAACCCAAGATCAAAGAGAAGGATATACTGATCCCAAGGTTTAGAAAGTTTCTTTTGACATTAGAGAACAAGTGTCCCAATCTCTTTTGTTTGTAGATACATAGGCTCTTAACATATCTTCAAAAACTTGATTGATTCCTTTATTTTTGAACATTGCTATGAGGATACTTAGTTGCACTCATAGAGAACTTTGTATCCGATTGACTAAACAAAACTATCCATAAATGACTTGTGAACTTTCTATCTTGATCTGAAACTATGTCTTCAGGAAGATTGTAGAGGTGATAGAGATTTTGCACAAATTGCTTAGCCCATTCTAGTGTCTTTATAGTAGTATGAGTTGGAATGAACTGGATCATCTTGGTCAACCGATGAACTACGATGCAAACTCAATCATATCCTTTTTGTGTTTTGTTGGAGCAAGACAATCATAGATTGATGATTACAAAGAGGAATGAAGGAAGAAGAATGAAGAAAAGAGTAAAGGATGAGGCATAAAGAAAAGGGAAGATTCAGAGAGAAGAGATTTGTAGACACATGTATATTAACATTGTAAACAGTTCATATACATCTTGTAATAGTGACGAATTTGGATATATGGACCTATATATACTTGTATATAGACGTGTCAAATAGGAGAGAAAAAAATATAGATGAATAAAGAATGAGTAGATGATGAATAAGAGAATCTCAGTATGAGAATTATCCATTAGATGTATTTTCAAGAGAATAGAAGTTCTTTTTGAGAATTGCGCCTCAATCTTTCTCCAATTTCTCCTTTTGTGCGTAACCAATTGATAAATACTCTTGTACGTGTCTAAGTCTATAGTTGATGCATCTATGGTCAATATTTGAGAGTCTAATTGTAATCAAACTGAGAGAATTGTGAGTAGGTACATTCATATGTGTAAAAGTGACGAGAAACTTTTGAAACAGGCGCAATCTTGATGATCAAAGATTTGATTAAATCTCAATGTAGAGTGTAAAATTTTACACAAATGAGCATTAAAAATCTAAGTTCAAAGGTAAGCTATCTATGTCTAAAAGAATTTGATTAAATGGGCTTTAGATTGAGAGAAGCAAGTGTTTAAAGTTGCATATGTAAAAGTCGCTTGCAAAGAAAGCCTGTTTCAGACATAGGTTTACTTATTGAAGTAAATCTAAAGTTTTGTAAGTTCTTTTGCAGAACTTTCAGTTGGAGTAGCTATGCAAACATTCGAAGAGTGTTGTATCAAAGTTTCATAAAAAACTTTAATAATTTCATCAGTCAACAAGTGAGTTTTGTGAGGTAGACTTTCCTGAGTGAAGCCATGTCTCACGGAAGAGTGAAGTGTTCATAATTTGGTAAAGAATTCCAAAATTGGTGAAGGTTTTGAGCTATGCTTGATATAGAGGTGTTGTAAACTCAAGATATAGCTTGTCTTTTGGAGATTAATCATGGCCATCAGTGGTATTAGAGCAGGCTCTTCAAAAATTGAAGGAAAGAAGGACCCCGACTATTGCAAACATACAAAATTCAACATCTAAAGATTCAAAAGGATAAATTTTGAAGGAGAAGCAAAAGGAATAAACACGACAACAATCAAAAGGATGTTAAGGAGTAAATTTCAAAGCAAAGGTACATTCATTACTAATAAGGTTGAAGATTTGATAGTACAAGTGAAGAAAGAATGGGAGATAGTCTTCAAATTGAGAAATTAGATAGAGAAAACTATCCAGCTTGGTCCATGAGGATGGGAGGTCATCTTATGAGAAAAGATCTAATGGGATACATCATAGGAGAAGAAGGAAAGCCAGAATTCAAAGATCCTAGTATTCCAACTAAGGAGAAGCTTGTCGATTTGAAGGTTTGGATGAAGAAGGATGCTCAAGCAAGGAGCATTATCTATATGGAAGTGAATGATTACTTGCTTCCTCACATCAGAGGAATTGAAAGTGCAAATGATATATGGAATGATTTGGAGGAGAATTTCCAAAATACAACCAAGTCAAGGAAGGCATCACTATAGGCAAAATTCACTACATTCAAGAAGAAGGCCTCACAATCAATATCTGATTATGTGACAAAGATGAAAGACATTTTTGATTCTTTAGGTGTCGTTGATGAAGACATTGAAGAAGATAGATTGGTAAGACAAATTATTACAGGTTTAAGAGGAGATGAGAAGTGGAAGCCTTTCATATTATCAATAGAACTTTCATTGGATCATTTTACTCCTGATTTGAATCAATTACTAGGTAATATGCTAACTTTTGAGCATGATATCAAAGGGGATATTGATAAGAGTGCAGGTCAAGCAATGTATTCTAAGGATAAGAAGAAGGCTAGCAAAGGAAAGCAAGAATTAGTTGAAGATGAAGGCACTCCAAGTCAAGCAAACTTCCTAAGAGGTAGAGGAAGTGGCAGAAGTAGAGGAAGAGCCAAAAACAACAAGGATAATATCAAAGCTTTTTGGATATGGGGTAAGACCAATCATCTAGCATGAATGTTGGCATAATAATTGAAACACTAGTAATTTTCATCAGAACTTCAATCAAAGAGGTAAAGGTGGAAGAAATCAGAGAGGAAGTTTTAGAGGTAGAGGTGGTATAATTTTTTTTTGGAAGGAATGGTGGATAAGCTTCCAAAACCAATCCTACAATAACACCTACTACAACTAAGCATCAGATAAAAAAGAAGACTCGACTCTAATCACGAATGCAACATGTGAAGCTCCAAAAGAAGACCAAAAGGTATTCTACATTGACTCAGGGTGTAGTAATCACCTGAGTGGGAACATTGCTTTGATGACTTATTTGGAAAATAAGGTAATCAATCATACATTTCAAGCAAGTGACAATACAAAACACAAGATAAAGTCTATTGGATTAGTGAAGGCTAAAGATGGAAATACTCTTTTGAGTAAGGTTTTGTATGTTCCTACAATTCCAAAGATTTTGATTAGTATGGACAAATTGTAGAAAAAGGATATGAATTAAGGTTCAGTAATGATGGAGTTTATGTTGAAGACCCTAGCCAGGGGTATAAGAAAATTGTTACAGGGAAGAAAGAAGGAAGGCTCTTCACATTGAAGGTACAAGGTAATGTTGGACATGCCTTGTTCACATATGGAGAGCAAAAGATATTTGAGTTGGATCTTTGGCACAAGAGGCTTGGACACTTCAATGAAAGAGGTATTAAAGAGATGATTAATAATAGTTCAATGCTTGGATTACCTAATGTTGCAGGTCAGCACATGGCATACATATGTGAAGCATGTCAATTAGGTAAGGCTCACAAGCAATCATACATTAAGCAAGGTTTCATGTATTCGGAAAAACTTGAGTTGGTGCATACAGATGTATGGGGTCCCTCAAAGGACTTTGGTATAAATGGTTCCGGATATTATGTGATTTATGTTGATGATGCTACCAGGTCGATTACTATTTATGTGATCAAAGACAAATAAAAAATGTTTAGCACATTTAAACACTATCATGTATATGCAGAAAGGGTTACAAGACAAAAATTGAAGAGATTAAGGTTAGATGGAGGAGGAGAGTATTTCTCAAATGAATTCAGTGATTATTTGTGGAATGCAGGTATAAAAAGAGAAGTTACTTGCAAGTACTCTCCTCAAAAAGATGGTGTAGCAGAAAGGAGAAATAGAACTCTTGTTGAGTTTGCAAGATCAATGATGAAAGAGAAGAGTTTCCCTAATTATTTGTGGGCTGAGGCTGTAAATACAGCTAGATACTTGGTTAATAGGCTACCATGTAAAGCTTTGTAGTATATAACACCATATGAAGCTTGGTGGGGTAAGAGACCTACATTAGACCATTGCAAAGTATTTGACTGCTTTGCCTATGCTTATGTTCCCTCTCAATTAAGGCATACATTAGAACAAAAAGCTGAAAAGTATTTGTTCATTGGTACTAATGATAAACAAATGGCATACAGGTTGTGGAGTCCATTTGCAAAGCAATTCCTTATATCAAAGGATGTCACATTTGATGAGCAAGGTAATTGGTATCTAGGTACAAATACTGCTTATGCAGGTCTTGAAGAAACATTGAATTAAAAAAAAAGGTAAATCAAAGCTTCAAATTTATGAGGAAGAAGAGAATAATGAAGTGCTTGTTGAAAATGAAGAATTGCCAAGGTTTGATTCAGAATATGATGAACCAAAAACTTCAAGAATTGGAGAACTCAGAAGGTCATCAAGGAACAAAAGACAACCTATAAGGTATAACTATGACACCTCTTTCTTGACAACTAAAAACTATGCTTATATGATGAAAGCAGATGAAGACCCATCCACATATGATGAAGCCAAAGGAAAGGAGAATTGGGAGAAAGCTATGAAGGAAGAGTATGATGCACTAATTGAGAATGAGATTTGGGACTTGGTACATAAACC
This sequence comes from Ceratopteris richardii, assembly GCA_020310875.1. Lineage (NCBI taxonomy): Eukaryota > Viridiplantae > Streptophyta > Polypodiopsida > Polypodiales > Pteridaceae > Ceratopteris > Ceratopteris richardii. Next base: position 19,870,980 of record CM035416.1, on the reverse strand, counting down.
AAGTAATCAGAAGTTGATTGGATGTAAATGGGTCTACAAAACAAAACGATTTGCAGATGGAAGTGTGTCTAGGTACAAAGCTAGACCATTTCTGAAAGGGTATGCACAAACTTATGGTGTGTACTATGATGAAACATATAGTCCTATTGCAAAGATGACAACCATAAGGACTCTCATAGCTATTGCTGCTTTCAAAGGTTGAAAACTGTCTCAACTAGATATGAAGAATGCATTTTTAAATGGTTATATTTCAGATGAAGTCTACATGGAACAACCAGATGGTTTCAAAGATCAACATAATGCAGATTATGTGTGTAAGCTCAAGAGAGCTTTGTATGGCTTGAAGCAAGCCCCAAGGGCATGGAATTACAGGCTTGTAAAGTTCTTGAAGGAACTTGGTTTCAAGCATCAAAGGTAGATAGTAGCTTGCTAGGCAAAGAAAGTGAAGATGGTTTTATTTATGTTTGTATTTATGTTGCTGACATAATACTTACAGGTAGAAATGAAAAAGGCATTCAAATGCTTAAGAAGCAGATGGAGAAAGAATTCAAGATCTAGTGACTTGGGAGGTTTATCATACTTCTTGGGAATGGAGATTCTATATACTCAACATGGAGTATATGTGACTCAAGAAAGATATTTGAAGAATTTATTAATCAAATTTAACATGTAAGATTGTAGGATAACATCAACCCCAATGGAGCTGAGCCACAAATTGAGTAGATATGGAGGAGAAGAATTCAAAGATATAAAGATTTATCAGAGTTTGGTGGGTAGCTTGATTTATGCTACATTGACAAGGCGTGATCTATCATATGCAGTTGGAGTTTTATCTAAATTCATGCATTGTCCAAGGAAGGAACATTGGATTGCAGGTCAAAGGGTGCTAAGATACATTAAGGGTACACTTAAAGAAGGTTTGTACTATGGGTTTACATCAGATACAAGAATCAAGATATATAGTGATGGAGATTGGGCAAGTAACTCTGATGATAGAAGATCAACACATGGGTATTTGTGTTATGTGGGAGATAAATTGATTTCCTGGTGTTCTAAGAAGCAACACACAGTTGCTTTATCATCTATAGAAGCAGAGTATAAAGGTATGCTAGAAGATGCAAAGGAGTTCATATGGTTGAGAACTCTCATGAAGAGTTTTGACATCAATTAGAGTGTTCCTATCATTTATGGAGACAATATGAGTTCTTTGTATTTGGCAGCTAATCCTGTGTTTCATGCCAGAACCAAACATATTGAGATTCAATATCACTTCTTGAGAGAAAAGGTGATTGACAAGGAGATAGAGATAATGTATACTTCTACAAAAGAACAAGTTGCAGATATGTTAACAAAGAGCTTGGATGGACCTAAGTTGCAGAGGTTTAAAGAAATGGCAGGTATAAAGAAGAGTAGGTAATCACAATGAATGATTGAGGGGGAGCTGTTGGAGCAAGAAAATCATAAATTGATGATTACAAAGAGGAATGAAGGAAGAAGAATGAAGAAAAGAGTAAAGGATGAAGCATAAAGAAAAGTCATAGATTCAGAGAGAAGAGATTTGTAGACACATGTATATTAACATTGTAATAGTTCATATACATCTTGTAATAGTGATGAATCTGGATATATGCACCTATATATACTTGTATATAGACGTGTCATATATGAGAGAAAAAAATATAGGTGAATAGAGAATGAGTAGATGATGAATAAGAGAATCTGAGTATGAGAATTATCCATCAGATGTATTGTTAAGAGAATAGAAGTTCTTTTTGAGAATTGCGCATGGATCTTTCTCCAATTTTTCCTTCTGTGCTTAATCAATTGAGAAATCCTTTTATATGTGTCTAAGTCTATAGTCGATCATCTATGATCAAGATTTGATAGTCTAATTGTAATCAGGATGAGAGAATTGTGAGTAGGAAGATTCATATGTGTAAAAGTGATGAGAAACTTTTGAAACAGGTGCAATCTTGATGATCAAAGATATGATTAGATCTCAGTGTAGAGTGTAAAGATTTACACAAATGAGAATTCAACATCTAAGTTTGAAGGTAAGCCATCTATGTCTAAAAGCATTTGATTAAATGGGTTGTATATTAAGAGAACTGTGTTTAAAGTTGCATATGTAAAAGTTGCTTGTAGAGAAAGCCTGTTTTAGACATAGGTTTACTTATTGAAGTAAATCTAATGTTTTGTAAGTTCTTTTGAAGTACTTTCACTTGGAGTAGCTATGCAAACATGAGCAAAGTGTTGTATCAAAGTTTCATAGAAAACTTTAATCATTTCACTAGTCAATGAGTGAGTTTTGTGAAGTAGACTTTCTTGAGTGAAGCCATGCCTCACAAAAGATTTGTGTTCATAATTTGGTAAAGACTTCCAAAATAGTTGAAGGTTTTGAGCTATGCTTGATATAGAGGTATTCTAAACTCAAGTGTAGCTTGTCTTTTGGAGATTAATCATCTCCATCATGTTTTACGCAAGCGCGTAATGAACTCCAGTGAAATACTTTGTCATTTCTCTTGAGGTATTTCTAATGGATGTAGCAAACCTCTATTCCTAAGTCCTATTGATTTATTAGCTTGGAAATTGTGACACCTTAACATGTATGATTGTATATCCTTGTGTACACTTAGTCATTTATACTATCATGTAACTAACTTGAAAGTTTTATCAACACTTAGATGTCCATTTCTAGGAGCATCATGGCATTCAAACATACCTTTTTGTTTAATTTCTAAGTTACATGCTACATAAACCTTGCTTTTTTACAACAATTACTCATCTTGAATTGAATAATGCTTGAATGTTTTATCAAAAACTTCATGGGTTTGAGTTGATCTATCAACAATGGCTTGACAAACTTTACTATAGCTTGGATTTTCTTTACGTTTTCCTTTTAAGGATCCAATTAAATCGTTGCGGTCTTGTTTAAAACTCAGCAATTTATCTTAGGAATTCTTCTCAAACCATAGCATTGAAATTGCCTTCAAAGTTTATCATCAAATTCTTGAAGGATTTTGAAACATCTAGGGGGCATTGGCAAGACTGAGGATGTATGTGGCCAAGCCCTCCTTATCTAGGTGTTCAAGGGTAGTTAGGAATTGATGATGACATCGATGATGTCAAAAATTTGGAAAAGGATCTCTATATCAACAAATTAGACAATTTATCTTGGGGTTTTAACACATTCTAGAAATTAGGGTAGCATTAATTTCGCAAAATTTTGAACCAATCCTGAGATATATAAAGTCACAAGAAATGTAAGGTAATGATGGTTTCCTTTGTGTCCATGACATCACCTCTACCTTTAAGCAATGAGTTTCATAAGGAGTGGCCATGTTCTCTGGCTTGGGTTTCATTGGATTCTTTAATGGAATTCATGAGCTTGGATTTGTGCTCTTTAAAGCTTCTAGGACTTGAATCTTCATAGCTCCTAGTCTTTGTAGAATTCCTAATATTTGGTACTTGAACATGATGATGATGGATATCCATGATGAAACCAAAATGGTTTTGTAGTATACCTAGGTATAGAGTCAACTAGATGATTCTCATGATGGATGCATTCATCATTTGAATCTGATGATGATTCTTTTGATATGGGATGATGATTGTGGAATTCCTAATTCCAACTTGTTTTTTCTTCTTAGAAGATTTTGAACTTATTGTCCTTTACCTGCTTGTTATCTTTATAATGTGTATGTTCCACATCATTTGTAACGATCTTTTGGGCTTCAAAGATTATTGATTTAGATTCTTGAATAATGTCTTGATTATTCAATACTTCTAGCTCTTGGACTTGATTTTCTTTGAATAATTGATTCTCACATTGAATTTCTTGATTAATAATACCATCCAAGCTATCTCCTTGAGGCATGGATAGCAAGATATACTTCAACTTGAGGCCATTTTGAAATTGATTAACTAGTTAGTCTTCTTGATATGTGGATCCTTGAAATAAATTTCTGAAGTCTGATGCGAATTCTACAGTTGAGTGATCACTTTGTCATGACCTCGTTTCAAAATCTTGGATTTCTTGATATATATATATATTTCAAATTAAACTCAATATTTTTTAGTATGTAAATGGAATCCATCATTCTTGACATTGACTTGATGTGGTAGTCTTGCCAAAATGTTAGGGAGCTGTAGATTGTGCCCTCTCACTAGAGTGGACAAGATTTTGGAACTAAAATTTTGATTACAAGATCACCCACATAAAGGAAATAATACAAGAATATACAACTAATAAAATAAGTCCCACAAATCGAGATGGATATGTACGGATAACTAGACTGGACACATTACAAGAGATCCCACAACCCTAGATTGTAGGTATGAAGCAAGATATTCAAATTACAAAAAATTCCTCGAGGGAGATTAAGTCAGTACAAGATATAATTGGAGAAGATCTCATATTATGATATTACAAGAGGAAAATATGGGATGTCAAGAATACTAGACTAGACAAGATTAGAGCAAGGAGAAAGAGAAGACCTGGAACTTGAACTTGAAAAGTACTTACTTAGAGATCAAAGCTTGAGCTCCCAAGATGGGCATTGGCAAGATTGAGGATGTATGTCAGTAAGCCCTCCTTATATAGGTGTTAAAGGGTATTTATGAATTAATGATGTCAACAATCCAAAACATGACCTCTTGATGTCAGAATCAAGCAAGTAGACAGTTGATCTTAGGGTGTGGGATGTTTTGGACACAATGCTAGCATTAGTTTCTCAATTTTTGAAGCAACCATGAGATATAGAAAGTCACAAGATATTTAAGGTTTAGGATGGTTTCCTCTGTGTCCATGACACTTGCCTAAAAAATCCCACCCCTAGCCACATCACCATTGGGTAGTGGCCCAAGTGGGAGTGTATCTTTGGGTAGTCTACCCTTAGATGGCCTACCATTGGGTGGTGCCCCACATATGTGGTCTAACCTTGGGTTATGGCCCAAGTGGATGGTCTACCCTTGGGTTGTGGCCCAAGTATGTGGTCTACCCTTGAGTAGTGCTCTAAGTGGGTAGTCTAGCATTGGGTAGTGGTCTAAGTGGGTGGTCTATCCTTGGGCGACCAACCAAGTGGGTGATCTTCTCTTTGGTGTTAACCCAAGTGTGTGGTCTACCAGTGGGTGGTAGCCAAAGTGGGTGATCTACTCTTGTCATCAACCAAAAGGCAAGCCACCTAGTTGATGACCAATCAGATGATCTTTTAGATAAGCAGTAGTATGGATAAATGCATCTAAACACTTGTAAACAAATGAGTAGCTTAAAGTTAATCTTGTAAGTGGAAGAGAAATATCCGTACCTGAGTTTAGCTACTTTTGTGCAAATGGGCCAACACCTCTTCTTGATGATCGCTCTCCATGGTTAGCTTGGACTAAGGTTCACGAAAAAAACCTCACCCAACCCCATGATGACCAATCATGTGCTTTGATATAATCGGCATGCAAGAACTGGTTGGCAATACATTAGACATGAGGAAAGAGAATGGAGAGCCACATAAGGCACCTTTTATGTGTATAGTCATAATATAAGTTAGATATCTCCGACAAATATCTCCCAACCACATATTCATCGATACTTGGAGCAATCTATATAAGGATAACTCTAGGATAATCTTGGGATTTTATAGAAAATTCACATAACGAGAGAGTGGGATATGTACTTACATACAATTATAAGGAGATAAAGAGAGACTGTTGTGGTACACGTAGGCATATACACCTTCAATGAAGTGCTTGCAAGGACCTATCAAGAAGACTCTACAACTCTAAAATTAGAGGCTTGGAGTGAAAGCCAACATAAGAAAACAAAGGAGAAGGATCTATGGAAGTTGATCATCTTCTCTAAGAGTTGCATGATTACCATAGAGTTGTAGAATTGGGTAATATGCATATTAATTATTCATTAAACTTTACTTGTATATACAATAGAGATTGGAACATTGTATCTTCATTGAGTTGTAAAATGTTTTATAAACTAAAGTGGGATCTAAGAAATGTTCTCTATTGAATATAAGTAAAAAAGAGTCTCTAAGATACTTGAAGGAATAAGGAAGAAGGCATAACAAAGAGAAATTTTGAGACTAAATTGAAGATTATGATCTATACTATTTTGGATCATATTCCACTAGAGGTTTACTACCAACCAAGGCTAGAGATTAGTGTATACTGGTGCAAGTGGAATCCAAACTACAAGTGAAATGTATCAGCCTATAAGCTTGATTAACTTTTATTGAGGATTTTACAATGCCGATAAGGCCTTGTTTGTGAAGTATTTCATATGCATCTCTACTGTTTGTCTCTATTGTCACTTCTTGTAAGAAATTGTTAATTTTGCACACTTGAAGCAATACATCTTTTAAGAAGCCATGCCATTCTATTAATTATACAAATTGTATAAGCTAGCCCTTCTTATACCATGGTCTTGTGAATGATCTTGATATAAGTGATCCATGTGTTGTACATCCCATTGTTGTGTCACTTGTTTCTAGCTAACCCTCTTCTTGTACAAAAGGACATAAAATTCTCATAGAAAGAACCCCAAAATATGTGGGAAAATGTGTCTCTATTGTCGCTTCTTGTAAGAAATTGTTAATTTTGCACATGGGAAGCAATGTATCTTTTAAGAAGTTTATTCATTGTATATATTGTATATGTTAGCCCTTGTTATACCATGGTCTTGTGAATGAGCTTGATACAAGTGATCCATGTCTAGTGCACCCCATTGTGGTGTTACTTGCTTCTACCTAACCCACTTCTTATAGAAAGGACATACAATCCTCATAGAAAGAACCCTAACATATGTGGCTACTTAGGGTGCTCAGCTAGAAATACCAATACCTACTTTGAGATCAATACCCTCCTAGGTATCCGCCATACCAAGCCTAACATCAAAGGATCAAGGGATCTAAAGATTTATGTGGAAGAAAACTTGAGAAAAGATAATCACCCAAGTGCATGCTCTTAAGGTTGCATCCAAGGCCACAAAATCAATGATTAACCTTGCAAATACAAACCCAAAAAGATAAAGAGCAAGGGAAAGCTTATATTCATGCACTTTGGACAAATGGTGGGGTTCTTTTTTGGAAGAAATTATTTCCATTCTATAGAAAAGGGTGCCATTCATCAAGAAATGGTGCCTAGGTTTGGTGCAATATAGTATACAAGTTCCATGTATTCCTCAAATTTTAGTCTATCAAAAAGAGCATATACAAGAGCGGTTATCTTTTGAATAGTTCGAATGAGTAGAATGTGGCCAAATGCTTCAAAAATAAATAAATTATAGTTAGCAAGTTTACAAGTGTTGAATGGAAAAATAGAATGATAGAGAATATCCACTCACCCTTAGCAAAGAAATATGTGAAATACTCCACAAACTACATGTTTTACAATCAAACATATCAATGGAAAAAGGCATGAAATTAATTGCTTTCATGATTTTGCAACATGTAAACAATGTGAAAATGGAACACTATAGAGCTTTGTCTAGTTTTTGGAATATGTTGCAAGACTCAATTATCCACCACTAGACTACGGTCTAATTGGATTATGGTCCAATTAGGCTATGGTAAAAAATGTTAATTGGAATGTCGTCCAAGTTTACCTCTAGACTAGAGTCAACTATTCTTTGACACTTATATGTACATCTATTCTTTACTTCTCAAGAGCTCCAAGATCAGTCTTTCTTTTGCCTTGAGTTCCTATTGGTTTTCATTGTGTTTTATAGGGTGTTTTTTCTCCCCACCAATGTGCTTTTACTTGGTGGAAAAGCTACCTACCAAGGGGTCTAAAATTAAATATCACTTTTTCATTTCTCTGACATGTAAAGTGGTCACACTTGCATATATCAGGGATAATTTAGTGAGCTTTATTAGATTCATCTACCGAATGTGGTGGCACACTTTTTTCTTGCCAGCTCACTCATTTGCAAACATTGGGTTTTTCCTTATCTCTTGTTCTTTATATATTGCACTAGTTGTATTGTTGTATTAGATCATTCTTGTATATTCCATCTGTGTAATAGAAGAAGAAGAAGAAGAAGAAGAAGAAGAAAAAGAAAATCATTCTTCCTTGATTCAGTCTGTGTGTGTGCTCCTCCTTGGGTGTGAGAGTGAGATCTCTTCCTTATCTCCTTCCTCATGACATGTAGGAGTAGGTTCAAATGAAGTGAAGAAACTATGCTGCAAGGTAATATGTTTGGTTGCACCACTACCAAACTACAAAACATGTGAGTCTACTATAGACATAAAATCTCATGAGAAGATAGAAAATAGCTACAACGAGTAGTAACTTCACATTGTTCATTCTAAACAAGATTAGCAGAACCATTCTAGCATCCTTCTTCTTTGCCTTCTTTGTAGCTAGTTTAGAAAAAATCTTTATGACATGATCATTTTCCTTAAAGTGCTTGAAAAATTGTTTGTGATTTTCTAGCTTCTTATTATATTTTTCTTCCTTCTTTGATTGTGTAGCATTAGAAGATTTTTACTCACTAGCAGATAAGCTTCATTTACCTTTGGCATTCTAACTAGCTGAGAAAGCTTGACCTGTAATATGCATAATTGACATGTTTACATGGAATAATCTTCTCGCCGCAAAATAAAGACTAACTCATGAAAGGTTAACACCTTTCGAATGCCTTTCATCATCAACCAAAGAGTAGAGGAAAAAATTTGATATGCATTTGGAAGATCATTAAGAACAATCTGCACAAGTGAACTATCTGCCAAGATTAAAGAATCAATTACTCCTTCAAATCTTTGATCTTTGTCAAAAAATTATCCATAGAATCTCCTTCATAGCTCACTCTCCAATTGTTTTAAGGGGTAAGAAAAATTAGCATCATTTCTTTCTTGGTGTAATATTGTAAGAGTCTCCCAAGCATCTTTTGTTATCTCGCAAGAGTGAAGATGAGGGATAATGGCACGTTCAACGGACAAGTCTATTAATGGATGTGCATGTGCATCTCTACCATCCCAACAAAGTTTCTCTAGAGTATGTGTAACAAGAGCCATAGCACGACCAACAAATTGAAGGTCACCATGTTCAATACCATCCACATCACCTTCAATAACTGTATTTGCAAGTGTCGCATAATGTTTTTCAAAACCCTACACAATATTCCATAGCCTTTTTTCTACCAATACATGGTGCATCATATATACCCACAATGAGTAATTAGTACCATCCAAATTAATCCCCAACAACCAACATATGAAATACATTATTGCTTTCAACTATGGCTAGTGAATAAATACCTTGATGTATAAATTCGGATATATCTTAAAAAGTTGAACAAAAATACCCTTGAGCTCAACTGAATTTGTAGTAGAATTTGAGGCACTTGTATTGGCTAACCAAAACTATATATATGTTTGTCACAAATGATGAAATCACCTACACAATTGCTTTGATAGTATGTTTGGAGATGTAATCACCCTGAGTATGCTCACCAACTTTCATGCAATTATGAGACTATGATCAAAGAGGTAATAAAGATGCCCTAGATGAATCGACGACCTACACATATACTAATTGTTGGAGTTTAGGGTCTGCAAAAGCACACAAAAAACACAAGGAATAAAAAGTATCTTGGAGAAAAACACAACACATAATGTATTACCAAGTCAATGCTCAAAGATAAACAACCCATTAGGGTTATAGGCATAAATAAAAGTTGGGGGAAAAAGAACTCCTAAAGAGGGGGAAAAAGTGCCTTGATGATCCTAAATGTGTGAACATCATTACCAAAATATATCAACAGTGTGTGCAATTGCTATCAATGTAAGTCAAAAGTCTTTCTATTGAATGATGCAGCTATCTATTTTTTCATCTCACAATACTCATTTAAAATCCATGAAATGACCATAAAAATCCCAATGCCATCAAAGTATTCTTCATGCATCTGGTAAGTTTGGATGGTCGCTAACAATGAGCTACATTTGAGGGACATGGTATTGGGAACTACATTTGAGGGACATGAACATTCTCTCTTTCAATAATTTGGGGTCTATCATATCTAAATCAGACCTTGATTATCTAACTATGGTTAAAGGAAAAAAGATCAATCCTAAATTATATTATATGAGCTACTGAATTGATGTAAGAAGGTGTTGGGGGTGTAAGGGTCTTGTAACCTTAACCCTATGTTCATATAGATATATCTTTTAAAGAGCATTCCCTCAAAAGATTTGCAAGTTAGTATCTTCTAGACATCATGCCAGTACTTTGGCTGTAATGTAAGTTAGAAATTTTAGATTGACACAATTTAAAGTTTTTTGCATAGATTATGAGAAGAGCTACAAATTTATTAGAATCTACTTAGAGCTTTAGAGTGCCAGAAGTTCAAAAAACATAGAGTGATGTAGAAATCAGGTTTGTAATAATTTTGATAGCAAGTTAGTGTTTTGACAATAACTTGAATTTTATAAGCCAGATTGAAGTGATTTGAATTTTTGTGCATAGCTTAAAAAATTATCGACAAGTTTTTAGAAAAACATAGTCCAAATTCATATATTTAGCACACCAAAATTGCAAGATATAGTGAGACAATGTTATAGGTGAAGATTATTAGGAGAAAAAATGTGTGTTTTGCTGTGATTTGCATCAACTGAAGGGCAACCCACCAGATTACTCTGTGCTAGAGGCGAGTCTCTCCCTTGGCTTGCGTGCTTATAAGTGGTGGATGAGTCTCAAGGAGGGAAACTCTATCCCTACAGATTGGACTCAGTTTGAAACTCTTTTTCTAAAAGAGTTTCTTCCTAAGAATGAGGAAGAGAGGAATTGGGATGAGTGGGATAGGATCACCCAGAGAGGTAGGCCCTTAAGGGGTTAGATGACTTCCAAAAAACTAGGGTTTGTTAGAGGCTTAGATAAAGCCATCATGAGAGAGGTAAGAAGGAATGAACCTAAGATGTTTGAGGAGGCAATCAAGTATGCACAGATCTATGAGGACCATAACCGTCCTCAATATACTCATATGGAGACAGATCAGCCACTCAAGTCTCTTAGCAAAACTAAGTTCAAAAAGAAGTTGCCATTAGGGAAAAACATAATTTTCACTAAAAAACAAAGATCACAAGGGCCTAGGTTACCTAGAGAGCAGTTTGAGAGGGCTAAAAGAGAGAAGCTGTGCTTTAGGTGTTTGTCTCCTAGCCATTCATAGTTGAAATATCCACTCAAGAAGGGGGAAGAAAAGAAGAAAGGACTAGAGAGTAGTACCACCCCTGAAAAAGGCAAAAAGACAGTCCACCTATTGTAGATGCTTCCTATTCATGGATGCTCTTGCTGTAAGGGAGTGGAGGTGATGCATGAGGATATATATCACACCTGTTATTTGACTGATTCATTGTGGTCACCGCAGTTTGGACCACATGACCTAGTTAAACTGCATGGTAGTGTGTACGAGACCAGGGTGCGAGTCATGATAGATGATTCTGCCACTCATAACTTTATAAACTATGCTCTAGTCAAGAAACTAAAGATTCCCCAACAGCCCAGTCCACATAAATACATAGTATCTATGATGCAAGGGGAAGACAAGAGGATATGAGATACTATGGTATCCAATTCAGAAGTCAAGATGCAAGATTATATAGATCATCTGGACTTCCAAATTATGAATATGGAGATGATAGATCTTGTGTTAGGTAGAGACTGGCTATGGGGGTTAGGAGACACATTTAAATGTAGCTAAAAAAAAACACACTTGAGTTTGAAAGAAATGGAAGTAAATTTTGTATTCAAGGGGAAGAGAGAGAGAGAGAGAGAGAGAGAGAGAGAGAGAGAGGGGAGATGTACCTAGTGCACCTCTCATTTCATCTTTAGAGTTGTATAGTCTTTGTCATTTTCAACATGTACAGGAGATCTTTTTATTGTATAGTAAGGACATTGAGCATTGTACAAATAGTTCATCTGATGAATATTTTCATGCTAGGAATGTAAATATGGACAGGACTTTCTATTATTCTTTCTTGCAAGAGTGTGTGGTTAAAAGTTTTTAAGATCTTATGTTTGAATACAGAGATGTTTTTCCCACTGACTTACCTAGAGGGCTACCACCTGAGAGAGGCAACATTGACCATGCTATTGAGGTAGTTACTAACACTAACCTTATTTGTAAGCCACCTTATAGGCTTAGTGTTTCTCAACATGAGGAGGTTGAGAGGCAATTACATGATTATTTAGATAAGGGCTTCATTAGACCTAGTAAATCACCTTGGGCATCACCAATGCTCATAGTTAAGAAGAAAGACGGCTCTATGAGACTATGTATAGACTATAAAGCACTTAATAAGGTAACTATCAAAAATAGGTTTCCTATGCCTAGATTGGAAGGACTATTTGATTAGTTACATCAAGCTAGGTATTTTACCAAGCTTGATCTTAGATCACAATATCATCAGATTAGGATGAGGGCAGAGGATGTCCCGAAGACTGCATTTAGGACTAGATATGGGCACTATGAGTTTTTGGTGATGCCTTTTGGTCTCACCAATGCTCCTTCCACTTTCGTGAAGCTCATGAATAGTGTATTACGGCCTTATCCAGGACACTTTGTAGTAGACTTCTTGGATGATATTTTGATCTATAGCGCATCACTTGGAACACTTAAGAAAAGTATTCCAAGTGCTAAGGGAAAATTCACTCTCTACTAAGGAGTCAAAGTGTGAATTTTTCAAAACAGAGGTTAGATACCTTGGGCATATAGTCTCCCAAGATGGAATCCAAATGGATCCTAAAAAAGTAAGGGCTATTATGGAATGGCCACATCCAAGGAACCTGGAAGAGTTGCAGATCTTCCTAGGTTTATAAGGTTTCTATCGAAGATTCATTAAGAATTACGGCACGATTGTTGCCTCAATGATGGAATAGCTTAAAGGGAAAGGAAAAGCCTTTCATTGGGAAGACACTTAGAAGCAAAGTATGGAGAGATTGAAAGTAGCAATTGCTATAGCTCCACTTTTACCTATAGTAGATCCCAATAAACCCTTTGTGGTTGAGACTGATGTGAGTGATTTTGCCATAGGAGTGGTTTTAGTTCAAGATGGTCGACCAGTAGGTTTTGAGAGTAACAAACTAGAACCAGCTTAGAAGAATTACTCTGTATATGTGAAGGAGTCGTATGCAATTGTCCATGCTTTGAAAAAGTGGCATCATTATTTATATGGTGCCAAAGTGGCGATATTGTTTGATCAAGAGAGCATTAAGTGGCTCTATAATCAAACAGACCTTAAAGGTCATAAAGCCCATTAAGTAGAGACCCTTCAAGAATTTGATTATGAGCTTAGGTATAGGAAGGGAAATTTTAATGTAGTGGATGATTCACTTAGCCACATGCGTATGCTCAATGGATTGAGTTTTACTCAAATCACTAGCAAACTATTTGAGTCCATTAGAGGAAAATATAGGCTTGATCCTGCATATTCTGAGATTTGGGAAGCCATAGAGAATGGGGATCGTGATATATGGGTTTCCAGTGAGGATGGAGTATAGACGGGTACTCAAAAAGGATTCAAGTGGAAGACTTACAATGTCCATGATGGATATTTTTTTATATAAAGGTAAGGTTTGTGTCCCTAGAGATCCTGAGTTGAGACGGCATATTTTGTATGAGTGTCATGACACACCTTGTGCGGACAGCTAGGAGTTAACAAGACTTATGATCTTGTTAAGAGGCATTTTTACTGGCATGCACTTCATAAGGAGGTCCTAGAGTATGTGCTTAAACTCACTAAATGCCAGGTCAATAAAGTTGAGAGGTTGAGGATTAGAGGACTACTCCACCCATTGGATATTCCTAATGGGAAGTGGGAGATTATCTCCATGGACTTTATAATCGGATTACCTAAGACACAGAGAGGGCATGACTTGGTCCGGGTAATTGTGGATAGGTTAACCAAGATGACTAGGTTTGTTCTGATACATACTATAGTGAAGACACTAGAATTGGCAAGGCGTTTTGTAGAGAACCTATACCGGTTATATGGTCTTCCTTTAGACATAGTTTCTGATCGGGATAGGAAGTTTACTAGCCACTTCTGGAGAGCGGTCTTCAAAAGGTTGGACACAAAACTTAGCATGAGTACGGCCGAGCATCCACAGTCGGATGGGCAAACAGAGAGGGTTAACCAAATCCTAGAGGATATGCTTCTAGCATATGCGAATAAAAGGCAAACTAATTGGAAAGAGTACTTACCTATAGTAGAGTTTGCATATAATAGTGACAAGCACTCTTCCACTGGGCATAGTCCATTTATGCTGATGTATGGGTTACAGTAGGCTTGTAGAATGAGAAAGTTCAAGTTGCAAAGGACTTCTTAGAAGAGATGAACAATATGCTTAGGCTTGCTAAGGACAACAGTAGGAGAGCTCAGGATAGGGCTAGAGCCTATGCTGACCCTCAAAGGAGAGACATCAACTTTGAGGTATGAGAGCAGGTCTATCTTAGAGTTCCATCTAGATCTGAAACCATGAAGGCGAGATCTTGTCCAAAAATATCTCCTAGGTTTTGTGGACCTTTACAAATACTTAAGAGAATAGGAAAGATGTCTTATCAGCTCCAACTTCCAGAGAATAGTCAAATCCATCCAGTTTTTCATGTTAGCCGACTTAAGAAAAGGTTGGGTGAATCTTACAACCTCATTCTAGATCGTGAGGTAGTAGAGCCTATTTCTGTTCAGTCTATTCCACATGAGCCAAAGAGCATACTACGCACTCGAGAGAAATGGATGAGAAGTCACTTATATAAAGAGTGTCTAATTAAGTGGAAAGATATTTTAGAAGATAGTGCCACATGGGAGCGGCTTAGCACCCTTCAGAGACAGCTTCCCAGTTTTAGAATACCTTCCCAAGGGCTTTCTTAAGGGGAAGGATATGGGGAAACAACACGGAGATATGACCATGTATTGCTATACATGGGGATATAGTGGGAGTGGTGTCCTATTATTTCTCTCTTTCTGTCAAACTTTCCAATACCATCTTTGAGGACAAAAATGGAATCAAAGGGAAGGAAATGTTATGTAGAGTATCCTTTATGAGGTGTGTGTAAGAAGTGTGAAACACCTCTTAGACATCTAAAGAAGGATACTCACATGAGTGCCAAGTGGCACTCATGTGAGAGGCCATGACTAATGGCTTTCAAGGCAATTAGAGAGAGAGATAATTAGTAGTACATCATGTGTCTTGGCGGATTAGGAAGGAAGACTCTGTGTACATGCTTTGTTGAAATCTCACCATGGGCTTCATCTCGAGGTATGTGCAGAGGTACCCTCAAAATGAAGGGATTCATTGGGAGTAGAACCAACACCATCCAAAGTTTCTAGTAAGACCTCATTTATCAAAAGCATCCATGAGGAGGCTACACAAAATTGACCCTATAGAATATGCAAGATTGAAGTAACTATATTCAAAAGAAGATAAACTATAAGATTTTTGTGATGATGATGATATCATGGCCGATTTTATTGAGGATTGGTATCAAAAGGATAGTGAAAGCATTGATATTTCTAGAAAAGAAAAATATCTTCAAGAACAATGTCTAAAGCATATATATGAAGGAAGTTACTTGACATGACTAAGTGCAAGATAACTTATTTTGAAGCTTGAAAATTCGTTTGGATGGAATAATGTATCTGTTTTGACACTATTAAGGTATAATTTTGATTGTTCTATCTATATACACACATACACATACACATATAAATATATACATACACACACATACATACGTGCATACACATAGATACACATACATACATATACTCATACACCTTGAATATACACATACACACATACGACAATAAACATGGTGTCTTCCTATAGATATGAGCTGATCAAAGACCCAATAGTAAAATAAAGGTCCCCCAAATTTAACTAAATTTTCTCTTCATGCATTGATTCTTGATGAAAGAAGTTTATACTGACAAAATGGCTTTACCTAAAGGTCTGCCAATGTGGTTTCTATTGTGTATTCTTGAGGTAAAGATACCAAGAGTTTTGAGTCTGGAGTCATATTCCACATGTCTTGCATGAAGACATGAACCATTTTTCCATGTTAGTAGCTATGAAAGTAAGGCCAAAGTGATAAAAGCTAAGGTGAGAACAAGAACTTTCGTTGAATGAACACTTTTTTTCTGCCCATTCTATAGATGAAAATGCAGTGAAAATATACACGATTTACAACTTATTCATTTCAACCTTCAATGGATACAACAAACTTGACCTACACAAGATAGGATTCAATAATCTTACAAGCATATTATTATTATCCTTGAAGAACCTAAGAGGTAAGAAAAGTACCTAAGAAAATAGAACATGAAGAAAATGAAAGGCATCTGTAAGAAGAGAATCCTCTTTGGCTCTTTTGCATCAAATCTTTTCCCATCTTTGATTTGGAAATCTTCATAATCTTCCAAATAAATTTGATTCTCCCATTTTATAGATGACCTAATACTTGCCTTGCTAACTACTTCGTGAACTTTGGAGACAAATGTGTAAGTCTTAGTTGATGTGGTATGTCCAATGTGGTCATGTGACACTTATCTTTGTTTTATGATGCATCTATTTGTTGAATGCAACAATGTATCAAAAAAAATGATAGATCTCACATAACCACATTGGCCATACCACATCAACTTAGACTTACACATTGTTTTGCAAAATTCACAAAGCACTTAGCAAGGTAGGTATTAGGTCATCTGTAAATGGGAGAATCAAATTTATCTAGAAGATTTTAAAGGTTTCCAAATCAAATATGGAAAAATATTTGATGCCAAAGATCCAAAGTGGATTCTCTTCTTACAGGTGCCTTTCATTATTTTCACATTCTATTATGTTAGGCACATATAGATGCACACACACACATACTCATACACACACGTACGTGCATATACACACACATGCATACATATACACATACACACATATACACTCACATGCATACACACATACACACACATACACATACACACACACACACACACACACACACATATATATATATATATACACACACACACATATATATATATATATATATATATATATATATATATATATATATATATATATATATATATATATATATATATATATATATATATATATATATATATATATATATATATATATATATATACGCATATACATACACATGCACACACATACACATACACATACACACATATTTACTTATTTATTTTCATTCATAATGCTTTTTTTCATGAACTTGCAGAATACTATTTGAAACGTTTTTACCAAGCTACAATATTCTTCCTACATCACATAATGAAATGAAGAAGATAATCAACAATCTTGTTATAGATTATCATTGTATACATGCATGTCCTAACAATTTGGCTGAGCAACATAGTAAACAAAATTACGTGCTAGAAAATAAGTCTAGGACCCAATCATCATCATTTGAGAATAGGTGGATCCACCTCATTATAAGCTTTTGTTGCTTCTTGTAAGGATTGACCAATGTCTTGTCCCCTGCCACATGATGAAGGTTCTTTTTTTTTTGTTTTAAAAGCAATTTTGACAATAGACTACTATCCCAAACTTTAATTAAAAGAAAAAACAAATGCACAAGTGAATGGTCCTATTCCCCCATTGGGACCCCTCGAATCCACAAAGTAGGTGTTGTTTAAAACTTGCTAGAAAATGTTACAAAGAAGGTTGATAACCCTTTTGTCCCCCTCATGGGGGTCTTTCTTGCTTTTAATCTTGTTTCTCTTGAGGAAAAACACTATGTGATGCTTGAAAGGCAGGGGCTTCTTACAATTGGAAATTATTTTGCCAAAAGGAAAAGAGATTTTTCAATTGACCATCCTTTCGAAGGGCTACCAAAGTTGGCAGTGTTGGAACATCAAGCTTACACTATGCTTGAGGTGGATTAGCTCTACATCAAAAATTCATCATTTGAATTGTCTCAAAGTTTCCCATTGAAGAGGTTTTTACTTGTGCTCATTTTTTGTATTTTTCATAAGGACTCTTTATGGATCATTTACCAATGTAAAAACTTAGATTTTTACACATGTAAAAGGAGAAAAAGAGAGCTCACATTCCTTGAATTTGAGGTGGTTGATCTTGAAAATCAATCAATCAATCAACCATGAAAAAGTAGATTAGATTAGATACTCACTTTTCCTAGATTGTAGAAAAGTTAATTGATTCTCTTCAACAAACTATCTTGCCTTGATTTGAATTAAAAATCCACTTGTAGAAGTCATGAAACACTTCAAGAGTCTACTTAAATACTTCAAAACCATTGTACAATACTTCAAAACAATATACATACATGTTGGGTCATCATTGTGTTGCTCCTTCATTTCTCTACACTATCTTCTTCAACAACAGTGAACTTGCACAAGCTGCTACTCTCTCTACAAAGCTTCAAATTGGATGATGAGCATTCATTGGGAAGTTATTTGTGTCTAGTTTATGTATACAAACTTGCAAAGCATTTGGTACAGTACATTTGGAGAAATTGCATCTTTACTATTTTGGGTTCTATCTCCATGTAGCCCTAAAAAATAGGGGGTACCTTTATTGAGTGTTAAGTTCATTCCATAAGCATATCTTCCTTATTACTTGTAATCTTGTGCATTCTAGACACTCTACCCTATGCGTATCACTCCTTCATAAGGAAGGTTTTTTATTCTAATCATGTTGGTTGCTATGAGCGTTTGAAGTTGATCATTTCATCCAAAGATAACAAGTTTTTTGAGCTACTCAATGCAAAAACCTATTTGTTTTGTATCAAATCTTTCTCCTTGATGCTCCAAAGTACATGGTGGATTTTATTGCACTAATCACATGCCTATAAGATCTATTTGACTCTGCATAAGTTCAAGGTTTTCTCATGTGTTGCTTTACTAGATCAAACTTTGTCACTTCACAACTCATTTTTGTACCTCGTACAAGCTTCTCCAAGTTTTCTCAGTGGTATTAGAGTGAGATCAATATGGGTGATGGATTTCCCTCAATGATTGAGAAGCTTGATAGACACGACTATGTGGATTGGCAAACCAGAATGGAGGCCTATTTGCAAGGCAGAAATTTGTATGGAATTCTAGCAGGTGATGAAGCTATGCCTACTCCAAGATCCAAAGGAGGACCTACACAAGAGGAGATAGATAAGTTCACCCTTTGGTGTGCAAGAGATGTTCAAGAGAGGTCATACATACTAAATTCTATGTCTGATTTTGTGCTACCTCATATTAGAGGATGCACGATATCTCAAGAGACTTGGGATGCCCTAGAGACTTTCTTTTCTACTAGCACAAAGGCAAGGAAGAACCATATTTGGAATGAGTTCAACCAAATGAAGAAGACACCTAAAAAAACTATCGCATAGTTTGTTACCAAGGTCAATGTGGTTGCAGATTAATTAGCATCCATTGGAGAGTGGATCCAAGAAGAGGCCATCATGAGGCAGATTGCAAATGGAATTGGAAGTAATAAGCAATGGCAATACTTCACCATGGCTTATGATCTCATCATGGATGTACAAACCCCAAATTTATACATATTCCTTGGACAACTCTTCAACCAAGAGATCAACAATAATATGAAGGAAGGTCACTCTTATCAAGTTAATACTAAAAGTTCTCTTTATGCAGATAAGAGAGATGACGCACAAAGGCAAGAAGAAGAAAGATGATGAAGAGGAGACTTCCCAAGCCAACTTTGCAAGCAAGAGCAAGTGGAAAGTGAAGAAGAAAGGACCAAAGCATGAAAAAAAAAGGCCAGAATGTTCAACCTTGTGCCATCTATGATAAGACTAACCACACCACTCATAATTGTTGGTTCAATGGGAAGACCTAGAAAATAAGTAGAAGAGGTGGATAGGGCAGCAGTAGAGGCAAAGGTGGACACCACTTCAACAATAAAACTAGAGGCCATAACAGAAGGGACTACAACAATTATTGTGAAGATCACCAACATAAAGACTCATTGCTTTTGATGAATCTAAGCCATAAGGAAGGTAAAGAAGATTATCATTTATTCTACATAGATTGAAGATGTTCAAATCATGTTGCAGGCAACATAGCTCTCTTATCTAATTTGGAAAGTCCAAAGCATATACATGAATTTCAAAAAGGGGATGGCACAAAGCATAGTGTGGAGAAGATTGGTAATCCCAAGGCTTCCAATGGCAAGACAAACATTATGAGCAAGGTACTCTATGTTCCCACTATTACAAAGAACCTAATAAGTGTAGGACAAATAGTTGAGAATGGATTACAAGTTATGTTCAACCAACATGGAGCTTTTGTGGAAGACCCATTATCCAGAACAATGCTTGAAGAAAAGAGGTTGGCACATTATCTTGAAGAAAAGAGGTTGCCACATTATCTATGGGCAGAGGCTATTTCTACTATTTTGTGTTGTGTCAATAGACTACCATCCAAATCACTCCAAGGTATGACTCCTTATGAAGCATGGTATGAAAGAAAACCTAGTCTTGGACATTGCAAGGTGTTTGGTTGTTTACCTTATGTTCATGTACCTTCACAAATTAGAGGTAAGCTAGATGAAAGGGAAACAAAGGTAGTATTTATTGGATATGATTCAACTCAGATGGGTTACAGGTTCTATCATCCTTCAACCAAGCAATTCACTACAATTAATCATGTTGTGTTTGAAGAACATAGGTCTTGATATCATGAAGACAAACAAAAGGAACATCTACCATATGACCTTGGGATTCTGATTCTCATCAACTAGGAAGCAAGCATGATACATAGTTCTAGGATCCAAGAAGTGATAGAGATGATGACCAAGATGAAAGGGAAAAGGATTAATAGCTATGGAAGTCAAGAGGCAAAGCAAAAATGCAAGATTGTGGAGAATGCTCCAAGTAAGCACCTAGAAGGTCAACAAGGGAGAAAAGACAATAAGAAAGGTATGGATATGATTCCACATTTGTTAGAAAGCATTCAATCTACTTGGCAAAGGACTCAATTTCATAAGAACCCTCAAGATATGAAGAGGCAAAGGGAAACCCTAATTGGGAAAAGGCCATGAAAGAAGAAATAGATGTATTGAAGGAGATGGACGCTTGGGATTTGGTTCCAATGTCAACCAATCAAAAGGTAATTGGTTGTAGATGGGTGTATAAACTCAAAACAAACTCAAATGGATCAATTTATAGGTACAAAGAAAGATTAATTGCCAAAGGATGCTCACAAAATCATGGTATAGACTATGGGGAAACATTCTCACTAGTTAAAAAAACTAGTTGCAAAGATGAATACAATCAGAACATTGATAAGCGTAGTTGTTGCAAGTAATTCGAGACTCCTCCAACTTAATGTGAAAAATGCATTTTTAAATGGTTGGATAAGTGAAGAGGTCTACATGTCATAACCTCCAAGTTTTGAAAACCCTAATCATACACCTTATGTATGCAGACTTAAGAAAGCATTCTATGGATTGAAACAAGCTCCTAGAGCTTGGAATTACAGGTTTGTTACATACCCATAGAACCAAGGATTCAGAACTAGCAAGTTAGATCCTTCTTTATTCATCAGAAGGAATCACAATGAGGTTATTTATCTATGTGTATAAGTAGATGACAATATTTTGATAAGAGATGACTCGAATGGCATACAAAGGATCAAAAGGCATACGTAAGAGGAATTCAAAATTAGTGATTTAGGTAAGCCTACATTCTTCATAGGTATGCAGGTCATATATAGAGATGAAGGAATGTATTTGACTCAAGGGAGATACATTCAGAATCTACTTCTTAAGTTCAAAATGGAGAACACTAAACTTGTATACACCTTTGGAGATGAATCATAAACTTGGTGTTTATCAAGGTGAGAAAATTGAAGACATTAAAGAGTACCAAATCTTGGTATTTAGCTTAATATATGCTACTCATACAAGGGAAGATATCTCATATAGTGTAGGAGTGCTAAGCCGATTCATGCACTCACCAAGAAAGCCACACATGGATGCAAGTAAGAGAGTACTTAGGTACCTCAAAGGTACAATCGATAAAGCTATATTCTATCCTTACTCTTCAGATTTAGATATCAAAATCTATTCAGATGAAAATTAGGCATGAGCTAAGGATGATAGAAGAAGTACCTCTCATTAATTGGCATTTGCAGGTTCAAAGCTAGTGTCATGGAGTTCCAAGAAGAAACCAATAGTTGCTTTATCCTCAACTAAAGCAAAATATAGAGGTTTGACCATAGAAACTCAAGAGGTAGTATGGCTAAAAGCATTGTACTCAGATTTGGGACTTGTGAGTTCCAAACCTCGCATATTTGGAGATAATGTAAGTTCCATGCATCCAGTAGCAAACCCTATTTTCCATGCAAGAACCAAACACATAGAAATTCATTACCACTTCATCACGGAGAAGCTCATGGCAAATGAGATTGACATTTCTTTTGTTCCAATTGAAAGTCAAGTAGCAGATATGATGACAAAGGCACTTGGTGGAATAAAGCTTTGCATATTTAAATAAATGGCTGATATTCAACCTATTAGAGAATGAATACTCAAGAATAATTTAGCGTGAGGGAGATCAAGTTTACACTATGCTTGAGGCGGATTAGCTCTACATGAAAAATTCATCATTTGAATTGTGTCAAAGTTTCCCATTGAAGATATTTTTATTTGTGCTCATTTTTTATATTTTTCATAAGGATTTTTTATGGATCATTTATCAATGTAAAAGCCTTGAATTTTACACGTGTAAAAGGAGAAAAAGAGAGTTCACATTCCAGAAATTTGAGGTGGTTGAGATTGACAATCAATTAATCAATCAATCTCTAAAAAATAAATCATATTAGATCTTTATTTTCCCTAGATTGTAGGAAAGTTAATTGATTCTCTTTAATGAACTATCCCGCCTTGACTTGAATTCAAAATCCACTTGTAGAAGTCATGGAACACTTCAAGATTCTATATAAAGACTTAAAACCCATTGTGCAATACATTGAAGTAATATACATACACTTTGGGTCATCATTATGTTTCTCCTTCATTTCTCTGCACCATCTTCTTCAACAACAATGAACTTGCTGAGGTTACTGCTCTCTCTACAGAGCTCCAAATTGGATGAATAAGCACTCATTGGAAATTTATTAGTGTCTAGTTTATGTATAAAAGTCTTCAAAGCATTTGGTTTAGTAAATTTGGAGAAATCTCAGTTTCACTCTCTCAGGTTCTATCTTTGCATAGCCATAAAAATAGGGGGTACCTCTATTGAGTGTTAAGTTCATTCCATAAGCATATCTTGCTTATTACTTATAATCTTGTGCATTTTAGACACTCAACCCTATGTAAGTGCTTCATTCCATAAGTTCATTCCATAAGCATATCTTGCTTATTACTTATAATTTGTGTATCATTCATCCAAAAGTAAGTGTTTCAATTGTAATCATGTTGGCTGCTATGAGCATTTGAATTTGATTGTTTCGTCCAAAGATAGCAAGTTTTTTTAGCTAGTTAATCCACAAACCTATCTGTCTTATATCAACTCTTTCTCATTGATGCTTCAAAGTACAAAGTGGAATTTATTGCACTCATCACATGCCTATAAGGTCTATTTGACTCTCCATAAGTTCAATGGTTGGTCCTATGCTGGTTGGCTAGACCAAACTTCATCACTTTGCAACTCACTTTTCTACCTCCTACAAGTTTCTCCAGGTTTTGTTAGGCAGCACACCTCTATTTTCATATCTTCCAAAGGGTATCTCCTCTTATAGCATTGCACAGTGATGAGGAAAAACCAATCCCTTCACCAAATAGTGCTTGCTTCTAGTTGATTTATCCCCCCAGTCATGAAGGTCCATATTCTTCTCGAATGTCAGAATTTTATCACGATTGTTACCATAGTTCCATCTAAGACCTCAAGGTGGGGGGAGTCATACCCAATAAGGAGGTGAGTCCTTGAGCACTCCCAAGCATTGAATTTGCTTCACAACAGGTACCATTTTTCATAGGCCACACTCCTAGCTGCTTCAATGTCCTCAGTTGATGGTGGAATGGCTTTGTGTCAAACAAAATATATTGACACATTATTGCAACATTTTGGCCTTGAAGATTGTAAGCCTATTGCCACTCCTATGAAGACAGGTTTACAATTGAGTCTTCATGATGTTAGAGATGCATTTGATGTTGTTTTCTATTAGTAGGCTGTTGGATGCTTGATTTACTTATGCATTACTCAGCCATATATTTAGTTTGTTGTTTCGCAGATGAGCAGGTTATGCATTGCCTAGGTGTCAAGCATTGGCAGGCGGTTAAGCGCATCTTTCGTTACTTGAGTGGTATGCGAATACTTGGATTGTTTTATCCCAAGGGGGGATCACTACCACTAGTTTTGCATGCTTTTTCTGATAGTGATTGGGATGGTTGCTATGACACTCGTGTGTCCACTAGTGGTTTTTACTTCATGCTTGGTAGCTCATGTATATCTTGGTTAAGCAAGAAGTAGCCTACTGTGGCCACTTGTAGTTGTGAGGCTGAGTATAGGGCAGCTTTCACAGTGACTGTTGAGTGTGTGTGGCTCAGATGCCTTATGGCTGATTTGGGTGTTGGTCAGCCTTCTACCACCACCATCTTCACTGATAGTAAGAGCACATTGGCGATTGGGAGGAACCATGTGTTCCATGCTCTCACTAAGCACATTGAGGTGCATTATCATTATGTTATGGAGAGGTTCTTTGCTGGGGAGATCAGCTTGGCATACGTGCCCACGGGGGAGAACATTGTAGACCTTTTCATGAAGGCTCTCCCTAGGGAGAAGTTTGAAGCTTGCCACAAAGCTTTGGGCTTACTTCCTTTTGTGGATTGATTCCACATAGCTTGGCACTTCCTTATACATGAGTGCCAGGTGCTTGTTTACCGTATCACTCCCATCGGGATTTGTTGATATATTTAGGTAGTGATGTGTGTGAACACTCTAGGACCACTGAGGCACTTTTTTCCCTCTTTGAAGGTTTTTTTTCCCCTGGCTTGTATATACGACTATTGCCCTAACAAGATACTTATCTTTGTACATTCTAGTGGTAATACATTTTTAGTATTGTGTGTTGTGCTCAAAGCTTCTTCTTCTTCCTTGTGTTGTTCGCGTGCTTTTGTAGATGTCTAACTCCAATAGTGAAGCCATCCAATCTTGGGATTTTTCCATTAGGAAGTGAATCAATAACTTCAAGAATATCATCATCGAAAATGGGAGCTTTAAGAAGAGTTTGCATATTTTGTGGAATTCTTCATGTTCTAACTCTAGAGGTGGATGCCACTCAATCCTAGATGTGAGAAGAAAGAGGCATGGAATCCCCCAAAAGATAAGAAAAGTGATTGACAATCAACATACTATTTTCATCACCTATTTTGCACTCCACTAAAGGGGTAAGGTCACATGACCCTTACATCCCCAACAATCTACCACTTAAGGGACAATGTGAACATAAGTGAAAAAATATACAAAGAATGATGTAGGACTATATACTAATGTATAGGAAGAGTCTGAATCTCAACCCATACCAATCAGCCTACACCAAGTGCCTTGAACAAGGTGTATCCATGTACCTCAAACTGCCCTAGGCTCATATCGATAAGAGTCGATCTCATATCTTGCTGATGTGAGAACTGATGAAGTTCCTACCAAAATCCCACTCGCTCTATGCATGTGTCAATCATCAAACGACTGACAAATCCAAGTGCAAATGCTCCAAACTACAACATCTGGTCTTGAGCATAACAACTCGTACATCAGACTCTTGAATGCTGACAAAACCTATGCTATCCTACCTAACCTAAGCATGTCAACCATGCCTATATTCAAGGCATTCAAAGCACCATTTTCAAGACCATGTTGTGACATATCTATGTCAACATTTGGCATGAGTAAATCCAAGAATTATTGCATGATTGCTAACTCATCAACATCTAAGTTAGTCATCCTCTCAACCATGGATGTGTCTAGACCCTAAGAGCTAGTATGCTCTGGCATACACTGTGTATCATAAGAGCTATCTTGCTCTACCACACCAAGTGTATCATCATGCTCCACATGAGCTAACTGCACAACATCAACACCAAGTTCAAACTGATGATCAAATTCTAAGTAAGTATCATCACAATGCTCTACATGAGCATCCACATCATGCTCTTAAGCATCCAACTAATCATCCAAAGTGTGCTCCATAAGATCATCCACATGATCAATAAAATCATGCTCAATATAAGAATCATGAGCATCCAAAACATGCTCTACATGTGCATCCATCTAAGCATCTGAATCTTGCCATACATGTGCATCATGAGTGTCAACAGACCTATGTGTAGATAGACAAATGAGACATGACGAGTCTTACTCCACACATAAGGTTGAACTCCCATTGAGACAAGACCGTCTCTCACATGAAGTACTTGTAGTGGATACTTGTGCCCAATCCTAGCACGTCTGACAAGCATAAGTTGTCGTGAAGGCACATAGCATACATGTCTGAGTATAAGTGATGCTCCACTAGGTAGCATAAAGCATACATCTCCTGCACCTTCAATGTCATATGTCATACCATCAGTCATGTGCACACATCCATGACTCTCACCTGAGAATTGACAAAACCACTCACGATGTGGAGTAACATGAAAACTTGCCAATGTATCAAGCAACCAAGCCATGTGTGTGCCATCCAATGAATAAGAGGAATCTTGAGATGAACCATAGGAGAAAGTGATATCACTATCATTGGCATAATCAACTGCCATAGACTCTCTTGAAACCACTACCTAACCCACATCACGTGCATATCTGTGGCTTCATCGTCGCATCCACCTGAAGTAACATCATCACGTATGTCCCTCATGGCGACAGTACCAACATCGAAGTCGTCAATGTGATCTACATCTCACATGATTCAATCGACCCACATACATATCATGTAGTCTTTGCCATAATGCACTACTCATCTCCTCATACATAACATACTCATATATAGAATCCACAAGTTGTAACAAAATAGTGGAGCTGACCAGTGCATCCATATCCATCCATACATGGTCGGGCATGTCACAAGGCCTCTGTACATCTCTATGCACATACATGTGTAACCCTGCATAAACCATTGTATGCCACATCTGATCTTTCCATCTCGAAAAGTTAGTGCCATCAAATCGAGAAGACACCATGTTGGAAATCTAAGAACTATAAATATAACAAGAGACTAGAAATAACACTATCCTCAATAGGATCACACGTTCATATCCATATGCATAAATCACATCATAAATATCTTGTTGGAGAAGAAACCATGTGAACCATATGTTACCTAACCACACATCTAGCATGCACATAAAACCATGAGCATAATCCTGCTCACCAAGTCTCCAAACTGATCAAGTAGACATGAAATAATCCTACGAAATATTCGATAGAGTATCCCTGTCACTCTAGCACAATGGCAAGTACCAACGTGAGGAGATCGACCTCATAATTGTCAATCCGTGGAGACGTGAGGACTAGTATGAAGACTATGAGCAAGTGAAGGCACAAGTGCGTGAGTGAGAAGCACACAAACATGCACACACATACACATGCATGCGCACACAAGGCAAGAACAAAGAGAGGAACAATGGAGTTCTTTGCATTAGTCAAAAAGTCTCTCACATAAGCTCAAATCACTAACAATCTAACCTCAAAAATGAGCTCTCTAGCTCTTTTTATAGTTTTTTGACTAGCTTTGGCCCTGTCCAAACCTCGTGTCCGGCCTGGTTAAAAATTAGGTTCTAGAGCCTATTTGAGGGCTCAAACGGAGTCTAAAAATTATGAAAATTGGTATCTAGACAATTTTAATACTGCTCAAGCTTGAGGGCTCCTCGGCTTGAACAAAATGGAGTCTATTCTACCAAAAATGGAATTTACAATGTTTGTGTAGTGATGAAAATCACTTGAGTTGGAAATAGTTCATGGAAAAAATGATTAGGCCTTGTTACCGGATTATGCGAAGCAGGTGTGTGGGCTTAGGTGCGAAGACCTCCAAGTGATACTCCCAGAAACCTGTTCTGAACATGTCTTCGAATGTTTGTTTGTAACATGCAGGGAGATATCTAATGCGTGCATGCCAAGCGTAAGCCACATGAATGCTGGGTTGGTGCTCATGTCATACACCAAATCGTAATTTCCATTGGTAAACCCCAATAGACGTACTTGTGGTGCTACTGCATTTTTAAAAGTTTTGAGTACAACTTGCATCATATCCAAAATTTTGAGCATCATTTGGGCTGCAACATCTGGCATGGGCTTCACTCGAGGTATCCAATGTCAAATTGTAGCCATCATGTACACTGTTGATGGTGGGCCCTGCGGTGGCTCTATGTATAGATAATTGAGCCACTCCTTACATTGAGCATTATTCTGTACCTTTATGTTGAATGCTTTCCATGATCTGCGTCGTGGAACGGGGCTGTAGCATGGATTGTAAAGTAGATGTAAAGGCGCATTGTTCCATGTGTGTAACATTTCAGGATATGTCTCAAGAAGTTTCTACCGCCATGTCGGTTGACGGATTTTGCCTTTTTGCACCTCTGGAGGAAGGTCTTCGGGTTGAAATTGGGTAGCGAAGGAAGGAATCTTACCCGTGACTCTCTATATTTCTGCATTGTAATCAACCAGAATAACATAGTAAGGCCTGTATTGGAGTTTTGATGAGAGGATAAGATGTCTAGATGACAAGTTCTTGAAGTAATTGGATTGTAACACAAGTTTCCTCTATGACTCTCATGGCTTGATTTTGCACTACTGTGCGCTCTTCATGAGAACTCCCCATTTCTTCCACTTGTCGTAGCCATGGGGGTCGTGGTGCTTTGAAAGTATCTTGACCTTCTTTCGTTTGTTATCCTGGGAAGGGTTGCGGATCATATTCCTCTCCAAACGTATGTTCCACAAGAATGGAGACTGTCTCTTCATATGTGGGCACCTCAGGTGGGGATGGTGGTCTTTCGTATTGTAGTAGACGTACCTGCAATTCTGTGACTTGTTTTTGGAGATCTTGTAGGGCCTCCGAGTCCGTGATAAGTGAAGTGGTTGAGGTAGTAGCTTGAGGGGCAGTTATCGTGTCTTTCTGTTGTTTTTGCTTCAGTTGATCCAGTTCCTCTAATAGCTGGTCATGTGCCTCAAGTAGTGTAGCATAGTCTTCAAGGATTATCTTTATGTTTTCCAGGGTCACTGCTTGGAATTTTGAGGGACTGATCGATGCCCCGGGTGTGCTTTCAATGGCAGCCTCTAAGTTTTCTTGGTTTTGTAGTTGGAGATGTCTATTTTCCTCATGTGCTGCTGCCAGGTGTCGTTTGAGCAGCACCATATTGCGCTGAAGTTTGGAATTTCTTTCTAGTTGTATTTGTAAATGGCTTTCCAACCCTTGGATCGCTTCTTGATCCACATTCTGAAATTGTGTCTCCAACATGCCATGAGCCTCTTGTAAGGTTTGAAATTGAGTTTGGAGGCTGGCT
Organism: Ceratopteris richardii; assembly: GCA_020310875.1. Taxonomy (NCBI): domain Eukaryota; kingdom Viridiplantae; phylum Streptophyta; class Polypodiopsida; order Polypodiales; family Pteridaceae; genus Ceratopteris; species Ceratopteris richardii. The sequence goes on along the minus strand of CM035416.1, from coordinate 19,841,490 downwards.
CTGTCCTCTTCCAGTGTATCAAGGCGTTGTTGTAATGCTTCAGAGTGTCCTTGTAATCTTTGGTTATGTGCCTGCAACTGATTGTATTCTGTCCTTAACTGTGACATACACGCAATCATGGTGTCAAATGCATCGCCTATAGATGAAGGTGCAGTTTGTACAATGGAAGATGCATGGGAAGGGAATTGGGGAATGGGAAGTGTGAATGTTGTGTCTATAGGAGATGTGTGTGCGGGTGAAATTGGTGGAGGGGGAATGGGAGAAGGTGGAAGTGTGGAGGGAGGTGGAGGTGCCGTCGGTGGTGAAATGTCCATACCCTCAGGGGTGGATGTGAGTGTAGTGTCTACCATGCATACCCAAATGGTAGGTGGTGTGTGTGTGTGATCATGGTGAATAAGTGTGGTGTGGATGTTGGCAATGGGCTTGACGAGAGGGGTGGGGTGGTGGCTTGAAACATTCTACAAAAGTAGTCATGGGCGGGTTGAAGGATTGGTGGTATGGGGGGTGGGGAGTGAGAGACGGGAGGCGGGAAGATCATGAAAGGGATCATGGTGGCAGGGAATCCAAAGAATATGGATCTAGTGTCAGGATGGCCTATGACGGAGGGCATGGGGGCTGGTTGTCCTATGGCAGGCTCTATGGAGGATTCTGTTATGATGGTGGTGGTATTATATAAAGGGTTTTCAAAAGACGAAAACAAGGTGGAACTGGAGGTTGGACTATGGAAGATGAAGGCTTGCTCTGTAGGGTGAGTAGTGGAGGGTGATCTCCACAGCTTCTGTTCTAGGAGGTGATGGTAGGGGCGTTGGTGGTATTGGCTCGGTTGATTCATCATGGGTGACTAGGAGCTCTTGGCCAGATGTTACTACTGCTTGGGAGGTTGTCTCAATGGGTTCAGATGTAATAATAGGTCCTTCCATCGTAGCAATGATAATCTGTATGTTTTTACCAGACCGCGGCCGTGTTTGGAATCTTCGCGGGTCATATTGAATAGGAGGCCTCTAGATCGCTGATCAAATTGCTTCCACTACCCCATACGTTTTTGCAACCAATAGTAGGCCTTTGCTGTATTCAGAGTAAACTCCAGCTTCTTCCAATAGTTGAGCCATGAGCATCCTACTACTTTGTTCGGTTAGCAGTTGTTGCGACCGCACTCGTTCCATGATTTGATACAGCCTTCGGAGTTTTGTTGTATATGCTGGGGTTCCAGTGGTTTCTTCTGCTTCTTCTTTGTCTCCTTCCTCTTCTTCTCCCACTGAGTGTTCTAGTTGTTGAGATAAAGTTCTCTGCTGATCATCATCCCAATGTACATGGTGGCTGTCTGTGGATTTCCTTCATCTTTGGGAAGAGGTGCCCTGTTCTTTTGTGTCCGAATAGAATTCAACATCAGAGAGTTGGGTATTCGATAAGAATGATTCAAAGTCGAAGGTGCTCATCCCTTCAACGTCTCCAGTCGTAGGAAATTCAAATTTAGGAGGGACAAGAGGAGCCGACGGGGCAGCTTGTGATGTGCCTTCAGATCCAGATCTGGGTATGCGAATGGTAAAAGGAGGCACAGTGGCATCCCCTCGTGGCGAGACTTCTAGAGTCGTCATAACCTCGTGTGTCTGGACACAAGGAATCGAGCTCCTCATGCGCTTGGATTGATGTGTGGCAGTCTTGAGTCTCTTAAACATTTGTAGTTGTGACCAGGTTAATGCACGTTCAATGGGTACATCGTATGCTAAGCACTTGTAGATGATCCACGTGATTGCACAACAACCATTCACCACTAGCTTTCTAGATGACCTTTTATTTGCTTCATACAGCTGCTCCACAATCCATACAAGAAGCTTAATCGGTAATGCACCTGTCTCCACCAAGTAAAGAGCCAACCATATTCACTTGTTGGGTTGAGTGAATCGATCCTGCCCAGGAAACACAAAATGTTGCATGCACATACAGAGAGGCATGGACACGTTTGGTGTAAGTGCCGCCATATCTTTCAACTTTTGTAGCTTCCGATTCTTCATGTTAGTGGGAATGAGAGCATCCGTCTCGGAGGGCACATGGGTGTCGTGCATGTTTAAAGTAGAGCTCACCAATTCCAATGTAAGTTCGAACCTTTTCAACTCGTTGTTGCCCAATAAAGAAGGAAGGACAAATGTTCCTGGTTTATCTTTCTCTTTATTCGCCTATAATGTTGAGACCAAGTAGTAAGATCGTAGGAGATCTGGTTTGGGTAAGGGTGTTGCAAAGTACTACGCCAACCCTGCACGTTGCCATATGGTTTGAAGTTCTTGTGTGTTCTCAAGAGTCTCAAACTCCTTGGAAAAGAACTGGAATCAGACCCATGACTTGTCATACTCACACTTGGACTCCCAAATATACTTGGCCTCTCCTAAGGGCCCTGGCATGCCATTGAACCAATGAGAATTTGCATGGACTCTCTCTGTTATTCCTGTGGGAGGGACTTGTATAGGTATTTGTTGGAGGTGTTGCAGCTCTCCAGGTCGTTCAATTGGTGGCACACCAATAGGTAGACTCTCCACATTAATCCCTACAATACCTAATCCTGCCTGTGAGCTCGGGCCCGCTGCTTCTGCCATGAGACTGCTTGTACCTGTTGATGCTTATCTACTAGAAGAAGAGAGGCACATTAGCATTGCATAGGAAACAAGATGTTATGGTGTTCCCTCCAGAATACTAACATGACATTCCAAGTGGTTAGGGCTTAGTGGGTGAAGTGTTTGTGATGTGTGTGAATGTTGGTTAGTAGGTTAGTGTTCATCCTAGATGCATACTTTTGGATGTGCAATGTACTCAGAATGCACCTACATCAGAGTGGAGTGATTTACAAAATTGAGTCAAGGGGTTTGATACGGGGTTTAGGTCTCCAAACCTTGATTGTGGAATCGTAGCTTTTAGTGGTGATGACATGTAAAGGTTTGTGGACTGGACTTTGTTGGATTTGGGACCTTTTGGGTACCCATTTCTCGACATTCCTAGGTGTGACCGAAGATGTAATGGTGTGGAGTGTAGGTGTTTGCCCAGGGATTTGTGTCGAGAGTGCCTGTGAATGTTGACTCAATCTTGTGATTGGAGGTGAAATTATTTGAGCTTGTAAGCAGGTCTTGGGCACCCAAATTTTTTTAGCATTTGGGATAGCCTTCATTGACCACTTCGGGACCCAAATAGAAATGGTATGTCTAGAGTGTTGCCTAAGTTACTCCTTCATGGTAATCCTCGATGGTGTAGCTCGTTTGGTGCATCTTTGAGAACCTATCTCTAGAGCCGTGGGTGTTCCACCCTTGCGTATCCAGATCTGCTTCATGCCAAGAGGTACTTTATGTTGCACAGGTTGGTGCTCATGCTTCTTGATCATTGGCCTCCTCTATGTCGTGTGTTGCCCAACTTGCTTTCCTCGAATCCTCATTGGATAGGTATGTGCTTGAAGATGAAGAGGTGTTGCAAAATCCTTGATCTACACTAGCCAAATGAACTCTAGGAGTATATGGTGGGCCCTTTTAGCTTGCCAATGGATGTATTAGACACCCTATGTACCTTGGAAGATCACTCTCAAAAAGATAGATCAAAACAGATAAGTTGGAGTTAGCTCAGAGGTGAAAACTTGCTATTCTTGGTTCATACACCTGTCCAGTGTTTTACATAATTCTCTGAGCACAACAGCAAATTCCTCTTGGGTACATCTAGGTAGCTTAAAGAGCTAACTTTCAAGAGTAATCTCATAAAAAATAATAAACCACACACTGAGAATGAGTTTTAACAAGTGATGACATCATCCTGATTTTCACGGGGTGCTACAGTTTGAGACCAGTGAGCAGAAAAAGGAACATAACTCAAAATTTAGGAATGCAATGATTATGAAACTTTGTGTGGTTATACTAGACAGTAAGCTGAATCCAAAAAGATTTAAACCACTGAATTTGGGTAAGTAACCACTGAGAAATGGCTCTGACAAGGTGAGTGAAAAAATCGGGTACCTGACAGAGAAGTGAAGATGAACAGACCCTGTTGACTTCAAATGAACAGAACTGAAGATTGCAACATCCAAATGACATGAAAATTTGTGAGCATATAGTAAACTTATAGAGATAACTTTACCAAGTTAAATTACGGAAAATGATGCACCAAGCTTAGAGAAACAATCTCTGCAATTTGACTGAGAAAACTGAGAGTAATGGCAGTGAGTAGTACACTTCACAAGAACATGGAAGTATGAACCCAAATGATAATGAAAATGAAAGTATATTTCTTGTACAATACAATGGACTTACTGATACATATGTGTGCCTTGTAATCACACCTTGATATGGCATAAAGCTCAACTCTTGGAGGTCTTCACATAGGTCTCTCTAACCACGACTAAATCTGCCATCTATTTATAGTTGAGTTTGGGAGGCTAACTTCCCTCAATCACTCTCCAATCAATCAATGATTGATTTGATTCTCTACCTACCACAAATCACGAATTTGTGGCTCCTCTTTCCATTCTTGATCAAGTGGACTCAACCACTTAAGATTCTTTCACTTTTACATTAAGTAAACTCTTCAAAAGTTACAAGAGGTAGTTCACAAGTGAACTTTAAATAGTCTTCATTTTGAAGCTTCTTCTAAGACTTTGTGAGACTCAAGCCAATACTTAGGCTTGTCATAGACTTGCTCCAACAGCTCCCCCTCAAGCCAAGTATGCTTGAGGTCTTCAATCTTCCAAGATTACCTGCAAACCAATCATAGCCTAAGTTGAATTTGCAAAGCTTTGTACCATCCAATGCTTTGGTTAGAATATCTGCACATTGTTGATGAGTGGACACATATGATATTTGAATCTCTTTGCTTAGAACCTTCTCTCGTACATAGTGATAATGAACTTCAATATGTTTAGTCCTTGCATGAAAAATAGGATTAGCAGCCAAATGAATAGAACTCATATTGTCACCAAAAATAGTTGGAGTTCCAAACTCCAATCCAAGATCTTTGAATAATGTCTTCATCCACATAGCTTCCTGAGTAGCTATGGCAAGACCTCTGTATTCAACTTCAGTAGAAGAGAGAGCAACTGTGGGTTGCTTCTTGGATGACCATGAAATAAGCTTTGAACCTGCAAAGGTAAGATAACCTGAAGTGCTCCTTCTATCTTCTTTGGAGCCAGCCCAATCTGCATCAGAAAATAGCTTCAAACCTAAATCAGATACATAAGGATAATAAAGTCCTTCATTTATGGTTCCTGAGATACTTGAGAATCCTTTTGGCAGCATCCATATGTGGTTTCCTTGGTGTGTGCATAAATTGACTTAGCACACTCACACTGTAACATATATCTACTCTTGTCAATGTGTCATAGTTGAGACTACCCACTAGACTTTGATATGATGTGATGTCCTCTATGAGTTCACCTTCATTTGAGCTCAATTTGTGATTAACCTCCATTGGAGTACCTGCAATCTTACAATCTTGCATCTTGAATTTTGCCAACATGTCCTTAATGTACTTTCTTTGAGTGAGAAACAAGCCATGATCTTTGTAGACAACTTCCAAACCTAGGAAGTAGGTGTGAACCCAAATCACTTATCTTGAACTCTTCTCTCATCTGACATTTGATCTTCTTCATACCATCTGCATCATTTCCTGTCAATATAATATCATCTACATATACACATAAGTAGATGACCTCAGAATTACTCTTTTTGATAAAGAGTGAAGGATCTGCCTTGCTTGGTTGAAAGCCTTTGTCCTGCAAGAATGAAACAAGCCTGAAATTCCAAGGTCTTGGAGCTTGCTTGAGACCATACAATGCTTTGTTAAGTTTACACACATAATCAGGATAAACTTGATTCTCAAAACCAGGTGGTTGTGCCATATATACCTCTTCTGTTATCCAACCATTCAAAAATGCATTCTTTACATCTAGTTGAAGTATCTTCCAATTCTTGGAAGAGGCAATACTAAGCAAAACCCTAATAGTAGGCATCTTTGCCACAGGAGAGAAAGTCTCCTCATAATCAATTCCCTGAGTTTGTGCAAAGCCTTTTGCTACAAGCCTTGCCTTATAACTGTTAATGGAACCATCAGAATTCTTCTTGAGTTTATAGACCCATCTTGAGCCTATTACCTTCATGGATGAATTCTTGGGCACCAAATCCCAAGTGTTGTTTTGCTCAAGTGCTTCAATCTCTTCCTTCATTGCATGCTTCCATTCTGTTTTTGCTTTGGCCTCTTCAAATGATGATGGCTCCTCTTGGTTGGCCCTTTTAGCTTGCCAATGGATGTATTAGACACCCTATGTACCTTGGAAGATCACTCTCAAAAAGATAGATCAAAACAGATAAGTTGGAGTTAGCTCAGAGGTGAAAACTTGCTATTCTTGGTTCATACACCTGTCCAGTGTTTTACATAATTCTCTGAGCACAGCAGAAATTAGCTTAATTCCTCTTGGGGAAGTCTAGGTAGCTTAAAGAGCTAACTTTCAAGAGTAATCTCATAAAAAATAATAAACCACACACTGAAAATGAGTTTTAACAAGTGATGACATCATCCCGATTTTCACGGGCTGCTACAGTTTGAGACCAGTGAGCAAAAAAAGGAACATAACTCAGAATTTAGGAATGCAATGATTATGAAACTTTGTATGGTCATACTAGACAGTAAGCTAAATCCAACAAGCTTTAAATCACTGAATTTGGATAAGTAACCACTGAGAAATGGCTCTGACAAGGTGAGTGAAAAAATCGGGTACCTGACAGAGAAGTGAAGATGAACAGACCCTTTTGACTTCAAATGAACAGAACTGAAGATTGCAACATCCAAATGACATGAAAATTTGTGAGCATATAGTAGACTTATAGAGCTAACTTAAACAAGTTAAATTATGGAAAATGATACACCAAGCTCAGAGAAACAATCTCTGCAATCTGACTGAGAAAACTGAGAGTAATGGTAGTGAGTAGTACACTTCATAAGAACATGGAAGTATGAACCCAAATGATAATGAAAATGAAAGTATATTGCTTGTACAATACAATGGACTTACTGATACATATGTGTGCTTTGTAATCACACCTTGATATGGCATAAAGCTCAGCTCTTGGAGGTCTTCACATAGGTCTCTCTAACCACGAGTAAAACTGCCATCTATTTATAGTTGAGTTTGGGAGGCTAACTTCCCTCAATCACTCTCCAATCAATCAATGATTGATTTGATTCTCTACCTACCACAAATCACATAGCCTTTTTTGACTGACCCGTAGGTTGGTCCTTTGATTGTAGGAAAAACGGCCACATACACGAATTCTTGATCAAGTGGACTCAACCACTTAAGATTCTTTCACTTTTACATTAAGTAAACTCTTCAAAAGTTACAAGAGGTAGTTCACAAGTGAACTTTAAATAGTCTTCATTTTGAAGCTTCTTCTAAGACTTTGTGAGACTCAAGCCAGTACTTAGGCTTGTCATAGACTTTCTCCAACAAAGGGAACTCCTCATTGACTATTGCACCTTTGTCAACGGTGACAATCTTCTGCACCATAGAACTTTGGACAAGAATAGCATCGTTATCTTCATGTGGGTTCCTGGAGGGACCAAGATTTGGTGCCTTTTCTAGTGGCATGAGTGCTTGATTATCTAATACAATCGTGATGCGGTTTTAGTCTACCCAAGCCTGAAGAAGTCCACTTCTTAGGTTGAGGTTGACTGCATGATCATAGATCCAGTATTGGCCCAAGACAAGAGGTTCGGTAAGATCCTTGTCTTCACATACTAGCACTTTGACTACCATTAGATCCTCTTGAATGTAGAGGGGAAGTTCCACCTCTCCCATGCAAGGGGTTTCCACACCTCCCAATACTATGAGATATGCTTCCATAGGATTGACCTTCAATTGCAATTCTTGACAGTAAGAAAGTCGAACTGCACTAGTGGCTGCTCCAGAGTCAATTAAGGCTCTCACGATCCTTGCACTCTCTCCTTGTCCTACCTCTAGGGTCACAAAAGGTCGCCGATCGACTATTCGACCTGAAGCCTCGCGCATGGCCATGTGATAACCTAGAGCTTCTTGAGTGTCAGGCATAGGCTGATCTCTACCTTGTCTTTTCAATTTCATTCGTCGGATGTGTTCTAAAGCTTTTGCCTGTGCTTCTTCTCGAATTTGTTTTTCCTCTTCTTTAGGTTTCTTTGTAGTATTGAGTCGATTTAACATCTCCTCCGTCAGGGGTTCTTGATATAACTTGACTCTGCATCCACTCATGTAATATCGCCTTCTAGAGTGGCTGGTTGAACTGCTCCACTTGTGGAGATCCTATTGATAATCATTGGTCCGTACCATCTCTTCTCTAATTTCGTGCATGTTGCTTCAAGGTGTAGATTAGGACTAGGTCTCCTGCTTTCAAGCCCTTATCCTTCACATGTGCATCAAAATATGCTTTTTGTCTCTTCTTTGCTGCATAAATTCTTGTTGCAGCTCTCAATCGTGTTTCACCTAATCGTTCAAGATCAAAGATTTGAGGGGAGAGCTCATGGCCTGTCCAGTCATGCTCTTGTGCTACTTTCAATGTAGGTATAAAAAATTCCAATGGTAGCACTGCATTTTGGCCGAACACCATCTGAAAGGGTGTGGCTTGGAGTACCGTTTTATAGGCAACTTTGTATGCCAAACAGCATGGTCTAGCTATTTATCCCAATCAGAGCATTTATTATTAACCAATTTTGTCAATACATTGCAGAGAATCTTATTTGTGCTCTCAACCTATCCATTAGCTTGTGGATGATAGGGGCAGACTTCTTATGTATCACTAATAATTCTTGGAGAAGGTTTTCTATGACTTCATTTAAGAAGTGCATGTCTCTATCACTTACTAGCTCTATTGGCAACCCGTATCTGGTGAACACATTCTCCAATAAGAACTTAGCCATAGTCTGGGTATCGTTCTTTGTAGCCTTTAATTCTACCCATTTGGTTAGATAGTCAGTGGCCACAATAATGTATTCAACATGGGAACCCTTAGCTGGGGGATTAATAGGACCGACAAAGTTTATTCCCCACTTAGAGAATGCACGTCCACCCATCATAGGTTTCAATGGCATCTCATCTTTACATATAGGGTACCGAGTTCGCTGACAAACATCACACCTCTTCACATAGGTATGTGCATCCATGTGAATCATGGGCCACCAAAGACCTGCAAAAAGTATTGCCTTGATCACTCTATCTAGTCCAAAGTGTCCTCCTGCTACACCTTGGTGAGCAGTTTCCAAGATCTTCAGATATTCGCTCTCGTGGACACATAATCTAAGATACCCATCTTTTCCTCGTCTGTATAGATTATCTTCAATGAGAGTATAGTCTAAAGCTTCTTGTTCTAAACTCCTTTGTCTAGCCAATGTCATATCTTGGGGAAAGGTTCTCGTCTTCAAAAAGGCTACTAATGGTTCGCTCCAATCTGGCACTAAAGACACCCGATAAAGAGTGGCATGTTCCACTAGTGGTTTAGTATAGTAGGTTAGGCATTCCTTGCACATCCTATGGACATCTGCTTCCATACTTGGCCAGTGCACTCCGAGTCTTCTCAGTGTCTCTAAAGTTCTTTGCCTCGGGTAGTGTTTCTCTAATGCACCCACATGTGCTAAATGCAACCACTTTGCATGCTCATCCTCTTCCACACAACGAGCTAATATTCCTTGATTTGTATGTCTGTACATACTCCCTGCCATGATATGGTATTTCTGTGCTTTTACTACCTCCCTATCTGGAGTGTTTACTACTGGATGTTTAGGCCCATATGTTAGTGCTGGCACTAAGGTCTTGGCCCATTGTGATACAAATTCCAAATTAAACAAGTAAGAATCAGGAAGGTCATTTGATACTCCTTGTGGAGCCTCTTTGGATGTGAGCCTTGAGAGATGATCTACTCTCAATGAGTCTTGCCCTTCCTCACCACTACCTCAAAGTCATATTCCATTAGTAAGAGGAACCATCTCACTAATCTACCTATATTGCATGGCTTGTTTACCAAGTAAAGCAGAGCTTGATGATTAGTAAAAAATTTAAACTTATTTGCAAGAAAATAGTGTCTAAATTTTTAAACCGCATATACCATGCCTAAACCTTCTCTCTCAGTAGTGGTATAATTTCATTCAGCTGCATTTAACTGTCTACTAGCATAGGCAATTGGAAGATCCATATTACCTTCACCCGTAGGTTGTGCAAGCACACATCCAATGGCATAATTGGATGCATCCACATGAACATGAAATGGCTTGTTCCAATCTGGTTTAGTCAAGATTGGTGCTGAACATAATCGCCGTTTAAGCTCATTAAAGGATTTCTCACATTCATCAATCCACTCAAAATTGGTCAAAAGTCCGTACAGAGGCTTTGCAATGATGGCATACATGTGTATAAAACGTCAATAATAACCACAATGCCCCATGAAAGCTTGCACTTTGTTGACATTCTTTGGCCTAGGTAGTTCTGCGATAGCTCTCACTTTCTCTTTGTCAGTGGATATGCCGTTCTTGGACACTATGTGTCCTAGAATATTTCCTTGCCTGAACATGAAAACGCACTTTTCTGGGTTCAAGCAGACTTGATATTCTCTACATTTGTCAAAGATTTGTCTGAGTTCAGGTATATGTGTCTGTCTAATGTTGGAATGAGCACAGAGATCATCAACATAGACTTCCAAATTCTTCCTCAAGAACTCTTAAAACACATGGCACATCAGCCTCTAGAAGGTTGCTAGCGCATTGGTTAGACCAAATGGCATTACTCGAAAAGCAAATATGCCCGACTCCATGGCAAAAGCCGTCTTATGCTGATCTTCTAGTGCAATGGCTACTTGATTGTAACTAGAGAACCCATCCAGGAAGTTGTACACTTCCTTGCCTGCTACCCTTTCTAATAGATGCTCAATGATAGGAAGCGGATAACTATCTTTGATAGTGGCTACATTAACCTTTTCTTGCCTTCACTCTTGGGGGTTACTTGTGTGGCTAATCTCACCTCATTTGTAAGTTCTTCATGTCTCTGAGGATGAGCTTCTACTTCATAGGAATACTCCTCATATGATGCAAAAGGTGACTCCATAATGATTGACTCTAGATCGGAGTCACTTGCATCCTCAAATGCATCAGTGCTAAATTCACGTTCTTCAATAATTGAATCACCCATGATTGGCTCTATTGAGAAGACTGAAATGTCATAGCCATCCTCATCACAATGGGTTTTCCATTGTTCTTCATTGATGGCTACATCCATAGTTACTAAAATCTCTCCCCAACCATGAGGTTCAAACTCTTCATCAGGAAACACTATAGGTGCATAGGTTGGGTCTTGAATTGATCTATGGGTTTCCTTTGCACCTACCTCTCTTGCTTTTTCTCTTTTCTCTTCTTCTACGTCTACTTTGCACATCCATAAGTGGGTATCTTCTGTTGATGTATAAAACACCACAAGAAATGAATTAATGTGACACTAGAACACCTCTATGGTCACCATTAACTCATTGCCACTCCAAACTTTGAGAAATGATAGCTTAAAGTGAGAACTTTGCTTCTACAGAAATTCCTAGTCACCGAAATGACATACCTTCAGTATTTTGCTAATTTCTCCTAGCTCAAGTATTATTTCTTGATGAAACTTTATACGCTGAAACTAGAAGAGTAGAGCTTTCCAACAAGCTATCATATGCATCAAACGGAGCTCTAGAACTCAAGTTATGGCCCTCACAAGATGACCCTGTATGACCTTCCAAAACTGGAAATCTTGCCTCTTTTAGTATTCCTGATGTCCAAAAATAAAAAATTCGATGCCTGGCATCGAATTTCAGTCCAAGTCGATGCCGGGCATCGACTTTGAGCTTTTTTAGGCCCTTTTTCTGCACCAGAAATACTCTCTTTTACACACACATGAAGAAGACCACTTGTATGCTAGAAGTCGATGCCAGGCATCGACTTTATGCTCAAACTCGATGCCAGGCATCGAGTTGCTCCACAAACTTCATATTTTTTAAAAGATTCAACAATAGTTAACACACAGAGAATGAAAAAATGACTTATCAGCCAAGATTCGATGCCAGGCATCGAATTGCTCAGAAAACTTGAACTTTTGAATTCATCACACAGTAGGCAATCATGGAGATGATGGAGAGAGGCTCATACACAGAACTTTACTCAGTTCTTCTCATAACTATAAAAAACTCAGAAGTTTTACAGATGCTTTCTCACTCAGAGAAGCCCGACTATACTCAGTCATACAAAAATGAGTTCTTCTCACTTTCTCTTGTTTTCCTCCTTCTTCTTCTCTCTTCGCGTCAGTTAATACTAACTAACTTATATAGATTTTCTCATTCCCGTGATTTTTTAAAAAACTTCTAGAACTAAAATGAACTAACTTTACAAGTATGATACACTTGTGAATTTGTCCCTTCACATAGGCATGGGGTTTTTCTTTCTAAGATTTGACCTTCAAATATATGTCTAATTAGTGAGTGTTTCTCCAACAGCTCCCCCTCAATCACTAATTGACATTCCCTGTTTCTTCATATCTTCTTCTTTTCTTTTACTCCTGCCATGCTTTTGAATCTGCTGGTCTTCACACCATCCAAGCTCTTTGTCATTATGTCTGCTAACTGATCTTTAGTAGAAATGTATTCCACTTCAATCTCCTTCTCCATTACCTTTTCTCTGAGAAAATGATATTGTATCTCTATGTGCTTTGTTCTTGCATGAAATACTGGATTTGCTGCAAGATAAAGTGAACTCATATTATCTCCATGTATTGTAGGTGTACCTTGATCAATGCCTAAGCTCTTGAACAATGTCTGCATCCATATGACTTCCTTAGCTGCTTCCACAAGTCCTTTGTACTCTGCTTCAGTTGATGATAATGCTACTGTATGTTGTTTCTTGGAACACCAACTTACAAGCTTATCACCAATGTATATCATGTAACCATGAGTTGATCTTCTGTCATCTTGATTACCTGCCCAGTCTAAGTCACTGTAGGCTCTCAACTTCAAATCTGATGTAAAAGGATAATATAATCCTTCCTTTATAGTTCCTTTGATATATCTGAGAACTCTTTGACCTGCAATCCAATGTGGGTCCTTTGGACAATGCATGAATTGTGACAAAACTCCCACTGCATAACTAAGATCAGGTCTTGTTAGTGTAGCATAAATCAAACTACCCACAAGAGATTGATACTTCCTCATATCTTTGTAGTCTGCACCATCATATTTACTGAGCTTGTGATTAACTTCAAGTGGAGTTGAAACTTCTCTGCAATTTTCCATATCAAACTTCTTCAACAAGTTCAGAAGATACCTTTCTTGTGACACATATATGCCATGATCTGTATAAGTAACTTCCATTCCAAGAAAGTATGATAACTTTCCTAGGTCACTGATCTTAAACTCTTTCTCAAGTAATCTCTTTACCTCCTTGATTCCTTCATCTGAAGTACCTGTGATTATAATGTCATCTACATAAATACAAATGTAGATTGTACCTTCCTCTGTTCTTTTGATAAGTAGACTTGAATCTGCTTTTGAACTTTGATATCCAAGATCATTGAGATACTTCACCAGTCTATAGTTCCAAGCTCTTGGAGCTTGCTTCAATCCATACAATGCTCTTCTCAACCTGCAAACAAAATTTGGATACCTGGAATCTATAAACCCTTGAGGTTGTTCCATGTATACCTCATCTGATATGTATCCATTCAAGAATGCATTTTTTATATCCAATTGACTTAGAGTCCATCCTTTTGAAGCTGCAATAGCAATGATTGTCCTTATAGTTGACATCTTAGCTACAGGACTGAATGTCTCATCATAATCTATGCCATAGGTCTGGGCATAGCCTTTCACCACCAATCTAGCTTTGTATCTGGCTATACTTCCATCTGCAAGCTTCTTCACCTTATAAACCCATTTATTTCCAATTACTTTCTTACCATTTGGTTTAGGAACAAGTTCCCATGTCTTGTTCTCCTCCAGTGCATTGAACTCTTCCTTCATTGCTTCTTCCCATTGCTTTTTACCTTTAGCTTCATCATAGTTCTGAGGTTCTTCATCATCTTTGACCATATATGCATAGTTCTTCTGAGTTATGTAAGAAGTATCATAAGAATACCTTTCTGGTTGTCTCCTTGTCCTGCTTGACCTTCTTGGTTCACATTCTTCATAAGTTTCTGGATACACCTCTTCATCAAATATAGGAGCTTCTTCATTCATTCTTGTTAATCCACTTCTGGATGTACTTGCTTGCATATAGTCTTCATCTCTATTCACCTGCACAATTGATTTTCCTTTCTCACATCTTCTTACCTCTTCTTCAAATTCTTCAGCTGTATGACTTTGATCTGCATACCAACTTTTCTGTTCATCAAATGTAACATCTCTAGAAACAATAAATTGTTTGGTTAGAGGATTCCACAATCTGTAACCCATCTGCTTTTCATCATAACCAATGAACACATATTTTTCTGCCTTTGGTTCAAGTTTATGCCTAAGTTGTGATGGCACATAAGCATATGCAATTGATCCAAACACTCTACAATGATCTAGTGTTGGTTTCTTACCCCACCAAGCTTCATATGGAGTCATTCCATTCAGAGCTGCACATGGTAATCTATTCACAAGATATGTAGCTGTATTTACAGCCTCAGCCCAAAGATAATTTGGACAATTCTTCTCCTTTAGCATAGCTCTAGCAAACTCAACCAAAGTCCTGTTCCTTCTTTCTGCTACACCATTTTGTTGTGGTGTATACCTGCAAGTTATTTCTCTCTTAATACCTGCATTCCAAAGATAATCATTGAACTCTTGGGAGAAGTATTCTCCCCCTCCATCAGACCTCAGTCTCTTAAGCTTTTGACCTGTGACTCTCTCTGCATATGCATGAAAATGCTTGAAAGCTCCAAACACTTCTGATCTTTCCTTCAAAACATATAATGTTATCCATCTTGTAGCATCATCAATGAAAAGAACATAATACCTTGAGCCACTGATAGATCCTTCTTTTGTTGGTCCCCATACATCTGTATGAATGAGCTCAAGTACTCCATCATGTTTGAATCCTTTCTTTTGAAATGGTAACCTGTGTGCTTTACCCATTTGACATGCTTCACATTTATAAACCATATGTTGACTTTGCACATTTGGTAATCCTAGTACAGACTGATTAGCAACCATAGCTTTAATTCCTCTTTCATTGAAATGACCTAATCTCTTATGCCAGAGATCAAGTTCTGTAATCACTGCTTCACCATGTGTGAGCAAAGCTTGACCAATGTTCCCTTGCACTCTTAAAGTAAAGAGTCTACCTTCTTTCTTACCAGACACAATCTGATTATATCCATTCTCTGGATCTTCCACAAATACTCCTTCATTTGTAAACCTGACTTGAAAACCTTTTTCAACTATCTGTCCCACACTAATCAAGTTTTTAGGTATTGTAGGAACATACAAAACATTGGTTAGCAAATCTGCTCCACTCTTGCATTTCACTTTTCCAATTGAATGTACACTATGTCTTGTATTATCACCAGTTTGAACTGTGTGACTAGAAATGCCTTTTTCCAATTCTGACATCAATTCTATGTTTCCTGACAAATGATTAGAACATCCAGAGTCAATGTAAAATACCTTTAGATCTTCTTTGTCTGATGTTCTGATTGAATTCATCATCAATGATGTATGACTTTCATTCTGTGTGTCATTTGCATAGTTGTAGTAGGTGGTGTTGTAGGATTGATTCTGTCCCCAACTTCTTCCTCCACCTCTACCATAGCCTCCTCTTTGACTTTGTCTACCTCTTTGAAAATTACTTTGATATCTTCCACCTCGACCTCTGCTATTGTTGTTTTGATTCTGGTTTGATCCTTGTTGGTTGTGCCAACAGTCATGAGCCAAATGATTACTCAATCCACAGATCCAGCAAGCCTTTTTGTTGTTATTTTGATTACCTCTTCCTCTTCCAAAACCTCTTGCTCTTCCTTTGCCAGTGCCTTTACCTCTTGCATAATAAGCTTGAGAATTAGACTCCTCTTCATCCTTTGCTTTACCTTTATCTCCTTTCTTCTTATTCTTCATGTACATTGCAGAACTTTGACCTTTATCTCCATCTCCCTTCAAGTCTTGCTCATATGTGAGCATCAAACCAAGCAACTGGTTCAAATCTGGAACATAATGATTTAATGAAAGTTCTGTTGATAAGACAAAAGGTTTCCACCTTTCATCCCCTCTCAAGCCTGCAAGTAGTTGAGCAATCAATCTGTGATCTTCAACATCTTCATCTATGGATCCAAGACTATCTGCTAGATCCTTCATCTTAGTGACATAATCACTAATGGTTTGACTTGGCTTCTTCTTGAATGTTGTAAACTCTGACCATAGACTTGCTTTCCGTGCTTTAGTAGTGCTTTGGAAATGATATTCCAATGCATTCCATATATCTTCTGATGATTCCAATCCTCTGATGTGTGGTAGCAAATGATCTGAGATTGTATTGTAGATGTAGGCTTTTGCACTTGCATCCTTCTTCTGCCAATGCTTTAAAGCATCAAGTTCTTCTTTCTTTGGTCGGCTTTCATCTTCAAATACTGGCTTCTCTTCTTCACCTGTTACATATACCATGAGATCCTTACTCATAAGTAAGGCTTCCATTCTCATTACCCATGCGGGGTAATTATCTCTGTCCAGTTTGTCAATGGAGATATGATCTGCCATACTTCTTTCCTTCTGCTGCAACCTGTGAGCTTAAAGGATAAAGGATAATACCTTTTGAAGTTCTTTGTGTATGAGGATACTTCGAAAGTAATCTTTTGATGCCTTGTGTCTTCAAATGCTTCACCTTTCAAACTTTAATGGAAAACTTTACAAAACTTCTCGTACCTTTGTTGTCTTCTGCTCTCGAGAATCTTTCTGCTCTGATACCACTTGTTGATGTATAAAACACAACAAGAAATGAATTAATGTGACACTAGAACACCTCTATGGTCACCATTAACTCATTGCCACTCCAAACTTTGAGAAATGATAGCTTAAAGTGAGAACTTTGCTTCTACAGAAATTCCTAGTCACCGAAATGACATACCTTCAGTATTTTGCTAATTTCTCCTAGCTCAAGTATTATTTCTTGATGAAACTTTATACGCTGAAACTAGAAGAGTAGAGCTTTCCAACAAGCTATCATATGCATCAAACGGAGCTCTAGAACTCAAGTTATGGCCCTCACAAGATGACCCTGTATGACCTTCCAAAACTGGAAATCTTGCCTCTTTTAGTATTCCTGATGTCCAAAAATAAAAAATTCGATGCCTGGCATCGAATTTCAGTCCAAGTCGATGCCGGGCATCGACTTTGAGCTTTTTTAGGCCCTTTTTCTGCACCAGAAATACTCTCTTTTACACACACATGAAGAAGACCACTTGTATGCTAGAAGTCGATGCCAGGCATCGACTTTATGCTCAAACTCGATGCCAGGCATCGAGTTGCTCCACAAACTTCATATTTTTTAAAAGATTCAACAATAGTTAACACACAGAGAATGAAAAAATGACTTATCAGCCAAGATTCGATGCCAGGCATCGAATTGCTCAGAAAACTTGAACTTTTGAATTCATCACACAGTAGGCAATCATGGAGATGATGGAGAGAGGCTCATACACAGAACTTTACTCAGTTCTTCTCATAACTATAAAAAACTCAGAAGTTTTACAGATGCTTTCTCACTCAGAGAAGCCCGACTATA
Source organism: Ceratopteris richardii (assembly GCA_020310875.1). Taxonomy (NCBI): domain Eukaryota; kingdom Viridiplantae; phylum Streptophyta; class Polypodiopsida; order Polypodiales; family Pteridaceae; genus Ceratopteris; species Ceratopteris richardii. The sequence continues at coordinate 19,823,739 of CM035416.1, read as the reverse complement.
CTCAGTCAAACAAAAATGAGTTCTTCTCACTTTCTCTTGTTTTCCTCCTTCTTCTTCTCTCTTCGCGTCAGTTAATACTAACTAACTTCTATAGATTTTCTCATTCCCGTGATTTTTTAAAAAACTTCTAGAACTAAAATGAACTAACTTTACAAGTATGATACACTTGTGAATTTGTCCCTTCACATAGGCATGGGGTTTTTCTTTCTAAGATTTGACCTTCAAATATATGTCTAATTAGTGAGTGTTTCTCCAACATCTTCATGCATCCATGAGGATCCTGATCCTACGGAATGCACCGATTCTGTATCATCCTTAGCTCTATGGATGGGATTCCATTGAATAGGGGGCACGTCTCTATGAGAGAAATCTTTGAAATTTACTTTGGTAGTGACACCCAGGTGTTGCAAATACAAAGAATTTGTCCCCCAATCCTGTATTACTTGCAATTGCCTCAAGAAGGGTCTTCCCATAATCATCTCATAGGCCTGATTCTTGCTAAAGTCACATATAGCAAAAGTATGCTCAAACTCTACACAAGTGGTGAGAGTTATTCCTTCTAGTAGCCCTAAGGGTCTTTCAATGTGACCATCAGCCATTTGTAACTTCATTCTCGTGGGCCTGAGTGCTATCTTGCCCCAACGCTTCCATAGAGAAGTGGTAGCAATTGCAACTCCTGCGCCTGAGTCCAAAATTGCCTTGGTGGTGTAACCTTGATGAGTAATGGGTAGGTAAGTGTTTCCTTCTTCTCCTTCACTCATGTCTCCTATCTTGTGCAAAGATATTTTTGGCATTGTTCTATGAGATCCTATGTGGGAAGGAGGTTTTACTACGTCAAGTACTTGTTTGGCTACATGTTTCCACAATTCAGGCCTAACCTTGAGTAGCTCTTCTAAGGTGAGGTTGCACTACACTTTAGTATTTTTCACTACCTCTGTGTTCCTAGGTATGATTGAGTCTTCATTTCTTATCATGACCGTGGGTGCTCTCATGCAAGTAGACTTAGCTTCCCATGGATCTCTAAAATGGGGTAGTTCCTGTAAGGAATTAGACTCAAAGTCTAATCTCTCATGAGGTTGGGCACCCTCCTGCTCCCCATAAATGGAAGGAATGTCTTGTGGGAATTGATCGTGCGCATCATCCACAATTTCAATTGGAGGAGGATCTTAACTTTCCTTAGCCAATTTCTCTTCTTGAATCTCTCATAAGAATTCTGGTGAATACCATTCATAGAAGAAGAGGTGTCTGGTTCAGTGGAGTTAGGCACATAAGCTTCCTGGGGAGGAATGCTTATTCTATCACTTGTCCTCTCCTTAGCCTGGGAGGTGGCTCCTCTTCCAGACTTTGCAATTATCCTCGCCAATCTATCTAATAGACCATCAAAATGCAATGATGTTCTAGCGGAGCTAGAGCAATCGAACAGGTGACTGGCTTCAAACATGGGTTGAGCCAATTCTACCATCTTGGCATAAATTTTTATTTGTTCAAGCTCTAGGTCTGCTCTAGGGTAACACTTTTCATGATCTGTTACATTTGGCCCTTCCTCGATTCTAGCCTGATATGCTCTAAGCATCATATCTATGTCCTCGGGAGTGGGATCTGTGAAGATTGATCCTACTCGGGGTGGTGGGTGGGTTACATGTGGTGGATTAGAAGGTTTGGGAATGGAAGGTGATGGGGATGGTAGTGAGGGTGATGTGTGAGAGTGCATTTGAGATGTGATTTCTATTATTTTGGCTTTGGTCTCTCGTAAACTTTCCTCAAGTTTGCTCACCTTCTTTGCCCATTGCCTTTTCATGCATTCATGACTTTCTCTCCAAGCTCTTTTCCTCTTCTTATTCTGACTCTCAATCTCACTAACCTCCAAATTCTTTTCCTAGCCTAAGCCTTGGTTTTGCTCAAGTGCCTGAGCTCTCGTGATGACTTGCACCGGGATCGTGGATGTCACACTTCCCGTGGAGTCTACCACTAACCCAATAACATTGATAGGAGTGATTTTTGGCATATTGGCAGGGTTCTTGGGACACTCTCATAACAAATGCTCTTTCCACAATCTGGAGAAAAACCTTCAATTGTCACAGATTGGGTTTGTGTAGGTGCCGGTAGAGGGCACTCACGAATGAGGTGATCTCCCTGACATCGGAAGGATGGTCCTCTAGGAAATGGAGGTCTCATCTGCCTAGGCTGAGGTCTAGAGTTGAGGTTTACATACATGACATTCGCATATTCTAGCTCCCAACTAGATTCGCTCGGTTCTTCATAATAGTATGACTCATTATGCTTGGGAGACTGCATGTAGTAAGCATGTGGGCTATCAATATGGGTAGAGTCAAAACTATGATCGCTTAGATCACTTTCTGAAAGCAATGGTGTCACTGACACTAAAGCTCTATTTGGATTTTCTTCTACCACTGCATACTTCACTGGAATGACATTGGCTGGAGGAGGGGGTTGCTGCATTAGGACTGGTTGCGGTCTTTGCTGCCCTTGATAGGGTGGTTGATAGGGTTGCTGGGGCCTACCATATTGTTGTTCTAGGTACTGATTCTGGTATTTTCCTTGCTGTGGGTAAATGTGGGGATAATTTTTTCTAATAGCTTGTTTGTTATAAGGGCAGTTTTGTGTAGTGTGGTTGGTGTATCTCCTTTCTATGGTGCAGTATTGGCTATTAGGGTTCACTTGGGGTTGAGCCATGATAGGGCACACATTAGCCATATGGTCTCCTCCACAGGTGTAACATTGTTTCCCTGGGGCGAATCTAGGAATCTGCTTGCTAGAAACACCTAATTTTTGAGCTACTCTTGCTGTTAGATCCTCAATTGATGTGGATTGTGAGGAATTGAGGCTAGTAGAACTATCTGAATCTTTATAGATCTTTGAGAGCTCTAATTCCTCCCCTAGATTATCCTCAATGTCTATGCACATGCATACACACTCCTCTATGGATCTAGGATCCTTCAAGTACATGTATGATCTCAGTTTGGTACTTAACAATCCATCTAAAAATAAGGCCACTTGCTTGGCTGGAGTTGGTAACTCTAGAAGAGGGCATCTCTCTAGGTATTGCCTAAACCTTCTTCCTGCGAGCCTTACTGTCTCTTGAGGTGTTTGCTTGAAGCAGTATATCAAGGAGGACATGTTATGCCTAATACCACTCTTGGAAAACTGAGTGACGAATGCTTCAAGAAGTTGGTCTAAATTTCTGAACTGGCCTTAGTGAAGTGGTTGAAACCAAGTCAATGCGGTCTTCTTGAGAGTTAGGCCAAAAGCATTGTATTGAGTGAACAAGTCTTCAACTTGCTCCGCTCTCAAAACTTGCCTAAACTCTGCTACATGGTCATATGGGTCTCCTGTGCCATTGAAGCAATTTTTCATGGACTTAACCAATTGTGTAGGCCTTAAGGTTCTAGCATGTTCTCTAGGCCTTGGTAGAGGGAATTCATATGCATTTCTTAGATTCCTTGGGTCCCTCTATCTCTCCCTATCCATCCTATCCATCTTTGTCCTCGTTCTTTCTCTTCCCAATGGGTTAGCAAAGCTCACCTCGGGTCTATTTCTACTCCTTTCTCTTTGAGTCCCATGAGCCTGAGATGTTCCAGCTCCTTGGTGACCATAAGACACAGTGGATCGAGGTTGGGGGAAAACAAATTCACCCTTCCAAGTGTATGCATGTCTTCCATGCTCTGAGACCACAAAGATCCTTTCCGAAGCATCATCTAAGTAGATCACTTTGCCTGGGCTATCAGGATCTTTGAATTCATAGATGTTAAGTGCTCCCACTTTGTTAGGCGTCCCAGGCTTATACCTCCAAAAAGCCTCATCCGTCTCTTGATTCACTAGCAAATCTATGCTCCTATTGTCCTGGGGAACCCACTCTGAAGTGATTATTCTAGTCAAAACCGACTTGCCTCGAGGGGTTTTTGGTTCCTTTCCTAAGTTCCCTTGCTCTATGTCACCTATTTCGGCCTCTGAGATTATGTTGCCAAATTCATCTGTTCTTTCTGGTTGGCTAGTGACCACATACATTGTTCCTTCTTTATCAATGTAGGAATCATTTTCGAACTTGACTACAGGGTGTTCTAGTCCATTGGGCTGATCCGGGATTTTAATTTGGACAACAGATCTTTTCAGACCATCCTCATAGATGCGTGCACTTAAGCAGTTGGTCCTGACATATTCCAATTGAGTCTTGTAGGGGCCTTCTGGTTTTTCTAGGTATGCCACTCCTGAGCTACCTACAGGTCTGTCCATGTTGTAAGACATCTCAGAGTCACTAGTTTCTAAAGCATAGGGGTAATCACTCAACTTTTGCGCCCAAGATCTGGTTGTATGGTTGACACTAGCTTTGGATGATCTAATACTTTGACGGTCTCTCCCTAGGTGTCTTTCCAATCTAAGGTTCATATGCTCTTCCAATTAACCCAATGATCCTTGTACAACCACGTTTCTGATTCTTTGATACCAATCACTTGTTCCTTTTGAGTTCCTTTGTATGTGTTTTCTTGTCTTTAGTTAAGCATCGTCAAGAGCACTTAAGTGTGTCATATTTGATGTTTTTCGTCCACTTAGTTTAAGTTCTTTTCCCTTAAGTTGTCCCTTGATTGCAATTTAATCTATTCTTAGACTTGAGAATTTAGAGGCTCTTAGAACTTGAGTATTCCTATCGTACCCCTAGTCAATCAAGACAACTACTCACACTTAGCCTAAGCTAAGAATGAACTGAGGGGGTTGAGAGATGTTCCAACCTCAAGTCATTTCTCCTTGCTACACTTGTCTGCCAGGAAGCGCTCTCCCAAGCCTGCACACAATGGCACTTGCTTTGCTTTCTCCAAAAGCTCTTGACGATCCTGTAAAAATTCCAAGTTTAGCTCAATTCTTTACCTTCAATTGATAGACAATTTATTTCAGACACTTTTGATGACCCTTGTTCCCCCTTTTGTATTGCCAAAAAATTTTCTCTAGAGCTCCCTTGGTGTACCTACCCCTCAGAGCTCAAAAAATGGATTTCATATGAAAAAGTTATGATAGTTTAGGGTTCAGGGGGTTAAAACAGACAATCAGGACCTTTCAAGAGTTTAGTGCATTTTTCTAAGGCCTTTGTAAGTGTATGAGCAATTGAGTATGCAAATATGCCCAAAATTTAGCCTAAATTTTCAAAAAATTACCCCTTTATTTTTTTCCAAAAATGCCTGTCTATCGCGATAGACACTGGCTGCTGCGTGGGGCTCTCTGTCGCGATAGATGGTGTCTATCGTGGGTCTCTGTCTGTCGTGATAGACGAGTGTTTGTTGCGATAGACCGAGTCTGTCATCTGTCGTGGATCTGTCTGTCGCGATAGACGGGTTCTGTCATCTGTCGTGGGCCTATCTGTCACGATAGACAGGGTCTCTCATGATAGATGAGGTTTATCGTCTGTCATGGTTTGGTCTGTCATGATAGACGGTGTCTGTCGTGATAGACGGTCTCTATCGTGGGGTCTTGTCTGTCACGATAGACGTTGTCTGTCGCGATAGACTAAGTCTGTCGTCTGTCATGCTTTTGGTCTATTGCGATATATGGTGTCTTTCATGATAGACGGTATCTATCGTGGTTCTGTATCTGTTGCGATAGATGGGGTGTCTGTCACAATAGACCGTGTTTGTCCTCTATCATGGGCTCTGTCTATTGCGATAGACGGGTGTCTATCACGATAGACGAGGTCTATCGTCTGTCGTGGACCTGTCTGTCACAAAAGATGGTGTCTGCCACGATAGACACTATTTGTCATGATAGATGGTGTCTGTCGCGATAGACTGAAAAAACACAAATTTTTTTGAAACTTCTAGTGATTTGGAGTGCTCTAATGGTGTAGGTTATCGTGCCAATCAATGATGAGAAGCACCTCCTTTAATGTCAATTCGGGAAGACAAGAGGATGGTATGAAGACCTCGAACAAGTGATGGCACAAGTGTGTGAGTGAGAAGCACACAAACATGCACACACATACACACACATGCGCACACAAGGCAAGAACAAAGAGAGAGACAATGGAGTGACTTCTATTGCAAAAGAGTTCTCATACAAGTTCAAATCTACCACAAGCTAACCTAAAAAATGAGCTCTCTTGCTCTATTTATAGTTTTTGACTAGCTTTGGTCCTGTCCAGACCTAGTGTCCGGCCTAGTTAAAAATTAGATTCTAAGGCTATTTTGGAGGCTCAAATGAGCTCTGAAAATTATGAAAATTGGTGCATAGATACTAATAATACTCCTCAAGCTCGAGGACTCCTTTGCTTGTACAAAATGGAGTAGGAATAATAAAAAATGATATTTACAATGGTGTGGATGATAGGCCTATTTGCCGGATCTCTGTTGACTGCTTTGCCTACTTGGCCCCTCTCTTTGCTCTGATTCTCTTCGTTGGTCTTGAAATGCCCTGACTACTACCAACACTCCCCCCTCTCTCGCGTTTGTCATCTCTGACAGACCCTTGTTTGGCTGAGCGTTTGACATAGTATTCTACCACATCTGAAGGTAGGTGATGTTCTTCCAGGCGTAGCCCCCGTGCTTAGTCTGTTAATAGGGCATCCCAATCTACTGGCCTTGGTATGAATATTTCAGAGTGGTATTCCCAGAACCCTGTGACGAACATCTCTTCGAAAGTTTGTTTGTAACATGCTGGGAGGTATTTTATTCTTGCATGCCAGGCATATATTATCTTGATTGAGAGGGTTGTGCTCATGTCATACACCAAGTCTAGGTTGCTTGTGGTGAAGCCGACTCCTGAGAAATGTGGGTCTTTAATGTTTTTGAATGTTCTGAATGTGACCAGCATTAATTCAAATATCTTCATGCACATTTGTTCCATCATGTCTGGTATGTTTCGCAGTCTGACTCCCCAGTGGCGGATGGTGGATATCATGTATGCCACTGTAGTTGGTCCCCGTGGTGGTGCCAGGTATACATAATTGAGCCACTTTGCACAACCTTTAACATTCTTCACAGTGATGGCAAAGTCAAGCCATGTGTGCCTTCTGAGTACGTGAGCATAGCATGGATTATACTTGATGAATAGTGGCATATTATTCCATGTGCAAACCATTTCGGGGTATGTCTCTAGGAGATGTAGCTGCCAGGTAGGTTGGAAGATGGATCCTTGTGTAGCACTTTCCGGTATATCTTCGGGCCCAAATTGAGTGGTGAAGGTTGGAGCCTTGCCACACCGTCGTTGAATTTCTGCATTATAGTCTACTAAGAGCACACAATAGGGCACATATTGATCATCGTTCGTGCCTATCCATCAGTGATGAGACATGTGGCGGAAGTATTCTGATTTTATAATAGTGACCTCAATCTTAGACATGGACTCGATCTCTACCACTACTCTATCATCATGCGTATTGGCCGTTTTTTCGAGCATCTGCATCCATTCTGGGGCTTCTACTTCAAGGGTGTCCAATCCTTCATCTGTTTGTTGGCCACCCGGCATCGGCATAGGAACATAAGGATTCTCATATGATTCATCCACTTCTATGGGCACCAGTTCTTCCGTTTTTGGTTCAATGATCAGGGAGGGTTATCTTTCATACTAAAGGAGCTTCCATTTCAATTCTTCTACCTGCTCTTTTAGCGACTTTACCTCCTCCGAAGTCGATGCTGACTCTGTGACCTTGGGTTGTTCTTCTTGCTCCCTTATCTCTCGGCGTAGTGTATCTTGTTCTTTTTCCACATCATCATGCGCTTTCAAAAGATCGGCACAGCTCTCAAGAACGGTCTTCATAGTCACTGAAGGAACAGCTTTGAATCTTTCTAGGTCGATCTCTTGGGGGGAGCTTTCAATTGCTGCCTCTAGATTTTCTTTGTTCTGCTTTTGCAATCACTTGTTTTCTTCGAGGGCAATGGCCATGTGTTTTCTAAGTAAGATCAGGTTGTGACGGACTTAGACATTCTCTGAATGATAAAGTTCAAGTAGCGCTGTTAGTTTTTTAACCTCAGAAGATTCGGATTGCTGGGGAGCTTCCAATAGGGTCTAGTGGACGTGCTCAAGCATAGTGTAATGTTGATTTAGGTCAGCATTTTCTTCTTCTAAGGCTACAAGCCGCCTCTATAATTATTGGTGGTCCGTAGTTATATGACAATGATGGTCTTCTAGGGTCTGATATTCATTCTGCAGCTGATATACACATTGATGTAATGTAGAAAACATTAAATGTAAAAATGGGGAAGGGTAAAGGGATAGTGAATGAAGTGGACACAAGAGGTGATGTGGGAGGAGGTATGGGAGATTGTGGTAGTGTGGGGGGAGGGAGTGGTGTTGTGATTGGTGATGTTTCCATGGTGTCAAAAGTGTGTGTGACTGTGTAGATGGGGACAGTGGGTGGGGTGGATGTGATGTTCGTGAATAGTGTTGTGAATGTGGGCATAGCAACCCCTCCAAGTTGAGTACTTGAAGAAAGAGGAATTCCCATAACATATGTAGTGGTGGTGGAAGTTGGGGTGGTCGTGTCGTGGGGAGAAGTGAATTGTGTAGTGAGGGGTGAAGAGTGTGGTGATGGTGGTGCCTCCTGGTGTTCTTCCATCTGAGTAGTGTCTCCTGGTGCCGTGATATCTATGTGAATCTGCTTTCCAGAGCGAAGGGGACGAGTAGGCACTCGTTGCTCAAAACGATGAATGTAAGCGAGAGCCGAATGAATGGCTTCATCCAGGCCAATTGCATCCGCGTGAAGGTTCAGAGACTCAATAAATTGTTCATCGACCCCTTCTTCTGCTAACATTTGACTTATTAGCATCTTCCCTGTTTCCAGTGACAATTTGTGATGCTCCTATACTCTTTTCATAGTCTCATACAATCTTTTTATCTGCATAGTTATAAGCTGGGGCACCTGCTAGTTCTGAAGTTTCTTCGTGCTCCTAGTCGTGTTCCTCATTTGCTTCCTCTTCAGTCTCTTCTTCATCTTCGTCTACTTCCACTACTTCAGGTTGGGTAGGAGGAGAAGTCCCTGTGGTTGATTGTGGTCCTCGAATCTGAGCTTCCTCCCTTTCAAGATTAGCCTCGTTAATAATCTTGGCTATTTCTTCATCTGTTAAATCATCCAGAGTGTAGCCCTGTGGGAACTCCAAGTCAGAGGGGATAGGAGGGAAAAAAAGGTTGGGCCCTTCTGCACTTAGCCTGGGTAAATGAATAGGACACATCTTGTTTGAGGTGGCATCACCTCTGGTGTGAGGGTGGCACCCCTTGTCGGTGCACATGGTAGTTGGACTGCTCCTCTTATTATCTTAGATGGTGGCCCTATTGTTGATGGCCTTCTCTGGAATTCCTGAGCTCTAGACCACACCAGTGCTCTTTGAATAGGCACATCATAAGCTAAGCACTTGTAAATGATCCTTGTTCGTGCATAGCATCCATAAAGCACATTCTTATGTTTCTTATTCCAACGCTGATGTGCTAAGTGGATTTGATCAATGATCCAGTGGGGTAGATTGATTGTGAGATTTTCTATCTCTGCCAAGTACAAGCTGAACCAGATTCTTTTTGGTGGCATAGTGAAGCGTTCTTGAGCTGGGAAGACGAAGTGTTGCATGATCGTGCAAAGGTGAAGGACGATGGTCGGCATCATAGCTACCATATCTTTTAGCTTGTTGAGATCTTTGTGCTTCATTCTCTCGAGAATCAATGTTTCATTCTCTGTGGGGATGTGCATACCCTTCATATCCAGGGCCTCCCGTACCAAGTTGAGGGTGAGTTTAAATCTTTTCAGTTCATGGCCTGGTGTTAATGCAGGGAGCACGAAGGTGCTATCTCCTCCTTTGGCTCTGCTAGGGGTGATGGTACTGATCAAGTAGGAGCAATGCAGAAAATCAGGCTTAGGTAAGAGTGCCCTAAAGTAGCTATCCAAGCCCGCTTTCGTCCATACAGATCTCATTACTTCTGCATCCTGATACTTCTCAAATTCATGGGTAAAGAAATGGTATCTTCCCCATTTGCCATTAAATTCAATTTTCACTTCCCAAAAGTAGGTGCCCTCACCCAATGGACCTGCGACATCGCTGAAGCAATGTGCATGTTTGCCTACTTGAGAAGTGTGTCCCTACGGAGGGTCCTGGATGGGAAGTACATGCACTGCTCTAAGTTCCTGAGGCCTCTCGATGAGTTGTGGTTCGAGGAGGAGAGTTACAATGTCCACTATTTGGGCGCTGGACCCCGCCTAGGAACTGCTGCCTCCTGCTTTTGCCATGTTACTGCTTGTTTGCTGGTTCTGTGAGAATATAGAAGCATGTGTTAACATTATAATGGACAAGATGGAACAATTTTTGTCCCCGTTACAACATTAACATGAGGTCAGTGATAGGTTAGTAGGTCAGTGAGTGCTCAGTGATTGTGTGTGTAGTTAGTGAACAAGTAGTCCTATGAGCTAAGTGGAAGGATGCAATGTGAGGATGATGAAGTTAGTAAGTGGAGATGAATTTACAATTTGGGGTCGGGGGGTTTATTACAAGGATTGGTCTGCCACACACAGTGGATTGCTTTCTCTTTTATTTTCTAGAGACTCTGGAGGGCTTGATCAGAAGGTCTACTTGGAAATGAGGCTTTTTAGGGATCCATTTAAAAGTGCTTTTGCCCATGCTCATGGACGAATAGGTGTTTGTGCATGTCAAATGAGAGTGGGAATCAACTGTTCACATGACTGAATCATGTTGTACATGGTGTGATTTATGTGTGGCCATTTGAGCCCACAAGCAAGCCTTACGCACCCAAATTTGTCTTGATTGTGGGAAAGCCTTTATCGTACCCAGATAGACTTCACTTTCACGGAAGATTTTTTGAAAGACTTCTTATTAGTGTCGTGTCATTGATCACTAATATGAAGTTGAGCCAGTGGTTGTGACTGGACCGCAACAGGTTGGTCACCTTTCCACACCCACACTTGTTTTGGTGGTTGAGACATCGTGCTTCATACTTTCTTTTGGCTTCGAGCATAGGTCATCTGCTTCTTTTGCATTTGATCCGCCTTTGGTTGTTGTATCCCTATGGCCTTTGGAAAAGAAGGGATTTTCCATCATATCCCTAACTTCTTTGTTGAGACAAGCATCCCTCTGCATCATATAGTTTTGGACAAGAATAGCATCGTCATATTCATGTGTACTCCTAGAAGGACCAGGATTTTGTGCCTTTCCTAGTTCCTTGAGTGCTTCATTCTCTAATTCAAGTGTACTGCGGTTTTGATTTACCCAGACCTGAAGAAGTCCACTTCTTAGGTTTAGGTTGACTGCATGATTATAAATCCAGTCTTGACCCAAGACGAGTCTGAGGCTCAGTGAGGTCCTCATCTTCGCACACTAGCACCTTAAATCTCATGAGAGCATCTTGAATGTAGAGGGGAAGTTCCACCTCGCCCATGCAAGGGGTTTCCACACCTCCCAATCCTATTAGGTATGCTTGTATAGTATTGACACTTAATTTCAACTCTTGACAATAAGAACGTCTAACCGCACTAGTGGCTTCACCTGAGTCAATCAAGGCCTGTATAGTCCTTGCACTATTTCCTTGTCCTACCTCTAAGATCACAAAAGGACGTCGATTAATTTTTCTATGGGAGCTTACACAAGAGACTTTGGACATAGCCATATGATACCCTGGATCTACATGGACATCTGCCCTAGGCTGATCTCCACCCTGTCTTCTCAATTTCATTTTTTGGATGCATTTCAATGCTTCTGCTTGTGCTTCTTCTCAGATTCGTTTTTCTTCTTCCTTACGTTTCTTGGCAGTGTTGAGTCGATTGAGCATCTCCTTAGTGAGATGTTCTTGATACAGTTTGACTCTGCATCCACTTATGTAACCTGGAAGGATGTCACCTTCTAGAGTGGCTAGTTGAACTGCTCCACTTGTTGAGATCCTATTGATAATCATTGGTACATAGCCTCTCTTCTCTAATTTCCTTGCATGTTGCTTCAAAGTGTAGACTAAGACTAGCTCTCCTGCTTTCAAGCCCTTATCCTTCACATGTGCATTAAAATATGCTTTTTGTCTTTTCTTGGCTACATAAATTCTTGTTGCAGCTCTCAATCATGTTTCACCTAATCGTTCAAGGTCAAAGATCCTAGAAGAGAGTTCATGCCCTGTCCAGTCATGCTCTTGTGCTATTTTCAATGTAGGTATCAAGAAGTCGAGGGGTAGCACTGCGTTGTGGCTAAACACCATCTGAAAGGGTGTGGCTTGGAGTACCATTTTATAGGCAACTCGGTATGCCCAAACAGCATGGTGTAGTTGTTTGTCCCAATCAAAGCGTTTATTATTCACTAATTTGGTTAGCACATTGCATAGAATCTTATTGGTGCTTTCGGCTTGCCCGTTAGCTTGTGGATGGTAGGGGGCAGACTTCTTGTGTATCACCAAAAACTCTTGAAGAAGATTTTCAATGACTTCATTCAAGAAGTGAGTGCCTCTATCACTTACTAGCTCTATAGGTAACCCATATCTGGTGAACACATTCTCAAATAAGAACTTAGCAGTCGTCTGAGCATCGTTCTTTGTCTCAGCTTTTACCTCTACCCACTTGGTCAGATAATCGGTGGCCACAATAATGTATTCCGCATGGCAACTCTTAGCTAGGGGGTTAATAGGACCGACAAAGTCTATTCCCCACATAGAGAAAGCACGTCCACCCATCATAGGTTTTAGAGGCATTTCATCTTTGTGTATAGGATACTGAGTTCGTTGGCATACATCACACCTCTTCATAGGTATGTGCATCCATATGAAGGGTTGGCCACCACAATGCTGCAAATAAGATTGCCTTAATCACCCGGTCTGGTCCAAAATGTCCTCCTGCTACACCTTGGTGAGCAATTTCCAAGATCTTAAGATATTCACTCTTATGGACACATAATCTGAGGTAACCATCTTTACCATGCTTGTATAAGTTATCTCCAATGAGTGAGTAGTCTAGGGCTTCTTGTTCTGAACTTCTTTGCCTAGCCAATGTCATATCTTGAGGGAATGTTTTCTTCCTCAAAAAGGCTACTATTGGTTCACTCCAATCTGGTACTAGAGACACTTGGTACAGGGTAGCGTGCTCCACAGGTGGTCTAATACGACAGACTGGGCATTCCTTACACAACTTATGTACATCTGCTTCCATAGTAGGCCAATGCACTCCGAGTCTCCTTAGTGTCTGTAGGGTTCGTTGCCTTGAGTAGTGTTGCCCTAATGCACCTACATGTGCTAATTGCAACCACTTAGCGTGCTCATCGTCTTCCACACAACAAGCCACTATCCCTTGGTCTCTATGCTTGTACATACTTCCTGCCATTATATGGTACTTTTGGGCTTTTACTACCTCCCTATCTTGTGTGTTTATTATTGGGTGGTTAGGCCCGTATGTCAATACTGGCACTAATGACTTAGCCCACTAAGGTACCGCTTCCAAATTAAAAAAGTAAGCATCAGGAAGATCATCTGATACTCCTTGTGGGGCCTCTCTGGATGTGAGCCTAGAGAGGTGGTCTGCTCTCAAGTGAGTTTTGCCTTTCCTCACCACCACTTCAAAGTCATATTCCATTAGTAAGAGAAACCATCTTACTAACCTACCCGTATTGCATGGCTTGTTTACCAAGTACAAAAATGCTTGATGATCAATAAAAAATTTAAACTTATTTGCAAGCAAATAGTGTCTACACTTTTTAACCGCATATACCATGCCTAATCGTTCTCGTTCGGTGGTCGTATAGTTTCGTTTAGCTACATTCAACTGTCTACTTGCATAGGCAATTGGAAGATCCATATTACTTTCACCTGTAGGTTGTTCTAGCACACATCCAATAACATAATTGGATGCGTCCACATGAACATGAAAGGGCTTGTTCCAATCTGGTGTAGTCAAGATTGGTGCTAAACATAATCTCCGTTTAAGTTCATCGAAGGAATTCTCACATTCATCAGTCCACTCAAAATTGGTCAAAAGTCCATACAGAGGCTTTGCAATAATGGCATACATGTGTATAAAATGTCGGTAATAACCACAATGCCCCATGAAAGCTTGTACTTCCTTGATGTTCCTTGGCCTAGGTAATTCTGCAATAGCCCTCACCTTCTCTTCATCAATGAATATGCCATTCCTTGACACTATGTGTCCTAGAATCTTGCCCTGCCTGACCATGAAAACACACTTTCCTAGGTTCAGGCAGACTTGATATTCTCTACATTTGTCAAAAATTTGCCTGAGTTCAGGTATATGTGTCTGTCTAATGTTGGAATGAGCACAGAGATCATCAACATAGACTTCTAAATTATTCCTCAGAAATTCTTTAAATACATGACACATCAGCCTCTGAAAAGTGGTTGGCACATTGGTAAGACCAAATGGCATTACTCTAAAGGCAAATATGCCCCAATCTGTGGAAAAATTTGTCTTATGCTGATCTTCTAGAGCAATGGCTACCTTATTGTAACCAAAAAATCCATCAAGGAAGCTGTATACTTCCTTGCATGCTACTCTTTCTAATAGATGCTCAGTGATAGGAAGCGGATAGTTATCTCGAATAGTGGTTGCATTAACCTTCTTCAAGTTAATGCACACACGTAACTTTCCATTCTTCTTGGGCACCACTACAATGTGTGATACCCATTCAGTGTGCTTGATTTCATTGATGAATCCAGCTTCTACCAATCTATCTATCTCCTTCTTGATCTTAGGAGCATAATTATCATTATATGTGTATGGCTTTTGTTTAGAGGGTTTGGCATCTGAGGTCATGGGAATTGTGTGTGAGCATATGTCAAGGTCTACACCTTTCAAGTCCTTGTAAATCCAAGCGAATACATCTCTGTATTCTCTTAGCAAGGCTATCAACTCATACTCCTCTTCCTCTGTGAGACCATGTCCTATGTAGGTGCACCTTTCTTCTCCTTCTTCTATGGCTACAACTATTTTCTTGGTTGTTTCTTTGTTATCATAGGCCTCTCATGTTTGGGCATCGCGTTTAGGCATTCTTATCATGACTCTCCTATCTTCTATCTCATATTTCTTAAAATTTTTAGGGACCTCAAACAAAGATTCTTCCTCTTCTGGTGTGACTTCTCTTTTCTTCCTTTTCTTGCCTTCACTCTTGGTAGCCACTTGTGTGGTTAACCTCACATCGTTGGTAATCTCTTCATGTCTCTCAGGGTGAGCTTCTACATCATAGAAGTATTCTTCATCTGATGCAAAAGGCGAGTCCATAATGATTGACTCTAGATCGGAGTCACTTGCATCCTCGAATGCATCAGTGCTAGGTTCACATTCTTCCAGAATCGAATCTCCCATGATTGGCTCTATGGAGAAGACTCAAATGTCATCGCCATCCTCATCATAGTGGGGTGTCCATTGTTCTTCATTGATGGCTACATCCATTGTTCCTAAAATTTTTGCCCAACCGTGAGGTTCAAATTCTTCATCAGGAAATACTACAAGTGCATAGGCTGGGTCTTGAACTAATCTATGGGTTTCTTTCACACCTACCTCCTTGGCTTTTTCCCTCTTCTCTTCTTCTACTGCCACTTTACACATCCATAAATGGGTGTCTTCATGCATCCATGAGGATCCTGATCCTATGGAATGCACTGACTCGGTATCATCTTTGGCTTTATGGATGGGATTCCATTGGATGGGGGGTACATCTCTATGAGAGTAATCCTTGAGATTAACTTTGGTTGTGACACCTAAGTGTTGCAAGTACAAGGAATTGGTTCCCCAATCCTATACCACTTGCAACTGTCATAGAAGGTCTTCCCAAAATCATCTCATAGGCCTGATTTTTTCTAAAGTCACATATAGTAAATGTATGCTCAAACTCCACACCACATGTAGTGAGAGTTATTCCTTCTAGCAGTCCTAAGGGTCTCTCAATGTGACCATCGACCATCTGCAATTTCATTCTCGTTGGCCTAAGTGCTGCCTTGCCCCAACGCTTCCATAGGGAAGTGGTAGCAATAGCAACTCCTGCACCCGAGTCCAAAATTGCTTTGATAGTGTACCCTTGATGGGTAATGGGAAGATATGTGTTCCCTTCCTCTCCTTCACTCATGTCTCCTATCTTTTCCAAGGGTATTTCTGGCACTGTTCTATGTGGTCCTACCTGGGAACGAGGTTTTGCTACTTCTGGCACTTGATTGGCTACATGCTTCCATAGTTCTGGCCTAACCTTGAGTAGCTCTTCTAAAGTGAGATTGCACTACACTTTAGTGTTTTTCACTAACTCTGTGTTCCTAGGTATGATTGAATCTTCGTTTCTTACCATGACCGTGGGTGCCCTCATACAAGTAGACTTGGCTTCCCATGGGCCTGTGAAATGGGGCAATTCCTATAAGGAATTAGACTCAAATTCTAACCTCTCATGAGATTGGGTACTCTCCTGCTCTCCCTAAATGGAAGGAATGTCTTGTGGGAATTGATCATGCACGTCATCCACAAGTTCAATGGGAGGAGGAACTTCACTCTCTTTAGCCCATTTCTCTTCTTGAATCTCTTGTAGGAATTCTGGTGAATACTGATTCATAGAAGAAGAGGTGTCTGGTTCAGTGGAATTAGGCACATAAGCTTCCTGGGGAGAAATGCTTATTCTTTCACTCGCCTTATCTCTTCCTTGGGAGGTGGCTTCTTTGTCAGATCTTGCAATTATACTCTCTAACCTCTCCAACATTCCATCGAAGTGCAATTGTGCCTTAGCTGAGCAAGAGTAGTTGAAGAGGCGACTGGCTTCAAACATGGTCTGAGCCAACGCTACCATTTCAGCACAAATCTTGGTCCTCTCTATCTCCAGATCAGCTCTAGGGTAACATTTTTCATGATCTGTAACATTTGGTCCTTCTTGGATTCTGGCCTGATATGCCTTAAGCATCATGTCTATGTCTTCAGGATTGGGGTCAGCCAATATTGATCCTACTCTAGGGGGTGGTGGAATTGTATGTTGTGGGTTGGAAATATGAAGGTGGTGGTGGTATGTGAGAGTGTGTTTGAGAGGTGAGTTCAATAATTTTGGCTTTTGTTTCTCTTATGCTCTCTTCTAATTCACTCATCTTCTTAGACCATTGTCTTTTCATCCTTTCCTAACTATGTTTCCAGGCTCTCGTCCGTTTCTTGGTTATGCTCTCAGTTTCACTAACCTTGGCACTCTTTTCTTGGCCTAAACCTTGGTTCTCTTGCAATGCCTGAGCTCTGGTGACCACTTTTACTGGTGCAGTAGAAGTCACACTACCTCTGGAGTCTAGCACTAACCCAATAACATTGATAGGAGTGATTTTCGACATGTTATTGGGGTTCTTAGGACAGTCTTGCAAGAGATGCTCTTTTCCACAATCGGAACAAAAACCTTGAATTGTCACAGATTCGGTTTGTGTAGGTGCAGGCATAGGGCAATCACGAATAAGGTAATCTCCTTGACATCGGTAGCATGGTCCTCTAGGAAATGGGGTTCTCACTTGCCTAGGTTGAGGCCTAGAGTTGGGATTGGCGTACATGAAATTTGCATACTCTGGCTCCCAACAAGGTTCACTAGGGTCTTCATAGTAATATGACTCATTATGCTCTGGTGACTGCATGTAGTAAGCCTATGGGTTATCAATATGAGTTGAGTTTGGTTCTAGGGTCCTTCAAGTACACATATGATCTCAATTTGGTACTTAGCAGTCCATCCAAGAATAGAGCCACTTGTTTGGCTGGTGTGGGTAACTCAGGAACAGGACATCTCTCTAGGTATTGCCTAAACCTTCTTCCTGCAAGTCTAACGGTCACTTGAGGGTTCTGCTTGAATCTAGTTGGTCTATGTTCCTAAAGTGCCTCTCATTGAGTGGTTGAAACCATGTAAGGGTTGTGTTCCTAAGGGTTAGACCGAAAGCATTGTACTGCATGAATAGGTCCTCAACTTGTTCAGCTCTCAAGACTTGCTTAAACTCGGCCACATGATTGTATGGGTCTCCAGTGCCATCGAAGTAATTCTTCATGGACTTAACCAGTTGGATTGGCCTCAAGGTTCTAGTGCATTCTCTAGGCCTTGGAAAAGGAAAATCATCAGCATTTCTTTGGTTTCTTGGGTCCCTAGGTCTCTCGATTTCCATTATATCCATCTCTGTTCTTGTTCTTTCTCTTCCGAGTGGGTTAGCAAAGCTCATTTGAGGTCTATCTCTACTCTTGTCCCTTTGAGCTCCATGAACGTGGGATGTTCGTGCTCCGTGGTGGCCATAAGAGGCATTAGATCTTGGTTGGGGAAAAATAAATTCACCCTTCCCAATGCTCTGTGACCACAAAGATCCTCTTTGAAGTATTGTCTAGATACGTCACTTTGCCTAGGTTATCAAGATCTTTGAACTCATAGATTGTGATCGTTCCTACATCATTCGGCTGGTCAGGATTATACCTCCAAAAGGCTTCATCGGTCTCTCGGTTTAAGAGCAGATCTATGCTCTTATTGTCCTGGGGAACCCACTCTGGTGTGATAATTCTAGTGAGAACTGATTTGCCTTGAGGGGTTCTAGGCCCTCCACCTATGTTCCCTTGCTCTAGGTCATCTTGTGGGATCACATTACCAAATTCATCTCTCCTATCTGGGTAGGTGCTGATCACATACATGGTTCCTTCCTTGTCTAGGTATGCACCATTTTCAAATTTGACTGTTGGATATTTGAGTATGATGGGTTGGTTAGGGTTTTAATTTGGACCACGGCTCTTCTTAGGATGTCCTCATAGATGCAAGCACCTAATCGGTTGGTCCTAAGGTATTCCAATTGAGTCTTATAAGGACATTCAACCTTTTGTAAGTAAGCCATACCTGAACTAGCTGTGGGTTGCTCCATACCTTGAGACATCTATGATTTGCTAGTTTCAGAGCTAGGGTAGTGTTAATAATTGCTCAACTATTGGGCCCAAGACCTAGCAGTGTGTGATTGATACTAGCCTCTGAAGACCTAAGGCTTTGTCGATCTCTCCCTAGGTGTCATCCTGATCGAAGGTTCATATGCCTGAATGAACAATCCCAAATTTTACCCAAGGTACAACCTCGTTGTAGATCAATTTCTATCAATTATTTGGTTCTTTTTTAGTTGATTATCGTGTTTATGATCTTCTCTGATATCACACCATCAAGAATATTTGAGTGATTTTCCGCACTTTAAGTTGATCCTACCACCTTAAGTTCTTTTCCTTTAAGTTATCGATCACAAAGAGATTATATTTTTGCTTGAACTTGAGTGATTAAGTAGCCTTCAACTTGATAGAGCCTATCGTTACCCTAACTTACTTCCAATACTATGCGTTCTTAGCCTGAGCTCGGAATTGATTGAGGGAGTTGAGAGAATTTCCAACCTCACTTGCTTATCCCTTGCTCGTTGGTGCTCAAGAAACCCGTTCTCAAGTTTGTAGAATGCCCTTGCTTTGGATGCCCTCTCCTGCTCTCAATGGACCTGTAAGAGTCCCAAAGTTAGCTCATCATTTACATTTAAATGACATAACAATTCATTTTCAATATTGTACTTCAAAGCCCAAATTGCCCTCGTCTTTATGGCCAACAATCCTAGAGATCCCTCAGTTTTCTTCCCCTTGGGTATGGTCAACTTTAAAATAACCTATCTATAACTCCCTGTATTAGTTTTACAAAAAACAGTGGATGTTTTAGTGGGATTCGAAACAAGCTTTCCAACAAGACCAAAATCACTAAGAACGGAGTTCGTATGAGGAGTGTCTATTTAGGTCTCTAGGGCTAAAACATGATCAAAACAGGCTAACAGGCTAACAGGCAAACAGGAATGGCTCACAGTGTTTTCTAAGGCCTCGTTAGGCTCTAATAATCCCATAATGTTTCCCAAATTTTGGCCAAAAGTAGACCAAATATCTCTTGCCCAAAAAAATTACCAAATTTGCCAATCAATCGTGATCGAGTGGTCTCTCAATCGCGATTGATATGTCAGTCACGATCAACGTGTCGGTCGTGATTGACAGGTCCGTCGTGGCTGTCAGCCGCGATTGATGGGCCAGTCACAATTAACATGTGGCCCAAAATTTCAGTCAATCATGGTCAAAGGGTCGTTGACTTAGTCGATCGCGATTGACAAGTCCGTTGGGACTGCCGATCGTGATTGATGGGTCAATTGCAATTGATGAGTCAATCACAATTGACACATGGCACGCATAGGCTCTGTCGATTGTGCTCAATCGCTCGTTGACTCTATCGATCGGATCGACGTGTCGGTCGCGATTGACAGGTCCCTCGACAAGTGTCCGTCATCGTTTGTCAGTCACGATTGACAGAAAACTAAGTCATATCAAAATTTTAAACACATATTCAAGATGCTCTAGGCCTACACATCACATTTATGCACTTAGTTTAGCAAGTTGATCAATTTTTTTGTCGGTCGTGATTGACAGAGGTCAACGCCTCAAGACCTGCATAGTCGAAAATTTGTACCTGCTGAAGCTGATGCAGCTGCTGGGGAGGCTGATTCCTGCATAAAATCTCAAAAACACAAAAAAGAACAAGCACGCAAATGCTCTCTCGCTCTCTCTCACAAGTGAAATGAGGGGAAATGGTATGGGAAGGGGGATATGACCAAAAACTGAAAATGTCGCGATGATGGAGATGGAGATGGGAGATGGTGATGATGATGATGGTAATGAAGAGGGTGAAGAAAAACAAGAGAAAATAGATAAAAGTGAAGAAAATACCTATAACTCCAAGGTCTCAACTCTACGTCTTACCATCACACGCTCGTCTTCAAAGCTCGATCCTCGGCAACGGTGCCAAAATTTGGTGTAGCTCAGTGATGAGTATCACCTCCTTTAATGTCAATCTGGGAAGACAAGAGGATGGTATGAATACCTTGAACAAGTGATGGCACAAGTGTGTGAGTGAGAAGCACACAAACATGCACACACATACACACACACGTGCACACAAGGCAAGAACAAAGAGAGAGACAATGGAGTGACTTCTATTGCAAAAGAGTTCTCATACAAGTTCAAATCTACCACAAGCTAACCTCAAAAATGAGCTCTCTAGCTCTATTTATAGTTTTTGACTAGCTTTGGTCCTGTCCAAACCTAGTGTCCGACCTAGTTAAAAATTAGGTTCTAAGGCTATTTTGGAGGCTCAAACGAGCTCTGAAAATTATGAAAATTGGTGCATAGATACTACTAATACTCCTCAAGCTCGAGGACTCCTCTGCTTGTACAAAATGGAGTAGGAATAATAAAAAATGATATTTACAATGGTGTCGAGTGACTAAAATCACTATTTGGGAAATATTAATTCATGAAAATTGATAGGCCTATTTGTTGGATCTCCGTTGACTGCTTTGCCTACTTGGCCTCTCTCTTTGCTCTGATTCTCTTCGTTGGCTTCCTTTTCTTGAAATGCCCTGACTACTACCAACAAGAGGTCGTCATCCCGGGACCTGTGCAGAGTTCTTTTGTACCTATGCAAGCTGCTGGAGATGGTGGTACAGCAAGATCCTACAGCAAAAGCTCAAAAAACACACAAAAACAGATAGCATGCAAGCTCTCTCTCACTCTCTGACACAAATGAAATGAGGGAAATGAGGTGGGGAGTGGAATATGGCCAAAAAACTGAAATTTTTGTGAAGATGGAGATGGAGGTGGGAGATGGTGAGGATGATGATGGTCACCGATGATAGTGATGCAAAAAACTAGAAAAAATGAAGAAAAATAAGGAAAAGAAAGGATATTACCTATGACTCCAATGTCTCAACTCTACGTCTTACCATCACATGCTCGTCCTCGAAGCTCTCTCCCCGACAACGGTGCCAAATTTGGTGTCACTCTAGGACACTGGCAAGTACCAACTTGAGGAGATCCACCTCATAATTGTCAATCCGTGGAGACGTGAGGACTAGTATGAAGTCTATGAGCAAGTGAAGGCACAAGTGCGTGAGTGAGAAGCACACAAACATGCACACACATACACACACATGCGCACACAAGGCAAGAACAAAGAGAGGAACAATGGAGTTCTTTGCATTAGTCAAAAAGTCTCTTACATAAGCTCAAATCACTAACATCTAACCTCAAAAATGAGCTCTCTAGCTCCTTTTATAGTTTTTTGACTAGCTTTGGCACAGTCCAGACCTCATGTCCAGTCTAATCAAAAATTAGGTTCTAGAGCCTATTTGAGGGCTCAAACGGAGTCTAAAAATTATGAAAATTGGTATGTAGCTAATTCTAATACTCCTCAAGCTCGAGAGATCCTCTGCTTGAACAAAATGGAGTTTATTCTACCAAAAATGGAATTTACAATGTTTGTGTAGTGATGAAAAACAGTTGAGTTGAAAATAGTTCATGGAAAAAATGATTAGGCCTTGTTACCGTATTGTGCATGACTGCTCCTTTGTACATGTATGCTTTTCTAATGACTTGTATGCCAACAATCCCCTGTAAATTGAGCAATCAAACAAGACAACCAGCAAAAGAACAATGAGTAACCTGTCACCACCTCTTACTCATCCAATCAAAGATAATGACAAATACACATGCCAAAAACTGATGGAAATACATGCCAATACAATGGTGATACACCTCCCACTCAAGAATGAATCCTGTAAGATAGTCCAACCTGTCACGAATAAGCTACGACCAAGTCCAAGTGAATGGAGATAAGCAATGATCCAAAGCTATCACACAAGCATAAAGGATCTACTAGAGTACTCTTCTAGTATAAAAGCTGACATAATTTTGGCAATATCTCCTATGTAAAATGGACTCTAAATGAAAATAACCATGTGGCAATCCCATCCACATATGCCAAGAATCACACTAGCAAATAAGATATCAAATCAATGACCATATGCTAAAATAATAGCTAAGAGGTGACAAACAGTTATGCAACTAAGGCTCCAATTCGGATCATGTACCTCCATAAAAACAAGAATACAAGCACTAGCAAAGATCCAAAATTAACTCTCATAAAATGTGTGCAACCGGCAAATAAAGCCATAACCAAGTGGCATAAATGAGATAGAGACCACAACGCCACTCTACATCCACTGATAATGCTATGATCAAACTCACGATGAAATGAACCTCAAAAAAAAGGTATACCACAATGTCATTTCATATGCCAAACACATGACAAGATCATGCTCTACTCTCATAGAGAGGAGCTACCATAGTGATCATACATGGACGATGCCTTCAAGCTCTAAAAGTAAGAGCTCACACACCAAAAAATCTCTCTTGAAGAAGTTCCACAACAAAATGAACCTCCAAAAGCAATTGGGGTCCTTATGGTGAAAATATGCTACTCTGTGTTTTGCTATTTCAGACATGATAACCTCTGAATTTGAACTTTTGCTCTTCAACAAACTTCAAGAATTTTTTCTTGGATACATAACGATATATAGAACACCTCAATCGAAGATGTGTAGCTCAAGATATACACACAAAACAAACATCTACTGTCAATTTCACCTTCACCTCCACCACCATTGCTCTGTATTTTGCAATTTTGGCAACCTAGCACTCAGAATCTGGATCTGTCTTCTTCTACAAAACTATTGCTTCTTTTCCAAGATATGCACAACAAGTTGAATTGCTTGAATCAGACTTGTAAAACTCAAGCTATGGCCTAAAAATTGACCTGCTATCCAAGTGATTGTAGATTCATCTTCTACATCATTCTATGTTTTTCAAATTTTTGATGATCTAGAACTCCAAACTAGGTTCTACAGCCTTCCTCTATTTTGATCTTTTTTTTTTTTAACTATGCAAAGAACTTTAAAACGCACCAATCCAAACTTCCTAGCTCAAGTTATGGCCAAAATACCGAATAGTTATCAAGAGCTATCGACTTGCACATTCACCTCTTGTGACCTAAGCTTCCATTGAAGCTTCTTGCACACAAGCCTTCAGTAAACTTTCATACCAATGAAGGGATTTTGTGTCCAGAAAAGCGGAGCATGGAGGAGATGGAGGGAGAGAGAGAGAAAGAGAGAGGAAAGAAGAGATGCACACACATGCATGGAAGCCTCGAAACCCACATAATCATCTCCATTGAGGCAATGCTCTATAAATGATGTATATATATGAATATAGGGGTAAGGTCACATGACCCTTACATCCCCAGCAATATTTACCCACTATCACGCACTCGGTTGCACTGACAAACTTATGGCCTGGGGTGTGATTCACGTTTGTCTTTACTGTGCGAACATTATTGTAAGTACAAGTATACATGTGAACACAAAGGCAAAAGCTAACAATAGAATGAAGTTCCAAGCAAATACCATGTAAGGCACTCTACAACATGAAAGCTTGACTTCAATGTTGTTGAAACAAAGAAGGATTGGTCCCTCTTGTGGAAAATAATGATCCTCCACAATGGTGATAGGGTCAGTTCAGCAAAATCCATTACCATCTTCCAAATCTATGGGTGCTTGAATGGCTCATCATCATTAGGTGATCCACTCATCCTAAACTCATATGGTATATCTACTATCAAAAGGAAAAATGTTTCCTAGGAACTATGGTATTAATATTATTTACATCCTCACATAATGTCCAAAGTGGGTCTATTGGGTTTGAAAAGCATTTTAATCCTGAGGACACATCATCAAACTCCATCTTTCTTAGCCTTTATTCTAGACTTCTCATGCCTTGTCCTTTGGATATGTGTGACGAAGGTGGCAGGATAGTCATCGGTGGCCTCAGCACTCTTCTTATTTTGTGGTCTCTACAAAGAAGCAAAGTGTATCAATTTTACCATGCATTCAAAGTGCAACATTCATGAATGATGATGTTTGGCATTGAATTCATGGACAAAGTCTATGATATGCATCTTGACTTTTTATAATAAAATTAATGTTTGGCATCGACTTTGTGTTGAAACTTGATGCCTATCATCGGAATTATTTGTAGACTCGATGCCTAGCTTCAAAAGTTGATGCCCAACATCGAACTTCAACATGACTATGTGCATAGATTGATGCCTAGTATTGAATGGCACCAACTATATAGACCAACTTGATGCCTAGCATATAATATGATCAGACTATTTACAAATAAAAGAAGAACTCACCCAATCATGGAACAATATAAAATATTATGATAATGCTTTATATGAGGAGGTAGTGGGGTATTCTGCTTGGACTTCATTCCATGTGAATCACCCAGGCTCCTCATCATGACTTCTTGTATGTTCATATAAATCTTATGACTGCATTGAAATTTTTGAAATTACATGGTTAGTTATTGAAAAATCAATAGGAAAATTTTCTTAAGTCAACTATACCTACTTGTTAAGCTCCACCACCATCTGCTCAAGGCTCAATTCTTGTGAAATAAACCTTAACAGTGTGCAAATTATTAATGTGTCATCCTTGATGCCTTGCAGAGCTCTCCAAGGGTTGAGCTTCATGTCTTCAGAAGCTTCTTCAATAGAGAGTTTTGAACTCTTTCATTTTCCCTTTACATCCACCTAAGGGCCTAGCTTTGCCTTCTTTTGCTTCTACCCTTTCACCTCCTTGTTCTCCCACGTCATGAATATCCTATCTTGGAGCTCCCAAACTTCTCCTATCGTGAAGGCTAGTTGGAACCATGGGTCAAACTTCCTAAGTGCATCTAACTTAACATCCTCATCCATAGCTATGACAACCTCTATCAGACACTGCTTCCTCATGTTAGGATGGATCCTACCACCATCTACTCTAAGTGCATCAACATGTTCATGATGGAAAAAATGAATGTGCTCAATGGAAGACATATTTTGCCTATAGTCATTATCATTATTATGATCCCAAGCTAGGATCTTTGCCTCCTCTATAATTAAACCAACATAGATTTTACACTTTGCATACTTGAAGAAATATGTAGTCAGGTGCTCTTTAACTAGTTGTCTTTGGACCTCTGCAGAGTGTGATCCTCCAATGACATAATAAGTGTAGCCTTCAAATAAACTTTCATCAAATTCCTCAAAGGAACTGCACTCATTTGGATCAACCATTACCAAGGTGGGCACAATAGTTGTTGTGGGATGCTTTTCATTTTCTTTTTCAGATTTTGCACATGAAGGTTATGGGGCTCCCTTATCTCAAGAGGCCTCGTTCTTGTGAGTATATATGGGTGGTCTGTGAATGATGGTAATTGGAAGGTGGAAGAGATTCCCTTTCCTCACAAGCTTTCTTTCCACAATATTATCCCTCATTTTATTTTTCTATGTAAGCAATACTCCAGATGTGAGTTCCTCTCTAGCGGCAATGATCTCATCCTGTTACTTTGAGCTTTTTGTGGATTCTACATTTGTGTGCTTGCTCATCTTCCTCTAGGGCTTCTTCTAAATTGGTTGCTTACCCTTTGACTTCACAGGTGTAGATTTCATATGTTGTGTGGGCATGATATTTCCTTGTACCCAAGGCAATAGGTCAACAATGAGGATTTTAGATTCCCTACAAGTCTTTGCAAGCCTCTCTGGCACACAGTATTCTGGGCAACGCATTTCCATTTTGCATGTAGCATTCCTTAATCCTTTTGTTGTCTCTACCAAGAAAATTAGGTTATCTAAATCTTCATCCTTGTAATCAACTTTGAAAGCAAAACCATACTAAAACACCTATGTGGTTGTAATCTTTTTGTTCCCCTAGGCACCTACAAATACAAGCAAAGTGACATTTTTCTCCTCTTTGTATTGCAGGGACCATTCAAGGTTTGTCATATCATGTAGGGCCTTGTCTTTTTCACACAACTTCAAGATCTTTGGACTTACCCTTCCTCATTACCTCTTCCTCAATGGGCTTCACAATGCTATGGCCACCTGATGAGTCACCCATTGGATTACTGGCATGTTTAGAGGACACAGTCAAGATGGTCCTTTTTTTACTTTATCCCCCATTCATTGGGTGGTTCTCTAGCTTCCCCACCAGACTAAGCTTCACCTTCAACTTCTTTATTGCCTTCTCCTCATGCTTATTAGAGTCCCTAGTATTTGAGGCAAAAGCTTAGCCAATAGCATGATGTTAAATGATATTTAACCACAATTGATACCTAGCATCGACTTTTCCAGAGAGTTCAATGCTTGGCATCAACTTTGCGGGAGAGGTCATTGTCTAGCATCGGCTTTGGAGGAGAGTTTGATGCCTAGCATCGGTTGCTCTCCCCCCAAACTTGATTCCTAGCACACACCTTTGCTGCAAAGTTGATGTCTGGCATCGACTTGGCCCTCACGGGCAATGCCATGCATTGACATTCTACCTACATCCTTCTTCTCCATTGTAGAACTTTCTTCTTTTTTGTGCTTTCTCTCTACGATGTTTTTGCTCTCTGTGCTCTCTCTTGACTCATGGCTCATTGTAAAATGAGACTCAACTACTTGGATCTAACCAAGATCAACCAGATTCAATTGGGCAATTGAACTATAGTAGATTTAGTTGGTATGCCTTAGCATCTCATAGTAAGCTTTATGCTTCATTAGGAAGATTTCTCTAACTCAAGCAACTAGATAAACGTGATCATAAATCTTGTTAAACCTGAATCGAAAAAGACAAACAGTCTTGAGTTTCATGTTATACTATTTCCCAATTCACATTATCTGTCTATAATCTATTTAAATGCATATCTCTTTCATTTCTTTTATCGGAGAGCATTAGTACTACAGGATCTCCCTCGTGCATAACCCTCCTTAGATAAAATGACTTTGAACATTTCTCGTATTATTTAATAAAATTGAAATGTGTTAGAGGAAGCATTTTTTTGAAGGAAAAATATTTGTAAAATGTCAAAAATTTGTAGAAATATTTATACAAATGATGTAAAATTGAGGAAGAGTCTTCCTCATGTAAAATAGGATCATATGTATTTTTCCTAGAATTTTTGGAAGCTCTTAGATAGCATATTTTTAGAATAGAAGGTGAAAAGGACCAAAATTCAAGTGTGAAAAGGGACACTTGAAAAAGTATAAAAGATAATTTCTTCTATTTTGAAGAGGTTGGTTGTATTATTTTGATGCTATCCAATTAATGTGAGAGCTTTCCTGCTGAAAATCGTGTTTTCTCCTTTCATGATCTTTCTCTTGATTTGTTGAGTCTTATCATTGTGTAATCCATGGAATTTGTGAACTTTCGTTGTGTATTTCTGAGTGAGGTGAATCAAGATGAATGATTCTCAGTATATTGAGTAAGAAAGTGCAAAAGAACAAAGCTGGAATTGGAAATTCTTAGTTTTTATAGAATCGCGATTGTCTCATCTGTGTGATATAGGCACCGTTTTTGAAATTTGACTTCATATTTGTCGTCTACTGTGAAAATGGCACACTTTAGGCACAAAGATCATTGAAAATGCTATTGTAGAACTCAAGATAATCAAACCCTAGATATTTCCTTCCTTCTTCATAAATCTCTCAGAAAAACAATCATCTCAACTCTTATTCTTGGATTCCATTAACTAGAAGGGGATGTCATCTTTGCATACTTCCCGTATTGACAATTTAAAGATGTGTAGTTGATCTTTTGTGCTATAATGATTGGAGAGGACAACTCCAAAGGGTAACAACAAACATTTTTTGGCGCCGTTGTCGGGGAACAAAGCAAAAGCTTCATTGAAGTCTTGGACCTTGCTGGATCTTCCATTGTTGATGGTATTTGAACACATTGAAAAGGTACTACTCTATAATCAAGAAAGAAAAACTAAAAAGGTAGGTTTTTTTCCTTGTCTTTTGGGAAAAGAAAGCATGAATTAACCTTTTGAGATAAAGAAGTTGTGAAATTTTTGCAAATTGATAGTTGCTCATACCTTTTAAGAGTAAAGTGCAAGTGTGTGAACAAAAAATGAATCAAGATTGTTAAAGGAAAGGTAAAATGTGATTATCTTTGCATAAGTAGATTGCTTTTTGACCAAGTACCAAGCAAAATTTGTCAAATCTTGGAAAAGATGACATGGTTGCAATGAAAAAATTCAAGTAAAGTAGCTATATGCAAATTTATTGATCCATTTGTTTATCCAACGTAAAATAATAGTCTTGATAAAAGATTCATTTGTCACTTGAAAAAAAAAGGTGTTGAGTCTATCTTTGCATAAATTGATACTTGTACTTCTTAACACATATTTCCTTGAAAAGATCTACTTCCAAACTGATTAGATTGCAAGCATAAAAGAGTATAACCAATCATGAGACAAAAGATCAATGGATCTTGAAACAAGAAAGCCCTAAGTGAAGTGTTTTCCTTGATTCAGGAATTTAAATACTAAAAAAAATTCATAAAAAATCTATAAAAATTCAAACAAATTTCTTTTTACTAAGGAAAATTTACAGAAGGTTTGGTGTTGAATGGTGGAAGAGGTATAGTGAGAAAAAAATCCAAAAATTGAAAGAAAAACAAGAAATAATTAGAGTAAAAGTTGCTGTTAATTTTTTCAAATTTTAATCTCTTTGAATGAGTTTGGTGGTGTATAACTGCAGGTGACAATTGATCTGGAGTTGGTGAAGAACATTGGAGAAGACCAAGAGGGAAGAAAATTCCAAAAGTGCAAAAGTAGGGAAGTTAAAAAAAAACATGATTCTCAACTCAGAATCGCGATTTTCAGTAAGATAAAGAAATTGACTTAGTTGCACTATTGGGTATTAAGGTAAGCAATTGTAAAAGGTTTCATAAGTCACATAAGTGAAGGAAATCAAAATTTCAAAAGTTTAGTAAGAATTGAGCATCAAGTGATCAGATTTAAGAATTGGACACAAAATCACAATTTTCATCAGTAGAGGAAATCGGGCAAATTTTGTTGGAAGGGATAAGATTTTTTAAATAAAACAACAAAAATTGTAGAAGAACAAGAATCATAAAGGTGGGAACTCAAAATTGTGAAAATCACTTGCAATCGCGATTGTCTAAAGTCTATAAAAGCCTAAAATCTCAAAAAAATCATGCATTTGAGTGAGAGAGTGAGTTGGAAGAGCTATCGAAATCGTGACTACTTGCAATCACAAAGATTTTGGACAGTTTTTGATCAAGCTACAAGGTAATTTTTCTTAACATGAAATTTCTACATATTTTTAGGTTAGAAATAATAGATAGAGATTGAAAATACTGAAAATCGTTGAAAAACTCGGAATCACGATTTTCATTACTTTTGAACTTTTTGTAGGAAAAATTGTCATTTTGATGAAAGTTCTTCATTGCATGTATTTTGTAAAGGCGCTTCTAACTGTGGAATAAGAAATCAAAAAATCAAAAAATCAAAATTTACAAGAAGTTGAACAGAATCGCGATTCTATGACCAAACACAAAATCGCGATTCCCAGAATATGATTTTCATTAGAAAATTGTGTTTTCAACGATTGTGAGCAATCACAATTGTTAGGGAACACAGAATCGTGACAAACACAATTCCCTTCACAGAATCGTGACAAACACGATTTTCTTCACAAAATCGTGACAAACACGATTCCCCACAGAATCGTGACAAACACGATTCCCCTCACAGAATCGTGACAACCACGATTCTCTTCACAAAATCGTGAAAAACATGATTCCCCTCACAGAATCGTGACAAACAGGATTCTCTTCATAGAATCATGACAACCATGATTCCCCTCACAGAATCGTGACAAACATGATCCCCTTCACAGAATCGTGACAAGCACGATTCCCCTCACAGAATCGTGACAAACACGATTCTCATCACAGAATCGTGACAAACATGATTCCCCTCACAGGATCGTGACAAACACGATTCCCCTCACAGAATCGTTACAACCACGATTCCCTTCACAGAATCGTGACAAACACGATTCCCTTCACGAGAATCATGACAAACATGATTCCTTTCACAGAATCGTGACAAACATGATTCCCTTCACAGAATCATGACAAACACAATTCCCTTCACAGAATCGTGACAAACATGATTTTCTCTTTTTTATTTTTCTCATAGAATTGTGAATAATTGAATGATTTTGAGATCTGGTAATAAATTGCTTATACCTGAGAAACAAGAGTTAAAAAGGAAAGAGATAGAGTCAGAGTCAGGTGAATTACAAGAAAGGGATTTGGGTCAAACAAATAACATGGAGAACTTAAATGAGACAAATGAAACACAAGAAGCTAGTGACTTTAGAAATATCCTCAAGTACATGTTCACTAATAGGTTTGGAGCCTATGTGTATCAAGACGGTATGCAAAATTTCCTCATTAGGATGAGAAACTTAGAAATTCCCTTAAATATAATGCCAGTGGCACAATTTAAGGATGGTAGATATGAGGATAGATAGGGATGTGTGTACATATTTTCACAAGATCCAGAGAACTCTAATGACTTAGGCCAGTGTGCAGACAAGAGACCTTGGGAACAAAACCTAGGGCAACAAGACTTGCCAAGACAAAATGAAAATTACACTTCTACTGAACAACAACAACGAAGGAGATTACACACTTTTCCAAATCCTTTTGAAAGAGAAGTTGAAGGAATGAATGATTTTCCCATCAGAAGAAGACATCAGTGGCAAAACCACGGAAGAATGCTTAGGCCCTATCAAGTAGCAAAATGCATGAAGAATCAGTATGAAGGGTATTCTAATCCTCATGCTCATGCTACAGAATTTAGACAATTAATTAGGGAAGAAGAAGTAGAGGATTACAAAGTGCAATTTGAAGCATTTGGTCTAACCCTAACTAGACCTGCATTATCTTGGTTCATTCCCTTGAGAAAGGAAATGTATCCAGATATTGAATCCTTCCTTGAAGCCTTTATAGGGGAATTCTCCAAAATTGGAATTAAACATAGTACAGCTACCCTGATACATAGTTTCAAACAACAAAAAGATGAAAATGTCAGAGAGGCTGCCAAGAGATTCAAACAATATATTGATAGATGTCCAAGAGAAGAGGTACCTTCAATGGCAAGACAAGCGTCTTTGTTCATAGAAGGACTGAGAAGTGCACAATTAAGAACCTTGGTATATTATAGGAGATGTCTTGATCTAGGAGCTTGTGTGAAAGAGGCAATAGACTTAGAGGATAACAGAGGACAAGATTTATTAGCATTTGACCAACCAAGAACAAATGAAGATAAAATTCCACCAGCAGAGGAATTAGCACAAGCCATTGCTAAAGCCCTAGAAGTTAACACCAAGACAAATTTGATGAACACCAGAATATCAACCAATAAGAAGTGCTATAATTGTGGGGAGAGTCATTTGGTTCAACAATGTCCTTATCATAAACCACAACATTTGCAAGATAGGAAAACACTCAAATATTGTACTTTAGAAAGAAAATGGACAAACCATACTAGATAGGAGTTTTTCTACAATAAACAACCCATCAAAGAAGGGGAATTTCTGAACCAACACAACTTACAAAGAGAATCTAAATTTGTTGAGCAACCAAGACCTGTACTTGGAAAACAACCACCATTACCAACAAATGTAATACCAGTAAAATGCACACCTATAGAAGAAGAAAGTATGAGACCCAGATCATCCTACAGAGAGGATTACCATTTGAGTGAAGGATATCAGGAAGATTGGGGAGGATATGAACAGAGAGAACCAGAACTCCAAGCCTTGGACTTGGGAAATGGAAGAATTGAAATGGATACAGGCACATTCATGTACATAACTAATAATTACATGTCCAATCAGAAACCCCAATTCAAAGGAGGCCAAAAGATAACTTGTTATAGATGGGGGGGGGGGGGGGCATTTCATTAGAGAATGTCCACAACCTTCAACACTAAGAATAGAAGGAGCCTATTGTAAGGATTGTGGCAGGGAACATTTAATAAGGGATTGCCCAAGAAACCCTCCAAAACAACAGAACACATCTAGTAACATACCATTAAAAACATTTAACATAATGGAGCAAGAAGAATTGAGTGATCATGATCAAATAAACGTAAATGCCATAACAAGATCTCAAGCTAAACAACAAGACATTTTTTATGTCTTGTTGTTTAGCTTGAGATCTTAGAACAATAGGAAAAATTCATGTTCAAAAGAAAAGAAAAACAGACAAAAAGGAAGATGGGAAAGGAAGATGAGAATGGGTAAAAAATTGGAAGAAGAAACTATGGAACATCCAAACAATAGCCAACAACAAAATACACAGACACAGGAAGAGGTAAAGAATTCACAAAGTCTAGAGACTCTGATAAAAGCCAAAGGAAGAATTCAAGGTGGACCAAATCCTCCAGATCATGTGATGGCATATCCTATACTAGATTTAGAGGATGAGCGAATGCAGAGATGTAAACAAATCATACAGGAAGCACAACTCAAGATTGAGGAAATGGACAATCATCAAACATCAATTGAAGAGCCAGATGCAACAGGAATTAGGAAACATGCTACTCAGGAAGAAAATTCACAAATAACCTTCCAAATCAATCTAGACAAACACTGTACAATTTTATGTCAAACCACAATGGAAGAGATAGTAAAATAAAATCCTCACTTACAACATAATATGAAAAATTGGGAAACAAAGTCAAAGAGTCTAGATCCACAGCAACAAGAATTGGAAGAATTGTTGTACATACCTATTGACAAAATAGGAGGATACTGTAAAGGAGAAGAAGGGAACTCAACTTTGAAAATACAATCTAGTGATAATCATGCTAAGGCCATATTAGATAGTGGATCCGAAGTGGCAATCATGACTAAACAAACTTGGGAGAAATGGGGGCAGAATGAGCTAATACCCACTAAAATGCGATTACAACTTGCAGATGGACACATAGAAAAACCCCTAGGAATTTGGGAAAAGGTGATTGTGGAAATATGTGGAATAGAGATAGAGCACACTTTTGCCATAGTCGAATTTCCACAATCTACCTCATATGAAATCATCCTAGGAAGACCATTTATGAGACAAATGCAAATTGTGCAAGATTGGGGTAAAGATTGCCTATATATTCAAAGCAAAGGAAGGATAACTAGAGTAAATTTAAGAAATGGTCAATATTGTGATATGTCCCCTCAGGAATGGTTCAAAGTACATCAAAATCAGGAATTAAGTGAAGAATCTGGGAGTGAAGATCAGAATGACACAGAATCATCAACTTGGAAATGTAATGTGATCAGGAATCACCTATATAAAAAAAGGATGTTAAAAAAAAGAAGATTGTCTAGGAGAAAGGAAGTCACAAGATGAAAGTTACATACCACAGAAATTTAAAGATGAAGAGTTTGAGCCTTATGGTTGGAATCAGATTTTGACCACAATCGATTTGGCCAATGATGAATATGTGGGAGTAAAATTCCAAAATGAAGAAGGGTATGATATTTTTCATATAGGAATACAAATGATAAAGGTGTCAAAAACAGAGGAAGATCAGGAGGAAAGAATAATTTTAAAAACTGGAAAAACACAATTTCTGGAAGAAGTGAAAGCTACAGATGCTATAAAAGACGAAATCCCAAGAACATATAGAAAAAGTAAACACAAAGAAATAGAAAAAGAACAAGAAATGGAAAAAAATAAAAAAATAAAGAAAGAAGATCAACAATTTGATGTACCTTCAAATTTCAAGACCTATGAAGTGGAAGACATATTACTTTTAAAAATGAAACCAAAAAGGGAAAAGAAGAAGGGGGAGTCATATGACAATGAAGAGCAGACTAAGAAAGTGATGATCACTCAAGAAGAGGGGGAAGATAGGCACATTGTCATTGCTGATGACATGACAAATCAAGAGGAGGAAGCATTAAAGCGATTGGCCAAAACTTATAGGGATGTTTTTGCTTACAGTTATAAGGATTTGAAGGCAATTGATCCTAAAATTTGTGAACATAAGATTCCTATTACTCCTGATGCAAAACCTAGCAAACAAAGACACTATACATTTAATGACAAATACTCTGCTAAAATAAAGGAAGAAATTGACAAATTACTACCTGCCAATTTCATCTATGAGATTGAGTACACTGAGTGGATATCTCCTATAGTTGTGGTACCTAAGAAGAACGGAAAACTCAAGCTATGTATTAATTTGAAAAAAGTTAATGCTGCAACTATAAGGGATAGCTATCCATTACCAATAACAGACCAGCTTTTGGAAAGATTGCAGGTAAAGAGGTGTATAGTTTTTTGGATGGATTTTCAGGATATAGTTAGGTGCCAATAGCTTTGGAAGACCAACATAAAACTGCTTTTTCCATAGAATGGGGAATCTATGCATTTAGGGTTATGCCTTTTGGTTTAACTAATGCCCCAGCAACCTTTCAAAGATTAATGTGTCACATATTCAAAGAATTTCTTAGAAATATAATGGAAATTTATGTCGATGATTTTTACATTTTTTCATTAAAAAGACAAGATCATTTGAAGGATCTGGAAAATATATTCAAAAAATGTAGAACATACAGAGTATGTTTAAATCTGGAGAAATGTGTGTTCTTTGTGAGGCAAGGGAGAATGTTGGGTCACATAGTTTCAAGAAATGGAATTTCAACTGATGAGAGAAAAATTAAGGCCATAGTGGATCTTCCAAAACCGATAAATGGAAAAGAACTTTAAACTTTCATGGGACATTGTGGGTATTATAGAAAATTTGTACACAAGTTTGCAGACATTGCAAAACCTTTGTATGCTTTGATTACAAAATTTGAATGGACCATAGAATGTGACCAAGCCTTTGAGGCTTTAAAAACTTGTTTGGTAACAGCACCAATTCTAAAAACTCCACAATGGAATAAAATTTTTCATGTTCATGTGGATGCTTCAAATTATGCTTTGAGATGTGTGTTAGCACAACCAATAGAAGGGAGAAAATTAGACTTTCTAATTGCTTATGCCAGTAGGCAATTGAATTTAGCTGAAAAAAACTATACAACCGCTGAAACGGAAGGATTGGGAATGATATTTGTTGTAAAAAAGTATAGACATTATCTTTTAGCCAACAAATTTAAATTCTTTGTGGATCACCAAGCCTTACTCTACTTGGTAAACAAACCATGCCACACAGGAAGGATAGTCAGATGGTTCCTCCTACTGATGGAATTTGAATTTGAGGTAGTGGTCAGACAAGGAAAAACTCATTTAAGAGCAGACCATTTGTCCATAATACAAACCAGAGAGCCAAGTTCACCTTTAGATGATGAATTACCAGATGCATATCTATTCAAAATAGAAAGTATTCCTAAATGGGCCATGACTTTGGTGCCTTTGCTAACCATGGGACCTTGCAGAACACTTGAAAATAACACACATTTGGTAATATAAAGTAGGAACTTTGTATTACTAGCTGGCCATTTGTATCATCTCAAATATATGGGTATACTGGAATATTGCATTCCAGAAGATGAGCAGCAGGAATATCTAGGAAAAGCTCATTGTTGGAATCCTTGTACTCATGCTTCCAGGATAGTCACTTTAAACAATCTCAATAGAATGGGTGTACATTGGCCTACCAAGATTCAAGATGTGAAAAAATATGTTTCCAATTGCTTTAAATGCCAATCTTTGCAAAATTCAGAAGTTACAACTTTGTACTGGTCTCAAAAAAATCCAGATCGGAGTGCAAACATAGTTGGGTAGTTAAGAAGTATTAAATCATCAGAACCAATAAAAGTTAGTACAGAATTTAGAAATTTATAGGCAATTTCTGAAGAATATCAATTGATAGGAGAAGTACAAGAAAGGGATGGATGGATATCTAAGAATATGTGTTCCTGAAGATAATTATATGGAAATGCTAGAGATGGCACATTCTCGAGTGGTAGGAGGATAATTTTCAAGTGAAAGGACTGCTAAAATCATTTTATATTCTGGTTTTTGGTGGCCAACTTTATTTCGTGATGCAAGAACATATGTGAAAAGATGTGACATTTGTCAAAGAATACCTCAACCAAGTAAAAGAGATGATATGCCATTAGTACCACTTATTTCAGCAAGAGCATTTAGTAAATGGGGGTTGGATTTCATTGGACCTATACATCCTCCAGCAAAACAGTCCCATGCTGAATATATACTTGTAGCCACAGATTACCTAACCAAATGGGCAGAGGCCAGGGCTACAAAAAGGAATGATGCTCAAACCACTGCAAGATTTCTTTGTGAAAATATTATTACCAGATTTGGATTACCAATTGAATTGGTAAGTGATAGGGGGACTCATTTTTTAAACCAAGTAATAGAAAACATAACTGAGTATTTCATGATTAGTCATAGAAAGTCAGCTCCTTATCATCCACAAGCCAATGGATTAGCAGAAAATACTAATAAGGTACTTTGCACTATTTTGTCAAAATTGGTAAATACAAATAGGAATGATTGGGATTTGCAACTTAATCATGTCCTATGGGCTTATAGAGTGGCATACAAAACTGCTATTGGAACAACACCATTTAATTTGGTATATGGACAAAATGCAGTTTTACCTTTGGAATTTCTCATTCCAACATTAAAGGTGGGAAATCAATACAAGTGGATTGGACATGAGTTATCTAAGAGTGGTGGAATTGGAAAAACTTCTAACAATTATGAGAATATATGTAGATAAAAGAAGTCAAAAAGCTTATCATGATGTCCATATTAAAGAAAAAGACTTGCAAGTAGGGGATTTAGTTTTGGCATATACAATGAAGGAACATCAGAAAAATTTCAGAAGAAGGGGCATGGACCTTATATTATCAACCAAATCAGTAACAGTGGAGCTATCCAATTAGCTAATATAGATGGAGAAATCATGCCAAATTTCATAAGTGGATGCAGGGTAAAAAGTTATGATCTTCCATTAACTGTTCCTGAATGGAGAAGAATACATCAAGCTCAAAACAGGAAAAAAGAAGAGGAAAAAATCAGGTATGAAGCCCAACAGGAGGCAAAGGAAAGAATAAGAAAGGCTAAGGAGCTTAGAGAAGTCTTCTTATGTGAAACACCTTCAAGGGTGAGAGAGCATTTGCCTGTTATAACAATGAATCTTCATAATGAGCAATTCAAGGTTTTGATAGATTCAGGTGCACATGTTAATTTGATCAATTCAGTTTTGTTGGATAAGTCAACTTTAAAAGGACTAAGAGTAAAACATTTATCAAAACACTAGGGGGCCAGATAATACAAAGATTGTCTTCACCATCTATTGAAGTTAAGTTCAATGAAGAATATATGAAAATAGATTGTGAAGAATGGCCTGATCATATGATGACTGAGAAATTTATTGTAGGGCAACCATGGTTAAGACAAGGTAAAGTAATTTTGGATTTTGAAAATATGAAGCTTAAATTGACAATAAATGACAAAAGGTTTTTAATGTTTTTATTGAGTTATGAAGAACAGGAAAATCTACAGGATATCTATGACTCAGATTTGGAAGGGTTCATTTTTCCACTAGAAGCTACAAAGGAATCACAAACAAAACTTCTCCATGACCAAATCTACTTCAGACAAAAACAGAAGGAAATTGAAGGAACCAAAGGTGTTGAAAAGACAGTAGAAAGGTGGAAAGATAAATGGATGTGGAGACCAAAGACTTCCAAGCACAGTTTATCAAAAGAAGATTGTTTTACTCCAAAAACAAAGTCAATAAAAATCAAGTATTTTTGGGTGAAAAAATCAGACCTGCTTCAATGGAGAAAAAATAAGGATAAAGATATAAAAATAGTGCAGAAGCATGAAATGCTACAAATGATTGGATTCCTACAAAAGGACTCAGAACTTCATCAAGATGGATTGATGACACTCTTGAAATTATTTCCATATACTTTACCTCATTCTTTTTTCTAGGAAAAAGAATTGGAGGGGAAGAGATGAAAGAGGAAATTATTAAAAATTTGAGAAAATCATTAAAGAAAATTTCTTTTACAAGTTATAAAGCACCAGCAAGATATAGGTTATAATTCAGCAGGACTAAGCAGTCACTGTGTAATTATTTTTTCTTTTGGATATTTTTTCCTATATCTGTTTAAATTCTTTTAAATTTCATTCATTATTCTCTTATTTAAAAGGGGAGAGCACTAGATATCTTGCTAACACATGTGATGATCACTTCAATTGTGTTTTACCTGTGATGCAAATAAGAAAGTCATTGTTCTCTTTTATTTTTTCTCAAATGTCATTTTTTCTCAAGACAAAGGTGTTCTCTTTTATATCTTCTGTGACTAATGTGGTGGGAGTTTTTGGTGTGATGTGTTATATGTCTTTCAGAATGGTGAATGCAAAAGAATTACCTATTCATGACTTCAAAGCAGACTCTATAACATTGTCAAGAGGACACTGGTTTTTGGACAGTGAAGCAGTAACGGAAGATGTAGAACTAGAATCTGATGAAGAACAAGATATCCCAGAAGCTGAGAAGATAGCCAAAGAACTGAGGGAAACCATCAATATCATTGGTCAGCATATCTTTACAGTGGGAATTGGAGGTCATAAATATACCATGCTATGTCAGGAATTCTACAAATTTTCAAAAATTGCAGCTAATTATAAAAGATGGAAGGCAGTGGGGTTACATAGACTATTGGATGAACCTCTCTTCTTTATAGATTTTGAGAGAGTATCACAAGTCATGTCTAGTCTGTTGGAAGTTGGCAAAGGGAATGATGCATATTTCAAATGTTCAGTAATGGACAAGGAGAATAAAAAGGTGCAGATAACCATCAAAGCAGAACATATCAGGATAGCTCTTCAACTTTATCCCATGGGAACTAAATTGGATTGCAATTTTGTCAAGAAGAATAAAGCAACCTATGTTGGATATTCAAAGTTTGTGGATTTCAAAGGAAAAGAAAATGAAGAATTTGCCATCAGAATTTTCTTCAGTATCTGTGTTTCCCAAAGTTCCCAAGATACACAATGCCGCATAAGCCAGTGATATTGGTTATGTTCAATAATAAGGACAAGACTAAACCATTTGGAGTAATGGATGTAACTCCCTACATTCATGACCAATTAAAGGAAGCAGCAAAGCATTAGGAACAGAGGAAGTTTATGAATGGAGCACAGTTTTTAACAAGAATTATATACCATGTTTTAGGTATGGAGGATCAATTGAAGTTGGCTTCAGAAGCTCAATATTTCAGGAGTTTGATGTCAGGAGTTAAAAGTCCTTCAAAGATGATGTCTATAAGAGAAGCAGAAGTCCAGACAAGCATGAGGGGATCAGAAAGGAAAAGGAAAGGGGTATCAGATGAAGTAATTCCAGT
Source organism: Ceratopteris richardii (assembly GCA_020310875.1). Taxonomy (NCBI): domain Eukaryota; kingdom Viridiplantae; phylum Streptophyta; class Polypodiopsida; order Polypodiales; family Pteridaceae; genus Ceratopteris; species Ceratopteris richardii. The sequence continues at coordinate 19,783,657 of CM035416.1, read as the reverse complement.
AAAGAACAGAAGACTAGATCCAAGGAACGTGGTCTTGGAACAGGAAGAAGTGACAAAAGAGGAATGTGAAGCAGCTCAGAAAGAAGTTCAGGCCTCAAAGGAACCCCATCCACCTCAAACAAGCAAGGAAAAAATTTATTCTTATTTAACTCAAGGTAATAATAAGAGGGCAATTTATGAAGCTCAGTATCAGAAAATGTTGGAGGATTATTCATGTAAAGCAACAGATTGGATACAAGAAGAGGTGGAACATTATGAAGAATTACATGATCAAATGATGGCTGCAGAAACTGAAGAAGTGTTTGTCAAGAAAGAAGTGGAATTATTGGCCTACTTTAAGGAATTACAAGGTCCTCCAGAGACCAGAACTACAGTAGTAGTAAAAAAGAAGGTCCAAAAAAAACCTGTTCAGAAAAAGAAGTTAACCAAAAAGAATAAGGGTAAGGCAGTTGAACATGTACAGATGCAAGAGTCAGTAAAATTATCATCAGGAATATCATCAGAAGAAAATAATCAGAAGAAATCAATTGGAGTAGAAGAGCACAGAATGGACAAACAAGGGATAGCTAGTCCTTCACAATTTTCCTTAGATTCAGAAAGTGATATTGAGAATTTCCTTCTTAAAAGTTTAAATCTCTCAGTACCCAGCAAACCAGTGAAAACAATACAAGCTTTCGTAAAAAACAAAACACTAGAGGAATTGAGTCAAAAGTCAGAAGGGATACAGGTCTGTGAAGAATTAACAAAACAACTTAGTCCTGGGGAGGAAAAAAGGAAATTGAAAGGTAAAGAAGTAATGTTGGAAGAAGGGGTTGAAGCAAGGAAATAACTCAGTAGTGGACTGGTAGACACAGGATTTCAAGCTATATGGACAAAACCCTCACAACAACCTTATTATCAACCATATGAGGAAAAACAAGGAGTGGAAAGCAAAGCACAATTATATAGCCAGCTTCACAAACAAGAGGATGAAAGCAAAAAGGAAGAAAAGGTTGCAATATCAGAAAGATCAGCAAGAACAGATTCTAATGAATATACAGAAGGAAAAACAGAAACACAAATAAATCAGAGTATAGAGGAGGTACTTTTTGATCTAGGACATAATGAAGATTTCACACATATAGGGGATCAGGGAAGAGAAGAAGAGACGGATCCTATGAATATAGATGAGCAAGAGGAGGAACTAAAAGAGCAGCAAGTGAATGATCAAAAAAGGAATTCAGTGGAAAAAGATTCAGCCGTAATTCAGGAAAACAAAGAGGAAATACAAGTTATCCAAGAGACACAAAAGAAATTTGATGGAGAAGAGGCAGAAGTATTGGAAGAAGAAAAATACTATGAAGAGGAAGAGAATCAAGTTACAAAATATGAGGAAGAGGATGGAGAAAAAAATGAATATAAAGAGGAAAAGCAGATAGAAGTAAAGCAAATTGAGTTGGAAACTAGCCTTGAAAGGATACCAAAGGATATCAGATCTGCATGTAAGATCATCATGAGTAGCATAGAACAATTCAGACCCTCCAGCAGGAATATGATTATATCAGGGGTGGCTGAGTCAGAATTTGTAAAAGGTAGTATGATCATCAGAGAGCAAAAGAAAGAAAAGGACCAGCTGAAGATCAGATCAGGGTCATCAAGGAAAAGAATGAAATTTTGTCTCAAAGAATAATTTCATTGGAAGAACAAGAGGTTCAAAGCCAAAACAAAATTCAATTTCTTGAAAACAAATGTACCAAGCAGTTGGAGCATATTAATAAAATGGAAATGGAATTGAAGAAAGTAGAAGGAAGATTTAGAACTCTTCAAAGTTCATATCAGATCATGGTCAAACTAATGAAGACATAAATAGATTGTTGATGGAGGAAGTCCAAATGAAAGAAGAGAGTAAGATTGTACAAATAACCCAGGATGAGAGGGAGGAGTTGAATAAAGAAATTCTAAGGTTACAAGCAGAATTGAAGGAAGTCAAGGAAATGGAGAAACAAGCTAGTGTGCATGCTGCTAGTGCAATGAGAGGATACAAAAATTTACATTTGGATATAGCAAAAGAAAGGAATGAATGAAAATCAGAGAAAGAGCTATTAATATCTCAGAATCAAGGATTAATGTTGATGGTGGAAAAGTTACAAAAAAACTTAGAATGCTCACAAAAACAAGTTGAAGAACAGGTAGTGACCACACAAGCAGAGGAACATGAAGGAGGAGAAGATAATATATTTCAAAATTTTGGTGAACAAGAAGACAAAGCTGTTGAAGCATATTCAGATGAATTTGTTCAAAGGCTTCTAACAGACAGGGAATCAAGAATGGAATTCATAAGGAAAATGCATAATGAGTATGAGGAGCAGATTGTAAATTTTGCTCTCAATAAAGGAGTAAACCTTGATCAACATCATTGGGCAGCTGATGAGTTGGGAATACGATTCTGTATGATTGTGGAAAGTGTTAGGAATTATCAGATTGCAAGAGTAGGACTATCACCAAACAGATATTTGGAATATGAAGAAGATATTAATGTCACTAAGGAGTTGTTTGAAAAAGCTAACCCTAAATGGAGGAACAGATGGTTGGATGCTAACGAAGAATGCAGGAAGATCTATAAAGAGGCACCTTTGCAGTTAAAGATAAATCCAGCCTATTGTCCAGTAGCAAGAAGAAGAGAATGGTCAGTATTTTGGGAAAGAAGAAATGCAGGACAACCTCCAGCAAAATGGTTGAATTTCCCAAAAATAGCAAGACCAAAAGTAGGAACTTGGCCAACTAAGAAGTACATGATTGATACAGCAGAATATGTTATATCCACATACAAAGATGTAAATGATCCAGCCTTTATTTTATTAGTAAGAGTGATGTGACTTGTGGTGGCATGCATAGAAACCTTCACAGATAGAGAAGTAAGGACTCTCAACTACATTGGATTCAACTCACCTATAGATGCTTTACTCTTTGATTTAAGTGAAACACCAGATAGAATTTGTTTAATGGCATATTACAGCAGAATAGTATTTTTGGGAAGCCATTATCTTCGAATCTTTGAAGATGCTTTTGAATATGGATTTTTTGAAAGGGAGTCAGAAATTTTTGGGAATTTATCGGTAATCACTAAATCAAGACTCAGTACATATGAAGCTGCTTATACAGAATACTTGAAGAAGGATGTGATAGACAGACCAGAGGCAACAGTGCAATGGAGGAAAGCTTTGTTTGAAATGGTGAACAATTTGAATATTACAAAAAGAAAGAGTCATGATCTATTATCTCAGGTTTATCAAAGAAAAAAGAAATGAAGGAAGCTCTCTTTACTTGTCTATAAGAATATTTTTTGTCAGGAGCCAAAAAGTCTAGGAGGGGAAGAATGTTAGAGGAAGCATTTTTTCGAAGGAAAACTATTTGTAAAATGTCAAAAATTTGTAGAAATATTTATACAAATGATGTAAATTGAGGAAGAGTCTTCCCCATGTAAAATAGGATCATATGTTTTCCTAGAATTTTTGGAAGCTCTTAGATAGCATATTTTTAGAATAGAAGGTGAAAAGGACCAAAATTCGAGTGTGAAAAGGGACACTTGAAAAAGTATAAAGAATAATTTCTTCTATTTTGAAGAGGTTGGTTGTATTATTTTGATGCTATCCAAGTAATGTGAGAGCCTTCGTGCACAAAATCGTGTTTTGTCCTTTCATGATCTTTCTCTTGATTTGTTGAGTCTTATCATTGTGTAATCCATGGAATTTGTGAACTTTCCTTGTGTATTTCTGAGTGAGGTGAATGAAGATGAATGATTCTCAATATATTGAGTAAGAAAGTGCAGAAGAACAAAGCTGGAATTGGAAATTCTCAGTTTTTATAGAATCGCGATTGTCTTGTCTGTGTGATACAGGTACTGTTTTTGAAATTTGAGTTCATATTCTACTGTGAAAATGGCACACTTTAGGCACAAAGATCATGTTACACTTATGTGTTCCTCGAGTAGCTTTGATGTGAACCTTTTCCCTATACATGGGCACTTTTTACTCTAGTGCTAGCTAGAGGTTTTTTCCCCATGTTACCACATACTTGATACTCTCATATGTGGTGGTACTTTGTACTTAGGGATATTATTCAGCTCTTACTTCAGTTCAGTTTATCGATCAATAGAGAGAGCTATTCCAGCCATCGTCTTCTCTGTGTGTCTTGCTTCTTTTGTGCTCCTTGTGTGTGCTTCTTGTGTGTCTCTTGCACTTCTACACTCACCCAACAGTGGTATCAGAGCAGGTTGAGCTTCTTCTCAAGTTTCGATTTTTCGCGTCGTGGCGCGCACGCACTTTAACAGTGCAAATCGACTTCGGAGCATAGAAGTGTGAATTTCAACAGCCCGGAAACATTTCCACCAGGTGCGCTGGGGTTTTACCCCCATTTTGAAGTCATTCATGCAGTCAGAATCGCCATCAGAGTGACGGTTTGTGAGCTGAAATTTCAGCATTCATTTCAGCTTTCGTCGAAGTGAAGATTTTGTTAGATTCTTGTTCCTTAGTGAAATGGCAGGCAACAATGACTTGTTTGGCATGCTTCAATCTGAAGATAAGCTTGATGGGACCAACTATCCGATGTGGTCTTACATGATGAAACATGTTCTTATTGCAAAACAACTTTGGAACATAGTGGCAGATGTAGATCGAAGACTGGCAGGTGCTTCTACTTCACAGTCTACTGTCACAGATGGAGCTTCTTCTTCGAGTACAGTGGTTTCTCCTTCTCCACCTACACAGGAGCAGCTTAGATGGGATGGAAAAGATGCTCAAGCTCATGCTTTGATTGGCTTTCAGTGAAGCGTCATATAGTTCCACACATTCGGTCATGTTCTACATCACGACAGGCATGGGACACTCTTGCTTCTTTGTATGCCGTGTGTAATGAAGCATGTGTTGCATACTTGAGGAAGCAACTTGAGGATGTATGTATGGCTGAAAATGAGTCAGTGGATGTGTATGTGACATGCATCAAGGACTTGAAAGAGCAATTGGCAAACATAGATGAGATCATTCCGGATGCATCACTCATTTCTACATTGTTGAAAGGATTACCGGAATCTTTTCAAAGCTTTGCTACTACACTTCGTTTGGTTGCAAAAGGAAATCCTAATATGTATGCATTTGATGAGGTTGTGTCTCTTCTTTTGCAAGAAGAGCAATCTAGAGTGAATAGGAGTGGTTTGATTGAGGGGATGCAAGCACTTGCTATCTCACAAAAGGGGAAAAGCAAGTATGGTTCAGCTTTGGGTTCATCAAAACCAAAGCCTCAAGCTTCCTCTTCCACTCATTCCTCTAATGATAGCGATTTGCAAAAGAAGAAGAGATGCAAATATTTTCGGAAGGCTGGTCATGCTATTGATGAGTGTAGAAAGCTTGCTAAACGCAATGAAAAGAAGAAGGAATCTGGCATGTCTATTGCTGAAAATTCAGCAAATGCAAAGAATGATGAAGCTAACATGGCTCAAGATTTTTGGGCATGTGGTGTTACATGTCATTATGATGCTGCTTTACATTCTAAATGTATGGTTGTGAGCGAGGCTAATTCCGATTGGTTCTTTGATAGTGGTGCTTCAAAGCACATAACATCATGCAAAAGATTTTTTGCCTCTTTGAAAGATGCACCTAAAGGAGGACATGTGGTGTGTGCAAACAATGCCTCTTATCCTATCATTGGAGTAGGAGAAATTGAGCTTATGGCTGCAAATGGAGGTGTGATTCTCTTGAAAAAAAACTACTTCAACGTTTTGATTTTGAGGATTGTAAGCGAGTTCCCACACCAGTTGAGACAGGATTTAGGTTCTCAGTTGAGGATTCCAGTGATGCATTTGACACTTTTCTTTATCAGCAGGTTGTGGGATGTCTTATATATGCATGCAACACAAGGCCGGATATATAGTATGCAGTTTCCCAGTTGAGTCGATTCATGCATAGCCCTGGCACTAAGCATTGGCAAGCGGTGAAACGTGTGTTTAGATATCTCTGAGGCACTTTGAGTTTAGGTCTCTTTTATGGCAGAGATGTTCAGCCATGCTTGCATGCTTTTACAGATAGTGATTGGGCTAGTTGTTATGATACTCGTGTGTCCACTAGTGGTAATTGCTTTTTCCTTGGAGACTCATGCATATCTTGGTTGAGTAAGAAGCAACCTACAGTGGCGACATCAAGTTGTGAAGCTGAGTACAGGGAAGTCTTCACAGCAACAGTGGAGTGTATATGGCTGAGACACCTATTGATGGATCTTTGCATGGAGATTGATGCTGCTATGCATATTCTCACAGATAGTCAGAGTGCTTTGGCTATTGCACGAAACCCAGTGTTTCATGCACGGACCAAACATATTGAGGTGCATTATCACTATGTGAGAGAGCGCCTTCATGCAGGAGATATTGATTTGGTATATGTGCCTACACAAGATAATGTGGCAGACATATTCACCAAAGCTCTTCCACGGGAAAAGTTTGAAGCTTTTCGCAAAGCTTTAGGCTTATTACCTTGTGGGGGCTGATCTGTCACTCCCTGTATGTGTTCACATCATTCGCTCCAGGGGGGTTTGTTACACTTTTGTGTTCCTCGAGTAGCTTTGATGTGAACCTTTTCCCTATACATGGGCACTTTTTACTCTAGTGCTGGCTAGAGGTTTTTTCCCCATGTTACCACATACTTGATACTCTCATATGTGGTGGTACTTTGTACTTAGAGATATTATTCAGCTGTTACTTCAGTTCAATTTATCGATCCATAGAGAGAGCTATTCTAGCCATCGTCTTCTCCGTGTGTCTTGCTACGTTTGTGCTCCTTGTGTGTGCTTCTTGTGTGTCTCTTGCACTTCTACACTCACCCAACAGATCATTGAAAATGCTATTGTAGAACTCAAGATAATCAAAACCCTAGATATTTCCTTCCTTCTTCATAAATCTCTCAGAAAAACAGTCATCTCAACTCTTATTCTTGGATTCCATTAACTAGAAGAGGTTGTGGTCTTTGCATACTTCCCGGATTGACAATTTAAAGATGTGTAGTTGATCTTTTGTGCTATAATGATTGGAGAGGACAACTCCAAAGGGTAACAACAAACAAAATGTTAGTTGCTTAACCTCCATAATATCTTCTTTTGGTATCTTCTATCCCGTCTCCAAGAGTTTATCTAGATGCCAATGCCAATTGCACTTTGCAATACCTAATGCTAAAGAAAGTGGTTACTTTTGCATGAAACTCCTCCTATGTGTGTCAGATTGATTTCTCTGCTATGAGCTTATGAGGATCCACCCAACAAATATGACAACTTGTGATGTGAATTTACATACATAGAATATGGATAGAATGCAAATCACTCTCATACATTTTCAAGAAAGATAAGAAATACATAGATAAGAGATATGATCGGTAGATTAAGAGATAGATAGATAAAAAATAAATAGATGGATAAGAAAATAAATTATTATTTAATGAAATAGATAACAAATATATAGATAAGAGATATGAAAGATATGATAGATAAGCTATGCTTAGAAATAGATGGATAAGAAATAGATATATAAGACAAGTGATAGATAGATAAAAAATAGATAGATAAGAGATGTGGTAGATCGGTTAAGAGATACATAGATAAGAGATATGAAACCTTGTAAATAAAAGAGCTCTATATAGGTAATATATGAACTAAGTTATTAGAATCTCATACCATGATGAAGATAGAAATGCACGAAATGCTATTCATTTATATTGTTTGTTTTTGTTTCTTGGACATCTCTCGTGTTCATCAAAATCATTAAGTTAATCATATCATAAAATTAATTTTAGAATCATTTAAGATCCATGGACAATCAAATCATACCTCCTAATCATTGTCAATCATAATGTTGACATGAATATTCACTTGTATAACACATAATAATGGGCACAATCCATCTTCATAATTATCTATAGACGTGATTTGGAAGGTATATTCACTTGATGATACACTTTCACTGGCTACACTATAAAGGGAATGCTTCAACATTTCTCTTCGAGTCAACAAAGGTGAGCTCCCTCTTTTCGGTAGATGTCTGGGCCTCCTCTGTCTCTAGTGAGCTTGATAGAATTTCAAATTCATTGTTTTCAGTTGATCCTTTCGTGAAATATGTCCATGGATTAGAATGTGTCAATTATTTTGTGCTCTCGATTGATTCATTTGAGTTAGATTCTCAATGCAATAGTGTTCATCCTAGGATCGATGTTTATCTCGATCCACCCATTGATCTCTCTTGTGATTCAAGTGCATGTGGAGCAAAGGTTTCAACAAAGAGAGGGAGAGTATAAAAAAGCATGTTCATGAGTTTTAAGAGAATGTCTCATGAAGTAAGTCAAAGAAGATTTCAATTCCTTACTTTAGATAGACAAGTTGCATCAAACATCATGAAGCATTGTTGTGGTTTGAAATGTTTGTATAAATTAGGAATGAAGAAACTAAGGTAGCTAAGAGAGAAATACTTAAATTTAGATAGTGAGAAGCAAGATATATACCTTGGTTCTCACATGCAAATGACTGAGGACAACATGTCACTAACAAATGTTGCTTTTGAATATTACTTTAGTCCAGGGATCCGATGTTGTAGGGCTACATTTAAAATTGCAATGGGCCTGGGGAATTTGAGAATACATAAGATTCGGCAAGGGATTATCAATGGAGATCTCATTTTTTTATACATGTTGACCAAAGGATCTATTGTTTGTCATGTAATGACTTGGATGATGAACTATTTTAGTTTGCATTGGAAGGTATGCCTACAACTAGAAGGTTACACTTGTCAAATAGCTTTACACGTTGAGAAGTATTTCAAGTCTATAGAGAAGAGATGGAAAGTAAAAATGAGAATTATGTGTTGTATCAACATTTTACTCGATTACGGAAGGAAGAGTTTAACAATGTGAGTATTCCTTGTAAATTTAGGATGGGTGAATGCTCAATTTGCACCACTTTGAAAAACATGGCAAAGGGGGCCACAACACTACAAGAAAAAGATAATTTTACAATTCTTCTCAAGTCAAGATTTAGAAAGAAAGAAGGAAACTCATCATTGTCATGAGGAAAGAGAAAAGGAAGAGAGCTCACTCACACATTCTCAAAATCAAAGAGGAGCACACACTCAAATTAAGGCAAGGAAGAATGTTTTTCTTCTTTGTCTTCTTCTTCTTCTTCTTCTTCTTCTTCTTCTTCTTCTTCTTCTTCTTCTTCTTCTTCTTCTTCTTCTTCTTCTTCTTCTTCTTCTTCTTCTATTACATAAAAGGAATGTACACAAACGACCTAATACAACAATACATCTAGCGAAATATATAAAGAATAGTACATAAGGAAAATCCTAATTTCCACGAATGAGTGAGCTAAAAACAAACAGAAGTGTCATCACTCTTGGTAGGTAATTCTAGTAAAGCTCAATGAAGTATCCCTGACATATATTGGCATGACCACTATAGATGTCTGAGAAATGAATAAGTGAGACATGTCATCCTCAATCCTCACATGTTGAACTTGTTATCTCAACACTCCCCCTCAAGCTCAACGTCATGTCCTCTAATCCAAGCATCTTCTAAACAATTCTTCAGCTTCTCTGCTCTAAGTGATTTAGTGAAAATATCGACAACCTTCTCATCTATCCTCACATAAACCAGATCAATATCACAAGCTAATACCGTCTCTCTGATGAAGTGATAATGTACCTTGATATGCTTTGTTCTAGCATGAAAAATAAGATATCTTGATAACTAAATGCTACTAAGATTATCACAATAGATTATGATTGTCTTTTGCACTTCCACACCTAAATCTGCAAGAAGCATCTCTAACCATGATGCTTCACATGTTTCCATTACATCACCTCTATACTCAGCCCTTGTACTCAACAAAGCAACAATGGGTTGCTTCTTGTTGCTCCATGTAATAGCTTCACTCCCAAGTGAGAATAGAAAGGCACCAATAGTTCTATATGGAATACCACCAGCCCAATCTGGATTAGTGTATCCATGAACCTCCAAATCTACACCAGCTTCATAAAATAATGCATAATCCAAGGTAGTACTCACATAACGTAGAGTTCACTTCAGAGCATCTAAATGCAATTTCCTAGGAACCTGCATAAATTGACTTTCAAGTCCAACCATATAGCTTAGATCAGGCCTTGCAATTGTGAGATATATCAAACTTCCCATAATTTTCTTGTACATAGTAGCATTTTCCAATGCTTCACGTGATCTAGTATCCAACTTCATATTCTGATATAATGGCATAGAAATTGTCTTACAATCAACCATACAATACTTTTGTAGCATACTCAAGGCATATTGCCTTTGTGACACCCATATACATGTTTCTATATGTATAAACTCGATGCCCCAAAAACATCACAACACACCAAGATCTTTCATGTCAAATTCTTGCATAAGGAGTTGCTTTACCTCTTTAATGCTTGCTTCATTGTCACCTCCTACAATCAAGTCATCAATGTAAATAGCCACAATCGTGATGCCATCATCACCCTTCCTTGCATATAATGAATGATCTACATCACACATAGAACATCCAATGGTAGTTAAGTAGTCAGCAATCCTTGCATGCCAAGCACGAGGGGCTTGTTTAAGCCCATACAAAGCATTTTGCAACCTACACACATATTCTAGGTGCTTTGAATCTTCATATCCTTGTGGCTGGTCCATATATATTTCTTCATGTAACTCACCATGTAAGAAAGCATTCTTCACATCCATCTAATGCAGAGTTCATCCTTTTGATGTAGCTAATGCAACAAGTGCTCTCATAGTAGACATTTTAGCTATAGGGTTGAATGTTTCCTCATAATCAATGCCATATTTCTATGCATATCCTTTTTCTACCAATCATGCTTTATACCTGGTTATCCTACCATCAACATTGTGTTTTACCTTGTAAACCCACTTGCAGCCTATGGGTTTCTTTCCTTGCAGCAATGGAACTAGCTTCCATGTTTCATTCCTATAAAGTGCAATCATCTCCTCATCCATGGCTTTCTCCCAATCTACATTTCCAATTGCATCTTCAAAACAAGAGGGTTCAACATCTTGTATTACCTTGGTCATGTAGGCACAATGATGAGCCATGTAATTGTCATATGTCAACTTTTGCAATGAATTCCACATCCTCCCATATCTTCTTGGTCCTGGGTCACTTCTCCTTGTATCATGTGCATGTGCCTTGCTTACTCCTTGAGTCTTCATAGAGGGAAATCCAAGTTCCTCATCAAGACTCTTTTATGAATTGCTTCAATCTCCATCAATGTCTTCAAAACATGTAGATGTTTTATTACCAGTAGGAAGCTTTTCTTTACCTTTCTTGGATGTAGATGGATTTTTTGGACTGAATTTCCACGCAATCTTCTACTCCATGGATTTGAGTTGGAACTATTGCTTGGTGAGAAATCCAATCTACTCAAAACTTGAGATTTGACACTTGATTTTTTAGCATTTTCTTTGTCATTTGGTTCAAGATTAAGTCCTTCTTTGGCATCTGCATAGAATCTTGAAATTTCATCAAGCATCACATCATTGTTTACCTTCGCCTATTTTCTGAGTGTCATAGAACATTCATAGCCATTTTTCTTAAGGAAGTACCTAATGAAGATACATTTTTCTCCTTCTAGATCAAGCTTCATCCTCAACTCATCTAGAACATGTACATATGCCATACGGCCAAAAGCTTTCTATGTGATAAGTTTGGCTTTTTAGCTATGAACTTCCCTTCAAGTGTAACTTGATGTAAAGCAGCAGTCGGAGTTTTGTTCATGATGTATACAACAATGTGCACAGCTTGTGCCCAATAACAATGAGGCATATTCTTCTCAACCATCAAGGCTCTTGCTATTTATGCAATATGTCTATTTTTGTGTTCAGCAATGCCATTCTATTGTGGTATGTACCTACATGAAACTAACATCGAATTTCATGCATTATATGGTTTAAAGTAAGCACCACATGCTTGGTATGAAAAGATACATGCATATCTGATTGCACATGGTTTTGAGAACAATCCAACTGAAAGCACCTTATATGTTAAGCATGCTAATGATGTGCTTCTGATCATTGTTGTGTATGTTGATGACATGCTGCTCACTGCTCCTCATGAGAAGCATGTTGCTGATTTCAAGGCTGATCTGCATGCCTCATTTGAGATGTCTGATTTGGGGCATTTGCATCATTATTTGGGCATTCAATTTATGCGAGTTCATGGTGGAATAGCTTTGTGTCAAATGAAATATATTGACACATTATTGCATTGTTTTGGCCTTGAATAATGTAAATCTATTGCCATTCCTATGGAGACAGGTTTATGATTGAGTTTTCATGATGCTAGAGATGCATTTGATGTTGTTCTCTATCAGTAGGCTATTGGATGCTTGATTTACTTATGCATTGTTCGGCCAGATATTCAGTTTGATGTCTTATAGATGAGCAGATTTATGCATTGCCTAGGTGTCAAGCATTGGTAGGTGGTTAAAGTGCATCTTTCGCTACTTGAGTGGTACCCGGCTACTTGGATTTTTTTATCCTAAGGGGGATCACTATCGCCAGATTTGCATGCTTTTTCTGACTCTAACTAGGCTAGTTGCTATGACACTCATGTGTCCACTAGTGGCTTTTGCTTCATGTTTGGTAGCTCATGCATATCTTGATTGAGTAAGAAGCAACCTACTATGGCCACTTCTAATTGTGAGGTTGAGTATAGGGCAGATTTCACAACAACTGTTGAGTGTGTGTGGCTCAAAATGCCTTATGGCTGATTTCGGTGTTGTTCAGTCTTCTACCACCATCATCTTCACTAACAGTCAGAGCACATTGGCAGTTGCGAAGAACCCTATGTTCCATGCTCGCACTAAGCACATTGAGGTGCATTATCATTATGTTAGGGAGAGATTCTCTACTGTAGAGATCAACTTGGCATATGTGCCCATGCAGGAGAACATTGCAGACCTTTTCACGAAGGCTCTACCAAGGGAGAATTTTGAAGCTTTTTACAAAGCTTTGGGCTTACTTCCTTTTGTGGATTGATTCCACATAGCTTGGCACTTCCTTATACATGACTACCAACTTCTTGTTCACCACATCACTCCTAGGGGGGATTTGTTGATATATTTAGGTAGTGATGTGTGTGAACACAGTAGGACTGTCAGGGCACGTTTTTCCCTCTTTAGGAGTTTTTTTCCCCCGACTTGTACATACGGCTATTGCCCTAAGTGGTTACTTATCTTTGTACATTCTAGTGGTAATACATTCAGTATTGTGTGTTGTGCTCCAAGCTTCTTCTTCTTCTTCTTCTTCTTCTTCTTCCTTGTGCTATTTGTGTGCTTCCGTAGACATCTAACTCCAACAAAGAGGTCATTAAAGATATTGATCAAAGAAGAATAGAGGCTTTGATAGTCCATTGGTATTATACTAAAAGTAGGAATGCATTCACACGTAAGTAGAACTTAGAAATAGTATGTGACACCAAGTGAAAAAGCTCAAAAAAATAAAAGAATATTCAGAGTACATCCATTCTTAAAATGGATGAAGTAGATATTCTTGTTTATGATTTTGCCTTAACAAAAATAGGGCACTTGAGGAAAGAAACCATCAATATGATAAAGCAAAAGCTTCCATATCTACGTGAGACAACTAATCATAAGCAAACAAGAAGATATGTACATGATCCTGCAAAACCTATATGTACTTTGGATGAGGATAGAGCTCTTGTTAATATAGAAGAAGAAGAAGAAGAAGAAGAAGAAGAAGAAGAAGAAGAAGAAGAAGAGAGCTTGCAATAGTCTCAGACTGAATCAAATGCATCTGATGAGGGGGTGTAGACATAGATCAATAAAGTTGTGGCTTTATCTAAAAATCTACAATGTTTTTGGTGCTTACACAAATGCTCCAAAGTAGTTTGCATAATGAAATCATCCTTTGTAGCATTTTTTATTCACTATCCGAGATCCTCCATCGAATATACATTCAATCTTTATCTTTTACATGCAATTTTTAATCACTTTTATATTTTTCATGTAGATTCTAGAAATTTCAATGTTAAATAGATCAAAATTTTGGGCACATTTTGAGCTCCAAAATTCTCAAAAATATCAAAAAATCACATGTTTTTAGTTGGTTTTTTGAAATATATATATATATACTAGTATAAAGGGTTTTGAAAAATAAGGCACGATTTCCTTGTTTCCTAACCAATGATTCCACATTTATTGTGTTATGACTTGCTATTATGATCATTTGGATTCTTTAGAGCATGATGTGGATGCTCAAGTAGAGCATTGTGATGACACTCAGTTACAACGTAATCATCAAATGCATCTTGGTGTTTATGTTGTGCAACCAGGTCCTGTGAGCATGATGATACACTTGGTGTGGTAGAGTACGATAATATATGTCAAGGAATGTGGGTCTTGATGATGGTGCTTTGGATGCCTTATATACATGCATTGTTGACATGCTCAGGTTAGTCAGGATAACATAAGTTTCGTCAACATTTGTGAGTCTGATGTATGAGTTATTATGTCGGAGATTAGATAGTGCAGTCGCTATTAGAGGATTTGCATTTGGAGTTGTCAATCCTTTAATGATTGACATAGGCATAGAGTGATCGAGAGCTTTGCAGGAACTTCATCTATTTTGCATCAATCAGATGTGAGCTTGACTCTTGTCGATATGATTCTAGAGCAGTTTGACGTGCATAGATACACCTTGTTTGAGGTAGTTGGTGTAGTTTGATTGGTATGGGTTGAGTTTTGGACTCTTCCTATACATTATTGTATAGTCCTACATCATTATTTGTATGTTTTTCTACTTATGGTCACATTGATCCTTAAGTGGGAAATTTTTGGGGATGTAAGGGTCATGTAAACATACCCTTATGTTCATATACATATATATTTTATAAAGCATTACCTTAGAGGAACATTATGTGGGTTTCAAGGCTCCCATGCATGTGTGGGTGCATTTCTCCTCTTCTCTCTCTTTCTCCATCTCCTAATTGCTTCTCTTGCTCAACCAACCAGAGGCTTTCATGATATTTCCTTAGGGTGCATAACAACAAGGAATTCTCACGTCGTTAATTCTTTTTATGCTAGCACTTACAAATAGGGACCATATGTGCCCAAATCCCTAGAGGTATATAAGGCCTCTTGTGTGCTATTGATGCAAAGAAGATGAACACATTCAATGGGAAGAAGGGTGTGATCATGCAAATGCAATCAACTAAAATATGGACACTAAGGTAATTCCCTCCTTTCTTAGGAAGATAACCTATTGAGTTGGATGATGGGCAGCCTAGACTGTTGCACAGTCGAGATTCATGAAATTGTAGCAAAAGTGGATCAATCTGGACTTTGTTCACCTTCTACCCTTGTAAGTGACTCCAACTAATGATGTCCATTGCCTTATATTGAAAAAAATGGTGCCAAAATTTTCTATGGTCAAGCATTATCATGGTTTGCCCCAATCTTGGAGAAGGATATGGCACTACTTCATGACTATGAGGGGTTTCTTTGAGAGCTCACTATCACATTTGGAGATGCAGACACAAGTTAAGTGCCAGAAACAAAACTCTGAAAGCTATATCAAGGTAATTGCCCTGCCTCTACCTATGCATCAGAATTTAGGCAATTGATATGCGACTTCACTTGGCATGAAGATTGTCTCATAAGCCAATTTAGATGGGGTCTAAAGGATGATGTGAAGGACCTTCTACTGACAATGCCAGAGGTTAAGACATTTAATGAATACATCACCCAAGCCATTCAATGTGGTAATCCTTTTTTTGAAAGGAAACAAAAAAAGCAAATAGAAGGAAGACGTTGCCAATGGAAACCCTTCCAATCCACTTCTAGAGAAGACCTTATGGCTGAACCTATGCATATAGATGTAGCTAGGTTCCAACCTCTAACCCCACAAGGGAAACAGAGAAGGGGAGATAACACGTTATGCCTCTATTGTGGAAACACTAGCCATATTGCACTTGATTGTCCAAACAAGATAAAAAAACTCTAGAGTTGGAGTCACACTTGTCAAGCGGGGAAACGAGGAAGTCCAGTTGTAAAGGAGACCATACAACCTAACCATGATATATGAAAGGGCCTCATACTTCCAAAAGCACCCATAAACTCATGTCTTGTCCCTATCAAGTTATGCCCAAGAAGACCCTTTCCCTTATAGCCCTAGTAGATTTAGGAGCCTCCTCATTTTTCATCAATGAAGGATTGATTAAGAAACACACAATTCTAGTACTTCAAAAGAACAAACCAGTGGTAGCTGAAGTAGTAGATGGATGACCTCTAGCATCTGGTAGGAAGGAGACAAATGGAAGACAATATTTTGAACAAGGCATGGGCATTTTGAATATGTAGTAGGATGAACTCTAGCATCTGGTAGGAAGGAGACAAATGGAAGACAACATTTTGAACAAGGTATGGGCAGTTTGAATATGTAGTAATGCCACTCGGTCTCACAACTGCTCCAACCATCTTCTAGCATATGATGAATGATATTTTTTGAGAACATTTAGATGATTTTATGGTAGTATACCTCAATGATATCTTGATACTCTCAAAAAATCTAGAGAATCATGATGTCATGTAAAGATACTTCTAGAGAAACTAAGAGAAAACCTAAAACAAATAAATGGCCTCCTTGGCCCATTTTCAATATTTCCTCAAGGACATGTGTTTTTAGCATTACATTGAATTGAAGCCACAACCATTAAATTTGGTGGTTGCAAAGGCTTTTTTTGGGCTTCTCCTTGCATGCAATATGCTTGTCCTAGAATCCCTCATGAGTGGAACTCTTGGACTTCATGACCAAGCTTCCCACATAATTGGTGAGTAACATTTAAGAAAGGACAATCACTTACCACACGTCCTTGCTTGCTACACATTGTACACCATAGTTCATTTTTTACTCCACTTCTTGCACGAAGCTCTTACAACTCCTAAGAAAGTTGTGTCATCTCCTTTAGTTGTGCTTGCCCTTATTTTTGGAGTCTTAAGGCTTCAATTTTGCATCATAATTTGTTGCTACAATCTCTTCTTCCTTGTAGGGCTTATTCCTCCTTAGGTTCTCAAGTTCCTTCCTTAATTTGGTTACTAGGTCCTCAGGTTCCATGGATATGGAAGGTCAGAGGACCCAACTCCATATTGTTATCAAATGTGACCCAACCTTGTTGCTATCATGTAATGAATTCATCAATGGTTGTTGTAGGAAGCACCAATTCCTTTATCTTGCATTGGATACATAATAGTAGTGGCCTAACAAACCACTTTTTGCACTTGTCTATCAATCCTTCTAATGTTTCCAAGAAGAGCATAAAAAAGGAATCTTCCCTCCCTATCAATCCCCTTGTTTTGGATAAAGCTAAAAACCTCATGACCTTACCATCATGGTCTTCATGTGCTAAACCTCTAAAGGAGGGGAACTTTATGTTTAACAAGGAAAGTAAAGTTTCGAAGTCTGTTTGGGTTGCCATGTTCAATACTGATGATACAAAGGAAGAGGGACTAGCTGATCTATGAGCAACTTTCATTCTTGTAGTTTTGAAAGATATTTCATTGCTTAAGGTTTGGGACTTGGTTGTGGTCATGAACAATGCATCCTCTTCCATGAGCTGAAGATGAATTTTAAATAGAAAATTCCTACTTCTCCAGATTGTTGTGTCAACACCTTCTGTACTTCCTTCATCTTCACTTGAGAATTCTGATTGGACTTTTCCCCTATGCTCAAGCTGCCTCGTCACAGTCGGCATGCCAAATTTTATTGGGGGAATTCTTTAGCTAAAGAGGCTTGAGTGTTTGTAGGACAAGAGTAGAGAAGAAGGAAAAAGACATGTTGCACCCAAAAGTTCTATGTGCCTTGATTAAGATATAATATTACAAATGCTTTTGTTTTCACAAATAAGATATATCATAAAAGTACTCAATGTGTGTAACACTTTTAGGAAAGAAAAGTACACACTACAACCAAGTACTTCCAAGTACTTTTTCACTCAATCCCTATGCCACTTCTTCAGCTTAGTCAAGTGGCTTGCTTTTGTGGACCCTTGCACCCAAGCTTCTAATAAGGTTGATGTCTTGATCCTTCGACTATGGACTTGGAATAACATCTTGGTAGTACTATAGCCACACTTGGTTTCCTTCTTCTTAGATGAAGTTGACCCTCAATACACAAGGAAGCATACAACACTCTCTTCACTAATCTTTGGCTCTCAAACTCTCCACTATCTTTCTAAGAGTCCCTGCACACTCTACACACTCTTCTCCATTTCTCTATGTCTCTAAGTTCTTCCCCATTTGCTCATTGTATGTTCTTTTTCTATATTCCTTACTTGGCATCTTGACTCCTTGACATTTACATACTTCACTTGACTTGAATTCACATGTGTATCCAAGATCTTGGAATGGGATGTGCAGATAATTTTCCCACTTCCTCATGCCCACACTTCCAAACTCCTTGTATTTCTTATGATGCTTTTTCCTTGTTGTATCCAAGAACCTTCTCACTAACAAACCAATGACATCCTATTTTTTCATGTAGTGACTTTACCACAAAAAAAAAATTAATGGGGGCCCAAACATAGGCTTTTGCTATTTATGTAAGTTTCAACTTTTGGCCTTGAATTCTTCCAAATGTACACATAAGCGAGGGTTCACCTGAACCCAACCTCTTCCTAACCCTTCAAAAACCTTCCAAAAGACCCTTTGAAACCTATAAATAAATTCAACTATAGGAAAATCATGAGCATAAACATATGCACTATCTGTGCACCCACTCCTTGAAAACTCATTGGCCACATGTGCACCACGTGTGCACCTCTTTGCTAGATAAACATTGCAATAAGATCAACATCATGGGAAGGAACCTCTAGCATAAAGATTTTGACCCTTCATCTCCAAATGACCTCCCATTTCCCAAAATTCCATGTGGCTAGACTAAGGAGTAGATTATTGAGCATAAGTCATGTGCTACATGAAAACACTTTATGGATGACTTGTTTTGGTGAGGGCAAGGAAGAGATATTAGTATGAGAATTCAACTTTGGAGATGATGAGAACTATCAAATAATTCATTTGACCATGGTTGTGGGACTATCCATTCTTGTTCTAGAAGGAAACTTCACTTATTTACATCCTAAGAACACCTTTGCTTGGTCCTACAAGGATATATTAGGTATACCAAAAGATCTTGGACGCCACCAAATTTCATTGGCGAAAGGGGTCTTGTCAATTCGCAATAGACCATGCAAGGTAAACCCCAAATATGGAGAGGATATCAAGGTAGAATGGACCAAGTTAGACCATGTAGGTATTATTGTTTGTATAGAGAATTTTGGATGTCTTGCTTCTATGGTGATTGCGCTTAAGAAGAATAGCAAAAAGATAAGGGTCTATGTTCATTGTTGTTAGATTTATTTAGACCTCCATGGTCTACCATTGTTCTACTTGCATTTGGTTGAGGAACCTAGCTGGGTCAAGGACCAGAGCTTGGGAGAGCCAATGCTCTATCATGAAACTTCGAGGGTATTCCATCTCATCAGAGTGGCCATATGAGGAGTGTTTGGACCTTAGAGAAGATTCTAGATGTGCCAAGGGCAAGGGCTATTTAAGTTTGGGAGGAGAGTGGTAGGTAGCTAATTGTGATCTTTCATTTGGTATCAGAGAGTGAGAGAAGGGAAATTCTTGGAGAATAATCCATCTCATCATCTTCTTGGAAGAGAAGTTTTAGTAAGGAAATTTCATGGAGCTCGCATGAAGACGGAGGAGTGTCTTCAAACCACAAGTTAGTTTAGGCCGCTTATAGGCCACGAAAGGATGTTGTCCATGTGCCATGGTGGGAAGAGAGAACATCTCTTCTCCTTCTTCTTGAGTTCGAAATTAAGTCTCTTCTACTTCAATATATGAAGGCGCCAAGGCTGAGAAAATATGGATATTGGGATATGCACAGTGTCGTGTGCGCATTTCCTGAGACAGGCCATTGAGGAGAGAGGAGGAGAATTAAAAAAAAGGAGCATATTCTTTGTTTTGGTTCCCTGAAACACATACCTAGGTGCCTAAAAAGGCCATAACTTTATCTAGGAATGTGAAAATTGAAAAATTCAAAGTGCTCTAGATTCCTTGCTTCAAATAGGTCATTTGTTAGGTTTTGTTTAGCTTTGGCCATCTGTCTAGAGTGGTTAAGTTGACTGAGTGGAATTATGAAAACTTCTGAAGGCTTGAATCATTTTCGTATCTTCTTGTAGATGCTTAGGAAGGTGATTCCATCTCATTAGAAATAATTTTTCCTTATTTTTCTCTTTATTTAGAATCATAACTATCATTTAATTTCTAAGATTTTTATAGGAAATGAAGTAGAAAAAAACAAAAAAGTTGATATTGGTAGTTAGTTTATTATGCTAAATTTGATTTTGAATTTCTTCTTTGATTGCTTGTATTCAATGGATTTCTTGAGAGATTAAAGAATGAGTGCTTAGGCATGTATTTTTACATGGAAATTCAATGATGCATTCATTAAAAGTTATATTCAAAGAGTTATTTGAAAAGATTGGAAGATATGCATGGTATTATGATTTGATTTTTGCAAATAAGTATCCTCTTTACTAATGATCTATTGCAAATGAATGACTTTATTAATAATTAGTCCATATATTCATGCATAGTAATCCATTAAAATGTTTTGATTATAGGCAAAAGGTAGTTCAAATGCATAGAAAGAATCATGACAATGTATTGAACTTATTTTTTGCATCATGAACAGGTACTGATGCATGTTGTTGTATTCATACATTTAAGTCGAAAGATCCAATTAGCATGAAACTTTGTATATGGTAGATGATTAAGTGTGTAACATGCTCACCAATTTTCATGTCTTTTGAAGTTTGTTTGGTACATCAAATGGTTCAAAAGGTTCAGACCTATTGTGTCAAAACTTACCCTCTGGAAGGTATGCATGGGTAGCTTTGCAGGGCCATATCTCCTCATAAAAGTGTCCAATTGCTGCGTTTTTTGCTAGGTTTTAACGCCTATCTATTGCAAATTGTGGCCTCCAAATTTCATTAAATTTGAAATTTTTATTAAAGAGAAAAGTTAAAATCTCTCTGATCATTGTGCAAGGAATTCTCTCTGGCAATTTGTTGCAGGTATGCAGAAACTTGGGTGTTTCTCTCGCACCACTTGTCCAAAATGATATGAAATTTTGACATGTGTGTTATCGTGGACATATGTAAATTTCATATGATTTGGATAAGATTCAAAGGGTGTAAAGGCTATTTTTTCTCTCTTGTCCCTCTCGCGAGGACCCGCCAGAGAAGTGTGTAGAGGTCTAGTGATTATGCCATTTCTCTTTCATGGAATGTCCAATTAGGGTACATTATTTTGGACATGTTTTCTACCTATTGTATCTTAATGTTCACCAAATTTAAGTCATTTTTAATTGATTTGGGGAGTCTATGATTATAATCGTTTCTATGGTCTATTTTCTGATTAGTCCAAAATGTGCAGGTGTTGGAGACACTATTTTTCTTGTTTCTCTCATTTGGAGAGTGATATTCAAATACAAGTTGGTATAAAGATAGTTTCTTAGATAATCTTTTCAATGATCCAAATTTCACTAAATTTGGAGCTCATTTGGTTGGTTTACTCAGTGGCTCTTCGGAGCTATGTATCACTCCTAGGACCTCTTGTACATAGGTATAGGTTTCCAGAGTTTTGATCATAAGTTCATGATCCTAGCTCTAATTCATTTGATTTCACTTGGAGCTAAAATATAACTTATAGGCCTATGTTGATGCCAAAAATCATTATTTTTTGATATGTTTAGATACTTCTAATGTTTTGGTTTTTTTGCAGGTACTGCATTTTTTGACATAAGAAGTTAGAGGAAGTTATCAAAGACTTTAAATTGTACATTTCTAGGGAAAATCACTTGAAACTAACTTGTATTAGATTTTTAGTTAGTATAGGTTCATTTACAAATCATTTTTGCAAATGTATAAAGCTTGTATAGCTTGTTCATGGTACTTATTTTCGGATGTATTTTAGGGTTGACCATAACTTGTATAGTTATCATGTAAACTTGTAATAGGACATGGGGATTGAGTGAGGTATGTCCTTTGTGGATATATGGGATTGAGAGAGAATTTTTTATTACATCTTTCTAATTTATGTTTTGCATGAACAAATCATTAATTAAGAGCATTGTTAGTTAGGTATTGCATTTTATAGTCAAATGACTTATCAATTATATTGTTTGTTTAGAATGAGTTTGGAGGAGACTGTAACTCCCATGGATGAGGTCGAGCTTGAACGACTCTTAATGCCAAGGTTAGGGGCATGGAGGATACTCTTCAGATGATCCTTGAAGCAATTAAGAAACCAAAGATGCCGCTAGTGGCTACACCAATGCAGATGGAGGTTTCATCTGCTGAACCATCAAGTTCGCAGATACCACTTGCAGATGTAGGGATGTTTTGCCAGTAGAGAGGTCAAGTGGCAAGTAAAGGACTTGAATCCACCAAAATACCACGGACAGGCCAATGCCAAGATGTCTGATGCAATAGAGCAGTGGATAAGTAAGTGGGAGCAATGCTTCCGGCTTTGCAATATTGAAGATGAGAAGCAAAAGATATAGCATGCCACCTATAGTTTGATGGATGTTTCTCATCGATGGTGGAGGAAAAAAGAGCAAGATAAGATAGAACCCGCTACTTGGGCAGATTTCAAGATCATATTTTAGAATAATTTTGTTCCTCCAAATGAGCATACTAGGGCTCTAGAAGCATGGTTTTTCCTACAACAGAGATAGCTTTCAGTGCAAGAATATGCAAACAAATATAGGAAAATCTTGTTAAAGATTCTAGATCAGGTGCCTGATTTTCTTTAGGTCCATAAATTTGTGCTTGGTCTTAGGGATACGTTGCGTCCACTTGTGCGCAAGGAGCGCTACCACACCTTAAATGAGGTAGTAGAACTTGCCTTGGTGTTGGAGGATGGGTGACGCTCTCGATTGCAACCTTCTGGACAAAAGAACACTTGGATAAGATTCAAGAAGCCCATAGCTTTAATTCCAGCATCTAACAGACAGATGAATGTCATTCAGACTTCCAGCCGTGGGAAGAGAAAAGTAAGTGCATCCATGGCAGATAGAGCTTTTCGGAGATCAAGTCTGACATAGCAGTAGAAAGAAAAGGCTCGCCATGAGGGTCTCTGTTATGAATGCCTAGGTCAACATGCTTACAAGATATGTCCTAAGAAAAAGAAGAAGATATCTGCAGCGATGGTGGTAAAGCAGCAGTTCTCACCGTCCACTCCATTATCTCCTTAGGATTTTGATCTTCTAGATACACACACTGAGATGGATCCTCCATCTAAGAATAAACAACCCATCTTAAATATCACAGTCACTAAGAAAGTTAAGAATGTTCCAGATATGGTGTTATCTTGAGTTGCTCAGAAAGGGTATGAGTTTCCATACACCGAGTTGGTTGGACGTCTTGTTAAAGTTCTATTTGATATAGGATCGACACATAATGTCATTAGCTCTTCTTTCATGAAGAAACTAAAGTTGAAGACTACTCCATCTGAATACACCTACAAGGTAGAGTTGGTAGATGGGAAGGGATCTAAGACATGGGATAGACGAGTTGTCAGACTACCAGTCCAAATACAGACTTATAGAGATGAGCTAGATTTTGAGATCGCTAGGTTGGCTAGATTTGATCTCATCCTTAGTAAACAGTGGCATGCAAGTAAGAAGCCAACTATTGATGTTTAGACTCACATATATCAATTCAATCATAATGGTCACCGCATCATCATCCATGGAGAGCCCAACGTGAAGGTGTATAGATGAGCATCTACCTCTATGATGGTAACAGAAAAGTGTGAGTATTTGTATTTCTTATATTTTGAGCATAAGAAGTTGTTAGGTTTACATATTCAAACTAGTATGGAAGCTCAGTTGGCTTCTAGAATGAAAACTGAATTCCAACACTTTCTTTCAGAGTTACCTTCAGGTCTTTCGCCTCGTAGAAAAGTGGAGCATAGGATTGAGCTAGTATCAGGAGCTCATCCATCTGCTAGAGAGCCATATCAAATGAGTCTGCAAGAGGAGGAAGAAGTACGTCATACAGTTGAGGAGTATCTTGACAAAGGACTCATCATATCCAATTATTCACCTTTTCCAGTCCTTGTGCTTTTGATTCGCAAAAAGGATGGATCTTTCAAGATGCGTATAGACTTTAGAGCATTAAATAAAGTTACAATAAAACACAGATATTTGATCATGGATGCACTAGGAGGTGCTATTGTATATAGTAAAATAGACTTAAAAAGTGGTTATCATCAAATAAGAGTCAAGGGCGATAATGTACATAAAACAGCTTTTTGTACTAGATTTGGTCATTATGAGTATCTTGTAATGCCTTTTGGTTTAAATAATGCTCTAGCTACTTTTATGATGCTCATGATTGATATTTTTTGTCCTTTTATTGGTCAGTTTGTGGTTGATTTTGTAGATGATATATTGGTTTGTAGTAAAATTTGAGAAGAACATGAATGTCATTTGCATATAGTTTTTCAAATGTTGGATGATAATACTTTGTACGTTGTCGGAGAGATTCTCTCCCCTCAACGGGAGTGGATTCTATGATTGTGGAATCTTCCTGGGACTAGATTATAGAAGATTAGCATTCAAGCTACCATGCTGTGTTTTCGAGAGCTTGGAGACTTTATGATGGAGATCCGATCTAGAACTTACGATATCATGAGAGAGCACTACATTATTCAAGGAAAAGAGAGGAGTGACAAGCTAACAAGGGACTTAATCTTCAACGAGAATCGAGACTATTTGTATCATTTTCATGGGAAAAACGATATAGATGTTGAATCTTCACTTCGAGGCTTTGTCCAGAGATCACTTCGGGAAGAAAGCAGTCGAGGTCAAGGAGCACCTGTAGTCGAGGTTAAGGAGCACCTCTGACATTGGAACCATTTTTTTCAATGCGGCAGCTTCACAATTTGTACTTTGGATGTCCCTTGTCCCTGTAGTTATTGGTGTGTCTATGGATTCGACGACGGAACTCTCATTCAACTGGCTTGGTTTTCTTAGTGCTATGACTTCCTATATTGCATTCACATACCGTAGTGTCTACTCCAAGAAGGTAATGATAGGGATGGATAGCACTAACCTCTATGCTATAATTATATCAATTATAGCTCTGTTCTTTTGCATCCGATGTCTCGAACATGAACAGTTATATGTTGCATCTGTATTGGACAATGGAAAAGCTAAATACACAAATAACTGGTATATCATAAAAAGGGAACTGCCAGTATCATGGGAGCCTCCGTCGCGTGACATTCTTACCAGAAACCAGAAGAAACTGGGAGCCGAAATGCATGTGAATCTGGTGATTCACTGATGGTTTAAGGGGAAATATGGATCTATAACTTCAGAAAGCTCTAATCGCGAAGGACATGCACGAAAGAAGGAGAGAGATATAAGCGGATAACGGTGCACAAATGAAGGGGGATCATCTGTTTGCTGAGTGAGGCTTTTCAATATATCTGATGGCAGACAATTTTTCTGGGCGGAGGGTGCGCAAAGTCTGAGGATCGAAGGGAGTTTGTTTTCATGTGTTTTTCATCTCTGAAGGATGATCGGTCACTGTTATATTTCTTTTGTCATGATTTCTTCTTCATGACAGTGACAAGCTGACAAGGTTCAAACATCGCATCTAATCCGAGAAGGAAGGACAATACTCTTTGGGGAGA
This sequence comes from Ceratopteris richardii, assembly GCA_020310875.1. Classification (NCBI taxonomy): domain Eukaryota; kingdom Viridiplantae; phylum Streptophyta; class Polypodiopsida; order Polypodiales; family Pteridaceae; genus Ceratopteris; species Ceratopteris richardii. The sequence goes on along the minus strand of CM035416.1, from coordinate 19,757,844 downwards.
CAGGCCACATACGCTGTTCTGGAAGGGTGGGTCTTCATCCTTCAAACTGTAGCGGGATCTTTTCTGGAATCGCGCATGTGTAGGAGGAGAAAGCACAAGGAAGAACTAGAGCTTTTGAAAGAGAAACTCCGTGCAAGTGGGTCAAAATTTGGGCTTCCTGCGGTCAGTGTTGAAGAATTGAATGAGCAGATCCAGAAGCTTGAGTGTAAGCAGACCCAGACAACACTTCCCATTGATGAGGAGAAAAGAGTGATTGTCCAGACTAAGAGGTTAAAGAAATCACGTGATTCTCTCCATGGGCATGATTTCCAAATAGAGCAAGATCAAGGTGCTAGAGCAGAACTAATTGACCTCATCAAGAAAGATAATCAGGAGTTAAACAATCTAAAAACACAACAAGAGCGTCAATGCCTTATTCTTGCTAACAACTATGAGAAGGAATCTACTATTGCCCTTGATATTTCAACTCTCGAGCAGGAAAGAAACGAAGCGTATGAGCAATAAGCGCTTACGGGATACTATCAGGCAACATAAGGTTGACTTTTCTACTCAAGAAGAAGAGTATTGGCATCTGATTTGGGCACTCCCTGGCGCAGAAGTCGGAAGGAGGAGTTGAGTGGACAGGGTGTTTTGGCAAAGGCCCTTGCAATATACAGGAGGAGATGAGGGACGCATGTTGAAGTGATGAAACTCTGACAACCCTTCGGACTTTATTGATGCCTCAAATCTGATTTTCTACCAATTATCTGATAACTGTTATCAGACGCTGAAGAAGCACTCATTGATTCACGGATGTTCGATGAATTTTAAGAATGTAAGTATTATGAACTCTTAAAAGTACAGTTCAGAACTCATAAAAGTATAGCGCTGATGTTTTCAACTTATCTTTTGTTTTTTTTCTAGTATGAATGTATTCTTCAATTGTTGGCGTAACTTTTGTTTACTATCCTGTATGCATCCGCGAGCAGATAGAATTGACGCCATCTTAGCCAACATATCAAAACGAAAATTCTCTCATCAATATGATACAGTCTTTGATGAATATCGACGTTCTGTCATGCCCAACTCCCAACGTCCATTGAGTTTTATTTCTCTGGAGTATATAAACACTGATTGTATACTCTATTGATTATATTTTAATGGTATACTCTTGCCAATACATCATAGTAACACGTTTCACTGGTTGTTGATCTAACTAATATTAATGTCATTTCTTCTTAATCCATGAATCATGTGATGAATATTAGTCAACATCGAGATATGAAAGGAGTGACAGAAATTGATCATAAACGACGATAGAACTATGGTTGAGTTTTACTATTTGAAATTTGATGAATTGAATTCGAACTCCAATGCTCACCTGTGCACCTATTTGGTTAGAATTTTCATGTAAACTTAAATCATAGGATAACTTCAGCTCAAAGTTCATGTTTATTTTAAACTCTGTGCATTATTGTACGGTTGGATTATATATTTCAAAGTTCATGATCGGATTACAAGGCTCATATATACTAGATAAAAAGAATATGTCTTGATCACGTATGATGAATTGGTTCCTTAATTTATTTTCTTTGCACATTATCTGATCTATTGTCTTGGAATTCTTTTCATATCACCTGAGTTTGCTCTAAGCACCTAGCGTGTGCCGATTGAATTGGCGGATGACTTGATCCATCATCTGAGCAACCAATACTTCTGACATCTTTGAACCTGACGTGAAGACTCGATACGACATCTCAGGTATACAGGTATACATTTTTATTGTGCTCTGCATATGTATGTTTGTAAATCGGCGATTGTAGCGGTTGCGTTGACATCCCTAAAAGTGGTAGCCTACACTCAAACCTTGCAATCTCTTGGTTGTCGAGGGCTGGTCAGTGTGACTTGAGCGTCTCCACAGAGATTGCCAAGTAGAAGGATCCTCTTCATGCTACCTTTATCCGTCAACATTTGCAGAAGCTACAATTACACATTCATGCACTAGAACTGATGTATTAGGATTGATTTGATCAACTCAAATGTAAAGAAATTTGCACAAGCACGATCACAAAGAACCTCTTCAATGAGATTATATAGGTATACTTCTCCAATTTCTATTTGTAACTTGTCTTTTACCACGGCGACCCAACGAGAGGACAAAATAGATATATTGTTACGTGAATTACATACATATATTTCATTGCTTTCAGTAATTATAGATCTACACAATATGGCTAATCAATTTGAAGAGCAATGCATATGGAAAATAATGGATTCAATCAAAATGGATCGAGGCAAATTCAATGGAACTAATGCTATAGCATACCTTAAGTATTACGAACAACTTACAGAACAATATGGTCTACATGAGGATCATAAAAAGGACACAATTATATGTATTTCCCACGGGTTTACTAGAGAAAGAATTCAACTTAGAGTAGTCCAACCTAATATGACTTGGGTAAACTTTAAAACTCAACTTCTTACTGAATTCTCACATGAGGATTATAGTGAGAATAATAAGGCTACATTTATGAGATGGATAGAGACTACTAAAATTGATCAACATATAACTCAAGGGTTAGCTGAATTTGATGTTAAATTTAATCAAATGCTTGAAATGGACCGAACAGCCTTAGAGCCAGATAAATTACGTAGTTTTCTAACCATGCTAGACATCTCTCTTAGACGCGAGCTTGGACCTATGCTCGATGATGGTACAACTGCTAGTGGGTTAACTGGCGATTGGGAGAATGTCCGAGTGGCTGTCTATAGGCTAGCCCAAAGACAAGAGTGCAATCGAATGCAAACCCCTAGGATAAATGACAAAGATGCACTAGTTAAGGTAGAAAATGATCATACTTCGCAAAACCTTGGTAGGGATGAATCAAAAACTCTATGTTAAAAACTATAGTTGAATCAATAGCCAAACATATGGAGACTTTAGCAACTGGAATGGCAACCATAAAAAGTATGCAAGAAATTAGACTAAGAGAACAAGAGAGACCGAGAGAGCTAAAGAAAAATCCTAGGACTCAAATGCCAAATAGGAGAACATTTAATCAAGCCCATAGATGCCTCTGGTGTGATGAAGTTGACCACCCACATTGGACATGTAATCTATTTAAGGAAGCCAAAGATAGAAATTAGATCACTGGGGTTGATCAAAAAATCTGTGACTATGTGATCAAAAGATCTTTGGCAACAAATTGTGGTAAAGGGGGTATGAAGAATTTCTTTGAAGCCTCTACAAGTCAAAACACATATGCATGTAGGCTTGAAAGTGATTATCCAAATTCTGAATTTTGGGATCATGTATATGATGTTGAAAAGAGGAAGCGTGATGAAAAGGGGCAATCCAAACATACTACTAGGGCTAGAAAGGAGAGTGAGACTAATGAACCAATTAATGAGCCACCTAGAACATAGCCTAGTCAAGAAACTAAACAACAAGAGCAGGATAAGAAACCTCAGAACAAAGAAAAAGTTAAGAAAGTGTTGGAAAACCTAGAAGAGAAAGCAACAACTGACGACAAAAGTCAAGATAAAACCAATAAAACTCAACCAATACGTGAGGAAGGTGTTAAAGAAGAAAAAACCAAAAAGAAACCACCAAATTTTCGATTGATATCTCAAATAGAAAAACCGATACACATTCAAAAAGTAATGGATAAGAAAATTATGAAAGCATAAGTGACTATGACATTAGAAGAATGGTTAGCTTTTCCATGCACAGATGTTAAAGAAGATTTTATGAGTATAATAAAAAGACGAAGAGAACCCATTGAATATAAAACTGAGGACATAGAAATGGCAGAGAGAAAAGAAAATGAGGAACCTAAAATTAGTACAGTTCAAGTTAATGAATCTGAGTATCATGATCCAATTGAGCACAAGAATTATTTGGAACCAGTGATTGGACAAGTAGAGAAAGTAACCAGATTCCCAAATAGTCACTTTACTCAAAAAACATTGGGGTAGAGGTACAAAAACTATTGTTAAAATTAAAAATAATCATAAACCACAAATATTTTTAATAGATTTCGGATCTCAAAGAAATATTATCTCAAGGGAGTTGTACAATGAGGAAAAATGGCCTATAGATAAAGACCATGGGTGGAAGATGAAAGCAGTTAATAATGCTTCTGGATATTTACTTGGTGCATATGAAAATGTTCCAATCATGATTGAAGATGTTAGAGAGGAGCATAACTTCTTTGTTCATGATGATTGCTCATACCCAATTATTTTGGGACAGCCATTCATCTGTAAACAAATTAGAATGGAAACTAAAGTTCTTGATGATGATAGTGCTTTCGCTAGAATTCGTTCTTGTGATGGCCTAAAATCTGTTCAATTTATGATAATTTGTGTGAATCATCCTTGCAACCATAGGTCCTTAAGGAAAACCCCTTTGATACATTTAGATCAGGATTTCGAGTGAATGCCATTGTTGAGTGAGATGACGGTGGACTTTGGTTCGATATCTCGCAAACATTTGTACATAATATAGATAAGATTTCTGTTTATTTTCTATCTAATTCTCATATTCTCCTATCTTCACTTGATAAATATGCATTAATTCAAGAATATGTCTTTAATACTGATAAAGAATATGAATCTAGAGTAAAAACAAAATATAAAACTATTAGTAAGAAGGTTAAACCAGTACCACAGCCACTGCCTAAATTTGGTGATAAAATTATAAAGAATGTAAGTCATGAGCCAATCCTTAGAGATCCAAAAAATATTGGACATGTATTTACTAAAGAAGCATTAAAACAAATCAAGTTAGATGCTAGTGGTTTCCTTCTTCTAGCAAAAAAAGAGTATTTTCTGAAGATTATTGAGCAACATGGAAGATCATTTTCTCTTGAGCCTATAGAGATAGGATGTGCAGATCCTAGGATAGTTTCTCTGATGATTATTTTTACTACTCCCCATATTCCTTGGAATTTTCACCCTATTTCGATACCTAAAACTCATCTTCCAGATTTGATTAGGTTACTTAAAGCGTAAATCAATATGCATATTCTAAAATCTTCTTCAGCTCGCCATTCAAATCGTTGGTTTATTATGCCCAAGAAGAATGAAAAACTTTGATTTATCCAAGATCTTCAGCCGGTTAATAAAGTGACTATTAGAAATGTGGGTACAGGTCCAATTGTGGATGAATTTGCAGAAGCTTTTACAAGCAATTCTATTTATTTCACAGGCGATCTCTACTTTGGTTATGACCAATTCCAATTGGCACTAGAAAGTAGAGACGTTACTACAATGAAAACACCCCATTGATTGGTTAGGATGTGTTCGTTACCACAAGGTGCAACCAATTCTATAGCTCACATGATGAGTGCAATGAATTTGGTGTTGCACGACTTTCTTCCGCACATTACTATGCCCTTTATAGATGCTATTTCCATTAAGGGTTGCTTGGAAGAAGAGAAAAATAGCACTTTGGATGATGATAGATATCCTAGATTTTTGAAAGCTCATATCCTTGATTTCCAAAAGATCTTTCAGCGGTTTATTCAAGTTGGCTTAACATTGTCTATAGAGAAATCTATTCTTGGTGTTAATGAGGTTCTTATTGTCGGTCATCTTTGTGGACATTATGCATGGAAGCCATATCCTCAAAAAATTGACGCCATTAGTAAGATTTCAGACACATATGAAAATATGAGTGAGGTGCATAGATTCTTATATGCTTGCATCTTTTATGTGATTTGGATACCACATTTTGCGCATGTGGCTGATTGTCTCTATGACTTTTTAAGAAAGAAAAAGAATTTTTTATGGACCGAAAAACATACTCATGCGATACGTAAGTTAAAGAAGTTGTTGCAAGAAGCTCCAATTCCTAAGTGTGTATGTTACTCAGGAAATAAGCCTATCATATTGACTATTGATACTAGTCCTATTGGTATAGGCTGGATCATAAGTCAGGAATATAGTGATGGAACTAGATATGCGACTAGGTTTAGGGCAAAAGGTTTACATGAAACTCAACGTAAATATCCTCAAATTAAAAGAGAACTATGGGGTATGATAACGGCTTTAAAAAACTGATAAAGAGTACTTGTTAGGTGCCCATGTTAAAGTTGAAACTGACTACTTACCTCTCATAGGACTTATAGCAAATTGTTCACCCCCAGATATAGCTATGCTTAGGTGGATTTCATATATCAAGTATATTAATCCGGAGTTAATTCATATTTCAGAAAAATCAAATGTAGTAGCTGATATGCTATTTAGAGCTAGATATGAATATAATCTTGAAGATGAACTAACAAAAAATATGAATTTGTGTAATTATGATCTACATGTTTATGTATATGAGCAATTTCATGAGTTGGAATACGATGATGAATGGAAAAATATAGGTAAGTATCTGAGCACATTGAACCATTACCAAGATGGTCTACCCAAAGATTCCGTAATATTAGAAAACGAGCTTATAATTTCTTCTTACGAGATGGTTATCTTTGGAGACACGCTAAAGATAAGGTCAAAACTCCAAAATAATTTGTAGGAAGAAAAGATCTTCAATTGCAAGTAATGAAAACAATGCATGAGTCATTATGGGCTGGACATAAAGGCTTTTATGGTACGTATGAGAGAATTAGATCTACCTACTTTTGGCCTAGAATGTATGGTGATATTAATAGTTATGTATCTACATGTTCTTTTTGTCAACTTCATTCTTTGGTTAAACATAGGGATCCGTGCATTCTACTTATCCACATTGTATACATTACAAGTGGGTAGTATATTTAGTAACCATGCCTAATGGACTTGCTAAAATGCATTATATCGTACTTGCAAGGGAAGATTTAACCAATCATGTTGAAGGTAGTGCACTACGCACTAAAACTACATACAATATTTGTAAGCTTTTGTTAGAGGATGTTATAAGTTGATTCGGGTATATAGAAAAAGTAGTTGCCGATCGTGGAGAACTAAACTCTAAAAAAGCTACATAGTTTTTTGAACGTCATGGTATACATTTGTCCTTGACTACTGCATACAATCCTGAAGCTAATAATAAATAGAGAGAGGACATCCACCTATTATTAAAGCTCTAGCTAAGGCATGCCACGGGAATATTAAACAATGGCCTAGATACTTACCATTTGCGCTTTGGGCGGGTAGTGACTTGTACACGGACCATAGGTTACATGCCTGCAGAGTTAATGTATTGCCAAACGCTAATTTTTCCCATTCATTCTCAAATCTTCTCTTGGACATCACTTCCCTGGAATGCTAATATGACGAGAGAGGAACTGTTAAGTATACGATTGCAATAATTAGAGCAAGGAACTCAAAGATTAGATGAAGTAGTACAAAAATTAAAAGAATCAAGAATTAAAAACAAAATTTATTTTGATAAAGGACATCGAGTACGTCCAATAAAGATACAAGAGGGAGACTGGGTATTAGTTTATGATAGTTCATTTGATACTCAATATGAGGCAAGAAAAGAAATTAATGAAACGATGGTTTGGATCATACATAGTATTTACAGTAAATGATAATAACACCTATGTTTTGATGGAAATGGATCACACTGTTTTTAAAGTTCCTTTTGCAGGTAAACGAGTTAAATTGTTCAAATGATGCAAAAGTAGCGATTATGAAGATCTAGAGAAAATATTCAATGCACCATCAAATGAAGAAAATATGGATGATCCAAATGAAGATAATTCATCTTGTAATGATGATTAAAATTTTTTTATTTATTGTGTTTTATGTTTATAGGACAATGAATAATCATGTTTTTGAGAATGTTGCAAGGAGATAGCTTGCATATGGCATATAGATACCAATGATGATTCATGGAGAGTTCATGTGCCATAAATGGCTTAAATAATTTTATGAGAGATTTGTAGTGAGAAAACATGGGATTTTTTACTTTCTTTCTTATCAAAAAGGTAACATATGAATGATCACGGGAGTTTTTACTTTCTTCCTCATCAAAAAGGTAAGATATGAATGATCATAGGAATTTTACTTTCTTTTCAATTATCTGTTCATGAAATGCAATTGATGTTTATAATCATGTGATTAACTTTCTTTTTGAAGTTTGAGACATGTTCTAGTTGAACGATGTTCAGGTCCAAGGGGAATTGAAGAAGCTAGAATAAAGAACTAAGCTTGCAATAGTGTCTAGGAATCCAAACCCAATTTTTATTTTTTGCACCATGAAGTTTAATATTTGCATTCCAAGTATGCATGGGAAAAATGTAAGAGCACATAAGTTTTTTTTTTCCTCACTTAGGTGCACGACTACTTGCACATATCTCTAATGTAATTAAATGCATGCTAAAATTATTTGGAACAGAGTTAGATTTTCAAGATGAAACCTCTTCAGCAAACCAATACTCTAACTGTGCACCATTATTTTTTTTCAATGCATGAAAATTATGCATGTAATAGGGTCACGTTTCATGACCTTGCATCAAGGCACGAACTAAGTTTTACCCATGCACACAAGAGTGATTGAAAGGATTGATGTATCTACACATAAATATGTATGTGAGTAAGTGCACATGCCTCATCAGAAGCCTTTTTCCTTAATGATTGCACCATATTTGTTTCTCTATGCATTTCAAAGTATGCATCCAATAGGGCTACATTAAAAGGCCATGCACAAACACTTATTTGCTGATCCCATGCACATAACAAATCAAGTAGATTGATATTTTGAAGATGAATTGAATTTTTAAAGCCACAGGTTATTTAGCCCATCGACGACGATGTTCAGGATTGGTGGGGGTGAATGTCGGAGAGGTTCTCTCCTATCAACGGGAGTGGATTCTATGATTGTGGAATCTTCCTGGGACTAGAATATGGAAGACTAGCATTCAAGCTACCATGCTGTGTTTTCCAGAGCTTGGAGACTTTATGATGGAGATCCGATCTAGAACTTATGATATCATGAGAGAGCAGTACATTATTCAAGGAAAAGAGAGGAGTGACAAGCTAACAAGGGACTTAATCTTCAACGAGAATCAAGACTATTTGTATCATTTTCATGGGAAAAAGGATATAGATGTTGAATCTTCACTTCGAGGCTTTGTCCAGAGATCACTTCGGTAAGAAAGCAGTCGAGGTCAAGGAGCACCTCTAACATTGGAACCATTTTTTTCAACACTACAGCTTCATAATTTGTGCTTGGCCATCAAATTCCTTTTGGACTTTGGATGTCCCTTGCCCCTGTAATTATTGGTGTGTCTATGGATTCGATGACGGAACTCTCATTCAACTGGCTTGGTTTTCTTAGTGCTATGACTTCCAATATTGCATTCACATACCGTAGTGTCTACTTCAAGAAGATAATGACAGGGATGGATAGCACTAACCTCTATGCTATAATTATATAAATTATAGCTCTGTTCTTTTGCATTCAACTTGCTCTACCAATGGAGCGAATCAGGATTTTAAGATGCCATTGACTGAAGATCAGGTATCTGATGTCTCGAACATGAACAGTTATATGTTGCATTTGTATTGGACAATGGAAAAGATAAATACACAAATACATGGTATATCATAAAAAGGGAACTACTAGTATCATGGGAGCCTTCCTTGCGTTACACTCTTACCAGAAACTAGAAGAAATTGGAAGCCAAATTGCATGTGAATCTGGTGATTCACAGATGGTTTAAGGGGACATCTGGAGCTATAACTTCAGAAAGCTCTAATCGTGAAGGACATGCATGAAAGAAGGAGAGAGATATAAGCGGATAACGGTGCACAAATGAAGGGGGATCATCTGTTCGTTGAGTGAGGCTTTTCAATATATCTGAGGGCAGATAATTTTTTTGGGCGCATATGGAGGAGGAGGAGGGTGCGCAAAGTCTGAGGATCGAAGGGGGTTTGTTTTCATGTGTTTTTCATCTCTAAAGAATGATTGGTCACTGTTATATTTCTTCTGTCATGATTTCTTCTTCTTGATAGTGACAAGCTCACAAGGTTCGAACAACACATCTGATTTGAGAAGGAAGAACAATACTCTTTGGGGAGACAGGTGACATACGCTATTATAGAAGGGTGGATCTTCCTCCTTCGAACTATCACTACAAGGAATATGGGCGCATAACGACGGTTAAGGCGACACAATTTCGTCGCTATAAAATTGCAAAATGTGTCGCAATGATCATTGAGCATGCACCGTCGATTAAACGACGAGCCAAACAATGTTTTTTTCGACGTGTGGTGCGATGCTCGCATAGAGCGTCACTAACATGACGGTTTTAATCAGCATCGCATAAGCGATGCTTTTTGTGTCGCATAAGCGACGCTAAAGATGTCATGGTTTTTTCGATGCGTTAGCATCGCTTACACGACGGTCTGTTGACGAAAAAAAATTAAAATGTTGGAGGCTCTTCGATCGGCATTTTCACGCATCTGATCGAAAAGCTCTCCAATGTTTGCAATTGCGCTGCGTTTACGAGCTGAAACAAGTATATGCAGAATTGTTGTTTTGCCTAAGCTCTCTCTTATTGTCTCCCTCTGTCTCTGTTTCTCTCTTTCTACATCTTTCTCTCTTTGAATTCTCTCTCTCTCTCTCTGTTCTCTCTCTCTCTCTTCTCTCTCTCTCTCTCTCTCTCTCTCTCTCTCTCTCTCTCTCTCTCTCTCTCTCTCTCTCTCTCCTTTCTCTCTTTATTGCAGGTTATCCAAGAATCTAACCAAGCAAAAAGTATGGCTAACTATTGTAAGTACAATTTCTATTCTTTGTATATCATTTGAATTGTGTTATTTTCATTAGATAGCATACTCACACTTATTGATATGCACTTATATACTTATACATAATGAAGATGCACTTTCACACATATACACATATACACATGGACATACACACACATATATACACACAGATACATGTGCACATACACTTAGACATACACACATATACACATGCATATGCACAAACATTTCTACAACCACATAAAAAGACTTACATGCATGCATTATTGCATATATATATACACATACACACATTAACATATACATAAATACATGTATATGCACATCCATATGCATGCACATTCACATGCATGCACATGGATGCAAATGGAAATGCATCCACATACACATGCATGTTTCATACATTTACACATGCATATACATACATTATACACATGTATACACATATATATGCACATACGTACACACACATATACACATGCACACACACATGCACATACCTACATATACACATATACATGCACATACACACATATACACATAGAATTACACATATACATGCACATACATATGCACATACACACACATGCACGTGCACATACTCATACACACATATACACTTACACATGCACATGCACATACATACATATACACACACATACACATGCACATACATACATATACACACACATACATATACACTTACGTACACACATATGAATGAATTATATAATTAAAGTATTAAAACACATGCTTAATATAAACAATAATAACAATCAATAGAACAAAAATCTTCATTACTTAATACCATACACACAATTCAAAACATAACTGAAATGAAAAATATATAGATAAATACATATATATATATATATATATATATATATATATATATATCAATGTAAATACATATAATCCAATGTCATAATCAACTAGAATCCTAATCATCATCATCATCATCATCATCATCAGCATCATGATCATCCTGATCATCCTCATCCTCATCGTCATGATCACCCTGTGACGATCGAGATCGTCCCTCCTATGTCTGTCTCTCCACCTCATCCATATTTGTCTCTCCATAATACTCATGTATTACATATAACAAACATAAATATATAAAACAATTAAACCATTCATAAAAATTAAATAATTATATAAAATTTAATAATACTTACAAAGGCATCAGGATGATCTCACATATACTCGCTCAAACGTCGATATCCAAAATGTGTAACATACTTGATCTCATGTTTCGTAGGATATCGGCCATAATCCTTTCGCAGGATATCGGCCATAATCCTTTCGTTACATTGAAACAAATAAAAAAGATTAGTTGCTTGCATTTTAACTAAAATAAAAAATATACTCACAATAACACATATACTTACAAATGTAGCTACAAAACCATTATGGCCCATTTGGCCTAGGTGTGATGTGTAGCCCGACTCCACTCTCTTCTTTGCAGCAGCCTGTTTATTTTTTAAGAAAAAAATACATATATTAAATATTGAAAATTACTAAAATATATAAAAGTTATAAATATAAACTATTAATTTGTGTACCTTCTGCTGAGGAAATGACTCCTGAAGACGTAGCTGTCTACAAAAAAACTACCACGTCTCAGGTGGTATGTTGGATTGCCTCTTATTTTTTTCCACCATTCAATATCTCCCGTTAATTTAATCTCAAACAGAAAAAAAAAACAGAATACATACACATATATACACACACATACACATACACATACCCACATACACATATACATGCAAACATATACACATACATATATGTATACATATACACATATACATGCATATAACATAAACACAAATATACATATCCATGTACACACACGTGCATGCGTATACACTCATTCATACAAAATACATGCATTTATCCCACAATAATGTGTAGTTGTGTATATGTGAATATGTGTGTATGTGTAAATGTGTATATGTGAATATGTGTGTATGTGTAAACATGTATATGTGAATTTTTTGTGTATGTAGATAATCAGTTTATTAATATCAAATACCATTATTTATAGATTTTGATCAATCAGATGGAACTCCACCACCGTCTCCTCATCGTGCAATGACTATATAGTGTAAGTATATCAAACATTTAAATTTAAATATATTTGATGGATACATAACTTATATTTTTTTTGTTTCTTATTATGTGCAGATTCTGATCAATCAGAGGGTACTCCACCACCTCCTACCCATGCAACGACTTCACATGTGTCCTCCGATAGGAATTATGATGAATTTTACTATCAAGAGCATATTATATGTTGGTGTAACTCTTGTTATGGCATGTATCGAAGACCACGATTGGAATGTATTGAACATGAGGCAGAGTATGGTACTTTTGAGCGTGCACCATCACCTGGTCAACGTGATAATGCTTGGGTATGTATTTTTTATATATATTAATGTCATTATTTTATTTAGAATCCATATACAAAATCAAATTACTGTTGATGTACAGGAATACTTGCTCGATGATGATGATGATGATAATTTTTCTCATAATGTTAATATACCTCGTACATGTCATGGATTGATTCTCATCAATTACAAGCAGAGGTTTCTAGAAATCCTCTACCTCTTGGTTTATAGACTAAAACGGCTAAAGATTATCCATTGCCAGCTCGTGATTGTTCTTTAGTACAAACATATGATAGAAGAAGATATGGAGGATGGAATAGAGGACCACTTCCTTTAGATGGAGAGGTTTTCAACTTTTGGGGTAATCACTATATGATTGCTCCATCCACTATTACTAATGATGGTCGTGGTCTCTTTATTGTAGAGGATTTGTATGTGCCTTTGAACTCTGAAGTCACTCTTATGTCATTTTGTGGTCCTATATATGGATGGGGAGATTGGCATCAACTTTCATGTTATGTTCAAAGCATGAGTACTTATGGAATATGCTTGAATGCAGCATCCCTTACTAGTAGAAGGATTTTACATGCAGAAAATGAAAGATTATATATTGATGGAAGACCTTCCACACATGGACATATAACAAGTTTAATAAATAGTAGTCGAGGGTTACATAATAGTTCAAAGGACAAATTGCACATCTGAGGAGCATGAAAATATTCATGAATCACCATACATGAGTAGAGATGTATCAAGATACATAATTGTCAATGCTATTACTACATTTCATGCCGGTGATGAACTATTAGTGAATTATGGATGGCGTAGACCTCCAAGAGCACCTTTTAGCTAGAGAGAACAAAATTTTCTATCCATATTTAATAACTTATATACTTAATTTTATATTTAAAGTTTACTTTTTATTCATTTATGGAATACTAATGAATTTAATTTTTATTTATATGTGTAGATTCCAACATATGATGTTGATGATATTCCTCCACACCATTCACAATTGCCAGTAAGACCTCATTTATCAGAAGCTTCTATGAGGAGGCTACGCAAAAGTAATCCTGTGGAATATGCAAGGTTGAAAGATCTATATTCAAAAGACGATAAAGCACAAGATTTGTGTGACAATGATGAAGATGATGGCATGGCAGATTTTATTGAGGATTGGTATCAAAATGACAATGAGAGCATTGATATTTCTAAAAATGAGAAATATCTTCGAGAGGAATGTCTAAAGCATGTATATGAAGGAAGTCGTTTGACACGACTAAGTGCGAGCTTACTTATTCTCAATCTTCAAAATCTTTTTGGATGGAGTAATGTATCTGTTTCGACATTATTAAGGTATAATTTTCAATTTTCTATCTATTTATATATATATGCATAAATATATATATATAAATACATGCATATATAAACATACACATAATATACATGAATGCATACACACATATAAACATACACACACATATACACACATACACATGTTATGAGAGTAAGGTCAAATTATACATACCTATATCGAATGAAGATGTTTTGTCCATCTAGCCTTTAGAAGTGTCCACCCAACCTTTAGATAAGGTAAGAAAAAGAACTTGAATTGAATGGACACTTTTTGTCTGCACATCTTTTAAAACTATTAATGCATCTTTCAAAATATTCGCAAAAAATTTGATTGTTTGGATGGCAGGATACGATTGTTTGTTTTGGAGGATCTGAAGTATGTACCTTCATTGAATGATTTGTCGATTCTATCATATGTTCAGGTTGAAAGTGTGAGAAGCGGGTTTATAATTGCTATTCAAAGAATTTGGCACTGTTTATAGGCCATATGATGGTGACCTGGATGAATCGCATGCACAGAGGTTACTCAAGATAGAGCAACTTGATTATAATGGACTAGTGCCTGGGGTATGCAGTAAACCTCTTGCATGTCAATGATGAGCATATGAACTTTAGGATACAAAGTGGAAATCATGGTGGCTTAACAGGATCACTTTTATACAGCTTGTTCAAAGAACTTCAGGTTGCTTGCATAAAAGTGATCCTCTCAAGCCACCATGATTTCCACTTTGTATCCTAAAGTTCATATGCTCATCATTGACATGCAAGAGGTTTACTGCATACCCCAGGAATCCTGCTAGCACTAGTCCATTATAATCAGGTTGCTCTATCTTGAGTAACCTCTGTGCATGCAATTCATCCAGGTCACCATCATATGGCCTATAAACAGTGCCAAATTCTTTGAATAGCAATTATAAACCCGCTTCTCACACTTTCAAACTGAACATATGATAGAATCGACAAATCATTCAATGAAGGTACATACTTCATATCCTCCAAAACAAACAATCGTATCCTGCCATCGAAAACAATCAAATTTTTTGCGAATATTTTGAAAGATGCACATAAGCATACACATATATAAAATTATACGCATATATATATGTATATTTATTTATTTACTTTTTTTTTATATATCTTTTTTTGATGAACTTACAGGTTATTATCTGAAAAGTTTTTACCAAGTCAGAATATTCTTCCTACCTCACATGATGAAATGAAGAAGATAATCAACAATCTTGGTATAGATTATCAATGTATACATGCATGTCCTAATGATTGTATTTTATATAGAGGTGAATATGCAGACTCTTTGACATGCCCCAAATGTCAATGTCCTTGATATAAGGGCGAAGAAGGTAAAATCCCAAAAAAGGTATTGAGAAATTTTCCATTGGTTCCACGAATTAGACATATGTTTCAAAGCCCCGAATTATCAAAGCTTTTGACTTGGGGACATGATCACAAAAGTACTGATGGAATAATCAGAATTCCTCATGATAGTGTTGCTTTTCAGCATATTGATTCTACATGGCTAAATTTGCACAAAATCCACAGAATCTAAAGTTAGGAGTTGCATTAGATGGGTTTAATCCATCCTCCATGAAATCCAGTAAATGGTCAACATGGCTAGTGGTAGTCATAAACTACAATCTTCCGCCATATCTTAGCATTAAAAAGGAACATTTAATGCTTTCACTTTTAATCCCAGGCAAAAGATATGAATATATATCTTGCTCCGCTCATTGACGATCTTCGAGAGTTATGGAGAGGTATTAATATCATTGATGTATCGAAAAGCATCAATGAAAGACATATTATGGTTCGTGGTATTGTGGCTTGGACTATTCACGATTTTCCAGGATATGGTGTTTGTTCAGGTATTGACGTAATTTTTTTATTCAATATGCATGTAAATAAATATGATTTAATCTAATTATATTTTTATCATTTTCATGATGCAAGAATATCTACTAAGGGTTATAAAGCTTGTCCATATTATTGTGATTGGTTGAGATCAATCTATAACAAGAATCTCAACAAAAATATTTATCTTCGACATCGATGATTCTTGCCTAATGATCATCCATTAAGATCTTAAAGAGAAGCGATACATTTTAATGGAAAGCTTGAAACAGGTCTGTGTCCAAAACCTATGAAACCTATTGATTGGTATAAAAAATGGACAGATGGACCTCTGATAGATCCGAAATCAGAGATCTTCAGTGATGATTCAGATAATGAGTATGTGAAGAGAGGTAAAGGAAAATTGGCACTCGTAGAGAACATATCAATATGGTATTCTTTGGAGTATTGGAAAGAGTTCTAAGTATGTCATCTTCTTGATCCTATGCATATATTCAAAAATATTGGTTATTCACTATGGCAGCATCTTCTTAGACTAAAAGATACCATAGCATCAAGGAATGATTTGAAAGATAAAAAATCCAAACCAAAGTTATGGTCAGTTTTTGATAGATATCGACAAGAAATGACTTATGCACCTGCTCCTTGGGTAGTTACAACAAAAGAGATACAGACTATCAACAATAGAATTCAATTGATTAAGACTCCTACATGATATGGAGCATCTTTTCAAAACATGTTTACTATGGATGATAAGAGCTTATCTGGGTTAAAGACCCATGACTGGCATAACTTTCTGAAACATATTTTACCTTTGGTTATCGATGGATGTACAACGAAAGGAGTACGAGATGTGATCTATCGTCTTGGATCACTTATAATGTAATTATGATACTTTTATATTTAATATGTATGGATATTGGATATCTTCTATTTTTTAATTAACTTCTTTATAATTGTTTTTATGATATGTATAGGTGGATTACATCCAAAGAGATTGACAAAAACTCGATCCCACAAAAAAAAAGTGAATGCAAAGAGCTACTATGTTTGATGGAGAAAGAACTTCCTACTTCATTTTTTGATATTCAGGTTCATTTATTAGTCCATCTTGTAGATGAAATAGAGATTGCAGGTGTTGTCAACACTCGATGGATGTTTTGGATGGAGCGATTTATGGGAATATTAAAAGGTTATGTGCGACAAAAAGCGAAACAAGAAGGATCCATGGCAAAGGGTTGGATGCTTGAAGAGTGCATGTATTACGTTAGTGAGTACCTTGAAAGAGTTCATGAAGAAGCTCCACGTGCATGGACCAACAAGTCTTCTTCAAAAATAACAGATGAGGTATTATCAGGTAAGGGAGTTCCATTCTTATTTACATTTCAAGAAAAAAATGATGTTTCTACTTTTGTAGCATATAATAGCGAATGCATGCAAGCATTCCTTAGCGAGTACGAGGAACTTCAAAATCTCCGAAGTAAAAGGCGAAAAAACAAAAGATATAGACGTAATCTCGATAATAATGAGATTACAGATATATCTTCTTTCACGGATTGGCTATATATTCGTTTGCAACGCGCCAACGCAAATAATGAAGAAATCTCAGATGAGCAAAGAGAGTTTATGATAGGTTGTGAACGAAAGGTAATTTTATTAAAATAATATTTTATTTTTGTCATATATGTATATTAGTTTCTATTTACTAATTAAATTTATTTTGCAGGCTCGAATATTCACTAATATGTGGGCTTTTGGACAGCATATTAGAATCAAAGCCATTGATTGTTTACGTAAAATAGAGGATTCTAGTATTGTTGCTTCTTTCAAGCAACTATCACGTGCTAGCTCAAAAGACATGAACCTTATAGATGGCGAACTTGGTTACATAGGAACTATTGTTGGTATCTATGAAATTTCATTTCGTACATTCAAACATGTAGAAAAAATTTTATATTTTTTATGATAGAGTTAGTTATTTTTTTAAGCACCTAATAATGGGTTTTTGTTGTTATATATTTTGATAGGTCATTTTGAAGGTTGACTGGTTTTGAGCCGAGTATAAAAGTAGTAATTCCACAGGAATTATCTGGGTTTTGGGCAATTGATTCTTCCAAGGTAATGTGATCTACTAAAGAACCATATATTCTTCCTAGGCATATTGAACAAGCATTTTTTTATAAAAACCCAGATGCTCATCCTTGGTGAGTCATTCATGTGCAACCTAGAGGTAGGTCATTGTTTGAACAGTTTATTATTAGAGAGATCGAAGAAAGTCCTCTTGATGATTCAGCATCAGATACTGATACATCAACATTTGAAAGAGAAATTAGAATCATTATACGTGATAATGATACTAATCTTTTTTATGAAGAGGATAATTCTCTACATGCTGATTCTACTGATGAGGAAGAGGAATTACCAGAAATAGATATTAATCCATCAATAGATGATGTGATTCATGAGAACATAGATTTAACAATAGAAGAAATAAATGAAATCAATAAGGATAATGAAGATGAGACTATATTGATGTCTTACCAAAATGATGGCAATAATGAAAACATATGAGCAGATTAGATAGTAAATTCTGCTCTAGCTATCGATCAACAACTTGAAGCTTCTGAATGGATATCAGATAATAGATTTTTTTATTAACTTGAATAATGATGAATCCTACTAGAGAGATGAAATCATGTTCTTTTAAGTTAGAACATGAAGCTCGGGGGTATGCCTAATTATTTGTTATATAGATTTATCTTCGAGGAGCAAATTTCTATCATGTATGTATGCATATGTATGTGTATTCATGTGTATTATCTGTATACATATGTTAGTATGCATATATATGTATTTCATGTATATGTATGTGTTTGCATGTGTGTGATATATGTATACATGTGTTAGTATGCATATGTGTATATATGCATTTATGTAAAATATTCATGTATTCATGTAATATATGCAAGTGTTTATAATTGTGTACATGTATATATGTATATGTTTCTATGTTTAAATATGTATGCATGTATATATATGTTTATGTGTGCATGTAGGCATGTATATGTGATGTGTACATGTATATATGTATATGTGTCTATGTGTAAGTGTGTACATGTAAATATGTATGCACGTATATATATATATTTATGTGTGCATTTAGGCATGTATGTGTGATGCATAATATATCTACTCCATTTTATATTTATGTATGTGTATCTACATGATGTGTATATATCTTTATATATATTATGATCCTCGTTGATTCTAGTAGCTATATATAGAGGCATAAGGTTGGGAGGAGAGACATCTCTCTAGTAGGACGTCGGAGGAATAGATGCAATGTGTACATATACTTCAATCATATGGCTAAAAGGTTGAATTAGAGTTTTTAAATTAGGGGTTTTAAAACCCTAATATCGAAATCAGTGTTTTCAATTTAGGATTTTTGAAATAGGATTTATTTATTTATTTATGTGTATGCATGTGTTGTGTATGTATGTGTATCTATATGTGCATGTGCATGTGTTGTGTGTGTGTATATATGCATGTGTATATGTATATATGCATGTAAATATGATTATATGAGTCTATGTGTGTGTACATATGATTATGCATGTGTATGTGTATGTGAGTATGTGTACGTGTATGTGAGTATGTGTATGTGTCTATGTGTATTCATTATATGTGTGTAACTGCATGCATGTGTATGTGTGTGTGTGTGTAAAAATGTGCATGTATGTGTGTGTATGTATAAATGTGCATGTATGTGTATATGTGTGTAAATGTGCATGTATGATGTATATGTGTGTGTATGCATGTATTTGTACCTCTAGTCTCACTCTTTTCTCTCTCTCTCTCTCATATACATACATACATACATAAACACACATACTCATATCCACATATATATACATAAAAGCAGTGCATACCGTGCATTATCGCGACGATGAGCCATAAGTGTCCGCATCTCTTTTAGACACCACTTATGCGACCATCCTGTCCCAAACTCTATCTCAAGTGAACTAAGTACATATTTTCTATCCCTCTCATCATGCTCACTACAAAAATAAAAAAAAATAATGTAAATAAAACATAAGATATTTATTTCAATTTATATGTAAAA